>OZ010795.1:282437849-283637849 GCA_963932465.1 Maratus speciosus | reverse complement strand
TTTATTGATCTTTCAAAGCCCATCAAAAATTAAACTAATACATTTAACACAATTTTCAGATGTTTATCTCATATAATTCGTACTTCTGATATGATTATTCTATTAATACTACTGTAAAGAGCCAACCTTGTTAAGAATAAAACTTTTTTTTGCGATTATCGGAATAGGGTAAAGAAACCAACGTTTTAAACACATACATTATGCGCAATTCGCAAATTACAGAGTTAGCCTAAACGATTCAATGGGTTTTAAAACACTGTGTAATGAGAGGTATACGACCTACAAAGACGGGTGATGCATGACAAGATACATACCCACGCCAAGCTTAAAAGCCTGTCTTGTGAGTAGCGTGCAGGAACGCATCATTGCTGCTGTGAGAGACATTAACAAAAACAGGGTATTCAACGTATTGACGGAATTGGATTATCCTTGGATTGTGTTCCGGGTGACACAAAGCGCACACATTGAACATTTGTAGTAGGTACCAAAAACGTGCTGACTGTATGTATCTTTTCATGTATCACCGGCATTTGTACGCCGTATACTTGTAAATAAAGAGTCCTTTGAAACCCCATGAATCATTTAGGCTAACTTTGAATATATGGGTGGAAACCAATGTTCGAGAACATCCAAATGTGTCTTTAAGACATATAAAACTAGAATTGAGAAACAAATGTCTACATATACTAAAACGACTATGAGCTATGATATGTGGATGACTCCAGGGCACTTAGTGACAAAATTTTGAAATTATCAATCCTATTACGAAATGTATGTGAAATGGCGAAGCAAAGTCATTCACTAAAGTTTATAGCGACCTCAATTTAGTATGCAGTGACTTCTTACAGATAAAAAATATCTTACTTAGATACCTAGAATTCTGATTTACTTCATGTCGGATAACGGGCTTAAATGTGTAACTAATCGCTAGTAGAAGTAAAGAATTCTGAGGCAGATGTATATTCGAATATCAGAATGACACATGTAAGCAATTTACATCCATTTAAGCAATTCATTTAAGTAAAAAAAAAAAATGAAATTAAATATGCTCAGTCTCACAGTGTGTCCACCATCTGCAACATTTTAAATGTATAAAATTGGATACATGTATTTTGGTATCGACCGTTGTCACTTTGACCATACACACTAAACTCTGGTTAAAAAAAATGTTCTTTGCATACATTCATAATGTTTATTAGTTAATATACATCTACTTTATATTGCCACATTTCTATGAGCGATTAGAGATGTACAGTCGTGGAAGAAAAAAGTAAACACCCCCTACTAACTCCTCAACAAATTATCGTAGAAGAAAGTTACTGGTACTGAACGATTGGAAGTAAAGTCTGATTTTAAATGATGTATATAAAATTTGCTTAGGGGGCCATCTAAATATTAAAACGAACCATAACTTTGTTTTTTTTTTCAATAGAAGTACACAATTCTGACAGCATAAATGAGCCCTGCACCCTTCAATTAGCCTAAAACAAATTTTTATGTAATTCGTACCATAAGTTTCAGAGAAATTTATTATTTTAAAATTAATTATTTTATTATTATTTATTTTTTAAGTATTTTAAGGGCTGTATCCAAATTGAAGTTCTGTACTTGATTTCTGACCGAGAGAGGACCCTTCCTGATCAAGGCACATGAAGCGCCACTCAAGAAGTCAATGAAGCTTATTAGATTACAGGACAGCAGAATAAATTTCAAAATATCTTCTCACTTCTATTATAGATAGCCCCTTAAACCACCATTTTTCTGTTTTTTAAGCATAATTTGAAAACTACTTGGAAGAAAAATGTGAAATTTTGGATTTCCATAAAGCAGGACTTAATAAATCTAAATCCATCAAAAAAATTGTAGGTTGCAATTCATAATTTTTTCGAATATTAATTTCATAATTCTTAATTCGTATCATGAAATTATAAAAATTTCAAATTCAGCATATTTATGTTTGGGTATATTAGTATTATGGCTACAAAAAAAAAAAAAAAAAAAAAAAAAAAAAAAAAAATTAGCCCATTAGGAGCATACTTTCAGGAGATATAAATAAAAATACGAAAATGTAATTTAACATTACAAGCACTTAATTTTGAATGTTTATAATTTAAAAAATTATCATTCAAATGACTTGAAATTTGGTGTCTAGGCATGGTTTGAATCGAAAATTTGAAATATCTCGGTAAAATTGAAAAAAATGAAGTTTGGATTCATATTAATATGTAGATTGGCCCCTAAAAAATTTATGTACATCATTTAAAAGTAGACTTTATTTCCAATCGCTCGGTACTGGTAACTTTCGTCTACGATAATTTGTTGAAGAGTTAGTAGGGGTGTTTACTGTTTTTTTCCACGAATGTACATAAATCAATAATTCATTTTCAAAAAATTAACATTTCAGGGCTTTTTATTAAGTATGCTATTTTTACTTGTAAGACGTTTATTAATAGTAATTCAAGAAGTCTGTGTACTTTTGTAATTAACTTCGTTTGGCATCTCTCTTAGTTTTCGCGTGATAATGTCGTTGGCTTCTAAATTTTGCTAGAAGAGGTGCTGCTGCCACTCAGATATTATATCGTATAGTGGCTTCAATATAGGAAGGTACTTATTCCTCAATTCTATCATTATACTTTAAAGAGATATTTGAGCATACCCATATATTACTTTGCACCCACAAATACTTGCGTATTTCACGAAAAATAGGTGTTATAAACATTGTTTTCTTTACCATATAAAGAAATTTCCACAAATGGTACAAATATTATCTTCTGAATTAAGAAACGATCTTTCCAGTGGAACTAAACGTAATAGCAACAGAAGTTTCAATTTTGAATATAGGTGTCTGATACTCAATTTGATTTTATATATTTCAGAGATGAAAAAATTATAATTAATAAATGTCGAATCATTGGTGAACTAAAAGTCTTTTAAGGAAACAGTGGACCTTTATTTTTGCAAAAATCGACACAAAGATCGAAATTTATTTTTGTGTATTATTATTTTCCTATTTATACTGAGTCATTTGTGAAAAAGCGTATGCAGGTACGATCATTTTTCGCAAAGTTACAAGTGTTTTAATTTTATACGCAAACTATCTTTTGGTCCTTTAATATTCTCAAAATTGATTTTTTAACGTTTTTATATTTATGAAACATTCAATGAGACTTTTTTTTTTCAAAATTCATGAAATTGATATGCAGAATCCTGATATTGTTTAAAAAAGAATCTGTGTATGCATTTTAAAATTCCACTTCAATAAGATAACTCAATTTTATTTTTAACTTATTAAAAGGCAGAATTTTGACGAAAATCGATATTGTATTCAGGTAAAAAATCTCTAAAATATTAACTATTCTAAGGATTAAAAAAGCTATACACATATTTGTTTGTAACAGAGGTTTAAGTGATTAAAATGTTAAATCAAGGAAATATCTCGAAAATTAAGATGCACGGATCCTTTTAAAATTTAGTTTTAAAATTAAATATATATATATAAATATAGAATTATAAAGTTGAATTTTTTTATGGTGTTCTATGTACTTCAGGTGAAATGTATATTTGCATATATTTTCGTATCTCTATGATGAAAATAGAAAAAAACATTAGCGTCCATTGTCCCTTTAAAGCCTATTGTTCTATAGTTGAACAATCTTCTTAAAGAAAGAGAAAAGTTCCTTTTGACAAGCTATAAGGCCTACTTTGAGACTAGGTGGGAATGGAAATGCTGATTTCTGATTTTCAATACTAAATTCATGTATGGGAGACCGGGGCAAGATGACTATGTTAACAATTTTTATTATTTATTAATTTATTTTTAGTATAGTAAAATTAATTTTACATGAACTGTTAGAGTACTTCTTTGTAGTATTAAACATATTACCATTTAATTTTTCAAATAAAAAAAATATAAAGGATAATTTTATTTTTTCATAACATTAACAAATCGTCATTTTGCTCCAGTACTGGGGTAAGATAACAACACAGAAAAAGTTGAACATATTTTATCTTTTGAATATGTTACATGGTTTAACAAATGATAACTGTATTTTTACATCTTAGAAAGTATCAAACTAAGCATAATGCATTGTAACGTCATGTTGAAGCGTTTAGTCGTGCATCTAACACTAGTCACAAATGAAAATGCCTTTTTCATAATTCGTACATTCCTCATACCACCACTCTTGGCATTTACAGCATTGGATCCATTCTTCTGTTCGTGAGTCACAATATTCCTCGTCACAAGCAGGACATTTGAAAACATCATCCTTTGAAGTTGATGCAACTGGACAGTTTGGCCTGGATTTAATAGACTTAGGCCTACAGGAACTTAGTTCGAGTTTTTTACTACCTTTTTAACTTCACGAGCTTCTTTTCTCTGTGTTTTTAAACGTTCCTATTCTTCCTTCTGCTTCTCCCTTTGTTCTAACATTTTTTTGATGGGTGTGCTACCTCTGGTCGTCCCCTTTCAATCGACACCTTTCCCAATCCGATGAGCCCCTTAGTCCCAGAAAAAATAGAAGCGCAAAGTCACACATACAAACAAGTGCTTCAGGATTTAAATTGAATGAAGAACATAGTTTAGTAAATTCCGAAACACTGGGAAAGATATCGTCATCTTACCCCGGACTTCCTGTTTAAAAATATTCATTTTCATTGTCATGAAGAAAGGAGATTAATTTACATTTATTCATGGTAATAGGTAGTATTTAAACTAAGTTACTCATAAATATTAAAGAGAAACGATATATCTTACCTGTATATGTAGCAGAGCTTATTTACACGTGAATGGAAGTTATAACTTGGTAGCGGTAAACAATCAAAGCTTCAGAACTAACACAAAAATGGCGATTTCAGAGTCTATATATTATTGTTTAAAGAACGGCCGATAGGAGAGCCAGTAGTGTCCGGTTGATGCTACCACCTAATGGAAAACGAAAAAAATTAAGAAATTCGTCATCTTGCCCCGGTCTCCCCTTCTTCAATGAAGTTGAAGTTTGAAATATGTAACGTTATTTGTACTTGTTGGAGAATAATTACAGTAGGATAATAAGCTTGGTAAGTTATTAAGTTTTTCGCGAAGTTAAAAAAAAAAGGTAAATTTTATGGGAAAAATCCTGATGTATTAACCGCACAACTTAAGTCTCTGAGACTTTGTAGATGCCCCTTTTGGACCTGTATGCATGATCTGACGACTCTTTGAAGAGAGTTGATCATGGGCTTCTAGTCCAGTTGACATGGATAACCCAGTAGTAAATATAAATATTATAAACAAGAAATAAATATATATAGCTATTCTAAAAATACGGTAAGAAACTGTTTAAAATGTGTAACATTTATCAGAGACTATATCCTTCAGTAAAACAAATTGATATGCCTTTCCGTAAAGAATGTAAAGTTTAGCTAAATTTTCTTTTTTTAATTTTAATTTTCCTTTTCTCACTGTTTTTTTTTTTCTTTTTGTACTTTCTCTAAGAGAAAAAATAATGGAGCTATATTTGTAAACATAAAACAATCACATTTTTCTACATTTGAAAAATAGTGTTAAAAAAAATAGAAAATCTAAAGCCTCATCTATTATATATATACTAGAAAGGAAGCCCGTCAAAAATGACGGAAATTTAGATATAAAGATATATACAGCTCATGTGCAAGAATATGAGTTTTCTCATTTGTTCCGCAGTGATAGATGAAAATAACACATTTTAAGAACAAAACACATTTATGAAAAACTGTGTACAGTAGAAGACCACTAATCTGCACAATTCCAAGTTTTCTGCACATTTTTTGCGGTCATGTCTATTCAGTCTTTGTTTACATTTTTTTTAAATTCATATATTGGACAATTTAGATTATTAAGCCTTAAAAATAAATAAATTACACACTTGAAGTAAGGTAAAAACTATTAAATTATCGTATACAATTTCATAAATTGGTATTATATGATATTATATGTGTGTGCTTCACGATCTTGGTTACAACTTTGGCGAAATTGGCTGCAACTTGTCATAATTCTAATAGTGTGGGCCTCTATAACAAAAAAGTAATCAGTTTTTAGTAAAATTTCTGATATAAAGTAGTTTTCAAAAACTTGTGTAAAATTGCAGGCCGTTCTCATGTTATGCCAGTCCTGGGAATAATATTTCTAACACTGAAGAGTTTCCATGTATATGTGGAATTTAGAAAAGCTTCTCCAAAAGAAAGGTCCTGAAATGACATTGTAATTCCTCTAACTTCAAAGTTTAATCGGGCCCTGATGTTGTTTACTGAAATCTAATAAATACAGTTATTCTGAATATTACAACAGAATTAAACAGCTAAACTTATTTAACTTAAACTCGCTGTTACTTCCCGATGTTATCTTTTAGTATTAAGAAAGGAAATTATTTAAATTTTTCAAATCATGCACATTTATAATTTTTTTTCGTCTTTAATAACTAAATAATGAAAAAATATGCTTTTGTTCTGATCTCATAAATACGACAATAAAATAATGTAACTAAGAGACATAGCAAAATTAAACCTTTGTGATTTCAAACCATAAACAAATGATACTGCCACCATTTTACATACTATGACGTCATTAGAATATTGTCCATTGATTGTTGGAGAACTTACTTTGTGAATGATTACCTCAATGATTTAATATTTTTTACGGTTCACGATGAATGAATCACTTGTGTTTGTTTAGGTTTATGGAATGAGATATTAAGCCGTGAACCCAATTTCAATTAAAGTTATCCAAAGATATATGTATTTTTAATCGAAATTAAAAACAATGCTTTAATCTCGAAATAAAATGTTTTAGTTTGTATAATTGGTTATTTCTGTTAGTTATTTATTTAGGTACTTTTCCATTATAGCGCATTTTTTAAAAAAATCTTGGCGTAATTCGGGCATCAGAAAGTGAGATATGTTGCCAAAATATACAGCTATGAAAACAAATCTAATGAACTTTTATTTTTGTTTATATATGCACTTATATACATAAAAAATCGTTTCTAAATATATATAATATTTTTTTTTTATATACAAATTACGGCACAGATTTCAGATATGAACCGGTATACCTATGTCGCTAAAATGGTGTTATTTTGCCGGCTATTGTTTTTTATTTATTAATAAATTGTTTAGGCACAGATGTCATATTCGCCCCATATTGGCGCGATTTTTTTCCGACGCCGATTTGGCGAAAACATCAACAGCATAAGCAACAACATCCGGGTTACCATATCAAGCAAAATAACGACACTTTGGCGCCGGTTAAGTATACTTTGCGTATATGACATTGGCGTCAGAAAAAAATCGCGCCAATATGGGGCGAATATGACATCTGTGCCATTGTTTATTTACTTTTATTTTCTGTTTTTAAATTATATAAACTGTTTTGTTCTATAGTTATTATTCAAACTTTTATTTATTTATAGTTATTTCCTTTTCAAAATGATAGCAAATAATTTAAAAATATATAAGTAACTGGTATTCGAAAGCGAGATTTCTGCCGAATTGGCGTCAGAGAAAAATCACGCCAACCCCGATGCGTATATGACATCTGTGCAAAAAATACTTCTGTTTCTTTATAAAAATGGATAAATAGTTTTTTTTACATTAAATAAATTGTATACATATGCAAAAAATCGCTTGTGAGTATGAAGCAGTAAATAGGTTGTCAGAAAATACGTTGGCAAACTTCTTTCTCGACAAGAAACTTTTCTCCGAAGTATTGTACGTACATAAGTAATGATTGCTAGAAATGCATTTTTAATTATGATATGCGCTTTTATGTTTCACTACATTTATGTATACTATACCGTGTGTATAAATGCTACAGTTCATATGCAGGGCTACACAAAAGAATTCGTAAGGGTTCCTGAGTATGGGAATAAATTGCTTAAAGGTGGTTTTTAAAGGAGTTATGCAGTTTTACGCTGAACTGCATTTAGATTACTAATAAATGTTTGTAGAATATAGATAAAATGATATACAGGGTCACGCAAAGAATAGGATACATAACCGTCTATGGATGATAATATCTGGAAATATGATTTCAGTAGCTTTAAGAGTAGCTTAAATTAAATTTTAGCTAAATAGTGGCATGTAATAACGGTACTATTGCTATGTACAGTAACTGCTGAAATCAATTTTTTTAAAAAATTATGCGTTTTCTAAAATGTTTACTTAGTTATCTTATTTACCTTATTTCCCTAAATAACGAAGTTTTGTTAAAGCATTCAGGATGTATTGGAAAGTGTTTCATATTCTATGCTTAACGCATGATTTTTCTTTCTTTTTTAGTCTTATTTTGCATTTATTTTATTCTTAATTTTTAGCCTTATACTGCTTTATAGAAACTTTGGCACAGTTGTCATATATAACCCATATTGGAGCGATTTTTTCCGACGCCAATTTGGCGAAAACATCAACAGCATAAACAACAACATCCGGGTTACCATATCAAGCAAAATAACGACACTTTGATGACAGTTAAGTACCCGTTGTCTATATGACATCTGTGCCGAAACTTTAATATTTAATGTTTAAACTCTTCGCTCCACTCACCTTGCATATAGTATGAACTATAACACAGATAGCGCAAAATAATAGACAGTTTGATACTTTTCCACTGTAGGGGCTTTGGCATTTTTTAAAAAAAAGTTGGGTGTAATTCGGGCATCAGAAAGCGAGATTTGAGTACTTATCCGTTATGCGGATACCATTGTCGCCAAGCGTAATAGTTGGCGCAAAATGAAAGTCACGTGAATTAAGGCATTTGAAAAATAAAAGAAAAAATATTGTCGTACTAAGTGAGCATTTAAAAAATATAACATTTGAAAATTCCAGACTTTTACGAACTATTTCATTAAATCACAAATGTATACTTAAAATAATTGAACAAATAACTGTTATAAAATAAAGCAATAAAATAAAACTCATATTAAACTGCTGGCATAAAATTACAAATATCTTTTAGCATTTTGAAATAATTGGCGCATTAGCATACATGGTACTTTTCCTTTATACGGACAGCATGCTAAAATGTATGCTAATGCGCCAATTATTTCAACCTTGATCGTAGATTTTTGTTGTAAACCATGCGAAACATTGTGATTTGTTATTTATGAAACGTGAATCACGTGAATGATTATTGTTTAACCTTAACCTTGGAAAGCTTTTTAATCTGCTATTAATCGAGTTAAAAATGCCTTTTTTTATATAAAGTTGTAGTTTACTTTTACTGCTGATGCTGAGATGGATTTTATTATTTGGCAATTACCAGATGATGAGAAAGTTGTGATAAAACTGTTTCAGGAATTTGGAATTCTGCATAATAAAAGATTGTGTTCAAAAAATCATGAAATGAAATTATGGATGAGTTCTGGAAATCCGAAATTGAGTTGTAGCTTACGATCATGCGAAGAAAGCGTAGAAATACGACAAAAAAACTTGGTTTAAAGGATCGCGGGTGACTTTTCTTTATGCTTTGAGGTTTATATATTTATCGTGCAAAGAGTTGACATCGATTGAGTTTTGTGAGCTGCAACTTGATATGAAACACAACACAACAGTGGAATGGAATATTTATTCGAGAGAAGTTTGTGCAAATGCTTTATGTTCTCTACCAAATAGAAAAATCGGTGGACCTAATAAAATTATAGAAGTAGATGAAAGTCATGTATTATTTATACAGATTGTTGGAAAGGATATAAAACAGATGAACTGCTAAGTGCTGGTTATGATCATTTCACAGTAAATCACAAATACAATTTTGTCGACCCTAATACTGGATGTCATACTCCAAATGTTGAAAGATTATGGGGCATCGCAAAATGGCGCAACAAAAGTCATCGGGAAGCTGTTCGTCATCATTTAGAGCCGTATCTCATAGATTTTATGTGGCTACGCCTTCATTCAAAAAATGAAATGTTTACTGCAATTCTGAAAGATATTTATAATTTTATGGCAGCAGTTTAATATGATTTTTTATTTTATTACTTTATAGTATAACAGTTATTTGTTCATTTATTTTAAGTATATATTTGTGATTTAATAAAATAGTTCGTAAAAGTTTGTAATTTTCAAATGTTATATTTTTAAAATGCCCACTTTACTATCGAGAATGTTTTTTCTTTTATTTTTCAAATGTTTCAATTCCCCTTATTTTCATTTTGCGCCAACTATTGCGCTTGGCGACAATGCTGTCCGTATAATGGAAAAGTACCGCATACATTTTGGCATGGTGTCCGTATAACGGAAAAATATTGAGAATTGTTGTCAAATCATATAAACAGCTATGAAAACAAACTTGATGAGTGTTTTTTTTTTATATGTATATTATTCATGTTTTTATGTACAAATTACATCTGTTTCTGTATAAAATTAGAGAAACGGCTTTTTTAATCGTATAAATAAATCGTATAAATATCGAAAAAAAAATGCATGTGTATATAAAATGAAACAGTGGATAGGTTCCTGGAAAATGTTGCCAAATTTCTTTTTTCGCCAAGGCACTTATACTGGAAAAGTACCTAAAGCACATTAAAATCGCGCAGTTAGGAGCTCATACAGTACAGCGTCGTCTATTGGCGGTTATTTTATTAGTAACATCGGGAGGAAGATGTAAAGATGTATTTTAAATTCTCACCCATAGATTTTGAAAAAATATCTTAAAAGAACGGAGTTTAAATTAAATTTTGGTGACCTCTTTTATGAAAGATTAATAGTTATAAATGGGAATTTCACCAAATTAGCCAGCTATTGCCATGTTGGCCAACATTTGGCGCTACTGTGGTAACCCTGCATTAGTATTTTTCAACAATTACTCATTTCAATGAGGTGGTCTTACCGGAATCGTGAGGGACACACAGAGACTTGGATTTTATATAAATAGATAATCCAAACGGAAATTTCGTTCCGAACGCCTAGATTTCGAGTTCTACCGCATGGATTTTGACGGAACTTATACCGTTAGATAGGTAACGTTTCAGGGAAGGTTTTAAGCTATAGCACATCATTCTACCTAGATTAATTATAGAAGTATGACGGAAAGTTCTGTTATTTTGGACTTTGTTACTTCATATTTCCTTAAATATCTGGGCTCCTATTGGTCGTAGAGCTTAGATCTCGCGCCAAAAGTAGCTCCGAGACACCCAAGCAAACTTTTCCCCGCGATTATTTTGCCGTCTTCGGATTTCCTCTAACTCTATTAGGGGCCCGCGTAGGGCCCATTTAAAATATTTTTCGTAGTAATTTCAGCAATTATCTTAAATTATTGGTTAAGACCGCCACCCTCCCGATCCATGTATCTACGGAAAGGTTGGATGAAGGAGTTTCGTTCAGATACGCTTTCGTTAAGAATAGAGTGCGCTCCCTGGTGGTGGAATGTGGAACTAACATAACGCGATATTGTTAAAATTAGGAAATCTAACAATGCGATCTGTTTTAAACTTTGAGATAGTTCATAACACATACTCTATTATCTATTCTATTATATATATATAAAATCTATTATCTATTCTATTATCTATTATATATATAAAATCCAAACGGAAATTTCGTTCCGAACGCCTAGATTTCGAGTTCTACTGCATGGATTTTTACGGAACCTATACCGTTAGATAGGTATTGTTTCAGGGAAGGTTTTAATCTATAACACATTATTCTACCTATATTAGTTTTAGAATTATGACGGAAAATTCTGTTATTTTGGGCGATAAGGTTACCATTTTATTTCTTGGCGAAATTCATCGTTGATAAAAAAAATTGAAACGGCCATTAAACATCGAAAAATTAAAAGAAAAACTGTTACTAATTTTATTTAAGTGAAAAAAAAGAAAAAAAGAAGAAGAAAATCCGTTTTAATGAGTGATAATATTAAAAAACGGAAACATTTAATCAAACCCTGAAAGAAATATTTGTAATGCTTAAAAATTAATTTAATAAGAAATATTACACTTGATGCGCAATATTTGGCTCTTTATCGCTTGCGTTAGATATGGAAACGAATCTGAAAATTTGATTAGATGAAATTTTAACGACATTTTCTTTCTGTTCTGTTCTTTTCTTTTATTTTTATATCTAATTGTCCCATCACGTGACTTATAGAAGAAACAAGCAGATGTAATTGTGAGTCACATGTGTAATTACTATTTGTTTCTTTACAATTTTCTATTTTTCTTTTGTCGCCAAACAATGTGATTTTAAGCCAAAAATGCATAAGCGCGACATTAGCTTGAGGATGTTCTCACAAATGGTGATTTTTAGGTGAAAGAGATCATTTTTTGAGTACATTTTAATATTCAATTGTAACTTATATAGATATCAGTTAATATTTTAAAAATGGAATCGAATACTTAAATTTCAGTGTGAATTTCTGCCACACATACATATTGTAAAATAATTTCATACTTTTTAAAATGTTTTTCGCCGTAATTCCGAAAGCATGTGATATTTATAAACTCGAACTCAGATCAACGAATATTACCCATTTTATTTAAGCAAATATTATCTATTTTCTCAAGTCATATCGCCAATTTAATTTATAGGAAAACTCACAGATTCGAAATCTAGGAAATAAAGATAATTTTTAAGGAAATTTATGTTTCAATACGTTATTACTATGGAAAAATTCAACATTTTGAAAAAAAAAATTACAAGTCTTTTGTAATTCGTCATTTCTTCTTCGTCTTTCTTCGTACTTTCTCCTCTGTTATGTAATATTTCAAACGATATTGGACTAATTTTCGATCATCGATTCACCGCAAAATCGCATATCTAATATAGTACATAAAATAAAGTCTGGATTAGGGGACTAATTAACGCACAGCGCAAACTACTGAACCTAAAATCTTGAAAATCGTGGTAAAAATACTTCTTATGACATAAACTTCTGCTAAGAAAGGATTTTCTAAAGTGTCACCTCTAATGGTTTTTGCACGGGGAGGGGAAAAAAATCGAATATCAAAATTATGCGTCAAATGATAGCATATTTTAATGTAGTTTTGTATGCTGAATCGAATGCTACCAAATAAATTTTTATAAGTCCAACAGTTCATGACACATTTCATATTTTTCTAATTTGGCGGTGTCTTTGGCATCTAAAACTCAAAATATCTATCATTACATCCGTTACTCTAGCAACGGAAAAAATTCAAATCAACCCTTTTGGCTAAAAAATAAAACGGCTCTATGAGTTTGAAATAAAAATGCAAGCATCTTAATTTTTTAAAAAAATAGTGATTTTATGTAAAATAAAAGGGAAAATATTACTTAAAATTTAGCATTATAAAACAAAAATGGAAAAGGTACTACTTAGATATTCCGTCGACCAAAAATCTATCGTCAAACTATAAAATTAAATGCCAATAATGGTTGATCGTAAATATCAAATTCACTAAAATTTAAACAAACTACACGTGTTTACGTCATCAAGTGATTTTAATTTCGACGTTTTATTTGTATTTTTATTAATGTTATACTAATTTAGTTGTTATTTCGTTATTTAAAATAAAGATTATGTCAATTTATATAATTTGGCGAATGGTTTGGCGATTTATATAATTTGGCGAAATTGGTCGACGGGATAACAAGTAGTACCAATGAAAATATTTAAGTATGAAAGCAATGTTTGTAACGACTTAAAAATTATTTTCATATATATAAACTCGGTTTGTGGCGTCAGATGCCGTCATCCGAAGAATCTACAAGAGTCGTTTTCCATTTTTTCCGGTCATAGGTTCCTCAATGAAAGAAATTGGAATTGGAATAATATTGTGCGATTTATAAATTGCTCCTCGATAAGAAGAAAAAATGGGTACATTTATAACAACCGTGCGCACATCTCGCTGATAGCATTTTTAAAATTCCCAGTAGCAGTAGTTACATTTTGTGTATGTAAATTAAAAATATTTTTTTGTTTTTAATTATGGCATTATTTTCTGTTATTGTTTATCTTTTCAGTTTTTTAAATGAAATTAGTATAAGGCATGCATTTTAAATTAAATGAGTGAAAGGTTTGTGTTTTAAATGAAAATAATAAAATAAGAATATGCTATGAAAACAATCTTTATTGATTTATTACCTGCGCCCGGCTGACATAAAAGTTTCACAAAAGCCACATATTCACTTTTCTTTTAGTAGTTGCTCATGAGAATTCAAATTAACCTTCCGTAATCGGATACTTAACATATTGGTGTATTAGCTTTAATGTTGAAAGCATCGTTTATGTTTGAAGCGAAAACTTTACTATGAATTCTATTACACAAAATCGCATCATCATCATCTACTATATATTTACAACGGAAATTTGTATTTCATTCCGATTGTTTATAATACTTTCGTAGGATATACCACAATTAGTTAGGTAATAATTTTGGAAAGGTTTTGGTGTATACATATTGTTCAAGGGTACTTAGTTATAGAGCAACAGTAAAAGTTCAAAAATTAAGTGAACCTGATTATGAAAGTTTAGCCTTTTTAAAAAAATATACAGAACATATTTTGTTACAAGTGGCTCTGTTGCATGACTTTTAGGAATGGTGTTAGTATATACGATTTCATTATATGTTGATTAGTTACAGAGGTATTAATTCCTGTTGTCATAACGGTCTCATTACCCGACCATAAGTGCGCTGTTTATAATCAACTAAAACAATTACTTCTTAATTGCTAAATTTTGTCCAACGCTTAAGATAACATTATATCGCAATGGCGTTCGCATCGTTTTCAGTAATGAGCAAGGTCAAGCTGAAGATCCATATTGTTTAACATACAAGTTCAAAGTCACCATTTAGTTTAATTCAAAGTTCATTTGGAAATATTGACCAGCGCAGCGGGCATAGCCTGCTAGTCATAATTAAAATAAACGTGATATGATGTTTGAAAACCTTATTTTTATTTTAAAAGATTAAAATTGATTGATTCCTTCCTACATATTAAAATTCAAAAATACTTTTAATGAAACTTAACTCTGGTAACTTTTTACATATGGCTGTAAAAAGAAAAAAAAATCGACTCTTTAAACGAAATCTAGCGAACAATTTCGGCTCCTTCTGATAGATGAGGCTACAATTTTCTAGTATATACAGTTATACCCAAACCTACGTTGTATAGATTTTACAAAGTTAGTATTCTTTTAGCAACGGTTTTTTAATAATGCATTTACAAATTCATATATTTATTCTACGGAACCCTCTGTACGCGAGTAATACCCGCACTTGACCGTTTATTATTTTTTTTAAATGTTGATTTTCTATCTAATTCCTAAAAGGTAATTTTCTTTATAATATCCTGGGGTGTTATAAGGTAACACAATAAACTCAGTGTCAGATTACATTATTCCAAGATAATGATCTTCTTGCTATAAAAATAATTTATTAAATAATAGGTAATTATATCATATACTTTCCACGACTATTAGAAAAATATTAAAACAATATATGTTGTATTTCTTTGGCATTATAACTGTTTTAAAATTATCATAAAATTAAAAATAATCTAAATGTTGTATTTAGTATGCTGGTATTATAAATAAAAATTAGTTATCGCATTTTTCAAGCAATATAGAATACATTTTTAAAGTTTAAACTTTATGTAATTGAATTTTTCATGAATACGTAACACAGACGAAGCAATATTATGCCTGTCGTAAAAAAAAAAAAAAAAAAAAAAAAAAAAAAAAAAAAAAAAAAGGCATCCGGAAAATATTTTTTTTTTTTTTTTTAGCAGATTTTTTAAATCCCTGGCTTTCCCAAGGTTTGTCTTAATCGCAGTTTATCATTCAGTGGAGAGCGAAACATGAATAATAGAGTTACTTTATAGTTTTGTTTTTACATCCATTCAGAAAAACAAAACTACTTTTCCAATGGAAAAGTTCTAGGAAACGAGTAAACTTTCTAAATCGCATAACAAGAAATAAGTAAAATTTCTGTGAAGTATAGTTAAAGTTGTTTTAAAAGAGAAATTAGAGAAGAGGGAGAGAAATTTGCATTTTGAAATTCGAAATATAAGAGCGGAAAATATGCAAATATGTAACGTTAATTTCTAAATGCTAAAGTTTTGAATTAGGGATGTTTAAATTCTTTTAGTTTAATGAAATGTTTACTTATTTCAATGTCATAATTGAAACTAAAGCACTATCTCCAAAGAAGTAATTTCGATAAAATATTTTATTTGGTATGTGTGCTGTAAATTTTGCATTACTTTAAAAAACAACTTAATTATCAAAAGCTATTTTCCAAAAAAATGTGTTTTAGGTGCATTAACTCAAGTTTCAGTAATGTATATCTTGATTTATTATACATAATTCCTTTTTATATACAGATAAAAAATTATGTTTTGTTTATTATTATTAAAGAAAAACTATCTATATATTGTAAACATAGTATGATGCCATTAATGAATGGAAATTTGTATTTCACTTTTTCTAACCACAAACATGCATTTTTAAAGAAAAGCATTAGGGAATTAAATTTTCCTAAAGAGGTAAGACAGTAAAATCCCTTGAACAATGTTCTGTTAAGTCAACTGTCAAAAAACATATTTAAATATGACGGGTAATGATTGATTAGTAATAATGTCTATTAATTAATGATATAGTTAAATTTTTCTTAGGATTTTTTAAGGTATAGAAATTGTACCACATTAAAAATATTTTCAATATTACACCAAATCTCGGCATCATAATTAAATTTTGCGTTGGAGTTTATCTCTGGATATCAAACAACAAATTATTGGTTCAAGTAGTTAAAAAAATTAAAATATGGAGGTTTAAAATTTAGAACTTCTAAAGTTCAAATAATTTGTAATTATTCGAAAACATATTGCAATACGGGTTGTTTTTTAACCCTTTTCAGCATGTTGGGTTAAAGTCTATCCCACTTACCTTTAATCCTCAAACGCCTTAAATTTGTTTTTAAGGTTTACCATATGATTTTGGGCATCAACAATCAAATGGGTAGGATTAATATTGCATTTATAGGGAAATTCAAAAGTATTTCACTGCATTGTGGTGTATGGGGAAAAATCATTTGTGGATTTATTTCAATGGTGTCACAATATTTCAAGCACAATAGAAATTATATATATATTAGTGAGGTGCACTACGAATTGATTACCGTAGAATATGTTATATGCAGCACTTACAGATCGATTACACGTTCACTCAAAATAATTCTGTTATATTGTGGTCTATGGAAAAAAAAACGTTTGCGTATATTTTCTTTATTTTAAAACTGCTGCAAACATAATGAAATTTAAATGTATTTATTATGAGTACTAAAATATTCTTTCTATGGGATATGGAGTGTAAAGTATTTACCATTAATTTATAGTATCCCGCAAATAATTCAGTTACATATAAAGGTCTACAAGGTAAAACATTTTGCACCATATTTGTCGAATACGTTCAAATCGATAGATAATACACATGGAATCAACAAAAGAATTGGAGTACTTTTGCTGCTATGTGCAGTATTTGTGGAAATCGCATTTAAAAAATGTTTTATGTATTTTCAAAAATGTTTACTTTGGTATGTTCTACCTTATTAAAGACAAAACTTTTGTTTAATTAATCTGTTGGAAGTATTTCAAAATTCAAGCCTGATGCATGATTTCTCTTGCTTGTTTTGGGTATAACACAGAAACGGAATTATCTTTAACTTCGAATTTCATATTTGAAGTTTTTAAAAATCGAATTATATCGAAGATTTCAGTGGTTATATTTTATATTTTATCAACAATTAAGTTTGAAATTATTAAAAAAATGATAATTGATGTTTAAGGATTAATGGATATCAATTAATGTCCAATGGAATTTTAACAGAAATCAGTTTCTTGATGCTTCAAATATACAAATCGAAAATTACAGTTCATTACACTAATTATTTTTTCAGTTGTGAATATTTATTTTGCAATGATTTAAAATCAATTTAACCTTACGATTATTTCCAAAATTTAAACTTGCAGTACTTCTAAACTGTTTAATCTAATTATTGAAATTTATCACAGAATCTAAATATGATATAAAACTTGGGTTTTAGCATTGAAAAGTTTTACGCTTGATTCCATACTTTTATGTAGATGACCGCCTAGGCAAAATTTAAGTATAACATTAATTAGTACATGCTATTATTAATTGATTGGAAATTATCACACTTTTATACAATTATTTCTAGCAGAAAATGAAATAATTCGGATTTTTTTGTTTGGTACTGTACATGTTTAGATAGAAATTTCATAAATCTATTATTTCTCAAGATCCCTCGTAAGACGTTTAACAATGAATTGGTAGTAAAGTAGTTAATTTCATTTATTATGCATTGTGTAAAATAAAATAAATTCTCATATTGCGTTTCAGTTAACGAGTAAATATTCTACAATACAATAGAAGAAAAAAAATACTATAATTTCGAGGAGGAGGAACTATTATGTTGTTTCAGAATAGAAGATATGAAAGAAGGAAGAAATTTTCATTTTGCGATTCAAATACCTTGCTCTGAAACTGGATAACTAAGGTGATATCATACATACAAAATGTTAACTTTAGGAAATCAATCTTCTTCTTTTTTACCATAGAGTTTATTTATATTAGTGTCTTAAACGCAAGTAAAAAAAAAAAAATTCTCAAAAAGAAATAAAAATCGTAAAAAGAAACTTTTCTGTACTTTATAGATTATTTTAGTTGTTTTTCAAATGGGATAAATTATTAAAGAAAATTGTCTCATAGACACACACTCACACATCTCTATTTCGACATATTTATATATAGTATATGTCACCTGCAGATATTATTGATATTTCTGTGTTTGAGGAAAATATATTTAAAAAATAAAAATGAAGCGTGACTTAGAAACACATGTAAGTTAATCAAATTCGTCAGTAATATTAGATTCAATATATATACATAAGCATTCACTAGTTTAAACTTATTATAATAAGCAAGGATAAAAATAGACTATTTTACCAAACATCTCGTCATTTTTATTTAGCTTAAAGCACCGTAAAATCATTGTAATGAATGAATAATCTTCATGTTTTCCACGAGTTTCACGTAATTCTGAATTAAATCACAGATGGGAGAGCAAAGTTCAAGATTTTGAATTTATATCAATTAAAAGTTATCATAATTTCACGAATTATGTTTTGGAGAAAAGTAAAATCGAAATGTTTTATTTTTGTGTTCTTATTTTGTAAAAATCACCAACAAGAAATCCTTTAGAACATATTATTGGTAATTCAATTATATACAAAATTTACATTATTTACATATTTATAGATGAAACATATAGTTAATAATTGAAAGGTATTTGTTTAAATATATATAAATTCCGCACTGGGAGTCCAAATTAATGTCTTATTAAAGTTTCAGCAATTATTTTCTTCTATAAAGAAGCCAAGAAAAAATAGCATGATTTCATATTCGATTTCATACTCGAGATAAATTTCATTTTTAAAATTAAAATAACATTTCTTCTATTTTCCGAAGACCAAGAGGAACAATGCATCCTACTTACTGCGTTCAATTTTTTAGATTAATACTATAAAACTAAAGAATAAGAAAAATGTTTTTTAATATTAATTCTCCGGAAGGTCACGTGATCTGGGGCCTCCCGTCTGCTCGAAAGGAGGCCCCGCACAGGGGGTTTGCGAAAATTCCACGGTAATAGACATGAAAATTATCAGGCAGACTGATGAACAAATTATCATTTTCCAATTAGTCTAAAGCTCTAGTGTATAGGCTGTTCGCACTCGGCCTGAAACATATGAAATTAATAGTTAGAAAATCCCTTCCGGCTCGGCCTACAGACGGAGGTAGATTTCAAAGTTAAGTACTAATTTAACCAACAAAATTTAAATAAAGATTAGAGATAAAACCAGTTTAAAAATTTTATCTGACCGCTTTTGACGAATTTCTAATTTTATTTCTCTGTAAGAGCTGGTTTTATCAGAAACACATTAAGACGTTATTCCAAAAAATATTTTTCCACGCTCAACAAATCTAAATTTTCTGACACATTTTCAGACCTATTATGCTCAGCAATAAGTTCTGGGAAATTTTTAATCTAATAGTTAACAGAATTTGTATCGAATATAGGACTACTAGTGGTGTAGCTATAGGTGTTCAGGAATTTTGTCTCCAAAATGCCTGTCGAAAAGTGCGATTTGCGCATGTTGATCCAGCATTATTGGAGAAAAGGTCTAACGATTCTGAAAGCCGTCGCGTCGATGAGATTAATGAGGGTGAAGGAGCTGATACGGCGACAAAGTTCGTACTTCCAGCAAATCCGGAATCTGGAAGAACGATGGCAGAAAATCGTGGACTATGATGGTCTCTACTTAGAAGAATAGTCCTTGTTGCTTTTGTTGTTAATTTGCGCATAACAACGCAACTTTCACAAATTTCCCAGAACTTTTTGCTCAACCTAGTATTTTTAAAAGTAAAAACATAAAACTTGCTGACGCGATTTTTTGAAGAGATTTATAATTGACATGTGTATTTATTTTTCGTTCAATTAATTAGATCTTGATTTACCAACAATTATTGTCGCAGTTTGAGCATTTTTTTTCATTTCCACTATCGCTTCGGGAAATTCTGTTCAAAATGCCCACTTTGACAGCATTTAAAAAAATATATTCTGTCTTTATGAAAAAAATTGGTCAATACAACGCATTTTATAGTTTCTTAATAAGAGAACCTGCCAATTGGATGTGATTGAAAACGAAAATGAATTTGAAAATGAGTCAGAAAATAAGCCGTTTGGATTTGAGTACACCCTTAATACGATAATGTTTTCGTCAACCCGTATTTTTTTTTTAAATTGTTTTCGCTGTAAGTGTTGGTCCTATAAATAAAACTTTTCAGTATACAAGTTGTAGATAATATTAAGAAGATGTATAGTCAATTTAAGCGGATTGGATATCTTGTAAATTGACGATGTTATATGTTATGAATTTGTTTCTTCTTCACCTCCCACCCTATTTTTCCGTTTTTAACTTTTTTTGCGGTAAGAGTTGAACCTATAAAAACTTTTCAGAATAAAAGTTGTAGATAATACTAGCAGGCTACACCCGCTTCGCTGGTCCATTTTCCAAATGAACCTTGATCAAACAAAATTATGAATTCGACCTTGTATTTTAAATTAATACGGACCTTCACCGGGAAAATCTTTCCGCATTTGCTGAATACTATGCGAACGCTATTTAGCTATTATATTATCTTATGGGTTATTCGGGCTATTCAGAAGAAACTCTTTTTACAGTATATATTTAAAATAGAGGTTGGGAAGAAAATACGGCCGTTATGATAATCAGAAATGTTAAAATGTTCTCTAGTCACCACACTACTAAAATGAGAGATAATTACAATAATTGCTGAGAATGACCACTGAACATTAATTATGTTCGGATTATTCACTTTCGTTTGATAGTTCTTGAACTCCGGGCTTCTGAGCTTGGTGGTATGTGTGGTTCTGGTAGCTTAAATGCAATTTCTCTCTACGTTGCATTATATTTTGTAATATACGTCTTCTAGCAGGTCTACTGCAGTTTTCTATCTTCGGATTACAGCAGAGTAAATACGGTAAAAAAATGTAATAAATTGTTTGCACAACAAATTCTTTAACTTTCATTAAAAGAAATGTGAATCACATAAAAGTGTATTTTAAAAAATGAAGTGTTTGAATAAAATTAAAATAATGTCATTTTCATTACCATTTCCTTTTTATATGTATACCACTTGCAATTATGTAAATGTTAACCTGAAAAAAACCTCGATAACTGATTATGATAGAAAAATAAACCTCTTGTTTTCATCCAATCAAAATCTTTTCAATCTTCCATAATCGGCCCACAGCTAAGTTTTACGGCAAACATTAGAAGTGTTTGCAGAGAACATGCAAAAAGAAATGCATAGACATGCAAAATGCAAGAACATGCATAAAAGAAACATGCAAATAGTTCAGTAAATACACTAATTAGCGGGTAACCTGATTACGGAACATTAATCTTCCAAAAAAAACCTCCAAAAAAACCTTAAAAAAACTGAAAAATAGATGACGAATTAAAACGATAATCGAAAATTTACTTCAGTAAGCAATTTTTATTGTAAAATATTTTCTTTTGTGGTATTAATAACGTAAAATTGCATAAAATTTCTTAAGAATAATCTTTAGTACTTAACATTTGAAACAGTAGACTTTTCTAAAAGGTAAATTGGCGATATATGTAAAAAACAACAACAACAAAAAAAAAAAAAAAAAAAAAAAAAAAAAAAAAAAAAAAAAAACAGTGGCCAGAGTGGACAATATTCGTTGATCTGAGTTCGAGGTTATAAAAGTCATAAGTTTGGGGAAAAACAAAATAGCATGTTTCCGTAGTAAAGTACGCGAAAAATATTTTAAATATCTGAAATTAAATTATTTATAATATGTGTGTATGGGTGGGTGGGGGGGGGGAATGTTTAGATTAAAATTTAAATATTTGATTCCACTTTTATAATATTAACTGCTATTTATATAATATCGTCATTTGTATAATTACATCTGCTAGTTTTTTCTGTAAGAGATACATAATAATAATAATAAAAATTTTTACTCACAAGGAAGGTCTCCTTAAAACGCATACTCAAAATATTTTGAAAAAGGAAATGCTAATAAAATAACTCATGTATGTAAAAAAGATCGGTAAAAATATACCTGTAGAATCCCCGTAGAAAATCTGTAAAAAAATATTTTTTCGAGTATTTGGCGCGAAAAGACGAACGCTCCACGCTCTTTGGCAAACCAATACGTTTCCTCGCCAAATGCAAGAGTTTGAAATGCATTTATAAATTCCTTGTTAAGTAAGTAATTAAATACCTAATGCTCAATGAATTTAAACTTAAACTGTGGATTAGTTTACTATTTTTGCTGTAAGCTTTTATAATATATGCAAATTGCGTGTTATTTGTATTGAGCTATTTAATTTTATACGGTGTCACCGGCTGGATAAGTTGTAAGGGTATTTTAATTAAGAATGTTATCATTAAACATTTAGATATTAAGTTGTTGTTTCCATGGCAATAAAACTCTCTTGTTGTCTCTGACACTAACAATATCGAAGTCAAATTGCCAATGCTCAGAATCGGAACTTAATTTTGAGTTTAAAACACTTTTAAACCATTTAAATTTCGTTGTAAACGGCATAAATACAATCGTTAAATTTCATTATTACATGTATAAATGTATATGACAAAACTGCAGTTATAAATATGTATTTACTTAAGTTAAACTTACTTAAACTAACTTCGTATCGAGAGTTGAAAAAGTTTTTCTTAAATAATATTTACCATAGTATTATTCAAAATTTTATCGTGTCGCCATCCAGCGCTAAATCGAAAAAAATGAAATTTTCATTATTTTTTTAGAAATGCTAAACAGATATTCTGCCGATTTTTTATGGATATATATACACATGAGAAGAACATTCTATATATTTTTTTTCAAATAATTCTGAGCATGCGCTTATGGGGAACTTCCTTGATATCACTTTATCAATTATTAAGATGCATTTTTCTTAACCTGATGCAAAAGATAAATCGCCAATTATTATTTCAATTGCAATATTTCAACTGAGTATTTTTTTAAGTATTTCGAACATTCTCTTTCGTGCTTAAATTAAATATTTTCGTTTTTTCAATATTATCACTCATTAAAATGAATTTCTGTTTTTTTCTTTTTTAAAGATTTTAAATAAAATTAGTAACAGACTTTTTGTCTTTTATTTTTCTAGGTGTAAATGCCGTTTCAATTTTTTCAACAACAAAAAACTTCGCCAAGAAATAAAATGGTAACCTTATCGTTCAAAATAACAGCCCTTTCCGTCATAATTCTATAACTAATCTACGTACGATACCTATCTAACAGTATAAGTTCCATCAAAATCCATGCAGTAGAACTCAGATAGATGTTCAGAACGAAATTTCCGTTTGGATTTTATATATATAATAGATTAAGAAGATTTATAATAAGTTTAAGTGAATTTAATATCTTAAGAATTGACGAAGTTATAAATTTTTTTCTCCCTAAAACCCTACCTTTTTTTTTCGCCGCTTGAGCCCATTTTTAACGTTATCAAAAATCTGTGATACATAAATTTTTGACCCTTTTCCTAGAAGTAATAACTTTAAAATGATTTGATATGTATTATAATTAAGAAGTTATGGGACTGTTTCAGTTTTCACAAAGCCCCTCCTTATTTCCAACCCCTTGGTCCGATTTTGCCCATTAACGAACTTGACCAAGAGTTTCTGCAACTTGATTTTATGTATGAGTTTGGAAAAGATTTGTGCAGTATTATGGAAGTTATCGTGTCCATAAAAAAGTTATATATATATAATATATATATACCTAAATATACAGATAGATAGATAGATAGATAGATAGATAGATAGATAGATAGATAGATAGACAAAGATTTGAACTGGGGGTAGTTTTGGGTTCTACATGTCATGTTCTGAGTAGATCTGTAGTGTTTTTTCAAAAATTCCAACGTAGGGTAGAATGTATTAGGTAGTATTTCTTTCGAAATCTATTCGTAAAAGGCAGATAATTCTACACACAGTTTAGCTCTTTTCTAATAATCGGGCATCTTAGTTAGCTTTTGTCATACATATAATCAGACGTTAAAAATATAAATTTTCTTTATTTTTACTAAATGTTTGGCTTGAAAACGCCTTACCAATGTTTAAAAACAGTTTCTAATTCGGTACAATATGTTCCAAAATTGTATGACATATCTGTGTTATCAAGGTGTTTTGCTTATCCTGTTTTGATATAACTGTGAAATGATTAAAATAGAGTCGTCTAGAGTGTAATTTTTATCAGCAAAAGTGAATGTGAAATACTAAACAAACATTCATAAGGTTATAAATATAATTTTGAAATTTGAAATATATTATATATATTTCATATGCTATAAATGTTATATATTTATATATACTGTATTCATTTTCGTACATAAAATATACAACAAAACTTTTCCTTAAAATAAACTGTGTTTTTATATTATATGTTGATTGTTATAAATGGAAATTTATAAGTAATTTACTTCTAGCCAATAATAAAAAAGAAAATTAAAATTTTCTTGAAATTTAATTTTCATCAAAATATCTTCATCAACCCAAGCCTCTGAATAAATTCCATCGTAAAAGTTTTATAATCTTGAAAATAACGTACAGACTTTAAAGCATGTTTCATAAAACCCTTGCTTTTTTAATTGCTTTCTCTCTTGCTTTCTTTTTATTTTAATCACATATTAATATTCTTGTGAGAGCTAAGGATGAATAAAGCAGTTACGTTAAAAATTTCTTTTCCTAGCCATTGAGCAAAAGAAAATTACTTTTCTTATGATGAAGTCCCAGAAATGTAAACTTTTTATGTCCTATAACAAGAAAAATTAAGATTTCCGAAAGGAATACTTACAGTTTTTATAGGACATATTAGATATTAAGGAAAATGAAGGAAATTTGCATTTTCCTATTCTAAAGTGTTGCAGAGAACAACGAGTGTTTAAATGTCCGATCTTTTATGCAGTATATTAATTTCTATGCAATAAATGAATATAAAATGCTTTTTTGGAAAAACTATTTTGATAAAACTTTGTTATGTGTGCTCTGTAAATATATATATTTTTAGATGTTATTTAAAATTTCCAATTAATACAGTATTTGGTAATTTTGTAAATTAGTAAATATGTTTTTCTAGCCATTGAGTAAAATAAAATTACTTTTCTTATGATGAAGGCCAAGAAATGTAAACTTTTTATATCCTATAACAAGAAAAAATAAGATCTCAGAAAGAAATACCTAAAGTTTTTATAGGATCAGATAATAAAGAAAATAAGGGAAATTAGTATTTTCCGATTCTAAAGAGGTTCATCTGAACAGTGAACAATGAGTGTTCAAATGTACAATCTTTTGCACAGATTATCAATTTCTATGCAATAAATTAATGTGAAATGCTTTTTGGGAAAATAACTTTGATAAAACATTGTTATGTGTGCTCCGCATTTTTCTTTAGTTGTTACTTAAAATTTACAATTAAGACTGTATATTAAAGGATGAATTTTTTATGGAGTGAAATCTCTTCCTGTTCCAGTTTTATTAATATATGATTTAAATCATTATAAATCAATTCTTCTTTAAACATATATAAGATTTGATATTTTAATTCTTATTGGTAATAAAAATTATATTTTTTTAAGGTTAATATGATGACATTTATAAAAAACAAATGTCGTTCATGTCTCAATAGCAATAAAATGTAATGTCTCAATAACAATAAAACATTTAGTTTAAGAGCTAAAACATTGAGTAATACATTTTATCTAAAAGAAGTGAAAGAGTAAGAGTATTTAATATTTATAGTTAAGACAGTATTTGGAATTTGAATTCAGCAAAATGTGTACCTATTTGAGTTTTATTAATATATGTTTTGATTCGTTATAAATAAATTTTAATCAGATATAATGATTGATATTTTAATTATTATTGTAAAAAAAAAAAAAAAAACTCAATACGATAACAGTTATTAAAAACAAATGTAAGACTTTTTTACTAAACACAAAATGCGTAGTTTTAAGACTAAAACATTAAATAATAAGATTTTTCATAATGAAGTAAAACAGTAACAATATTCAATATTTACAGTTAGTACGGTATTTGAAAGGATGAAATTCGTATACAGTGAAATGTCTACATATTCAAGTTTTATTAATATATGTTTTGATTCGTTATAAATCAATTAATCTTTATACAGATGTAAGAATTGATATTTTAGTTCTTATTGTTAATAAAAAAAATATATTTTTGTTTAATAGGATGACGTTTATTAAAAACAAATGTACAAAACACATTTTTTTTTTAACCAAAAAATATTTAATTTTAAAACTAAAAAAATATTAAAATTTTTCATAAAGAAGTAAAGCAGTAAAGTATTTAACATTTAAAATTTAGACAGTATATTAAATGATGAAAATTTTATACATTGATATGTCTACCTATTCTAGATTTATCAAGATAAGTTTTGATTCTTTGTAAATCAATTCATCTTTAAACAGATCAGGGCATGAGTTCCAAAACTTGACTTATCCAGAAAATCAAATTTTGGGAAATCGCCGAAAACCTTTGACTGCGTCTATTGGTTTTCATTGTAAGCCAAGATTTTACAATGCCAGAAATACACGATTAATCTCGTTTTTTATTACAGATTGTAGTATTTTGTCGATGCAGATTCACAGACAAAACTAGCTTTTTAAAATTTTGGATAAGGCGAGATTTGGAAACTCACGTTCTCAGATATAAAGAAAAAAATATATATATATTTTAATTCTTATAGATAATAAAAACAAATCTTAGTATAATGACATTTATAAAAAGAAAATGTACCTCACTTTTCACTAATCACAAAATATGTAGTTTTAAAACTAAATTTTTTAAATTCTCGTGGATTATGAAAAACATTTAATCGTATAATGATGACATTCATAAAAAGACAAATGTACCTCAATTTCACTAATCACAAAATATGTTGTTTTAAAATTGCGACGTTAAGAAATAAAGTTTTCATAAAGAAGTAAAAATCAAAAGAGCATCGCGAGATTTTCTCATGTTCTTCATGAAACATTTTAGAATCAAAATAGAAATCAAAATTTTTTTCCGAATACAACTACATAAAATTTTCCGTGGTTGCAACGAATTTTTGGTGCTATTACGCTAGCCGGATGCAAATCTCGCCAATAGCTTTTTTTCAACTCGCCAGTTTTTTTTTTTTTTTTTTTTTTCGAGTGGTAATATTTGGCCAGATGTCATATACCCACAGCAGGTTTGGCGTGATTTTTTTTTCTTTTTACGAAAATTTAGCGAAAACCTCGTTTTAAAATACCAGTTACATATGCATTTTTGGTATTACTTAGTTATCCCGTCGACCAAAAATCTATCGCCAAACTATAAGATTAAATGCCAATAATGGTTGATCGTAAATGTCACATTCACTTGACTTTAAGTAAGTTACACGTGTTTACGTCATCAAGTGATTTTTATTTCGGCTTTTTATTTGTATATTTATTAACGTTATACTAATTTATTTGCTCTTTCGTTATTTAAAATAAAAATTCTGTCAATTTGTATAATTTGGCGAGTGTTTTGGCGATTTATATAATTTGGCGAAATTGGTCGACGGAATAAATAAGTAGCACCGTATTCTTTTATTATTTTCTACTATTTTCTAAAGGAAATATAAAAAAATAATTAATAATTATAGAACAAAACATTTTATATAATTTATAAGAAGAAATAAAAGTAAATAAACATTTATTATCAAATAAACAACAATAGCCGGTTTACCATGTCAACCTTTTCTGAAATATGGAAAAAAAAAATCTGTTTGATTAAAATTTGAGTTGCCATCATTAGAGAAATGTATATAAAATTAGAATTAAAATTAATATTTCGAAAACTAATTCGAATTTAAAAATTCTAATACGAGTTTTGAGATCTGCGGATCAATGCTGATTTTTAGTGTTAATTCCATATTTTTGGAGAAATCGCTTGAAACATAATCAGTTGTTTAATCAGTCGATTCATATATCCGTTTCATAAGTTCGTTTCATATATCCGTTTCATAAATCCTTTTCATTAGGATTTTATATATAAAGGGTAGATAAATTTAGACAAAATATATATTTATGCATTATATACTGTTACAAATATTATGCATATTCCCATATTCAGCGCGTTTAGATTTTATCAATACCAAAAAAAATTTAGCTAAATATTTTCATCATTTTCCCTTTTCATTTTGCATCATTTTAAAGTGATTTACTAACAAATTTCAGAAAAAAATTTTCAAGCACAAAGGGGCTAATAGCAAGTAATCTCAAAGATTGCGCCGAGGAAGCCTCGCACGGATCTACTGATTTTTCTTTTTTTAATTGATAGCTTTAATAGATTTTTTACGTTTAATGTATTTTTTTAGAATGCCCACTAACATTACTAAAAATTTTATTAATATGAACTAGTCGGATGTAGAAATTCCAATACGTTCTTCTACCTCATACATGTCAAAATTTGCTAACACAGTCCCATAATTAAATGGCAATCTATGCCCATTGTGGGGAATCTAAAAGTATGAAATTCCTTGCATTAGTTCTTGAAATGTGACTATTGTGGAAATCGTAAAAAAAATTCTAGAGATCCTACATTAGACAGAGATTGGACATTGAAGAAATGTCCGCCATTTTCATTACAAAGTAGACGGAACGCCGTACAACGCAATGCATTTTTATCAGCGTCTGACACTTTTTATCGTATTAAAATTATGAAAATTTCATTTATGCCTTCAAAGAGTCTTTCAGAACATAAATATAAGCACATTTTCATTTTAATGAGTAAGAATTCACATAAAATGCATTTATTACTCTTATTTTTTTTACTAATTAAAATAGCGGGCAGAGGAAGATTGGGCATGTATGAACTTTATTTTAATTTCACAACTTTTGAGAAAATAATTTTTAACGATTATCAAACAGAAAATGAACTATAGAATTCAATTTTTTAAACTATCTATAATTTATTGCGCATTTTAAAACAACAGTAACTATTATCATTTTCATCATCTTCGCATTGATAATTTCAGAATCATTAAAATTTGAACATATCATATACCACTCCTATTTAAGTATGTATGTGATTCAAAGTTAATTTAATATGTGCGCTGAAAATATTTTATGATAAGTTTCTACGTACTGCTACTTCTCTTTGATATTCTTTTTAAATCCTGAAGTCTTCTAAATATATAATATTAGAATGAGTATTGTTATCAAAACATTAAATGAAAACTTAGAAAAAAAGTTAAATAGAGGCACTGCTGTTAAAAAAACAAATAAAAAATATGAAAGACAAATTCTACAAATAAATTAAAATCAGATAACTAAGTAAAACCGCACTGTTGCGTAGCGTAAAACAGCTGAGTAAAAAAAAAAAAAAAATGCATTTTCTGAGAATTCTTACTCATTAAAATGGAAATATGCTTATATTTATGTTCCGAAAGACTCTTTGAAGGTATATAAAATGAAATTTTCATAATTTTAATAAAATAAAAAGTACACGCTGATAAAAATGCGTTGCGTTGTACGGCGTTCCACCTACATTGTAACGAAAATGGCGGACATTTCTTCAATGTCCAATCTCTCTCTAATGTAGGATCTCTAAAAAAATCAGCAAAGCAGCGCCATCTGTTGGACAAATTATAACAAAACATAATCAAAAATAATATTGACCAAGGTATATTTGAATCTGAAGTTTTATGAAAATTCTTGCATTAGTTCATGAAGTAGAACTATTGCGGGAAGCTGGAAAATTTCAGCAAAGCAGCGTCACCTGTTGCGTGATTTTTATCAAAACATAAACAATTCAAATTCATATCAAGGTTGATTGTGTTTATCACGGCCAGTTATCGACACGAGGGATATAGGCCCTAAGGTGGGGCGCCCTCTGTGGGGGATCTTTCCAAGGAAACCTAACCCATATTTACGCAAGGAAATCCAATGATCGAAGAAAACCACGGAGAACTCCGAACGATTAGTCCGACGGGCATGATTGGGTTCGAACCCAGCACCCCCAGTTTACTACCTTCGAGAGCAAAACCTCTCAGCCCGTGCAAAAGGCAAGGTGGGGCAAGGTTCATATCAAGGATTAACTGAATCTGTACTCTGATGAAAATCCGTGCATTAAATAAATGAAAATTAAAATTCTAGTACTATATTCACCTTGAGTTAAATAATTAAAATACATATAAAGGACAAATAAATGTTCAAAAAATACTTTCAGGTACATAAATATAATATAAAATATTTAAGGGGGTCCGGGACACATTTTCAAAATTTTTTTATTTATTGAGTTAAAATTTTGAAAATTTTTGTGATGCTTAACCATATCATTTGTAGACAAAATCGCATGATAAAACTTCTCATAATTTTTTTAAAAAATTAAAATTTTAAATTTTGTTAAAAAAGTGGGGTACTTTAAAATCGTTATAACTCGAAATATTACTTATAGAATTTCAATTTTTTTCCATTTAAATAAACAGAAATATATAAATTTTAATTTAGAGCCAGCATTTAAAAAAATATTAATTTGAAAAAAATTAAAAATATTTAACGAAAAAATTACAAAAAAAGTGGTGCAACTTTAAAAAAAAATCATATTTTCAAAAGTAAATATTTTTTTCAAATATGCTGGCTCAAAAGTAAAGTAAAATAATTGAAAAAGATATGTTCCGAGTTTCAACCCTGTATCTTTAACGGTTCTCGAGTTATAAGAATTTAAATATGGGAAGTGGTGAAAAAACCTATCATGAAGAAAAATGCAATTTCACAAGAACTCGTTAATTGACAATAATATCTTGAAAGGCAGATTTTGAAAACAAACGAAAACGAAAAAATTAATATTTCCTGTTCTAATTAAGATAGACACGTGATTTAAACATCATTTTTAGCAGAAAATGGCAGAGATATTTTTAATCCAATAATAAAAAAAAAAAAAATTAAAAAAAATGAAGAATTGAAGATTTTTTTGTGTCCCGGACCCCCTTAAAATACACATTAAAAATATCTTAAAATACGTCAGAAAAACCAAAGCGTTTTCAACCATTACAAGGCCGTCATCTGTAGGATTTAAATGTTGTCATTATTTTCTTTGCGCGTATTCGAGAATTATCCAGAAGAAAATCATTGTAATTTAAATTTAAGTGTTATGCGTCAAATGAGATGCCAGATAAAGTTATTAAAATTTTTAACAAAACGAGCTTTCATCTATTATGCAGGATATATCCATACTTCATGGATATCGTATGATAGTGCATCGTTTCAAAGTGTATTTGTATTAGCAATTATTTCAATTCATTCTCTTATAATGGCTTCCTGGTAATTATTTGTACGAAATATAATTTTTTATTTATTAAAATCTACTTTTATTGCTTGAGTTTGATCTAATTCTGATAATGCAGTATTTGGTCTAAGTATTTTCTGTTGTATTTTAAGATACCTTTAATTTGTATTTTAAATATCTTTATATTATATTTATGCACCTGAATGCAATTTTTGTACAATTTCTTGTGTTTTATATGTATTTTAATTAATCCGTGCATTAATTCTTGAGATAGAGCTATTTAGCAAATCGTGAAAAATGCAGTAAAGTAGCGCCACCAGTCTGGCAATTTACACCAAAATCTAAACAGTATCGATTCATATCATAGAATAACCGAATATGAAGTTGGATGAAAATCCGTTTATTAGCTCTTGAGATAGAGCTGTTGCAGAAATCGTAAAAAATGCAGCATAGCAGCGAAACCTGTTGAGCGATTTGCACCAAAAACTAATCAACATCAATTTATATGAGGAACAAACCTGAATATAAATTTTTATTAAATTCCGTTGCATTAGTTCTTGAGATAGAGCGCCCACAAAATTTGTGTCACATACATACATACATAATGACAGATAGACAGTCATACCCTCACAGAAAGACATTTTGTATAAACATGTTTTTTGGAATCTCTGACCCTTAAAACGTGTAAATTCGTCAAATACTGGAATTCGAAAATATTCACGAATCCAATACTTTCTTCTCGAGTAGATAATCTGCCATCAAAAATCAACCTAACCCAATACTTTCTTCTTGTAAAGATAGAAGAAGGTAAAAATAGCAATATTGCGTTCAAATAAAGATTTAAAATTTAAAGGATACTTTTATGTTACCTTTGCGCCAGGTACCGTTACTTTGTCGTCTGCACATGATAGAGATTTTTAAAAAAATCATGCTTAAAAATTATTTAAAAAACAGTAAAAAATAAGTAAATATCGTTGCAGTTTTCAAACAAATTGCGTTATAGTTTTGAAACTAATTGCAATTGAAAGTATTTTTTCCATCTTCGACGGTAAGAAAAGTGAAAACGTGCGATATTTAGAAGTTTTTAAAAACCGAATAAAATTTAATAAAAGTGTAAATTTAATTGCCTGCTGTTGCCACCGTCAAAATGACGTCAGCGTTACGCACATACACCTTTTTACTTTCTTCTATCTTTACAAGTATTGGATTCGTGAAAAATTTCGACTTCCAGTTTTCGACGGTTTTATACGTTTTAGAATGCCCAGAACACGATTTGATGGTTTTTAGAAAATGTCTGTCTGTGAGTCTGTCTGTCACTCTGTCATTCTGTCACTCTGTGAGTCTGTATGAGACAAAATATTGTGGGCGCTCTATCTCAAGAACTAATGCACGGAATTTCACAAAACTTTATGTTTAGTTAGACCTTGATATAAACTGGACCTGATTATCTTTTGGTGAAAATCGCAAAACAGGTGGCGCTGCTATGCGGCATTTTTCACGATTTCTGCAATAGCTATATCTCAAGAACTACTGCACGGATTTTCATAAAACTTCAGATTCAGTTAGTGCAGGATATAATTTGGTGCCGATTACTTTTTGTGAAAATCGCCCAAATGGTGGCGCTGCTATGCTGCATTATTCATGGTTATCCCAATAGCTCTAACTCAAGAAAAATGCACGAATTTTCATCAAACTTCAGATTTAGTTAGTCCATGATTTAAACTAGTGTAATTTAATTCTTGGTGTAAATCGCCCAACAGGTGGCGCTGCTGTGCTGCATTTTCACGATTTTCGCAAGAGGTGTATCTCAAGAACTATTGCATGGACTTTCATCAAACTTCAGATTTAGTTAGTTCTTGACATGAATTGACGTATAAATTAGTGCTGTTTAATTTTTGGTGAAAATCGCTCAATTTTTTGCGATTTCCGCAATAGCTTTATCTCAAGAACTAATGCACGAATTTTCATTAAACTTCAAATTCAGATATACTTTGATATGAATTGGTGCTAAATTCATGTAAATTCTTGTACTATTTAAATGATTTAATTGACGTGATTTATATAGAAGAAAGTTTTATGATGGCCACAACATGCTAGTTCCTTTATATTACTGATAGGGTAGATTTGACAACCACAGTGTAAACTTATTTTAATGCTAGAATCGCCTGTTTCATATTAGACTTTTCAAATCGAAAAAAAAAAAAATAGTTTTAGTTTTAGCCAATAGACACTGTAGTGAATTCTTCTATTGTAATATAAGCTAATATTACATTTTTATATTACTACTAGGGGGCTCTGCCCCCTGCAAGCTACGCTCTCCAACCCCCATTCAGACACCGCAGAGTCTAAAAGCACGCTAATTTGATCGGTTTTTAAAAAGATGAGAGAAGATTGAATTATAATTGAAAAAACCTATAGCGATCTCCCTGTAAACGGGTTTTCATTCAATTCCCTTTGATTCAAAAAATTTAAGGCCGAATCATTTGCTATTAAGACATCCAACGGTTGTTATCGTGTTTGATTAAAGAAGACCAGTTAAACATTTGAAAGGAAGCTAAAATAAAATGTATTAAGTAAACAGAGTCTTTGTCTCCTGGTATTTTTTAACAGTGTTATAAATCGATTGACGCAATACAATTGACGCAATACAATTTACTACAATTACTACAATTTACCGCTTTAACCCCTTCAAGGGTGGTAGTTTATTTTTGGACCACTTAATTTTAATTCTTAAATGCACCACAATATTGGAATGAAAATTTTCCTTTTATTATTAAGTGAACAAAAGCATTTTCATATTTCGAAATTTGTTTGTAAATTCTGGTGCCATTTACTGATTTCAACAGTTTACGAATAGAAGTACCTTGCCCCTGAAAGAGTTAAACGCATATTAATGTATTTATTATTTTAAAGTTTCCTATCTCTTTTAATATTCACGTGTAAATACAATTTTCAAGACATAATTTTCAATATTTTCCTGCCTGTAACACGTACTCATTTAATAGTAATTTTATTTTTTTTTTTTCTGTTTTTAATAGTCACGTGTAAATAAATTTTTAATCGTTATCAAATATTATACTTTGCGCTGTTTCTAGAATTGAAAATAATCTCTATATTAATATCATAAGTCATGTGATTATTATCAATAATTCTGGGCGGATTCCTTCGCTTTTTATATTCCAGGTGGTCATTTTTGTACTTTAATGTTAGCCAGACACAGGCGATAAGTCGCCAAATATTATTCTATCGCCATGATTTCGCTTATATTGCAATAGCCCAAGTCATGTAATTGCCATAAACAATTACAACGCTTTTCCTAAGAAAGGTTTCCACTTTGATTCTTTAATCAAAGTTATTTTTTCGAATAAAACTACATAAAAAATGCCATGATCACAAAGAATTCTTGATACTTTTATGTTAGCCGGGTGAAAATCTCGCCAATAGCTTTTTTTAACTCGCCAGTTAGCATTATTTCATTTTTCGAGTGGTAAATTAAAACGGTGCTACTTGGTTATCCCATCGACCAAAAATCTATCGCCAGAATATAAGATTAAATGCCGATAATGGTTGATCGTAAATGTCACATTCACTTGACTATAAGGAAGTTACACGTGTTTACGCCACCAAGGGATTTTTATTTCGACGTTTTATTTTTATTTATATCAATGCTAGGCACATATGTCATATACGCCCCATATTGGCGCGACTTTTTTCCGACGGCAATTTGGAGAAAACATCAACAGCATAAACAACAACGTCCGGGTTACCATTTGAAGCAAAATAACGACACTTTGGCGCCAGTTAAGTACCCGTTGCATATATGACATTGGCGTCAGAAAAAAATCGCGCCAATATGGGGCGTATATGACATCTGTGCCCAATGCTATACTAATTTATTTCGGCACAGATGTCATATACTCCCCATATTGGCGCGTTTTTTTTACGACGCCATTTTAGCGAAAACATCAACACCATAAACAAAGACATCCGGATTACCATATCAAGCAAAATAACTATACTTTGGCGTCAGTTAACCTTTAACCGGAATCGCTAAATTGTTCCACATTATTTTAATCTTATGTCCAAAAGGACCCTTTAATTAAAATCCAAGTTATTTTCTAATATATATGAAATCACCACTTAGATGGGTTATAAACGCATTGAAAAAAGTTTCATGTACTATATAAATCAACTTTTATTCATATATATTTTGAAATTATACTTTTTTTTTTAAATTTAGTTCTTTAAGCGTTGATGCGCGCGTTTCGAAATTAAACGAGTTTTTTTTTTTTTTTTTGTCGTTGTCCGGTCAAAATGGACCCACGATTCCGGTTAAGGGTTAAGTACCTTTGCGTATACGACATTGGCGTTAGAAAAAACCGTATATGACATCTGTGCCTTTATTTGTTCTTTCGTTATTTAAAATAAAAATTACGTCAATTTGTATAATTTGGTGAGTGCTTTGTCGATTTATATAATTTGGCGAAATTGGTCGACTGGATAACTAAGAGTACATTTAAAACATTGCTTTGAATTTGAAATTAAATGTCAGGATTTCTTGCAATATTTAATCGGGTTTGGCGTGGGTTTTTTTTACGACAATTTGACGAAAACCTCGTTTTCGAATACCAGTTACATATGTATATGTATATTTAAATTATTTTCTATTGTTTTTAAAATGAACTAATAATAAATAAAAATAATTAGTTAATAACTATAGAACAAAGCAATTTATAACTTTATTTTGTTTTAAATAAAAAGAAAATAAAGGTAAATAAACCTTTATTAATAAATATATAACAGTAGCCGGGTTACCATGTCAGGCAAAACAACGCCCTTTGGCGCTATTTAGGTAACCTGGTGCGTACATGACATATTTTTCTTTTCGTTTCGTTTTAAAAAAAGAAAGAAGTTAAAGCCATTGATTTTTAAATTTTCAGTTTGAAATGAAAGCTTTGTATTAAATAAAATGATAATGAAATAATAATAATAATAAAAAAAAAACATTGTTCTTAGCATAGATTCAAGTGAGGCCAATTTAATTTAAAATAATAACCCTTTCTGAAATACGAAAAGAAATATCCGTTATGATTAAAATTTGAGATGCCATCATTAGAAAAATGTATATAAAATTAGAAAAAAAATAATATTTCGAAAACTAATTCGAATTTAAAAATTCTAATACCAGTTTTGAAATCTACGGATCAATATTGATTTTTGGTGTTAATTTCATCGCAAAGTATTCCATATTTTAGGAGAAATCGCCGTGAAACATAATCAGTTGTTTAATCAGTCGATTCATACTTGCGTTTCATACTTCCGTTACATACTTCCGTTTCATAAAATGCGTTTCATTAGGATTTTATATATATAGGGTAGATATTTAAATAATGTATAAACAAATATTCTTATAAATATCAATTCTTATAAATATTCACGAATCCAATACTTTCTTCTCTAGTAAATAATCTGCCATCAAAAATCAACCTAACCCAATACTTTCTTCTTGTAAAGATAGAAGAAGGTAAAAATAGCAATATTGCGTTCAAATAAAGATTTAAAACTTAAAGGATACTTTTATGTTACCTTTGCGCCAGGTACCGTTACTTTGTCGTCTGCACACGATAGAGATTTTTTAAAAAATCATGCTTAAAAATTATTTAAAAAACAATAAAAAATAAGTAAATATCGTTACAGTTTTCAAACAAATTGCGTTATAGTTTTCAAACTAATTGCAATTGAAAGTATTTTTTTCCATCCTCGACGGTGAGAAAAGTGAAAACGTGCGATTTTTAGAAGTTTTTAAAAACCGAATAAAATTTAATAAAAGTGTAAATTTAATTGTCTGCTGTTGCCACCGTCAAAATGACGTCAGCGTTACGCACATACACCTTTTTACTTTCTTCTATCTTTACAAGTATTGGATTCGTGAAAAATTTCGACTTCCGGTTTTCGACGGATTTATACGTTTTAGAATGCCCAGAACACGATTTGATATTTTTTAGAAAATGTCTGTCTGTGAGTATGTCTGTCACTCTGTGAGTCTGTATGTGACAAAAAAAATGTGGGCGCTCTATCTCAAGAACATTAGTTCTTGAGACGGAATTTCACATGCACGGAGTTTCACAAAACTTTATGTTTAGTTAGACCTTGATATAAACTGGACCTGATTCGCTTTTGGTGAAAATCGCAAAACAGGTGGCGCTGCTATGCGGAATTTTTCACGATTTCTGCAATAGCTATATCACAAGAACTACTGCACGGATTTTCATAAAACTTCAGATTCAGTTAGTCCAGGATATAGTTTGGTGCTGATTATTTTTTTGTGAAAATCGACCAACAGGTGGCGCTGCTATGCTGCATTATTCATGGTTATCCCAATAGCTCTAACTCAAGAAAAATGCACGAATTTTCATCAAACTTCAGATTTATTTAGTCCATGATATAAATTAGTGCAGTTTAATTTTTGGTATAAATCGCCCAACAGGTGGCGCTGCTGTCCTGCATTTTCACGATTTTCGCAAGAGCTGTATCTCAAGAACTATTGCACGGATTTTCCTCAAACTTCAGATTTAGTTAGTCCTTGACATGAACTGACGTATAAATTAGTGCTGTTTAATTTTTGGTGAAAATCGCTCAATAGGTGGCGCTGCTATGCTGTATTTTTGCGATTTCCGCAATAGCTTTATCTCAAGAACAAATGCAGGGATTTTCATCAAACTTCAAATTCAGATATACTTTGATATGAATTGGTGCTAAATTCATGTAAATTCTTGTACTATTTAAATGATTTAATTGACGTGATTTATATAGAAGAAAGTTTTATGATGGCCACAACATGCTAGTTCCTTTATATTATTGATAGGATAGATTTGATAACCACAGTGTAAACTTATTTTAATGCTAGAATCGCCTGTTTCATATTAGACTTTTCAAATCGAAAAAAAAAATAGTTTTAGTTTTAGCCAATATATTGGCTAATAGTGAACTCTTCTATTGTAATATAAGCTAATATTACATTTTTATATTACTATATTTAAATAATGTATAAACAAATATTCTTATAAATATAAGCTATATATTTTCCCCGCTTACTTTATGATCTCTCAAACCAGTTTACTAGCAATTATCTTTATTTTAGTTAAGTTTCGTTACTTCGACAAATGAGCTGCAATGCAATAAAAAAAAACTTTTACACATACAAAGTTGATATTTTATATAATGATTTTTAAAGTACGATTTCGATAGATTTTTAAAGTCTAGTTATGTTCCACTTTTATTTTTTATTTTTTTAAAGACAGTTTTTGATTAAAAAATAATTAAAATTGCAACATTTTGAAAATTACTTTGGGATATCTTCTTTCTAACTATGGAAAATTCAGTACTGTAAACAGGAAAAGTTTATCTCGCATTTTCTTGATACATTTTGTATAAGTCAGTGTAATAAGGTATTGATTGCAATTTGTTTTTGGATTTCCTTTTTTATTATGTTATGTGAAGTAAACATATGTATTTTTACTTTCTTCTATCTTTACAAGAAGAAAGTATTGGATTCGTGAAATTTTTCGACTTTCGGTTTTCGACGACTTTACACGTTTTAGGGGTCAGCGATTCCGAAATACATGTTTTTACAAAATGTCTGTCTGTGAGTCTGTGAGTTTCTATGTCTGTATGTGACACAAATTTTGTCAGCGGTCTATATCAAGGACTAATGGACGGAATTTAATAAACAAATTATAATCCGTTAATATCTGATATAAATTGGTGCTAATTAGTTTTTGGTATAAATCGTGCAACAGGTGGCGCTGCTATGCACTATTTTTCACGATTTTCACAGTAGTTCAATCTCCAGAACTAATGCACGGATTTTCACGAAACTTCAGATTCTGCTAGTCCTTGACATGAATTGACGTTTTGTACATTTTGGTGCAAATCGTTCAAGAGGTGGCGCTGCTATGCTGCCTTTTTTGGAATTTCTGCAATAGCTCTATCTCAAGAACTAATGCTTATATTTTCAACAAACTTCAGATTCAGGTATACTTGGATATGAATTAGTGCTGTTTAGTTTTTGATGTAAATCGTTCAACAGGTGGAACTACTATGCCGCATGTTTCACAATTTCCACAATAGCTCAATCTCCAGAACTAATGCACGGATTTTCATCAATCTTCAGATTCAGTTAGTCCTTGACATGAATTGACGTTTTATACATTTTGACGTAAATCGTTCAACAGGTGGCGCTGCTATGCTGCATTTTTTGCAATTTCCGTAATAGCTCTATCTCAAGAACTCATTCTTGGATTTTGAACAAACTTCAGATTCACGTATACCTTGATATGAATTACTGCTGTTTATATTTTGGTTCAAATCGCTTTATCAGGTGGCGCTGCCGTGCTTCATTTTTTCAGAATTTCTACCATAACTTTGTCTCATGAACTAATGAACGAATTTTCATTAAACTTCCGATTCATGTATACATTGATATCAATTAGTGCTGTTTATGTTTTGGTGTAAATCGCTCGACAGGTAGCGCTGCTATGAATTGGTGCTAAATTGATGTAATTTCTTGTACTATTTAATTGATTTAATTGACGTGATTTTTATAGAAGAAAGTTTTTTGATGGCCACAACATACTAATTTTACATGCTTTCTTTTAACTTACATATCTGTTTGTATGTAGCAGTCAAATCTTGTTATTCATTTTTCACCCAATTCCTATTGACATAGAGGTTTGAAATTTGAAACATATATTTATTCTTGAGGGAAACACAACAATTGGACATCGATTTTTTAAAATTCGATATTTTAGGTAGTCAACGCTGGACAAATTTACTTAATGGTTACACAATTATAGTTAAATTTCCTATGGAAAAAAACAGTATCAGACAATGAGTACTTGTTGAAAACTACTAATGACAGGGTTACCACAATAGCACCACATTTTAACCAACTTGGTGATATATCGCCAAATCTGGCGACAGAAATAAGTTAGCACATTGAAGACAATTTAGAGAAATTCCGATTAATATAATTTAATATTACATAATCGATCTCACCGCAATTTAATTTAAATTCCGCGCATTTAAGGTTTTCTTCAAGACTTTTCTTCTTTTTAGTGCATTTAACAGACACACACATATATATATATCTATATAGCATTAAAAAAAAAATATATATATTTATATCTATTATTTTAAATTAATTTATATTTTTACATTAGAAATTGTTTTTTCAGACAGTTAATACTTTCTGAAACATTAAAAAGAGATTTTGTGTTTTTATTTAAAACCCTGATTCACATTAACTTGATAATATTACTTTCTTATTGTATTGTATTGTATCTTAAAATATTCTAATCGGATTTTTTTTCGATTTCCAGTTTTCGATGCATTTACACGTTTTAAGGGTCAGAGATCCCGATGAACATTTTTATACAAAATGTCTGTCTGTCCGTGTGTGCATATGTGTGTCCTCTTTGTATCACCGAAACTTTATGCATAGAATTAAAAAAAATTCATATGTGGATTTTCGGCTATGGCCAGCAGGTACCAGTTGAATTCTAAGATATTCCAACGCTGGCAATTTAAAAGCATTTTTGTGCCATTTTCATTATAGTATCGTCGGAAGATATACAAAGTTATGCATAAAATTTAACTAAACTTCAAATATATATATTTATATGACAATTAACTTCAGGTCTCAGTTTAAAATGGCGATTTTCAACCTGAAGGTGTCTCTGCGATAGAGATTTTTCTCGATTTTTTGTTGTACTCTTTTGCATCGGCTGTTTATGCAGCGTCTGTCAACTCGCATCTAGCTAACACGGCGATTCTTAAGCAGCTAATGTAGAAAAAAATAACAGAAAATACAGAATTTACTAAATATTATAAGTGTCAATATCAGAAAATTGGACAATTTGTGTCTACTGCGTATAATATTTCATAAATTACACTAAAACCAAAAACTGAAAAAAATATAATATATTGTAATATTTGTTATAACAATTTCCAATGACAAATGAACATATAATGATGTATAAATAATTAATTTTAAGATTGAAACAAACGAAATCATCATTTAATTTCCTGTTCCCCTTTACAAATATCCAATATTAAATGTATGCTGTAAAAATTTGTATAAATATTATTAACTTTTCCTGTTATATATTTATGCCTATATATTATATACAGTATGGTAAAATACAATTCTCCTTTATTAGTATAGATTGTATAGTAAAATATTGCATTACATATATTTGCCCCTGTGGTTGATCATCATCTCAGTCCCTCTAAACACACATTTAGGTTAACAGGTACTAGATGGCACTGGCAGAATTATTTCCACTGCAACAGCAACTAAAGTTCGACTAGTCACCATGGATGAAGGTCAGTTTTTCTTCTCTTTGTTTATATTTAGAAATATTTAGTTTTCGTTCTTAACAGAGATAAGTATTTTTTTTTTTTTTTTGGCAGCACTCATTTCGCCATATTTAACTTTTTATTTGTAACAAAAAAGTCTATTGCAACTTTATCCACGTAACTTACCAATGTCACATGGACTATTTAATAATTGACATTTGTGAAAAATAATTTATAAAAATGGCTGTGCAGCTGTTAAGAAAAAACCATCACCTCAGTCCCAAATAATTAGGCACTGATTAGGATGTTAACAGGCACTTTCTTCCAAAATATTTTATCCTGCGTATAAAATATACATAATTGATCTCAAAACAACACAGCATTTAAATGAAAAAATATGTGCCATAGTATATAATTGTATGTGGTAGTTGGTACATTAATAATAAAAAAAATGGAATGAAATTGTCCATTTTTCAGATATTGACCCATAATCAAAATTAACTCGTTTTTATCCCGAATAATAAAATGAAGCGAAGTTTTAATATGAAAATAAAAGTTGGTGTAGTATTGAAGTACTAGCACTGAATTAATTACACGTTTAAAAATTCCTTGTAATGTTACAATGTATGATAAAGAATAATGTTTTTGGATTGGCACATTCAACTAGTTTTTTATTTTTATATAGCACTGACGATTGTAATCAAAAAATAAATTTATTAAATAACAGATTTTTCATTTAAGGAGATTTTGATATTTTATTTACATAATTAGAAAAATATCTTAAATCAGTATGTTAGTTCCTAATGACTATAAAAATAGTTAATCATGTAATTTAAAGAAATGGTAGTATATATATTATAAAGGACAAACATATCTGTGCGTAACGCATACGTCATTTTGTGAATGACAACACTTTGAAATTTGAAATGAAATTTCGGTTTTACAATTTTCTCTACTGCAAATTTTTTAACTTATAAACATCACACTTTTTAAATTTTTACACCGTCGTATGAGGAAAAAAATGCTCTTATAAATGCAATTTGTTTGAAAGCTTTATCTCAATTTATTTTTGAGATATTAATTTTTTTGTAGTTTTTAATACCATTTTTCTAATCGTGGCAACGAAAATACCCCATTTCTATTGAAAGTAAACGGAAAATAGTCAAAAAGAGGAGATTACTGTACATTTTTGGTGCCATTTTCTCATAAAACCTGAAAAAAAAGTTGAAATTAAAATACGGACTATGTCGAGAATATTGTCCGTTATTCCGCGATAATAACTTCATATGGATACTTTTCTATAGACGAAGTTTAAGACTGGATTGTAAAAGTGGATTGCTTTAGCGGATGCAAATGACTTCATTTTATAAAATAGCGTGTATTTAATTCTTAAAACTGAATTATGTTTTATAGAAGTGCGTCATTTTCACTGCCCACCTGCTTTGAAATTCTTCACAGGTGAAAATGCTCCACTTTCGAAAATAATGTAATCGAAATCACTCAAGTTAGAGTGTCTTTATAAAAGAGAGGTGACACGCAAATAATAGCGATTTATATTGCAGAAATTGATGATTCTCGCGTGGATGGATTTCCTCGCAGAGTTAGATAAGCAAACAAATAATTCGAGGTTTAAAATTTTTCATACCTTTATATAATCTATATATTTAAAACAGAAGCGTATTTTTTAGTCATCTGCCCTGATCTTTCCGCTGAACGAATTTTACTAATATACTTTTTTTAATTGAAACCTGTTCATTTGTAGATATAATTGCACTATCTGTTTTTTCTTTTTTCTATATCCCCACTTTTATATCTTAATTTTAAAAGCATTTTATGAAATTTCTTCAAAATGGTGAAAATTAGATAGCTTTCATTATTACAGACAAGAGAGAAATAATGAGGTGTTTTTATCTTTATTCATGCCTTTTTCTGATAAAAATTCAAAATTGTTTATAAAAATTGTTTAGAAAATCTTCCAATATTTTATTTGAAAAGTAAGCAAAAAAAAAAGAAATTTTTTGTAAAACATCTAGTAATTACAATAATCTGTCTAACATGACTAAAAATTAATGGGACATGGATAAAACATTCCTACAATATATTTAGACTGTTAAACATCAATTCTTAAATTAAATTAGTGTAATATAATTTCTTACTTTATAATAAAACGAAATGCATGTTTAGCGATCATATTAATTATTACAGTTTTTAATAATTTACAAAGTATTTCCAAGTGTTACTACTGATCTTATTCTCTGTTTCTAATTTTCTTATTAATCTTATTATCTAATAAAAAGCTTTCAACTTATACAATCATAAAATAAAAGTTAAATGTCCTACCTGTTCTTTCCTTCGCATAAGAAGAAGTAGCCGGGGATTCTATGTATTAAATAAGACGACATCCAAATAATAAGTCTTGAATCTTCGAAGTAAACAAAACTGTATTACATTACGCATTATTGAAGGCGTACACAACTTGCTTAAACACTCACAAAACAGAAATTATTTACATTATATTACAATTCGAGTATTAAAGTTTTCTTTTTTAAAAGTTATTTTCTTTTCTCTACGTTCATATCTAGTTTCTGTTCTAATCTAAATCTGAGTCAATTCTCACAGAAAAAAAGGAAAACAAGTTCTGTCCGCTCTTGCGCAGTAGGTCTGACGTAACACACTGCAGGTGCGTTTTTTGTTCTTGTTTCAAAGGGTAAGTGGTAAGAGGAGTTGCTTGATTTCGCAACATCCTCCCACCTTGAGTTGTGATCCATGGGAGGAACTCAACAATTTAGAAGTCCAGATTGGAGTCTCAGAGGCGGTTTCACTAGTCGTCCACTTCTGGTAACCACAGGAGAGATATTTCTGTCACAGGGTTGGCTCTTTTCTACACTGCTTCTAGTCTGATCGATTTCTGGAGTAACCTTTCGTTGTTCATTAGGGAGATTAAAGTTCACTTTCTGATGGATTCTGTTATCTGATGGGGAATCGCTAGCTGCATCAATTTCCAAAGGAAACAGGCGTTGGAAAGGACGGAGGAAAATGCCATTTTCTGTTTGGATTTTGGCCAATCTTGCTATTTTGTCTTTTCCGGGAAATATATCAATTATTTTGGCTAAAGGCCAGTGAAGACGTCTTTTGTTGGTATCTTCCAGAAGAACGATGTCTCCTATTTGTAAAGGTTTGGAATTCTTCTTCATACACTGTTGCCGCAGCTGTCCTAAGTACTCCGTTCTAAATCGGTTTCGCAGATCATTTCTTATTCTTTGACGATATCTTGCTCGTCTGTTAAGATCTTGGGAGTCTAATGCATCTATATCTGGGACACCGGATGTAGGCAGTTCTTGAAGGAACATCAGTGGAGTTAAAGGTTCGGGATCGCGATTATCTTCGGAGATGTATGTTATCGGTCTCGAATTGACAACATTTTCACAGTCACAGAGTATTGTGCTCAGTTCTTCGTAATTTAATGAGGCGCGACCCAAAACTTTTCTTAAAATATCTTTCACTGTTCGCACGAGGCGTTCCCACCACCCTCCCCACCAGGGGACTGAAGGGGGGTTGAATTCCCATCTGATCTTCTGAATGGAGGCCAATGTACTTATAGCTTGCCAATCCACACTAGAAAGGGCTTTGTTAGTGCCAACAAAATTCTTTCCGTTATCTGAGTAAATTATATATGGTCTGCCTCGCCGTGCTATAAATCTTCTTAGGGACTGCATAAAGCATTCAGCTGATAAAGATGTTATCAACTCCAATTGTACTGCTCGATAGACAGCACAGGTGAATAAAGCTATCCACACCTTTGAACCATCGCCAAGGTATAGAGGACCGGCTAAATCGACTCCCAGCACTTCAAATATAGCTGCATCTCTGATTCTGTCTTCAGGTGGGATTCCTGGTTCGACCTCTGTTCTGGGTGTTTGGAATCTTTGACACTTAACACATTGTCTAATGACGTTTCTGATATACTTTCTTGATTTCAAAATCCAAAAATTTTCTCGAAGTTGAGCCATTAGTATGCTAACTCCAGCGTGATGATTTTCTAAATGTTTTTCAAAAATTAACTTCTGTACCACAGGATGTTTTGAGGGCAAAATTATTGGATAACGAAAATCTTCTTTGTCTTGTCTACAGATTATATTTGTTTTTGTTCTCAAAAGTCCGTTTTTATCTTCTAATGGTCTTAAGGCTCTTAATTTGTGATCTGTGTTTCCTGAAAAGGATTCCTTTTGTACTAATCTGAGTATTATTTTTTCTGCTTTTTCAAATTCATCAACGGAGATGTTAGGTGATGAAATTCTTTCTTTCTTTCTTGTGTTGTTATAAAAACGATATATAAATGCAATCATTCTTATGTTTTTTCTATAAGAGGAAAAATATCGATAAAAACGGTGTAAATCAGTGTCTTCATTGTCTAAAAGTGTTAGGATTGTCTTTTTCCTTTCTTTATTTATTATATTCTCGTCAGTGTGTTCTGCCGGTTGTGGCCACTGATCTTCCGGTAAATACAGCCAAGCTGGTCCCTCCCACCATCGTGATTTCTCCAATTGCTCAAAGGAACATCCTCTGGATGGGAGGTCTGCCGGATTTAAATTTCCTGGTATATGTCGCCAATCTTCAACTTGGGTAAGGCTTCTGATTTCTAAAACTCTATTGTGGACAGATGTACCCCAAGATTGTTCTCTTCTTATACACCCTAAAGCTGCTGAGGAATCGCTCCAAAAGATTGTCTTCTCTGGTTTTAACTGAAGATCACTCATGATAGTTTTAGCGAGTCTAGCTCCAATGAGGCACGAGAGTAGCTCCAGTCGAGGAATTGTGAGTTCTTTAATGGGCGCTACTCTACTTCTAGCATTGACTAACTGAACTTTAACTCCTTCTTGTGTTTGACATCTAAGATACACGCAAGTGGCATAGGCGTGTCTACTCGCATCGGAAAAGGTATGCAAGGAAATGTTATTTTCATTTTCGGGCGATACATTCAAACAACGTGGAACTTGAATTTCTTGTAAAAACTTAATTTGTTTTAACCAGAAGTCGAACTGTTTTCTTAAATTTTCAGGAAGTTCTTCATCCCATTTCAATTTCTGTTTCCCGGTTTCCTGAAGAATTAATTTTGGAATAAGAGTGCTCGGGGCGGAGAATCCTATGGGGTCGAATATCTTTTGGGTAACCGATAAAATTTTTCTCTTTGTGAGTGGTTCTTTCGTTTCAATTTTTTCTTCTATTTTACACATTAATCTATCTTGCTCTAAGTCCCAGACCAATCCCAAAACTGGTGCTAACTTTGTATTTTCTTCAGAAACATCGATCATGGCCTGAGGCAAATTTGATCGCCAACATCTTAAATTAAAATGAGCTGATGATAAAATACACTGTGATTCTGTTATAAATTTTCCAGTATCTGCGATCGATTTTAAAGTAGTAATGGAATTGTCAATGTAAAATGAATCTTTCAAAATTCGTGCTGTATTTTCCCACTGTTCGGGTACTTGACTTAAAAGATGGTTTAGTGTACCCATTAATAAAAACGGGCCTGAAGTGAGTCCGAAGACTACGCGACAATGTCTATAAACTTTCAAATTATGTTTGGAGTCGAACCAGAGAAAGCGTAAAAAATCGCGATCTTTTTCTGTGATTTTTATCTGGAGAAATGCTTTTTCAATGTCTGAAGAAATACCTATTTTGTATTTACGAAAACGATTCAAAATACTCGGAATTATTTCAATCAAATTAGGTCCCTTTGTGAGACAGTCGTTTAAAGAAGGAGAGTTTGCATTATGTGCGGAGGCATTAAAAACCGGGCGCATTTTCGTCGTTTCACTATTTTCTTTAATTACTGGTCTGTGGGGTAAGAAATGTACTTTATTCTCCTTATCGTCTGAAATTTCTTCTATAATATTATTATCCTTCCACAAATTAAAAATTTCTTCATATTGTATTTTCTTATTTGTTTTGATAAGTTTTTGTTCTGTCTTGCGCAAATGTTTCTCTGCTAATACGCGATTGCTCGCTAAAATTGAATTATCAACAATCCAGGGTAGTGTCACTTCGTAGCGGCCACTTTCATCACGTTTGACTGTTTCAAGAAAATGGTTATAAGTCTCTCTTGCTAAATCGTCTTTATTTTTATAATCTTCATTAGTGATACCCAAGGTATCTAAGTTCCACAGTTGTGATAAACTGGCATTTGAAGTAAATAATGACAGCGATAGAACTGACAACGAACTTTCTGAATCATTTCCATTACCCTCTGTTTTCCCCATAATTGTCCAGCCTAACTTTGTTTCAAAAGCTGTTATACCCAAATCAGGAAAATATTTTATATTATCTGTGAATAATTTCGCCGCCATGTCAGCGCCGATTAAAATGTGTACTTCTTCCGGATTATTCTCATACAAACATAGTCGATTATTTTCACGAACATCGGTCAGATGAACTCCCCTTTTTTCTAAGATTTTTATCATTTCGCTATCGCGGCATAAATTTACTCCTGAACAAATTTTTCCTTCGTCTAAAGCTTGTATTTTAAATCGGAAACTATGATCTAAATTACTGATAGTAAATTCATAGCGATTATGTTTACTCGTTTTTTCTACCCCTCCGAATAGTCCGTGTCTAATTGTTTCTGATCGAATTTTCCTTAATTTCAATTTATTTGCAGCATATCTAGTTATATAACTATTGTGACTCCCAGTATCTATAATGATACGAATAAATTCGGAAGATTGATTATCATTACGGATCTCCACTATCAAAGTTTGTAAATAGACATTAGAAATTATATCCTGATTTGACAGCATTGGTCTCGTAACATCGCTACTCTCTGAATAAGTAGATTTCCCTTTTTAATTTATTTCTTTATTACACATTATCTGGGCGTGTCTCGAATTGCAAATACCGCATAAATCCTTCGATACACAGTATTTCCCAATATGTCCGCGGGATAAACAAATATAACAAAGGCCTCTCTTTCTCAGTAAATCAAGTCTTTTTTCAAACGGTAAATTACAAGTGCTAAAACATTTATTTGTCTGGTGCCTGCCAAAGCAAAATCCACAAGTAGTCTCATTTTCGCTCTGAACCAATAAATCACTCGCTGACGGTGATTTTCTATTCGGAGAATCAAATTTATTACTCTGCGTATTAAATTTATTGACTCGGGGGGAAAGGAAGGATTTTTCCTAAATGACTGCGCAACATATTTTGTGTTGATTTTTCATTTATTTCATTCAGTGATGACGCATACATTTTCTCTCTGGATATTAATTGCTTATGTAAGAACAATGTTAAATCTTGGACATTAATTGAGTCTTCATGTGTTTTATTAAATTCCAAAACTAGGTCTCTCGGTAATAATTTAAATAAAATGGGGGATAATAAACTTCCATAAGAGTCTAATGAAATGTTAAGCGACTCTAGACTTCTAATGTTCGTTTGTATCTCATCAAAAAGTTTTCGAAATGACTTGGTGTCATTCGAGTGTCTGAGTGGAGTTAAATTAAGAAGTTTATTTGTATGTACCGAAATTAACATATCCTTATTCCCGTACCTTTCTTTCAAAATATCGACGGCCTTTAAATAATTCTCTGCAGTGACACAAAATCCATCTATACTTTTTAATGGAATGGGGGCTAGAAAACTTTTTAAATAGTTAAATTTATCTACTGGATCTAATGTGTCATTGTTGTGAATGGTTGTTTCAAAAGCTGACCAAAACGAAAGCCTTTCAACAAAATCCCCAGAAAATTTTGCGATATTTAGTTTCGGTAATTTAATGCTTACGTTTTCCTTTAAGGGATTTTCTCGTTTAGAAAACGAATCATCCTGTGTTTTCTTTTTATCTAACTCTTTTATTTTTCTGTTTGCTCTAAAGCGCCATGACGTAATTTTCTCTTTAAATTCGCGAGCGCCCTGTAATTCTGTATCTAATTGTGCTTCTTGCACCAATTTTTTTATTTCCCCGTCTGCTCGTGTCAGTTCCATTTCTGTCACACTTAACTGTTCCACTACCTCTTCCAAATCAAAAATGTCTGGTTCTCCCTCTTTCAAAATAGCTTCTATTTTATTTATAAACTTATTTATGCTTTCACGTAGCACAGCTCTTTCTTTTTTGACGATAACTAAACTTTCAGCCATTGCGAACTAATAACAACAACAACTAAATTCTATTAAAAAGTACAATTCTCTATATGTTCAACAGTTCTCAGTATTTTTTCAGTTCTTCAAATTAAATAGCTTGATAAATAATTTCTAATTATTCTAATATCTTAATATCTTATTCTATTTATTTCATAATTAGGTTATATGTGCCGGCAGGGATGCCAACTTGTTACTACTGATCTTATTCTCTGTTTCTAATTTTCTTATTAATCTTATTATCTAATAAAAAGCTTTCAACTTATACAATCATAAAATAAAAGTTAAATGTCCTACCTGTTCTTTCCTTCGCATAAGAAGAAGTAGCCGGGGATTCTATGTATTAAATAAGACGACATCCAAATAATAAGTCTTGAATCTTCGAAGTAAACAAAACTGTATTACATTACGCATTATTGAAGACGTACACAACTTGCTTAAACACTCACAAAACAGAAATTATTTACATTATATTACAATTCGAGTATTAAAGTTTTCTTTTTTAAAAGTTATTTTCTTTTCTCTACGTTCATATCTAGTTTCTGTTCTAATCTAAATCTGAGTCAATTCTCACAGAAAAAAAGGAAAACAAGTTCTGTCCGCTCTTGCGCAGTAGGTCTGACGTAACACACTGCAGGTGCGTTTTTTGTTCTTGTTTCAAAGGGTAAGTGGTAAGAGGAGTTGCTTGATTTCGCAACACCAAGAATTATAATTTATGAAAAATACATTTATATGACACACAAAAAAAGAATATATAAAAAAATTCAAGCAATGTAGCCTGTGTAGCATTTAATTCTATTAAAATTTATTACACCGAAAAAGCACATAAATGATAACAAAAGTCTCAGAAACATAAGACAAAATCTACTGATACGATTTTGAACTCTACTGCTGTGATAAAAAAATTAGAACATAAATAATATTACATTATTTACTAAAATATTAAAACCATTTGTAAGAAATTCAAAATATGCATACATCATTTATAATACTTTAAAACTTTATAAATATAAATACTTCGGCGTGTATAAAAAACTTTCTGTTAAATATACACATTTTTAATTAAATGTTATGGATATGGATATTTTTATTAGAAACTTTTATATTTTTTGAAAGCTGTTAAACATTGCATCTCAGAATTTAAACTTTTTTTATACAAAAGTGATGAATTACTGCTTTCAGTTAAAATGACGTTTTAATTAATCACCTTTCAATTTCGTTGATTGTTATTCAAAGCTTTATTTTATGTTGTACCTGATATTTTGAGGCGTAAGAGATAATATTCACGTATTTAAAGTATTCATAATTTTTACAGAAGTAATTTTTTCTCAATGGATAAACATTGAATTATAATTTTTTTTTTATGCTGCAAGTGGAAATTTGCATTAATTCAGTTGTATTTTAATTATGATATTTTTTGTAAGTTTAATGAAAGACCAGTTGACCAGCAAACATTAAGGATATTTGTTGATTTGATCGTTCATTAATTTTTAATTAACTGCAATTTTTAATCAAATAAAGTGTTTCAAGGGCAGTTGGAAGTCGAATTCTTGAAAAAAGTCATTTTTTTAAATTTTTTAATATTTTTGTTAGAAAATGCTCTTTTGTTTTCAAGAACATCCACCAGATGGCAGCATCAGACAATTTTTTTTATTTGATCTACTGTGACAGACACTCAGTTCAGTGAGTGTTGCTCCTTCCCTTATAGCAATTGGCAGCAAAATGCTGCTTGATTAAAAAAATCCAATAATATTCCAAAGGAATATAATATGATAAAAAAACTGCAACAAGCCATAGTTCAAAGTATTTCTTTGTGTTTGTAAATAGTCTTATACATCTGTTTTGTTTTATTGTGAAATGTGATCCGTATTTTGACCAGAATATATATTATTCTAGTGTATTCAATCTTCTAATAAATGTTTTTTGTTCATCCAAAGAAGAGTATATTTCCATTGAAACACATCAAAACATAAAGGTAAAACTTTTATCTTTTTTTTATTGTTTACCTATTGAGGAATTTCGTATTCATGCCTTCCATATGGAATAACATTCTAACAGTCGATTATGAGACTGAAGTTGTCTCAATTTTAAATATAATAATATGAAAGAAGAAAATACAATATAATTAAATTCAAAGAAATAATTATTTTCTGAATGTTGGTATTTTTCACAAGTGAATGATATAAAAGAAAATTCAAAGAATTGTTCTTATTTTGAAACCAAAAGTATTGTGTATTGATAAGAAAAGAAATTATTTTTATTTTTATTTTGCCAGTTTCCTATTGAAATTTTATTATATAAGTTGTAAATGTAAATTTATGTTTTAAACAAACAATTGAACATCTAAGAACAATTTTTCTGAAATCAAAAATTACTTCAAAAATTGTTCTCAAGAATTTTATTTTGTTCTTATTTCATCATTAGCATTATATTTGAGTTTATAATTGTTGTTTTGATGTATTAATAAGAGAAAAAGTTTTATTTTTTGTGAAATAAGCAAATATTATTATATCATAATGTCTAGTATTAAAGAATCTCATTATGTCGATAAATTAACTGATGACAACTATTCAGTTTGGAAGTTTAAAATAGATAAATTGTTAATCAAAGAAGGCCTGTATGATGTTGTATTTGAACCTAAAAAGGAAAATTATGATAATTGGGTAAAAAATGATAGAAATGCTAGGGCATTAATTTGTTTAAATATCTCAGATTCACAAATTGTTCATGTCAGACATGCTAAAAGTGCTAAAGAGACATATGATCAATTGAAATCTGTTCATGAAAGAGTAAATTTAACAAATAAACTTTATCTTCTTTGGAAGCTGTATTCCATTAAATATAATGAAAGTATTAAAATTCAGGTTCATATTAATTCTGTCTTAGAATTAGCAGAAAAATTAAGAAGTATAGGTGAAGTAATACAAGATGATAATTTAAAAGCTATTTTGCTCTGTTCCTTACCAAATTCTTATAGTACCTTTATAACTGCTATTGAAAGTAAATATGAAATAGATTTATCATTAAAATATGTTCAAAACAAATTAATTGATGAGTATCTTAGAAGAGTTGAAACTAAACAAATTTCAACAAAATTTGAATCTATTGCTTTAAAGGGTAATAGGGATAAACCAAAGCATTTGAATAAGCAAAAATTTTGTTCTCATTGCAAAAAGAATAATCACAACCGTGAAGATTGTTTTCACTTAAAGGGTAATAATACTAACAAAACAAAAACAAATTTTACTCAAGATAGATCACACGTCAACAGTTTAAAAAACCAAACAATTTCTCTGCCTCTACTGCTAGTCACAATGAAAATCTATCAGATTCTCAAAACTATCATGAATTAATGGAAGAATCAAATTCTTCGAGTTTTGTTATGAAATCTCAACAAAATGGAAATAAAAACAAAAATTTGTCTTTTGTTATTGATTCAGGTGCGTCTGTTCATTTAGCTAATTCCTTGGAACTGTTCTTAGAATTAAAAAGTTCGAATAAAGATATAATTACAATTGCTAATGGAACTAAAATAACTGCAAAGGGAAAGGGTAAATGTACTTTTAATATTGAAACACTTAATGGTCAAACAAATAGAGTTACATTGGATCATGTGCTTTATGTTCCCGAGTTGGATAGTAATTTATTATCTGTCCAGTCTTGTACTGAGAAAGGTTTTGTTGTGACATTTAAAGATGATATATGTTTAATTAAAAAGGGCAACATCCTAGTTGCAGATGCAAAAGCTGATGAGGTGTTATATAGATTAAAAATAATACCTACAAATGAAAAGGTATATAGTGCTTCAGAAATATTACCCGTTTGTTCTAATGTTAACTGCATTCTAAAATGGCACCAAAGGCTGGGCCATAGAAATTTGGAATCCATCAAGAAAATTCAAAAGGATGATTTAGCTTTAGGTATTACTGTGAATAATTGTTCTCATAATACTGAATGTTCAAGTTGCATAAAAGCTAAGCTAACAGAAAAATCATTTCCAAAAGAAACACAACACACAAGTAAAAAACCACTTGATTTGATATACAGCGATGTATGCGGTCCTGCAGAAACAAAAAGTATGGGATCAAAAAGATATTTCGTTACATTTATTGATGATTACTCTCGTTATACACAAGTATATTTTATTTCCTCTAAAGATGAAGTATTTGATAAATTAAAAGAGTATGTTGCATCAACAACAAACAAATTTAGATTGAAGATTAAATCCTTCCGTAGTGATAATGGAACAGAATATTGCAACGAATCTGTCAAAGACTACCTTAAAAACTTAGGAATAAATCATGAAACAACGACGCCATATTCACCATCCCAAAATGGAGTCGCAGAAAGAAAGAATCGCTCGATTATTGAAATGAGTAAAAGCATGCTTATAAATGCTAAATTGCCAAAAACATTCTGGGCAGAAGCCATAGCTACAACAGCCTACTTACAAAATAGATTACCCACAAAATCAACTGAAAAGACACCATATGAACTGTGGAATGGGCATGAGCCAAATTTGAGTCACCTTAAAGTATTTGGATGCAAAGCATATGTGTATGTTCATAAACAGAAGAGACAAAAATTTGACGAAAAGGCCACTGAAGGAGTCTTTGTTGGTTACGATTTAAGAAGCAAAGGAAACCGAATTTATATAGGCGGTAGAAAAATAGTGATAAGCAGAACAGTGAAGTTTTTTGAAAATATGAACTGTGAAAATGTCTTTAAAGAAAATCCTGAAGAGCGAATCTCAGGTTTAATGCATTTCAATTTTTCAGAAGAAAATCTTGAAAATGATAGTGAAGCTATCCAAATAGAAAATACTGCAGAAGAAATAAATACGGATGAAAAATCAGTAGATAGCCCAACAACTGAAGAAAGTGATGATAATTTCCAGAGAAGAATATCTAACAGAGAGACTAAAGGAATTCCACTAGAAAAATATTCTTACAAAACTGAAGACAGTTATTCCAAAAATCAAGATCCTGAAACTTTTAAAGATGTTTCGCAATTACCAGTAAAAGATCAACAGAAATGGTTTCAAGCTATGAAGGAAGAATTTAACTCTTTAAAGGAAAATGAAGTGTTTGAGCTTCTTACTTTACCAAAAGGCAAGCACACCATTGGCTGTAAATGGGTTTACAAAACAAAACATAATGAAAATGGAGAAGCAATAAAATGCAAAGCACGATTAGTTGCCAAAGGTTTCGCTCAAAAATTAGGCACTGATTATGATGAAACCTTCTCTCCTGTCGTCAAACATACAATTATTAGAGCTTTTCTGACCTGGGCAGCTTATCATAAAGCCAGAGTATTTCAAGTAGATGTTAAAACAGCCTTTCTACATGGTAAACTAGATAATGAAGAATTATACATGCCTCAACCAGAAGGCTTTCATGATGAAGAAAATAAAGACAAAGTCTATAAATTAAAAAAGGCTATATATGGTCTTAAACAAGCCGCCAAGTGCTGGAATGAAGAAATAGAGAATACTCTAAAGGCTGATGGATTTAAACAAAGTGAAGCTGATCCATGTTTGTTCATAAAAGAAAAATCAAAGAAGACAATTCATCTCATACTGTATGTAGATGATATGCTGTTGAGCTCAGAAGATGAAAACGAAGTTAATGAAGTAACAAATTACTTAAAGAAATCTTATCCCATATCATCACTAGGAGAAGCAAAATACTTCTTAGGTATAGAAATTTACAGAAAAGAAGATGGAAGTTATTTACTTTCACAAGGAAGTAAAATAACTCAATTAGTTAAGGATTTTCAGCTTGAAGAAGCCAAACCAACTTATACCCCAATGGAAACTAACTATTATAGTTTAGATAAAGAAGAAAATCTTTTATCATCAAATGATAATTATAGACAAGCTATAGGAAGTCTTTTATATATTTCCTCATCCACAAGACCTGATATTAACGCTCCTACACACATACTAAGTCGAAGATGCAATAATCCAAGACAAAAGGACTGGAATGCTGTTAAGAGGGTAATAAGATACTTAAAAACAACGAAAGACCTTGATCTCCACATTTCTTCAAAAGAATATCCTAATATAGTTGCATACTCGGATGCAGACTGGGGACAAGATGCTACAGACAGAAAATCCACCTCAGGAAATGTAATCTTCTTAGGCAATAGCTGCATTTCTTGGTTCTAGCGAAAACAAACATGTGTGACGTTAGCGTCAGTAGAAGCTGAATATGTGTCACTGTCACAAGGAACTCAAGAGGTGCTATGGATCTTAAAATTGTGTAACGACCTCAACTTATAACAACATTTTCCTATTAGAATTTTTGAGGATAACCAATCTACAATTAAATTGGTTGAAAGTGAAAAATTTAAATCTCGCACTAAGCACATTGATACAAAGTATCATTACATACGAGATTTAAAAACTAAAAATGTTATAGATGTCAAATATCTACTAACAAATGAAATGATAACAGATATAATGACGAAGCCACTGCCAAAGGCCAAATTTGAACTTTGTAGAAACCTTATCCACCTGGTGTCAGATTCTATCACAAAACGGGAGAGATGTTAGAAAATGCTCTTTTGTTTTCAAGAACATCCACCAGATGGCAGCATCAGACAATTTTTTTAAAATTTGATCTACTGTGACAGACACTCAGTTCAGTGAGTGTTGGTCCTTCCCTTATAGCAGTTGGCAGCAAAATGCTGCTTGATTAAAAAAAATCCAATAATATTCCAAAGGAATATAATATGATAAAAAAACTGCAAGAAGCCATAGTTCAAAGTATTTCTTTACGTGTTAAGTGTTTGTAATAGTCTTTAAGTGTTTGTAATAGTCTTATGCATCTGTTTTGTTTCATTGTGAAATGGGATCCGTATTTTGACCAGCATATATATTATTCTAGTGTATTCAATCTTCTAATAAATGTTTTTTGTTCATCCAAAGAAGAGTATATTTCCATTGAAACACATCAAAACATAAAGGTAAAACTTTTAACTTTTTTTTATTGTTCACCTATTGAGGAATTTCGTATTCATGCCTTCCATATGGAATAACATTCTAACAATTTTGAATCTTTTATTTTTCACCTTTCGAATGGCATATTACTTTTGTTTCTACGGCAACAAGAAGTTAAAATGTTTTGAATAATCTAGTTTGTTTACATCATACATAAACATTATATACGTAAAATTTAAACTCAATTTTCACAAAATGTTGCTTTTTAAGCTTTGACGGTCCTTTTTATAGAAACTGCTACTCATTTATTGAAATATTTTCAATATTGTAAGAATATTTAACACACACACGTAACGCATACGTCATTTTGCGAATGACAACACTTTGAAATTTGAAATGAATCTTTGGTTTGGCAATTTTCTCTACTGCAAATTTTTAAACAACTAAACATCGCACATTTTAAATTTTTACACCGTTGTATAAGGAAAAAAATGATCTTTTAAATGCAATTTGTTTGAAAGCTGTATCTCAATTTATTTTGGAGATATTAATTTTTTTGTAGTTTTTAATACCATTTTTCTTATCGTGGCAACAAAAGTACCCAATTTCTATTGAAAGTCATTGAAAGTAAACTGAAAATAGTCGAAAATAGGAGATACTGTATCTTTTTGTTGCCATTTTCTCATAAAACCTGGAAAAAAAAGTTGAAATTAAAATATGGACTATGTCAAGAATATTTTCTCTTATTCCGTGATAATGACGTCATATGCATATTTTTCTATAGACAAAGTTTAAGACTGTATTGTAAAATTGGATTGCTTTAGCGCATGCAAATGACGTCATTTTATAAAAAATCGTGTACTATAATTCTTAAACCTGAATTATGTTTTGTAGAAGTGCGTCATTTTCACAGCCCAGCTGCTTTGAAATTCTACACAGTTGGAAATGCTTCACTTTTGAAAATAATGTAATCGAAATCACACAGTTCAAATCAGCCATTTCGTTCAGTCAGCACAAATGTTTACAGTGTAGGATATCAAGAAGTTTGTGAAAAATGGGCTGATCAGAAGTTCCTAACCCGCCCTACAGTCCTGATTTGGCCCATGATGACTGAACAACTTGCATGACGTTGAAACAGCTTTAAAGTCATGGGTTAAGAAGAAAAACCCTTAAATTAAAAAAAAAAATTGTTTCGATGCATTAGTTAGCCCATGGCTCAAATATGTGCAAATACATGGTGATTATATGTTGAATGGTAATTTTGCGTAAAGGACAGTGCAAGCTGTGAGCTGTAGTATATTATGCTGCTGTATGTACATTAACAATGTTTTTAAGACACATGAGGCATTTCTTTTTGATAGACTATTTGTATATATTAATATATATATTCGAAAATATTTTTTAATCTAAATATATATATATATAATCATGTCTAGAGGTTTCAAGTATGGATTCAAAATTACAGCCCATTCCTATAAGTCAGATGTCAGTTATTTTTGAAAAACAATACATATTACAATATTTTTCTAAACTATAAAAACATGAATTTAACATGAGGAGTTCAACACTTTGCATCTGTATAATTCCTAAAATACTTGATCATCTGCTTTACTTTTTGGGCATACGAAAGTCAAATTTACCGATCCAAGTATGATGTCCAAATTCGGTGTTATTAAAAAAAAATTAAATGTATCATACAATTTCTGCATGTATAGAAGATTCTGGAATCATAATCTAAGTGTAGTGTTAATTAGTGGATTTTTACTGATAAATTGACGCAAGTTACGTTATGAAGTTGTGATTTATGACAGAGTTAATAGGAGAGGGGTGGTATTTTTTTTATCCACAACTGCATCTATAGTTATTTATAGAACATCTTATACAAAATACTAACGTGCAGTTTTACGAATTAAATATAAATGTAGTTTGAAAGATTAAATACCAAAATGGTATAATATTTCTCATCGCATTCTGTTATTATTTAATGTACTTAATTATCATACTTAATAAATTTCACTGATAATCATTATTTAATTCACTGTATACATTTGTAAAATATTAAATAATTTATTCACATATCCTTTTAGAACATATTTCATTATTATTTTACATTAATTACGTTAGGAATAATTTTATTATCCATTTAGTTGCAGTATTCTTATGTCTAGTTTGATTAACATATAAAATGTTTTAACGTATATAATTTTCCATAAAAATCACTGATATCTTCTTGAGGGTACAGTACAAAAAAATAAATAATCTGCTATATAAATAAAATGCAAATGGAGTTTCCGTCTCAGCTGCTTATAAATTGAGTTATACTGATTGGATTTCGACGTGACTTGCACTGTTAGTTATATAATGTTTTAGGAAAGGTTTTTGTATGTAATATATCATTCAACGTTGTTTAGTTGCAGAATTATGGGAGAAAGGTCTATAACGTGAAGAACTCGATTACGAAAGATTGATCTTTATATAAGATTTTGATGAATGAATTTCGACATGACTTTACTGTTAATTAGATATTTTTTACAGGAGACGTTTTAGTATATAACATATTGTTCTACGTAGCTTAGTTACTGAATTATGATTAAATGTTTTATAATCAGATGAACCCTGTAACAGACGCTGTTACAGGAATTTTTGTTGTTGCCTTTACATAAAAGGTTCTAGGAATCCCAGTGTACTAGGATATTTACACGCAAAATCTACTTCAAAGAAATTTTTTTTATAAGTTGCGCTATGATTGAAGATAAAAACAGCCGCCTGTTCCGGGCCGTAATCAAAAGGTTAAATTAGATTTTATTGTAATTTTTATATATTTTATTAAACTTTTTTTTCAATTGTTATAGCCGACAAAATTTTCTGGAGGACAAAAATTCTTTCTTCACTCAGAATACGAAAAGAAAATAGCTATCTTTTCAAACTCGCATATATTATAATTACACTAAAGCAAACCATTTTAAAGATTCTAAAGGGAAACATTTAATCATAAAATTTAAAAATCATTTATCCAACTTCTATAAAAATATATTAAATACAAAACATTCGAATGGACTTTTATCCTATTTTGTACTGGAGGAAATTTTAAATAATTAAAACAAATAGAATATGAAAATAAAAGTACACTTAAACAATAATAATAACAAGTAGAATAGACGTTGTTTTAATTAAACTAGTCAAGTTGTGGCGTTATTTGTTAAAAACATGAAATATCCAAAAATACAATTTACTACTTTTAGAAGGCGATGCATTTTAAAATTTGAGAGAAAAAATTTCAAATATTATCATTAGACGATGGTTACCGGTTGTCATGGCGCATCATTTAAAATACAACGCTGGCTGGTTACAATCGTCTCATATCTGTTTAGGCGCATTGTTTACAGTATACGGCAACATGACGTTTCTTTTATAGGTATAGCGGCATAGTAAAATAATGATACACCCCAGCTAATAAATTGCTATTGCAGTACCATCTCTTAGGTTGTAGGGGTATTATCATTTTAGAACGTTTCATTGAAGAAAAAAATTAAGATAATCTTATGAAAAATGCAATAAGCATAAGTGCATAGAGGAAGAACGATGGAAGTCTTCGGAAACGCACAGATAAATATTGGTAGTAAAGAGGAATTAATAAGAGATGTAAATACATGTAAAAGAAATAGAAATAAGTAAACATAATACAGCTACATACCCCCTTACTACAAACTTTAATGCATTTTTGTTACCACAAAATTTAAATAAAAAATTTTGCCAAATTTAAATCGCAGATTTTGGCTAAAAATAACGTGTACCACCAATTTTTAAGCATTTTTGTCACAATCAAAATTAAATAGAAATGTTTTCCAAATTTAAATAGCAGATTAATGCAGAAAATAGAGCAAGTGTTTTAATATTAAATTTTAGTAGCCATAAGAAGCGAAAAAGTTGGTAAGTATATTACTATAGCTGACTATCATCAATTTTGTACCATGATACTTCAGTTATACCAAAATTATATACAACAATAATACCCCTAGAAATTAAAACGTGTTATATAGGATTTAACTGAAAATCTTCCAGAAAACTTTTAAAACGTAAACCATGACATAGTGAATTAATTAATCGCTTGATTTTTTTTTTTATTATCTAATTTTGTAAGGTATATGTTATGCCATTATGGAATAATTGTATTTCATAACAATTTTAAAAGTACACGAAAAAATAAACTAATTAATTAGTTTTCTATGTCAAGTAATGTTTTTCGAAAATTTTTGAAAAGTTAAAGGAACTTTAACTTATTTTTGAACAGTGTACGTAATTGAACATTTGTATTTAATTTTCATTCAAAACACTTTATCATTACAACGTTCCAAAAGGTATGATTTATAGAATAAATTTAGAGTCTATGCTTAAGTAGTGTATATTATATTCACACGATCTAACATATAAAATATATTTATATTAAAATAAATATTTACGATTATTTTTACTTTTGTTTTAACTGGTTTTTGCACATTCATTGCCAAGTATCTTTCCAGCATATTATGGTGACATTAGCCACAACATCATAATAATAAAACATCTTCTATTTTATTTTAAAATTTATAAAATTATTACTTAATCAAAATTGTCTCTTCAGCTTGAAAATAAACATACATTCTAAAAGAAAGATATAAAAAATTCCATTTAAAAATAAGTTATCCTCCTCCCTCAAACATAAAAGTTTGAGGCAAAAGTTAAGACAATTTCTGCATGAAGTTCTAAAAATTTATAATCTGCATGAATAAATCTGCATGAACGACTAAAAATTCTAAAAAAAATAATTATGTTATGTAACTTACTTACATTAGATTACTTTTCAAATTAACTACTTTTAATTATCTAAATTACTATTAAAATATCGCAGGTGGAAATGATTAAACGAATTTAAAAAAGTAATAAATTCTTATAATGAACTAAATTTTCTTTTTTGTTTGTCAGGTCAACGGCAAAAAGAAAAAAAATGTAGGTACGCTTTAAATTAGCTTTAGTATTTTATATAAAGTTAAGTAAATATAGATTAATAAACAGTTAATGAAGCATATCGATGTAAACATGTTAGTTCATCGTCTAATGCGGGTCGCTAATATTGATAATACAGCTGAAAATTGCAGTATAGTTTTGATTGCATTATAATTACCTGAAGTATAATTTTCTCGGTTGTTACAAATTAGGCTAATTTTGTATTCAGATAGAGTAAAAAATAATATATTTTTTATAAAAAAAAATATGTATGTTACAAAACACAACAAATATATATATTTTGAGCAACTTTTTAGAATAAAGTAAGTATTCGATTTCATTAAAATTTCTTTTTAAAAACTTTATTATTAATTTAATTTACAATATCTACAATTTTGACATTTAATTTCATATTTTCTCTTCTCACTTCAATAAAGTTTGTTTGAAATATCATGTTTTTTTTTTTTTTTTTTTTTTTTTTTTTTTTTTTTTTTTTTTTTTTAAGCCGTACGACTATTCTCCGTTTTCTAATAAAAAAAAATTATTCTAGAGTAGTTTATGAAATACATAATGGTGCATTCTATAATTAACAATCATAATTTTAATAATCTTTCGTTAATAAATATGGTTAAATAATTCTGTTTTGTTCATATGACCTGCTATGTGAAATTACACGTAGTTTAAGTTATATTTTATATTTTATTAAACTATTATTTCAAATTGTTATTTTATTTCATTTTATCTAAATTCTGTGTCTTCAATGATAAAATTGAACAGGGCTATTAACATTATTCTAGGTATTTCTTATGTTCACTATGTTTTCAATGAAAAGAGGCAGTTCATCAGTTTTAAGGTAGGTCATCCGTGTAGCTGCATTTCAACCACATGAAGAGAAGAAAAAAAACTCCGCTTAGAATGTTTATTTGCTCCTCTTTTTGAGTTCGTTACAATCTGTTATTTATGCATTTATTCTTTCTAAATCATATAAAAGCTAAGGACTAACTTCCCTATTTTTATTTATTGTATATATACATTTCTCACCAAGTTTCCAAAGTAGTTCTCCATCAAATTATTTGCAAGTTTTATGAGTTGCTATTTTCTAAAATTTAAACTTATAAATTAAAATGTTTTTTTATGCTAAAACATAACGTATAATTTTTGAATCATATTCGAGATTAAAAAGGCTAAGAGGTCGAAAGAAGAATCGATGGCGAATGATTTTCAGCATTCAAAATGTAACTGGCGTGTATGTAGATGGACGTTTGGGTAAGTTGACTCCCAGTCGCTCAACTTTATTTCCAATTTATCCTGGATTTCAGTTCTTCAATTAAAATATTTAAAATTACTGTAAGCTGTCGAACATACACCTGCACACATATACTTTCGGTTTGATTATTTATCACCATTCTCAAGATTAAGATATGAACTTTAATTAAAAAACAACAACATAAAAAAAAAACATACGTACTTTTACTGAAAAAATATTAACATCTCTACATGACTTCGCAACTGTTCATACACATGTTACTTCAAATAAACTGCAGGAAACATTTTATTAATATGCAATTTAATATTGCAAACTAGAAATATTGTTTTCCTTTTACAAGTAAAAAAAAAAAAAAGTTTTATAATAATCACTAAACAATAAATATAATTAGACAAAAAAAATCCAATAAAAGTGATAATGATATTAAAGCACATAAATTAATGCAGGAATTTATTTATTAAACGTACAGATATATTATAGCTGACATACTCACAATTAATACAATAAATCGATTTGGAGTGAAAAATTAGCCGGGACCTGGATTTGAACTTGGGTCCAAACAACAGTACGGTATACTGTGGACCCAGATTCGATTCCTAATATTTGTGTTTATGTATAATTCAATTTTAATAATTACTGACATGCGGTAAAATATTATATTTCTATTAAAATTATAAATATAAATGAAGAATACAAATTGTCTGGAAAAATACATGTAAAGAAAAAAAATTATATGCATTTGTTTTGTTATATTCGTATTTGTATTTGATGATACAAAAGTCTCTTATTTTATGAAATTATTTTCCACAACTATATTTTTTTATTAAAAAAACCCCTTAAAATATATAAGAAAATATAAGATAGACATTAGCAAGGGGGAAACAAATTGACACACATATAATATTTTCACTTAAAAGATAATTCGTAAGGCCATTCTCACACAGTTCAAACTTTTAAGTTTTGTTGCTATTCATCATGCTCAGAAAAAACAAGTCATCAGCAGCTGGGAGAGCGTTAATGTTTTTCGTGTATTTTCTACATCAGAAAGTAGAAAATGTTTTAAAGTACATTTTATTTAAACGTGTGGATGAATTCTTCATGCATGGTTTTTAAAATGTTTCGTAAAAGTTAAAAATGTATGTACTGTGTACAACGTTTTTTTAATAAATAAAATATCTGTTTTCTGCATATATTTATTTAATATATTTACAAAAGTTTAAAAGCTAATTATTCATTAATCCAACAAGAAAAAACTTGCATTTTGAGCAAAATATATTATGGTATCTTTTTTTATGCTACGAATATATCAAAATTTATCCATTTACACATTATATAAATTATGCTTCATAAATATGAAACCGAAGAAGAAATTCCACTGTTTTAGAAAGATTATACAAAAGCGGAATGCACATTGTTTTATCTTTTTAATTTTAATCAAGGCAATTTTTATAAGTTTCTCGTTTTGGAGTTTTGTTGCTTACTTATCTAACACTTACACAAGTTAACCACAACTGGATGCACATTAAGTAAAACCTTTGCTTATATTTTTCAGAAAGAAAATCAGGAAAAAGTTGAAAATTATGTTTTACTTAAAAGGGGGCGAAAGTTATATACAGCTATAGTGGCAGGAAATGAATATAAAACTGTTTTCCAAGGATTAAATAAAAAAAAATGGAACTCGCAAAATCAACGTTCCTCACTGAAAATAATATTTGTTTAGACATTTTCTGCGCAAAAATGTGAGTTTAAAATATTGAAGTCGCAAACTTTAATATATAATACAAAAATATGGATATATTAAAATGAGTTTGGAACTTTATTATCTACATTTTACTGATATTGTTTTTAACCCTCTGACAGTCTTTCAAAAGCGAAAAATTGTAATATTTTTTATCTTTATTTTGTTTTAAATATTAATAAAATGAAAATTCTTTCAATATTATAGAAAAAATTAATTGCGAATACGAACGTAATATTTGAGAATATTAATCATTGTTGAACGTATTGGAAATGCAATAAATTGATTGAAATATATTACTTTTAATATTGCTTGTATTGTAGTGAAACCTAGAGCTTTGTGAAGGTATTAACACGGGATTGTCTTTTGATATAAACTGAATTTATTAGTAAAAAATATTTTTAACACTTTTCAGCAAAGCTAAAAAGCGTTTATAACTTCGGTTTGTCTGCCAGTCTATCTGTCTGAATCTCAGACCTCAAACTCTGGTAAATATACATCGATTACAAGGACAGTGCTATGTGGTATTGTAATTTTTTATAGAATATCTGCTATTACAAATGCAGTCCATGACTCTTATAGTTTGATTCAGGGACACGGAAATGAATTCAGGCACATTGTCGTCTACAGGAACAATCGTTTGCGGTGTACTTCAATGTTGTTGAAGTTCGCCAAGTATAATAAATTTTATATGCATCACTGATATACAGCGCAACATGATTTCTATTCAGTATGGAATGAGTAGCATTTTTAATTTGCATAGAGGACGAACGAATGAAATTCAATTAAATTATGAGCTACAGGGAAGTTTTTTTTGTATGTACTAGGTGTTTATGGTAAGTAAAGATACACCTCAGACGACCGGAAAGAAAAAAGTTCTAACAAGCGTGTTCGCAAAGCATATTGTTAAGTTTGAACATTTGACCCTTCTCTCGCAGTTATTCGTTATTTGTACAGTGAGTCTGCTTCGTGTAGAGCGTGTTTATATCGGTGGCTGCGTTAATTCAGAATACCACAAATGTGAAGTACGTTCTTTCATACGCTTTCTTCATACGAAAAGTGTGCATCCAGCCGATATTAACAAAGAAATTATTTCCATCTATGGGACCATTTAATTGAAACGACCCAATGCAACAAAATGATGTCGTGCTTTCTCTGGAAGAAGGACCAATATTCATGATGAATCCAGAACAGTTTGGTAACCTTACAGCATGGGTCTGCCACTCAGCGACTTGCATTTATTCTTTTACCTGAAGAAACAACTTGCGGAGCAAAACTTCCATGACGATGATGAGATCAAAATTGAAGTTCAAATGTGGTTTCGATAACGGGCGGTAAACGTCTTTGACTGTAGGAAAAAAATAAGCTTGTACCCAGACTTAACAAATCTTTCCAACAATGACGAAAACTTTGTCGAAAACTAAGCTATATACCAGTAAGTAATTTGTAATGCACGTTTTATCAGTTAAAATATTTTTGAATGAGTATCCGGTATTGTATCTTTACTTTTCGAAAACCCTTTTTATTTTAATTACGTTGCACTACTTAAAATCTAATCAAATTATTATTCATAAACGAAAAGCGTTCTTCAGATTAAGGAATGCGTAGCATTTATCGCTCATTTACAGAAACTCACAACACAATTTTGTTAAAAGAGAAATATGAGCAATTATTGTTCAAATGTGTTTGGAGATGCGATATGTATTTTTTTTTGTATAACTAAATATTAGTGCATTACATGCTGTGTATAAAATCTATATATCATATACAGAGCTCCACAAAATAATTCAAGGGTGTGTACACTTCTACCACAATTCTTAATAGAATTTTTTGACTTATTTAATTGTTCAAAAGTTTAAAAAATTTCGTGAATAAACGAGATGATTACAGATTCTGCAATTAAAAAGTGAAATATATATATTTTTTTTATCTTAAAAAGTGGTGACATATTTCTTGAAAATACACACAATGTACTCAATTTGAAATTCTTAAGCACTAACTTCTATCGACGTGCATTGCTTAAAGTACGTTTTGAAGTGCGTTATGCATTTTCCACTAAAAAGATATTTCAGTGTAATAAGACATGCTTGTTTAAACAGAAGTTCACATACAGTGCTAGGGAAAGAAATTGGTTTCATTGCGATTTATGAATTGTATTTTCTGGACGTGTGTTTTTATTTGTGTAACGCGTTTTCTCTGTGTGAAAATTTATTATATTATGTGGTATGAATAAAAATTTTAAAAACAGGCATATCCAAAATAATTTAGCTTTACGCCTATAAAGGGGGTATCCTGATAGAGCCTTTTAAACTGCTTTACGCGTTTTTCAGATCAAACAAATTTTGCTCGATTATACAGTGTCAGTAAACTCAATTATAGTTAAATTCATATACATGGCTGAACAAAAGGACATGAAATTACTGTTATCTCTGGATTGTAAATTTCAGAAATTCGTTTTAGTTGATTTATCAGTTTTTCATCTATTTTAAATTTACGTTTCAATATATGTCATGTATATCATATACAGGGATGATAAAAAAATTGCATGCATTAACTTTTATAGACAGCAATTGCTAAAGATTGATTTTTCATTTCGTAAAGTTTTTAGATATCTCATTAAATTGAAAGAAAAAATATTTGTTTTAAAGGAAATTCTCATAACTTTGGAAAGCGTCTTAAAATGTTAGTCTGGTGCATAATTTATAATTGTAATTTATATATGCATTTGAATATAAGCAATTAGTGAAATGCAGTTGAACAAAACATTTTTTTATAGAAAATGTATAATTTAAATACAAATTCTCAGAAAATTGCGAATAGTAGGAAAACATAAATGTAAGAAAATTGCGTGAACGTTCCTGAAAAAAATCTACAAAATTAATTCTGAAGCAAATCATTACATAGTAGTGGTAGCAGTTTTGAAAACGCATGATTGTAATCGCTACTGCAAAATGATATCAACTGGTAATAACGTATACCAATAAATATTGTACATTGTCTATGCAACATATAGAATCATTCTTAATTTGGTGGAATATTTTTAATTTTAATTTTTATATGGATTTGAATGTAAGCAGTTAGTGAAATGCAGTACAACAATATTTTTTTTTCTATAGAAAAATGTATAATTTAAATGTAAATTCTCAGAAAATTGCAAATAATAGAAAAACATAAATGTAAGAAAATTGCATGAACGTTCCTGAAAAAAAATCAGCAAAATTAATTCTGACGCAAATCATCATATAAAAGTGGTAGCAGTTTTGAAAACGCATGATTGTAATCATTACTACAAAATGATATCATCTGGTAATAACATATACTAATAAAGGTTTTACATTGTCTATGCAGCAGATTGAATAGGGGTTTTTGACATACGCACACTAATTTATAAAATGTATAAACTCGAAAATATGTTGTTTTAGATACGAATGAGAAATTCACAAGCGGATTTTCTCATCTCTCATTGGAAGCAAGTTCGTTTATCTCACAGAAAGACTGAATTAGAGAAAATTATAACTTTTGTTTTTAAGCAAATAAAAATATGCAATGGGTTTTTAGAGAAAGTCAATAATGTGACACGTTATCCTAGTTGATGTATTTTATTAGTGCGTCTTACTGAAATTTAATTTTTGTTGCAACCGGGATTTTTTTTTTTTTTTTTTTGCATGTGAGTAAGTGGAACATTTATTGTTGTGTCAGATATGCATTTCGATAATAATATTACACCCATGTTCACACTGTTTACTTTTTTTTCTTTGCATAGTTTCTGCATATTAAAATTATTATTTTTTTTTAAAGAGCGTCAAAACGTAAGAAAATTATTTATAATACATTAAAATGTATGCTAAGGTACGAAATGTATGCAAAGGTTTTCTAAAATTTTATGCCAAAAGTTATAAGATAAAATTATTTTAACTTTCTAGGTTTAAATTAATTTATATGTTTCAGGTTTTCACTGTATATACTTTAAAAGTATAATATTAAGATATAAAAGTTTTGAATGAACATATTACCTAAGACAATGAAAACCCACTTTGGTAGTTCCATTAATTTAAAGATATGAAATAAATATTATTAAAGTATTAAAAAAAAGTATGTGTATAGTAAAGTGCGGACAGATGCCGCAGTTTTTCTTTTCTTCTTGTAAAATGTACAATAAAGCAAAAAATAACAAACTAAGTACCAGAAATCATTGATCAAACCCTTTAGAATCTAATTTTTATGTTAAACAAATTTAAACTCTCTTAGTAAAGTAGGCATAATTATTTTCCCACAGGTCCTGTTTTAACATAATTTTTTATGTGCTGGATAAGTTGCCGCATGGGGTGTGGGACAGATGCCGCATGGGGTGTGGGACAGATGCCGCATGGAGGAAAATACTAGGCTGTTTATTTTTTTTAAGCAAATCACATTTTTATTTTCTCAAACTACTTGAAACAAAAATAAATAACAGCAAACTTACAAAAATTATATACATTACTAAACTGTGAAAAGTTTAACGAAAATGCAAAAGTGTAATCTCTATAAACAAAATTTAAGACAAAAAGAGAAAATGAAAAGATAATCATTTGAATTTACATGAATGGATAGCATAATTACTGGAAGCTATAGGCAGCATATTTCCAAAAAAAAAAAAAAAGATATAGATCACTGGTTTACATCCAGGCGAACATTGCGGTTTAGTCTTAATGTAAGTATTAGTTCTATTCTATTTAGGCCCTAGTCTCTCCATTTTTGGCCTTTCTTCTCATTCTTTGATTTTGCATTTTCCATTCACCCACAATCACACCACACTACCCTTGCAAAAGTAAAGTAAGCGTTTTTCATGCAGCTATCGATTGAATTTGATGCTCTCGATCCTGTTCGCTTTAGACTTTGCTCCATGATCAGACTCCAGTCACTCAACATATGCAGAGTCATCAAATTCCAATCCAGTTCTGCCATCAGAATCCCTAAGAGGAACAATTTACCCATTGTCGGAAGGTGACTCATCATCATCCCTCAAGTAAGGCGTTTTCAAGTTGATCTTTCCCTTCCTTTTTTTACACATTTTACTTCCGCCAAGTTGTCGTTCTTTGACGCTTTCTAGTTTCTTTTGTTTTTCATTTCCTTCTTCTTTTTTATTGTTTATAAACTCAGCGCTTGTAATACTTACATACTTTTACTTTCTCTTACTTGGCTGTGCAGGTTCCTTATTCGCACATGGTGAACCAACATTGTTGCTGAGAATATTTTGATAAGTAGCAGAATTCGCTAATATACATTCATTTAAATGTAATTTATACTTAAATCGCAGTGAGGAATTTATTGAACCGAAAAACAAAAATATATTTTGCGGCATCTGTCCCATAGTGGCGGGTAAGATGCCGCGCCGCCATTTTGTGTCATGTGAGCGACGCGAGAGAAAGGCAAACACATGTCTGTATTCTACGAGGATCTAGTTTATAGTTGCAATCGATTTTGGGATGAAATCTCTGTTTCTTTTTCCTAAAATATGTAATAAAACTTCATTAGAATAATTTTAGCAACTTACTACGCCTGTTCGAGCCATAAAAACTGGCATAAATATGTAAATACTGACAATTAAGCGGTGGAAACGCATACAACACATCACACATCACAGAGGAACACTACAAACTTCTAAAATTGGTCTAGGGAACGCTAGTGTCGTCTACACAATCTCTGCGGCATATGTCCCACCGCCGCGTCTGTCCCCACTAGCGATAGCTAAATAACTCGTTGGAAACTGCGCCACCGAAAGATGTTAAAATAAAATCTTGAATTGACTTTACGTATTGTCTCAATTATCCTGGAGATACTTTCATTGGATAAATGTGTTCCATGGCCTTCACTCGTTGACTGCAACAACATTCGAATAACCATGTTGATTACTAAAGAAACGTTCTTTTTCATATTATCCTAATGGACGACTTCCAGGTTGATTATTCAATTACTATCGTATCGAAGTTAAGTCCACTTTCGAATTACCATATAACGTCAATTTCGTAACCTTTAATACAGCAGGATTTCCAGTATTCGTTATACTATTCGGCAGAATCGACTTTACCTGTTCTGACAACTTAAACTACTGTATTACTGCTAGACGTGATCCACTACTAGTATCATGACAGCCAGTTACTTCATTTCATCGATTGAAAACTTTCCAACGTTAGAATAATCTAACACATATATATATATATGTGTGGTTTTTTCTGTCAGTCTATTTCTTACAAAAATGCATCTAGTGGTCTTTTCTAAAAACACAAGCAGTTATTTCAATATTTATACAAATCATTAAACATACATAAGCCAATTTTTGTTGTTCTGTGCAAGCAGAATTAATTTATGTAATGATTATAATCAGAATCAATTATGTTAATTACATACCTAAAGAATCATAACAGTTTATCAGTTCGATTTTTATATCTGTTTATATGATTTCGTCAGAAAATTCAACTCTTTGAGTGCGAATTCCGACAAGCATGTTAAAAAAGCACCATATTAGCGCCATAAAAAATCACCCAATTTTAACAAATAGGTTGAAAATTAAGCATCATTTTGAAATTATAATCTCATTTTAAGCTTTGATGTAGTCCGCCATAGTGCAACGCCACAGTTGGTGACGTTTGACAGTAAAAGACGAAGAACATTAAAGTAATTGCTGATTTGTCATATTAATCTTCGACACGTATAACTTTAATACGCTCCACCGCTTGCTTGGTATTCTATTAAAAATAAATAAATAAAAAGCATCTGTTCACTTTAAGGTGCACATAACTCTCCATATGGCACTGCAGCTTATTATTTATTTATTTAAAACTTTTAAATGTACAGAGTGTCTATACTTTCTGGATCCTACATTAAATTTTTCTACAGACAAAAATATTGTTTATAAAATTTTGAAATATTGTGAAACACATAATAAATGGGTGGGAATTTTTTTAAGTGAAAAAAAAAATATCTCAAATTTTTCCACCAGAGCGCGTTTCTTACTGAATATCGCATCTAGGATACATTTAAGTTAGTTTAGAAATTTTTGTTATTAAATTTACTATGTCATAAATAAAGCATTTTACAAAGAGTTCTTAGCATTTCCCAGAACACACTGCTATCAACTGTTGAACATGGTATTTTACAACTCCAGGTGGCATCTGAAAATATGAATGTTATGTGGAACATATTTGATTGTAATACAACTTGTAAATGTATGCTACATGTGTAATTCGTTAAAAAACTGCCTCTGGCGACGAAATTTTGAACTATTTTTTTTCACTCAGACAAATTCCTATATCTTTATGTCTTCTACAAAATTTCGTAACATTCTTCAGAATAGTTTCGTTTGTAAACAAATTTAAAATAGTGTCGTTTAATTATGGAAACCCTGTATAGCACAGTACTGTTATTATTTTGTCATATATCATCATAGAGAGAAATAAATTAAAAATTATCGCAACGAAAATTTTAATGAAAACAAAATTGCATTCTTAATATGATTATAGAGATTATATACCTTTTTTATAATTTTAAAATCATTAATTTCTTTTTTCTGTCAGACATTAATAATTTTAGATTATATTAATATGTGCAGTGAATTTTTTATACTTCTTTTTAGAATAGCAATAAACTTTTAAATTAAACCTTTATTTCAACTTTGATTAATTTTTAATTCTTTCTTAAATTCATTTTTTAATTTCTTATTTCTTAATAAATTTTAATTTTCTAAGAATTGCTTTACGGACTTTATAGTTTAACATTATTTAAACTCAATTTAAAACACAATTCGAATTATAGCTAAATTTTAATTTATGAAATTATTTTATTTCTCTTTCTCATATTTTACATTTAGTGAATGCTATAATACATATAATCTCTTTGTTTATTTTGAAATTTTTGGGAATAGTATACTGTCTAGTTAATGACAAAGATGCTAATATGATTACTTTGTATTTCCTAATTTTCATTCATAAAGCTTCGTTCTTAATGTTTTGGGACAGTTGATTAGATTAGGTGGCACATTTCGATAAAGCTTTCCTGTATTACCTCCGCGCAACAAACGATATTCCAATGTCCTCACTATATAATAAATTCAATTTCACTAGCAGTAAGGAATTTATCTGGAAGTTTCCGAGAAAAGAGGAAACTGTGGTCTTATTACAGTAATTTATTAACAAGGAACACTGTCGCTATCTTAGAAATGCTTATCACAGTTTTCGCTATTCAATTTATTTAGTGAATGTCATTCTTAAGAAATAATAGTGCATTGGGACGTATAATATAGTCCTATTAAATGTAAAACAAGAACCAAAACCCATGCATCAGTCATAGATTATAAAGCGATTTCCTACGTTATCACACTATTGTTAAAATAAATATCTTTTTCTTAATATGAAATGAAATATCATAGAGGCATGTGCCAACATGTACAATTTAAATAACTAGCTAAAATATGATAAAATACACATTGCTAAGTGATGTACTAATTTAAAAATATTAAAAGTATGCTAGATATATAGAAATAATTAGTTTCAACACTCTTCTGAGGCCATCATCAGGATTTAAAGTAAAATATAATCATTTTTACGACTTCACTATGGCCGAGAATTCAAACAAATTATGGAGCGAATATTATTCATATAAATATTTACACCAATTTGCATGTATAATATTGGCTTCACAATTGATTTTGAAAATGCAAAGATTATTGTATCATGTAACACATTGAAAATAATTTTAATAAGAGAATCCCATTGAAATCTTAATTAGTGGGTGGGGGGGGGGGGGGCATGCAATGATTTTATGTCATGTGAAAATTCTGGAATTTCGTTGAATTTCTTTAAGTAAAAATTTACACTAACACTTAGCGCCTGTTGTCCGCCCATACTCCTATTTACTTGATGCCAATTGTCAATGTTCATGCTTTGGATTCTCGGATATAGTGAAGTCGAAAAACATTTAAAAACGCAATTATTTTTTACTTTAAATCCTGATGATGGCCCCAGAAGAGGGCTTAAACCGATGATCTGTATTGTGTTAGTGTAATTTTAATATTTTTAACGTCTTACATCATTTAGCAATGTACATTTTATCACAATTTATCTAGTTATTTGAAGTGAGATATATAAAAAAAGAATAACAAAAATACACAACACAGTAAAAATCCATTTTCAGCAATTGGTTTCCATATCCGAGAATGTGTGCAAATTCTTTCGTGAGCTCTTTATATGATACGTAGAAAATGAAATGTAATACATTACATTTAAGTTACATTTGGAAATGCCCATTACAGATGAAAACACACAACTAACAGACATCACTCAATGTGATCTGTGCAACAGAATTTTTTCCGATTGTATATGAAGATGCGTGATAAATGTGACGAACTTCTTAATCTCTGAAAAATATATAGTATTACGTATTTAACACACTCACTAATTAGCACGGAAAACTATAATTTAATTTGCCTATGACCAAAACGACCTATGGTTTAACATATACACAAAATTAAACACATTTAAAAGATTTCGACCTTATCATTAAAATGTCAAATTGTTCAGAAGGTGAAGTTATTGTTGGAAAAAAATATCGTCTTAAAGCTCAGACCACTAAAATATTTCCATTTTTTCACTATATTAGAAACGTCGATGGTAGTAAATTAGTAATTAGAGAATAAAACCCTTCGTATTAAGTTATTTCTTTTCAATAACATTTTTTTATTAAAAAAATAAATAAGTAACGATGGTTTCTTTTTTATTTTAAGTCGTATGTTTTGCCATTCTTTATTAGATCAAATACTATATATATTTAAAATGTTTATTTTTGTAATTTATATTTTTACTTTCTATTTCTTTGTATACATTTAGGATATCGCCATCCAAGTATTATTTTAACAATCATATATCAATATATATGTCTATTTACTTCTCTCTCCCTTATATGTATATTTATATAATAGAATTATATAGTTAGAACAAGTACCAGAACAAATGTTTTTATATTTAAAGTAATTGACTTCGTGTGCATTGGTACATTACACAAATTGCTTTCTTTCGAAAGTTTTACTGCGTGTTTAATAGATATTGAATCGTTTTGTAATTTTTTTATTCTAATTTCCCAAATATTGTCTTAATTCGAAAGCTCATCTTGAGGAGATCTCTTCTTTAATTAGCAACATTATTCGGTTGATTATCCTTGAACTTGTTGTTTTCTTTTTTTATTTTATTTTGTTATATATATATATATATATATATATTCACATTGGGGAGTATTCACCAGCAATTTGATACTAAAAACAATTGAGAAGTGAATCTGAAAAAGGACTGAATAGAGAAACATATCACTTGAAATTTAGTTTTATTTAATGTCACAAAATGACAGACTCTGTAAAATGCAACGGTTCACTGTCTTTCAGCTTAATTCTTTGAAAATAGTATTAGTTTTCTTTTGTTTTTACGACTTACATAATTGGGTGAAACTTCATTCCTGTTGATTTCTAGGATAATAGCCCGGTAGACAGCGTCACAATTTTTATTTCAATTTTTGCGTCCATGATTGTGTCATATATAATAGAATAGCTGGTATAGATAGCTTTACTGACAGGCAGCTCTCGTACCAGGGCAGAGGTATTGCTATAATAACATGGCACATCCCTCAATTATGAAATTATTGACAACCCGATTACTGATATTGCCTCGACGTTGAAATATCATCATTAATCGTGTTGTCATTTCCTTTACATTAGCTGCTTAGTAACCGGTTCTGCGGCATTTAAGTGTTCTCTGGACTCTTAAAATTTGAAAAAAAAGGAAAAAACAAGACTATTTTAAACATTTAATATCTTAAAATATATTTGATTTTAAGACATAATTTTAATTAGGAATGAAAAATATAAGTATTTTCTTTTATTTCAAATATTTAAAACTAGCAGTATTACCCGGCGTTGCTCGGATTTCTTCTGATAATATGCGGGGAAACTTAAATAAATGTTTATTCATTTCTCATACATTAATCTGTTATTTCGTAATGAAATGAAGCGCATATTATGCTTTTTTTTATTCGTAAGTAATTATACAGTTAAAATGTGTTAATTGCATTTGGCTGTCAAAATTCTTGTCCTATAAAATATATGAAAAAACTTCTTCTAATTATCTTTATCTTTAATCTTTGCTCCCAAAAACCAATATGTTTTGAAGTAGAACATGAGAGTTTGTTTCTCTGCTTCTTAAATATCCGTACTAAGAAACTTAATTATCGGGAAGGAAGTTCGAGATGGAGACTTATTGGAATTTTATAGACTCTATTTTAATATTTAGAAGATAAGCAATGTTCGAATACATATCTATTGACATTGTGTTTTATTTAGTTTGTTTTTCCGGTGCAACTTATAATTTTGTTATGGGATATCAGACGAATTAAAAATATGAACAAATTTTATTTTTTAAGCGTAACTTTTTACTTACTGGGTTAACCTTCCGTAATCGGGCCACACTTTAACTGTCGTGTTTTAACAAAAGCAACTTTAACTTTAGGGAATGAACCTATGTTTAAAACAATAAAGCGTCATTCAAGTTAATAAGTGAATACTTGTCAAATAATACGATTACAAAATTACATCCCCCCCCCCCCCCTCAAAAAAATCAGATACAGTATTCAAGTGAATTTTTTTTCTATTCAAAGGTGGGAAAACTGAAGTTATTCGATGTTTATAAGTTATTTAATTTTTGGGTAATACCAAAATTGGTTGCTCAGTATCTCGTTTTCTCAGGTCATTGCCACCGTTGATATGACGTTAACGTTACTGGCGGACACATACTCTTGCTTTATGTTATAAATGGATAGATAAATACATACATTTGAGACATTACTGAGCAAACAAAATATTTTATTTTGTATATTACTAAGGTTTATTTTAATGCTTGCGTGTATATAATATTGTATGTTTTTCCAATATGCGTTATTTATATGCAATTATAGTAAAATGTTTCAGATTTTAAATTAGAATGCATGTTATCTTAGATGCGTGCAACATAAATATACGATTTCCTTGACAATACGGTGGAGAAAGCAATAAATGCACCCAAATGACGTGGCATTAAAAATAAAGCCTCCATTTTATGGATAATAATAAAGGTTAATTTCAGAAAATAGTTTCTACTCATAATAAAACATTACTTTCAAACTGAATCTTAAGTAACTAATAATAAAATCTATAATGATTAAATGAAAGTGATGTCATTTTCTATATACTTTTAACTATGACGTCATGAAAATAAGATAAAATAATGTCAATAAAATAAAGAATTGACTCTCTCTTTTATATATATCGTAGAAAATGTTACCACTGCACCTAAACAATTAAAATACTTAGCTATAATGTATAGATAAACGATATAGATGCAATATAGCATTTAATAGATAATGACGTCAAGATATCTAACCAAAAAAAAAAACCTTAAAAAAAATATATTTTTAATTGAAAAGTTTGTATAAAAATAGATATTTTAATTAAAAAAAACAATTAAATTAAGGTGCTACGTCATTTTACCGCTCTTATAGTTGAAGTTTTTATTTTATATATAAATAATGTGCGTTTTCTGTTTAAAATGACGTCAATTTCAAAAATGCAAAAATATAGCAACGCGTTATCGTTGATTTTTTCACATTATTGTGTCATTTTTTAGGGTTTGGCAACGGGAAAGAAACGTTTGAATTAAAAAAGATTTAAAAAGAGATATTTCTATAATGTTAAATTATGAAAGTGGTAGAAAAATAAAGTGGGATAAATAGTGGTCTGATAATTTTTTAAAGGTGACAGGGATCTATTCCACGTTCTAAAGCCTATGTACAGCAAGTTTCGTGCAAATCGGTCAAAAATTAAAGATTTGAATAAAGGACAGAGAACGGCTTTTATATATATAGATATTCGAAGATGCATAATTAGCATTTACAGGGGACTCCAAACTGTCAGATATTGGACGAGCAGATAATCGGATAACAGATTATGCGCAGGATTACAAAATAAATTTTGCAACTTGAAAGAAAAATTTCGGCTCTAATTATACTTCAGATTGTAATAATTACCCCGAACGTAAATAAATTTGCATTTAAAGCCTTTTGCTTTTTAATACAATGTTGTATTTAGCTAATGCAAAATTTTGAAATTTTCAACAATATAATCACCTAAAAAATATTTTTTTGAACTATAAAAAGGAAATTTTAGGTTCAGTTTTTACAGACTAACATGAAACATATGTTTTGAAAATTTCATGAAAAAATATTCAGAAGTTTTGAGATATTGTGCACGTTATGCCCAAAAGTGTCATTTTGAGAAAAAATGACTTCAAAGTTTCGGAAACACCCTTTCAGCTATTGAACGGGTATAATTCTAAAAGCCATAGCTTTTGTTCTAATGGGAAGTTCAACGAAACAATTATATCAAAATGTTCAAAAAAGATAGATGTTTAACATAAAAAAAAATAAATAAAATAAATAAATAAATAAACTTTAAGAGTCCCGAGACCCCTTAAATTGTATGTATTTAGAATGTTCTGTCGGTAAATAAATCTAGTTTTATTATACATTTCAATATTCTACTACTAACGACTACAAATAAATCCTAATTTAGAACGTTGTTAGAAAATTTAACACTCATTTCTCCTTTTTAAAATTCGATAATTTTTTTAACCGTTCATAGAAAGTATTTACATCTTAAAAGTAACACAATGCGAAATATCAAGTTTTTAGCCCCAGCAGTATCACGAAAAACATAATCTCATTGATATATGGGTAAAATAATTAATAACTCATTTCGTATTTTCAAAAAACATTAAGAAATGCATTTTTGTATATAAAAGTGTATAATCAACACAATTTTTTTTTAAAGCATTCAACTTCTAAATCCAACTATTTAAAAATAAATTCTTATATTAGAATTATTACTTCATAAAACAGATATTAATATTTTGAAAAATATCTATTGAACAAAAAATGTTTGAATGCGTGAGAAAACTTACATATCTCAAGAAAGCAGTACTCTAGAACATTTTTTACAGCCAATTTTTTATTTAAAATTTAAAAATTATTATATAACAAAATCCGTAAAAACGGATCTATCAATATACGAATTTTGCTTTAAACAAAAATTTTCAAGGTACCTTAGAAATAATGACACATAATTATATTTCCTAAGACGGAAAGATGGCTCAGACGAGTTATTTACCTATGATTCGGTTTATCTCGTTTTAGTGTATATTTAAATTTATTCTGCCTTTTTATGTGCATTAGTAATTATATAAATACTTAGCACCTATAGTTGCCGTCTGGTCCGTCTGTATATCCGCATAAATTTCATGAAAATCAAATTAAAAATTAAAAATATATTAATAAAAGTTTTCTTCATTTTATTAAATCCTATCAACCTAATAAATTCAATTATACCCCACGATAGGTAAGGATTCAAAGTTACCATGGCGATTACATCATATTTAAGACGGGGTCATATTATTCCATATAAGCCGAGGAGAGATGGCCTCCACTACAAAAAAGAACAAGTAAGAAAAATCATGCGTTAAGCATAGATTATGAAACACTTTTCTGAATGCTTTAACAAAACTTCGCTATTTAGGAAAAAAAGGTATATAAGATAACTAAGTAAACATTTTAGAAACAGCTTAAAACATTTGAAAAATTGATTTCAGAAGTTATCGTTCATAGCAAATACTTATTTCAATTCTTTTGAACAGCCCTGTATTTGATCTGTAGTTTGATATATATACTATAATATAATGGTAAAATTCAGATTAGCAAGAAAACACATAACAGGTTGAAATTTCTCTTTCAGCAATTTATACTAATAGATGGAAGCATGCTTGTATACCTTTGTAAAACAATACCTTTGTGCTTTGTATAACTTTGTAAAACACTGTAGTTTACCTAGTACCGTTATTACACGCCACTATTTAGCTAAAGTTTAATCAAAAATAAAACACTCTTAAAATTACTGGAATCGCATTCCCAGAAATTTTCATTTATAGACGGCCATGTATCCCATTCTTTGCGTGACCCTGTATATCATTTTATCTATGTTCTACAAACATTTCTTAGTAAACTAAATTCAGTTCAACGTAACTCATTTAAAAACCACCTTTAAGCAATTTGCACTCATATTCAGAAACCATTACGAATTCTTTTGTGTAGCCCTGTATATAAATTACAGCATTTATACACACCATATGCAATGCATAAAAAAAGTGAAACATAAAAGCACATAACATAATTAAAAATGCATTTCAAGCAATCATCGCAAACGTACAGTACCGTGGATACAATATAGTATCTGAAATCTTTTGTATGTCCCTGCAAATGCTATGCACTTCGCATTATACATGAAATAAGTTATAGTAAACCACAGCGAAGTATATCAATTTCATTCTACATGAAATAATTTAACACAATTAAAATATGCCGGGAAAATTTGCCCCCACCCCTATATCATTATGTAACGGAATTCTTCTGTGTGATTCTGTAAATTAATAATAACTCTTCTTAGCACCGCATATTCTAAAAAATGCATATTTTAGTGCACATGGTAAATGTATATCAACTTTATTATATTTGAAAGCATGTAACATCATTAAAAATCATTTTAAACGATTTTTTCCCATAGGCCGTAATGTAACGAAAAACTTTTGACTGCCCCTGTAAATAAACTAAACATGCTACAAACTTCATTTGAAATTGGGCTCGTGCTATGGTAGAAGTCACTAACATCCAAAAATTTCGGAACGATCCGAGTATATTTACGGGAGTTAGAGCGCGGATAGACGGCCAGACGGCCAGACAAACCGAAGTAATAAGCACTTTTCAACTGTGTTGGAAAGTGTTAAAAAGTGAAGTTAAATAGCAAAAAAAAAAAAAAAAAAAAAAAAAAAATCATATAATTAATCATGAAAAATTTATAGCAATTTGTAAAGATGCAGATATTTGATGGAAAATGAGTGAGTAAAAACTCGAATAAACAAAATTTGAAGTATAATTTCTATATTTCAATTTTCGTAAAATCTTACCAAATGTTTCGCAAAGGTCTTGATAATTTGTACACGTTTTATGGAACCACTTCAGGTCCCTTATGCATTGTATCCAGACATTCTTTTAGGATGTGATATTATAATGTTTTACACAACCGACATAGTGATCCTAATCCAATTCCATTTACTCGGAATCTGTAGAATCTGATAATTTAAATATATTTCATTTTCTTCGCTAGTGGAAATGTCGTGTTTTTTTTTTTTTTTTTTTTTTGCTCACATTAATTTTAGGATGATTACGTTAATTTAGTTTATTTATTAGCTTTTGTTATGAAAATTTCCGACATTTTTCAGCATTTTTAGGTGTTAAATTATTATTATTATTATTATTATTATTATTATTATTAAAATATTTATATTAGTTAAAATTTAAATAACTTTATCAATTAATATATTTATAAACGTAAATTTATACATTTATTTTAAATTTAATTATATTTAGTTAAAATTACCACTCGTATAATTTTGAAATATTGATTAAAGGCGGCCATCTATCTTCGATTTCATGTGGCCATCTCTCCTGAAATTGAAGGACTGATGGTCGCCCAAATTAAAATGTATCAATAACCATTGTACGTTTTTGTTTTAGGCTTTTGTCTTAGGCTTAGAAGTAAAGATTAGACCATCTCTTAGGTTGTAGGGGTATTATCATTTTAGAACGTTTCATTGAAGAAAAAAATTAAGATAATCTTATGAAAAATGCAATAAGCATAAGTACATAGGGGAAGACCGATGGAAGTCTTCGGAAACACAAGGATAAATATTGGTAGTAAAGAGGAAGTAATAAGAGATGTAAATACATATAAAAGAAATAGAAATAAGAAACATAATATAGCTACACACCCCCTTACTACAAACTTTAATGCATTTTTGTTACCACAAAATTTAAATAAAAATTTTTGCCAAATTTATATCGCAGATTTCGGCTAAAAAAAGTCCTTCCGGCCAGTGCCGTGAGGAAGAGGTAGCTTTCATATTCCTTATTTTAAAAAAGCCAACTTATATTATTAAAACACACGAAGCTCAATTAAGTGGAAACCGAATGTAGGAGATTCAATACTAATTTTTATCAATACTAAATCATTATGAATGAGAATTTAGCAAAATTAGTCAGCTTTATACAAGCTGCTTTTATTTAAAGTAACTTATATTTTGCTGCCAAATTCGGCGATTTCTTAAAGTGTCTGCCATTTTAAGACAACATGGTGGATGAGGCTAACCAGTGAACTTGGTCGAGACCTTAGTAATTGCTGTGCACATGCTCACTCACATCGGAATCGGTTGATACATACGAGTACTGTCGCAGGCAAAAAATCAGATTTTTCAAAATGTCACCCACGTTAGAAATTGAAACTGCTATATCTGAGACATTTTTTAAGATAAAGACAAACAAAAAGTGCTCCTGAATCCTTATATCAAGGTCAAATACTTAAGAAAGAAACCTTTTTCAATTTCTAATTTTTTTGCACCTCACTTTAAATATATATATATTTAATTTAATGGCCGCCATTTTGAAACAAGATGGCTGATGAAGCTGGCCAGCGCACTTGGTCGAGATATTGATGTATACTATCCACACGCCTTCTTCCATCGAAATAGGCGAGTACGTGTGGTATCGCGAGACAAATACAAGATCGTTTCAAAGTGTTAGCCATGATAGAAATTCAAAGTGCTATAATTCAACCACTTTTTAAGATATAAACAAAAGAACAAATTTTCAGAAACAAAAACTGCTCCAGAATCTTTGTATCAAGGCCAAACACATAAAAAAAATCTTTTTCATTTTTAATTTTTTAATACCTCATTTTAAATTTTAAATTACATTTTTTTTTAAAAATGGCAACCCTTTTGAAACAAGATGCCGAATGAAGATAGCCAACAAACTCAGTCGAAACATTGGTATGTACTATGTACAGACCAAGTTACATTCAAATCGGTTCATAAATACGCCTATTATCGCGTGACAAAAATCAGGGCGTTTCAAAATGCCAGCCACGCTAGAAATTCAAAATGCTATAACACAGCCATTTTTTAAGATATAGACGAAACAAAAACTGCTCCCGAATCTTTTTATCGAGGTCAAACACATAAGAAAAAAAAAATATTTTTTCAATTTTCAATTTTTTGGTACCACATTTCAAATTTAAATTTTTCTTAAAATTTTAAATGGCCGCCATTTTTAAACAAAATGGCGCATGAAGCTGGTCAACGAACTCGGTCGAGACATTGGTCTGTACTATGTATAAACGAAGTTACATTCAAATCGGTTCATAAATACGCCTTTTATCGCGTGACAAAATTCAGGGCGTTTCAATATGTCAGCCACGCTAGAAATTCAAAATGCTATAACTCAGCCATTTTTTAAGATATAGACGAAACAAAAACTTCTCCCGAATCTTTTTATCGAGGTCAAACACATAAGAAAAAAATATTTTTTCAATTTTCAATTTTTTGGTACCACATTTCAAATTTAAATTTTTCTTAAAATTTTAAATGGCCGCCATTTTTAAACAAAATGGCGGATGAAGCTGGCCAAAACACTCGGTCGAGACATTGGTCTGTACTATGTATAAACGAAGTTACATCCAAATTGGTTCATAAATACGCCTTTTATCGCGTGACAAAATTCAGGACGTTTCAAAATGTCAGCTTCGCTAGAAATTCAAAATGCTATAACTCAGCCATTTTTTAAGATATAGACGAAACAAAAACTGCTACGGAGTCTTTGTATAAAGGTCAAATACATAAGGAAAAAATATTTTTCCATTTGCATTTTTTTGGTACCTCATTTTAAATTTTTTTAAACTTTTTAAATGGCCGCCATTTTGAAACAAAATGGCGGATGAAGCTGGCCAACGAACTCGGTCGAGACATTGGTATGTACTATGTACACACCGAATTACATCCAAATCGGTTCATAAATACGAGAGTTACAGTGTGACATAGGTCAGATATATATATATATATATATATATATATATATATATAAATTTTGAACGGAGGGTGGTTTCGGGGTCTGGAGGTCATGATCGATGAAAATATACCAAAATTTTTTGAAATCGCTTTCCTCCGAACGGCTGCAATAAGTAGCTTTTTGTAAAGAAAGCTACCTAAAACGTGTACCACCAACTTTAAAGCATTTTTGTCACAATCAAAATTAAATAGAAATGTTTTCCAAATTTAAATCGCAGATTAATGCAGAAAAATAGAGCAAGTGTTTTAATATTAAATTTTAGCAGCCATAATAAGCGAAAAAGTTGGTAAGTATATTACTATAGCTGACTATCATCAATTTTGTACCATGATACTTCAGTTATACCAAAATTATATACAACAATAATACCCCTAGAAATTAATACGTGTTATATAGGATTTAACTGAAAATCTTCCAGAAAACTTTTAAAACGTAAACCATGACATAGTGAATTAATTAATCGCTTGATTTTTTTTTTTTTATTATTATCTAATTTTATAAGGTATATGTTATGCCATTATGGAATAATTGTATTTCATAACAATTTTAAAAGTACACGAATAAATAAAGTAATTAGTTAGTTTTCTATATCAAGCACTGTTTTTCGAAAATTTTTGAAAAGTTAAAGGTAAGTTAACTTATTTTTGAACAGTGTACGTAATTGAGCATTTGTATTTAATTTTCATTCAAAAATACTTTATCATTACAATATATATTAAAATAAATATTTATGATTATTTTTACTTTTGTTTTAACTGGTTTTTGCACATTCATTGCCAAGTATCTTTCCAGCATATTATGGTGACATTAGCCACAACATCATAATAATAAAACATCTTCTTTTTTATTTTAAAGTTTATAAAATTATTACTTAATCAAAATTGTCTCTTCAGCTTGAAAATAAACATACATTCTAAAAAAAAGATATAAAAAATTCCATTTAAAAATAAGTTATCCTCCTCCCCCAAACATAAAAGATTGAGGCAAAAGTTTAAAGACAATTTCTGCATGAAGTTCTAAAAATTTATAATCTGCATGAATAAATCTGCATGAACGACTAAAAATTCTTAAAAAAATAATTATGTTATGTAACTTACTTACATTACATTACTTTTCAAATTAACTACTTTTAATTATCTAACTTACTATTAAAATATTGCAGGTGGAAATGATTAAACGTATTTAAAAAAGTAATAAATTCTTATAATGAACTAAATTTTCTTTTTTGTTTGTCAGGTCAACGGCAAAAAGAAAAAAAAAATGTAGGTACGCTTTAAATTAGCTTTAGTATTTTATATAAAGTTAAGTAAATATAGATTAATAAACAGTTAATGAAGCATATCGATGTAAACATGTTAGTTCATCGTCTAATGCGGGTCGCTAATATTGATAATATAGCTGAAAATTGCCGTATAGTTTTGATTGCATTATAATTACCTGAAGTATAATTTTCTCGGTTGTTACAAATTAGGGTAATTTTGTATTCTGATAGAGTAAAAAACAATATATTTTTTATAAAAAAAAATATGTATGTTACAAAACACAACAAATATATATTTTTGAGCAACTTTTTAGAATAAAGTAAGTATTCGATTTCATTAAAATTTCTTTTTAAAAACTTTATTATTAATTTAATTTACAATATCTACAATTTGACCTTTTTTTTCATATTTTCTCTTCTCACTTCAATACAGTTTGCTTAAAATATCATGTTTTTTTTTTTTTTTTTTTTTTAAGCCGTACGACTATTTTTCGTTTTCTAATTAAAAAAAAAAAAAAAATTTCTAGAGTAGTTTATGAAATACATAATGGTGTATTCTATAATTAACAATCATAATTTTAATAATCTTTCGTTAATAAATGTGGTTAAATAATTCTGTTATGTTCATATGACCTGGTGTGTGAAATTACACGTAGTTTAAGTTATATTTTATATTTTAAAACTATTATTTCAAATTGTTATTTTATTTCATTTTATCTAAATTCTGTGTCTTCAGTGATAAAATTGAACAGGGCTATTAACATTATTCTAGGTATTTCTTATGTTCACTATGTTTTCAATGAAAACAGCTAGTTCATCAGTTTTAAGGTAGGTCATCCGTGTAGCTGCATTTGAACCGCATGAAGAGAAAAAAAAAACTCCGCTTAGAATGTTTATTTGCTCCTCTTTTTGAGTTTGTTACAATCTGTTATTTATGCATTTATTCTTTCTAAATCATATAAAAGCTAAGGACTAACTTCCCTATTTTTATTTATTGTACTAGGGGGCTCTGCCCCCTACGAGCTACGCTCGCCAACCCCCGTTCAGGCACACCAAAATCCAAAAAGCACGCTAATTGCACGCATTTGATCGGCTTTAAAAATATTGAATTAAAAAAAAAAATAATAAAAAAATAAATAAATAAAAAAAAACAGTATCGATCTCTCTGAAAACGGGTTTCTATTCGTTTTTCTTGGATTGGGGATTTTTAAGACCAAATCTGTTGCTGTTCAGAGATACAAGGGCTGTTTTCGTATTTAATTAAACACATTAGTTATTTGAAAATAAGCTAATGTAAAATGAATTAAGTAAACAGTGTCATTGTCTCCCGGTATTTTTTAGCAGCGCTATAAGATAGTTCTTTTAAATAATTCATTTTAAATGTATCGTTTCAAATCTGACGTAATTTACACCAAACTTTTATTTCTCTTATTAATATTCACGTAAAAATACCTTTGTTGTTAGAAGGAAATATTATTTGCGTTGTCTTCGAATTCACGATAATAGTTGAAAAGATTATCTCAAAATATCTCGCGCAAATATATTTTTCAATTTAAATTGTTTTACCATATTTTTTGGGCATTTTAAATATGACGTAAAATTCAAGTGTAAATATGGTTCTTATGACGTAATTTTCCTGCTTTTAACATGTAATCATTTAATTCTAATTTAAATTTTTTTTTTCTGTTTGTAATAGTCACGTGTAAATAAATTTTTAATTTGAAGAGATATTTGATATGATAATTTGTTTCGCTGTTTATACAATTGGCAACAGTTTAAATTAATGACATTTTCTAAAATTTGTAAAAAACATCTCTCGAAATGCTGAAAATTTGAATTAAAAATAGAAATAAAACCTCAAAAAATGCGTCAAATAAGGAAAATAAATGCAATCTGCGCATTGGGAACTTATAACGTATAAAATGATCTAAAAATGATTAAATTCTCATGCATAGTTTTTGCTCAAATAAAACTTTTTTAATGGAACGACTTTGTCCAACTTTAGCATTAAATATCTCTTAAAATAATTCTTCGATTTGAAAACTGTCTGCATCAGCGTGTTTATCAAACATTTTTCTATAATACCACCGATTTTCATATTTTTGTATGCAACAGTTTTCTTAATATTAACGATGAAAGGCCATGCTTAAGCATTCAAATTGGATGCGGATCAACCCGGAATATCTACGCAGATGTTCATTGGTCCATTTCCAAATCAAAACTTTTTTTTTTATATATAGAAGGATATATACATTTCTCACCAAGTTTCCAAAGTAGTTCTCCATCAAATTATTTGCAAGTTTTATGAGTTGCTATTTTCTAAAATTTGAACTTATAAATTAAAATGTTTTTTATGCTAAAACATAACGTATAATTTTTTAATCATATTTGAGATTAAAAAGGCTAAGAGGTCGAAAGAAGAATCGATGGCGAATGATTTTCAGCATTCAAAATGTAACTGGCGTTTATGTAAGCTGTGCGTTTGTGTAAGTTGACTCCCAGTCGCTCAACTTTATTTCCAATTTATCCTGGATTTCAGTTCTTCAATTAAAATATTTAAAATTACTGTAAGCTGTCGAACATACACCTGCACACATATACTTTCGGTTTGATTATTTATCACCATTCTCAAGAATAAGATATGAACTTTAATTAAAAAACAACCAAAAAAAAAAAAAAAAAACATACGTACTTTTACTGAAAAATATTAACATCTCTACATGACTTCGCAACTGTTTATACACATGTTACTTCAAATAAACTGCAGGAAACATTTTATTAATATGCAATTTAATATTACAAACTAGAAATATTGTTTTCCTTTTACAAGTTAAGAAAAAAGTTTTATAATAATCAGTAAACAATAAATATAATTAGACAAAAAAAATCCAATAAAAGTAATAATGATATTAAAGCACATAAATTAATGCCAGAATTTATTTATTAAACGTATATTATAGCTGACATACTCACAATTAATACAATAAACCGATTTGGAGTGAAACATTAGCCGGGACCTGGATTTGAACTTGGGTCCAAACAACAGTACGGTATATTGTGGACCCAGATTCGAGTCCTAATATTTGTGTTTATGTATAATTCAATTTTAATAATTACTGACATGCAGTAAAATATTATATTTCTATTAAAATTATAAATATAAATGAAGAATACAAATTGTCTGGAAAAATACATGTAAAGAAAAAAATTATATGCATTTGTTTTGTTATATTCGTATTTGTATTTGATGATACAAAAGTCTCTTATTTTATGAAATTATTTTCCACAACTACATTTTTTTATTAAAAAAACCCCTTAAAATATATAAGAAAATATAAGATAGACATTAAAGCAAAGGGGAAACAAATTGACACACACATAATATTTTCACTTAAAAGATAATTCGTAAGGCCATTCTCACACTGTTCAAACTTTTAAGTTTTGTTGCTATTCATCATTCTCAGAAAAAACAAGTCATAAGCAGCTGGGAGAGCGTTAATGCTTTTCGTGTATTTTCTACATCAGAAAGTAGAAAATGTTTTAAAGTACATTTTATTTAAACGTGTGGATGAATTCTTCATGCATGGTTTTTAAAATGTTTCGTAAAAGTTAAAAATGGATGTACTGCGTACAACGTTATGCTTAATAAATAAAATATCTGTTTTCTGCATATATTTATTTAATATATTTTACAAAAGTTCAAAAGCTAATTATTCATTAATCCAACAAGAAAAAACCTGCATTTTGAGCAAAATATGTTATGGTATCTTTTTTTATGCTACGAATATATCAAAATATATCCATTTACACATTATATAAATTTTGCTTTATAAATATGAAACCGAAGAAGAAATTCCACTGTTTTCGAAAGATTATACAAAAGCGGAATGCACATTGTTTTATCTTTTTAATTTTAATCAAGGTAATTTTTATAAGTTTCTCGTTTTGGAGTTTTGTTGCTTACTTATCTAACACTTACACAAGTTAACCACAACTGGATGCACATTAAGTAAAACCTTTGTTAATATTTTTCAGAAACAAAATCAGGAAAAAGTTGAAAATTACGTTTTACTTAAAAGGGGGGCGAACGTTATATACACCTATAGTGGCAGGAAATGAATATAAAACTGTTTTCCAAGGATTTAATAAAAAAAAAATGGAACTCGCAAAATCAACGTTCCCCACTGAAAGTAATATTTGTTTAGACAATTTCTGCGCAAAAATGTGAGTTTAAAATATTGAAGTCGCAAACTTTAATATATAATACAAAAATGTGGATAGGTTAAAATGAGTTTGGAGCTTTATTATCTACATTTTACTGATATTGCTTTTAACCCTCTGACAGTCTTTCAAAAGCGAAAAATTGTGATATTTTTTCTCTTTATTTTGTTTTAAATATTAATAAAATGTAAATTCTTTCAATATTATAGAAAAAATTAATTGCGAATACGAATGTAATATTTGAGAATATTAATCCTTTTTAAACGTATTGAAAATGCAACAAATTTATTGAAATATATTACTTTAAATATTGCTTGTATTGTAGTGAAACCTAGAGCTTTGTGAAGGTATTAACACGGGATTGTCTTTGACAGGGATATAAACTAAATTAATTAGTAAAAAATATTTTTAACACTTTTCAGCAAAGCTAAAAAGCGTTTATAACTTCGGTTTGTCTGCCAGTCTACCTGTCTGAATCTCCGACCTCAAAATCTGGTAAATATACATCGATTACAAGGACATTGCTATGCGGTATTGTAATTTTTTATAGAATATCTCCTATTACAAATGCAGTCCATGATTCTTATACTTTGATTCAGGGACACGGCAATGAATTCAGGCACATTCTCGTCTACAAGAACAATCGTTTGCGGTGTACTTCAATGTTGTTGAAGTTCGCCAAGGATAATAAATTTTATATGCATCACTGATATAGAGCACAACATGATTTATATTCAGTATGGAATGAGTAGCATTTTTAATTTGCATAGAGGACGAACGAATGAAGTTCAATTAAATTATGAGCTACAGGGAAGTTTTTTTTGTATGTACTAGGTGTTTATTGTAAGTAAAGATACACCTCAGACGACCGGAAAGAAAAAAGTTCTAACAAGCGTGTTCGCAAAGCATATTGTTAAGTTTGAACATTTGACCCTTCTCTCGCAGTTATTCGTTATTTGTACAGTGAGTCTGCTTCGTGTAGAGCGTGTTTATATCGGTGGCTGCGTTAATTCAGAATACCACAAATGTGAAGTACGTTCTTTCATACGCTTTCTTCATACGAAAAGTGCGCATCCAGCCGATATTAACAAAGAAATTATTTCCATCTATGGGACCATTTAATTGAAACGACCCAATGCAACAAAATGATGTCGTGCTTTCTCTGGAAGAAGGACCAATATTCATGATGAATCCAGAACAGTTTGGTAACCTTACAGCATGGGTCTGCCACTCAGTGACTTGCATTTATTCTTTTACCTGAAGAAACATCTTGCGGAGCAAAACTTCCATGACGATGATGAGATCAAAATTGAAGTTCAAATGTGGTTTCGATAACGGGCTGTAAATGTCTTTGACTGTAGGAAAAAAAAGCTTGTACCCAGACTTAACAAATGTTTCCAACAATGACGGAAACTTTGTCGAAAACTAAGCTATATACCAGTAAGTAATTTGTAATGCACGTTTTATCAGTTAAAAGATTTTTGAATGAGTATCCGGTATTGTATCTTGACTTTTCGAAAACCCTTTTTATTTTAATTACGTTGCACTACTTAAAATCTAATCAAATTATTATTCATAAACGAAAAGCGTTCTTCAGATTAAGGAAGGTGTAGCATTTATCGTTCATTTACAGAGGCTCGCAACACAATTTTGTTAAAAGAGAACTATGAGCAATTATTGTTCAAATGTGTTTGGAGATGCGATATGCATTTTTTTTGTATAACTAAATATTAGTGCATTACATGCTGTGTATAAAATCTATATATCATATACAGAGCTCCACAAAATAATTCAATGGTGTATACACTTCTACCACAATTTTTAATAGAATTTTTTGACTTATTTAATTGTTCAAATGTTTTAAAAATTTCGCGAATAAACGAGATGACTACAGATTCTGCAATTAAAAAATGAAGTATATATATATATTTTTTACCTTTAAAAGTGGTGACATATTTCTTGAAAATCCAAACAATGTACTCAATTTGAAATTCTTAAGCACTAACTTCTATTGACGTGCATTGCTTAAAGTACGTTTTGAAGTGCGTTATGCATTTTCCACTAAAAAGATATTTCAGTGTAATAAGACATGCTTGTTTAAACAAAAGTTCACATACAGTGCTAGGGAAAGAAATTGGGTGCATTGCGATTTATGAATTGTCTTTTCTGGACGTGTGTTTTTATTTGTGTAACACGTTTTCTGACTGTGCGAAAATTTATTATATTATGTGGTATGTATAAAAACTTTAAAAACAGGCATATCCAAAATAATTTAGCTTTACGCCTATCCTGAATATCGGGATATCCTGAAAGAGCCTTTTTAACTGCTTTACGTGTTTTTCAGATCAAACAAATTTTGCTTGATTATACAGTGTCAGTAAACTCAATTACAGTTACATTCATATACATGGCTGTACAAAATGACATGAAATTACTGTTATCTCTGGATTGTAATTTTCAGAAATTCGTTTTAGTTGATTTATCAGTTTTCTATCTGTTTTAAATTTACGTTTCAATATATGTGAGGTATAAAATTCGATAGATCATATACAGGGATGATAAAAAATTTGCATGCATTGAATTTTATAGACAGCAATTGCTAAAGATTGATTTTTCATTTCGTAAAGTTTTTAGATATCTCATTAAATTGAAATAGAATTTTTTTTTTTTAAAGGAAATTCTCATAACGTTGGAAAATGTTTTAAAATCTTAGTCTGGTGAAAAATTTATAATTGTAATTTATGTATGCATTTGAATATAAGCAATTAGTGAAATGCAGTTGAACAATACATTTTTTATGGAAAATGCATAATTTAAATGTAAATTTTCAGAAAATTGCGAATAGTAGGAAAACATTAATGTAAGAAAATTGCGTGAACGTTCCTGAAAAAATATCTACAAAATTAATTCTGAAGCAAATCATTATATAAAAGTCGTAGCAGTTTTAAAAACACATGATTGTAATCGCTACTGCAAAATGATATCAACAGGTAATAACGTATACCAATAAATGTTGTACATTGTCTATGCAACATATAGAATCATTCTTAATTTGGTGCAATATTTTTAATTTTAATTTTTATATGCAATTGAAAGTAAGCAATTAGTGAAATGCAGTACAACAATAAATTTTTTGTATAGAGAAATGTATAATTTAAATGTAAAATCTCAGAAAATTGCAAATAATAGAAAAACATAAATGTAAGAAAATTGCGTGAACGTTCCTGAAAAAAATCAGCAGAATTAATTCTGACGCAAATCTTCATATAAAAGTGATAGCAGTTTTGAAAACGCATGATTGTAATCATTACTACAAAATGATATCAACTGGTAATAACATATACTAATAAAGGTTTTACATTGTTTATGCAGCAGATTGAATAGGGGTTTTTGACATACGCAACACTAATTTATAAAATGTATAAACTCGAAAATATGTTGTTTTAGATACGAATAAGAAATTCACAAGCGGATTTTCTCATCTGTCATTGGAAGCAAGTTCGTTTATCTCACAGAAAGACTGAATTAGAGATCATTATAACTTTTGTTTTTAAGCAAATAAAAATATGCAATGGGTTTTTAGAGAAAGTCAATAATGTGACACGTTATCGTAGTTGATGTATTTTATTAGTGCGTCTTACTGAAATTTAATTTCATTGTTGCAACCGGGATTTTTTTTTTGCATGTGAGTAAGTGGAACATTTATTGTTGTGTCAGATATGCATTTCGATAATAATATTACTCCCATGTTCACACTGTTTACTTTTTTTTCTTTGCATAGTTTCTGCATATTAAAATTATTATTCATTTTTAAAGAGCGTCAAAACGTAAGAAAATGATTTATAATACATTAAAATGTATGCTAAGGTACGAAGTGTATGCAAAGGTTTTCTAAAATTTTATGCCAAAAGTTATAAGATAAAATTATTTTAACTTTCTAGGTTTAAATTACTTTATATGTTTCAGGTTTTCACTGTATATACTTTAAAAGTATAATATTAAGATATAAAAGTTTTACATGAACATATTACCTAAGAGAATGAACACCCACTTTGGTAGTTCCATTAATTTAAAGATATGAAATAAATATTATTAAACTATTAAAAAAAGTATGTGTATAGCAAAGTGCGAACAGATGCCGCAGTTTTTCTTTTCTTCTTGTAAAATGTACAATAAAGCAAAAAATAACAAACTAAGTACCAGAAATCATTGACCCTTTAGAATCTAATTTTTATGTTAAACAAATTTAAACTCTCTTAATAAAGTAGGGATAATTATTTTCCCACAGGTCCTTTTTTAACATAATTTTTTATGTGCTGGATAAGATGCCGCATGGGGTGTGAGACAGATGCCGCATGGAGGAAAATGCTAGGCTGTTTATTTTTTTTAAGCAAATCACATTTTTATTTTCTCAAACTACTTAAAACGAAAATAAATAACAGCAAACTTACAAAAATTATATACATTACTAAGTTATGAAAAGTTTAACGAAAATGCAAAAGTGTAATCTCTATAAACAAAATTTAAGACAAAAAGAGAAAATGAAAAGATAATCATTTGAATTTACATGAATGGATAGCATAATTACTGGAAACTGTAAGCAGCATAATTCCACAAAAAAAAAAAAAAAAAAAAAAAAAAAAAAAAAAAAAAAAAAAAATATATATATATATATATATATATATATATACAGTGACCTCTCACTTATACGACTTTCAAGGGACCGTGGAAAAAAGTCGTATAACTGAGAGAGTCGTATAAGTGAGAGACCACCTTATTATACAAGTTTCAAACTTTATAGGCATTAATTATTTTACCTATACTAAAAACGATAAGTTTTGAGTACTAAGAACATATTTTAACAAAATTTGTAAAATATATAAAAAAATTAAACATAAAATATGTTTAAAAAGTTCACAAAATTGTTCATTTACCACTATGTTTATTTTAAAAATTTACAGATCAGATTTTCTCAAAAAATGAAGTGATATTAGTTTGTTTCTGTCGTAGATGGAAATAGAAAATGTCTTTCTCTAAGTCTAATAAAGCTTTTAAGCTAGTTTGGGAATAATCATTTTGATGGACATAATTCTTTAATTTATTTAAAGCGGTACTTGATTTTGAAAAATTTACAACAGCAGGAACATTGCTCTCATCTTGGTCATCCTCCTTGCTCATGTCTTCATTATTAATATCCTCAAAGATTTCTTCAGCAGTTCTCAGTTCTGACAGAAGACGTTTATCATCACATTCTACATAATCTTTGAAATTAATGCCTTCGTCCATAAACATTTTATTCGAGTCTTCGTTATTAAAGGATTCCATACGCTCTCAATATCATGTTCATTCGTTCAACTAGCAGTTTGGTCTTGTGGAAAAACTGAATTTCCTAAAACAAATTTTAAAATTTAATTTGTTGCAGAAACGGCAGATCTTTTACATCGGGATGTGATGGACATTGATCCATTAGAAGTAAAACCTTTCTTTGTTGTTTTTGAAATTTATCATCCATCTCTTTTAAAAAATCATTGGAAATCTCTGATGTCACCCATGCTTTTTTAAAATTTCTGTAGCCACATGGTAATTATTTTTTATTCTTAAAGTATCGAGATTTTCTTGATTTTCCTATTACTAAAGGTTCTATTTTCTCTGAATCATCACTATTTGTGCAAAAAAGGATAGTTAATCTTTCTTTACTTTTTCTGCTCCTTGACATGGTTCTTCTTTGTATGATAATGTCTTATCTGGCATCAGCTTGAAAAACAGTCGGTTTCATCACAGTTAAAAATGTCTTTAGGTGCCTTAATCCTTAATTAACATAAGTAGATTTTGAAACCATTGTCTAACATCATTTCCATTAACACATGCGCTTTCTCCTGTGATGCGGCGAAGCAAAAGTCGATGTCTTTTTTTAGCTTCTCGAATCGCCGCAAGAAGCTGAAAAATTCTCGATTCCATACTTCTCAGTAAGAGTGCGAGCCTTTTCTTTTAAAATCACACCATCTATCGGTAAATTTGAAGCTCGCATTTGGTTAAACCACGCGATTAATGCTGATGTCAATTTTTTAAATCTGCCACATTGTATCCTGGATCTCTTTGAATCGACCAGTGCCATACAGAGACATGATCTGCAGGTAGTCATTTGGCTTTTGTTAAATGGCAGACACAAGAGAATTCCATACAATCACCCTCCCGCCATAGATTTCATCGTTACTAACAAACGAAGGTAGATAAGAAATGTTATTCATTATTCATAAACACTTTAACAATAATGAAAGGATAAATGTAAGAAAACGTGAATGATTTGTACTTTAAAGATTATAAAAATTAATTCTAGAGTGAGAAATGTAAAATCGCCTGAACCGTTTAAAGCGTCGTATAAGTGAGAGAAGCAGTCGTATAATTGAGAGAAGTTTAGCATTATTTCCCATAAAGCGTGGACGGGACCGAGAGAATTCGGCGTATAACTGAGAGAGTCGTATAACTGAGAGTCGTATAAGTGAGAGGTCACTGTATATATATAAATCACTGGTTTACATCCAGGCGAACATTGCGGTTTGGTCTTAATGAAAGTATTAGTTCTATTCTATTTAGGCCCTTGTCTGTCCATTTTTGGCCTTTCTTCTCATTCTTTGATTTTGTATTTCCATTCACCCACAATCACACCACACTACTCTTGCAAAAGTAAAGTAAGCGTTTTTCATGCAGCTATCGATTGAATTTGATGCTCTGGATCCTGTTCGCTTTAGACTTTGCTCCTTGATCAGACTCCAGTCACTCAACATATGCAGAGTCATCAAATTCCAATCCAGTTCTGCCATCAGAATCCCTAAGAGGAACAATTAACCCATTGTCGGAAGGTGACTCATAATCATCCCTCAAGTAAGGCGTTTTCAAGTTGATCTTTCCCTTCTTTTTTTTACACATTTTACTTCCGCCAAGTTGTCGTTCTTTGACGCTTTCTAGTTTCTTTTATTTTTTCATTTCCTTCTTCTTTTTTATTGTTTATAAACTCAGCGCTTGTAATACTTACATACTTTTACTTTCTCTTACTTGGCTGTACAGATCTTTTGACCATTGGGGTAGGAGAGATTTTGTTTAACAGTTTAGATGGTGAGAATTGTAAACGATCTACGTTTTCCTTATTCGCACATGGTGAACCAACATTGTTGCTGAGAATATTTTGATAAGTAGCAGAATGCGCTAATATACAATCATTTAAATGTAAGTTATACTTAAATCGCAGTGATGAATTTATTGAACCGAAAAACAAAAATATATTTTGCGGCATCTGTCCCTCCACCTCGGTGCGGCACCTGTCCCATAGTGGCGGGTAAGATGCCGCGCCGCCATTTTGCGTCATGTGAGCGACGCGAGAGAAAGGCAAACACGTGTTTGTATTCTATGAGGATCTAGTTTATAGTTGCAATCGATTTTGGGATGAAATCTCTGTTTCTTTTTCCTAAAATATGTAATAAAACTTCATTAGAATAATTTTAGCAACATACTACGCAGGTTTGAGCCATACAAAACTGGCATAAATATGTAAATACTGACAATTAAGCGGTGAAAACGCATACAACACATCACACACCACAGAGGAACACTACAAACTTCTAAAATTGGTCTAGGGAACGCTAGTGTCGTCTACACAATCTCTGCGGCATCTGTCCCACCGCGGCGTCTGTCCCCACTACCGATAGCTAAATATCTCGTTGGAGACTGCGCCACCGAAAGATGTTAAAATTAAATCTTGAATTGACTTTACGTATTGTCTCAATTATCCTGGAAAAACTTTCATTGGATAAATGTGTTCCGTGGCCTTCACTCGTTGACTGCAACAACATTCGAATAACAATGTTGATTACTACAGAAACGTTCTTTTTCACATTATCCTAACAACTTCCAGATTGATTATTCAATTACTATCATATCGAAGTTAAGTCCACTTTCGAATTACCATATAACGTCAATGTCGTAACCTTTAATACGGCAGGTTTCCAGTATTCGTTATACTAGTCGACAGAATCGACTTTACATGTTCTGACAACTTAAACTATTGTATTACTGCTAGACGTGATCCACTACTAGTATCATGACAACCAGTTACTTCATTTCATCGATTTAAAACCTTCCAACGTTAGAATAACCTAACACACACACACACACATATATATATATGATTTTTTCTGTCAGTCTATTTCTTACAACATGCATCTAGTGGTCTTTTCTAAAAACACAAGCAGTTATTTTAATATTTATACAAATTATTAAACATACATAAGCCAATTGTTGTTGTTCTGTGCAAGCAGAATTAAATTATGTAATGATTATAATCAGAATCAATTATGTTAATTACATACCTAAAGAATCATAACAGTTTATCAGTTCGATTTTTATATCTGTTTATATGATTTCGTCAGAAAATTCAATTCTTTGAGTGCGAATTCCGACAAGCATGTTAAAAAAGCACCATATTAGCGCCATAAAAAATCACCCAATTTTAACAAATAGGTTGCAAATGAAGCATGATTTTGAAATTATAATCTCATTTTAAGCTTTGATTTAGTCCGCCAGAGTACAGCGTCACAGTTGGTGACGTTTGACAGTAAAAGACGAAGAACATTAAAGTAATTGCTGATTTGTCATATTAATCTTCGACACGTATAGCATTAATACGTTCCACCGCTTGCTTGTTATTCTATTAAAAATAAATAAATAAATAAATAAATAAAAAGCATCTGTTCACTATAAGGTGCGCATAACTCTCCATATGGCACTGCAGCTTATTATTTATTTATTTAAAACTTTTAAATGTACAGAGTGTCCATACTTTCTGGACCCTACATTAATTTTTTCTACAGACAAAAATATTGTTTATAAAATTTTGAAATATTGTGAAACACATAATAAATGGGTGTGAATTTTTTTAAGCGAAAAAAAAAATCTCAAATTTTGCCACCAGAGCGCGTTTCTTGCTGAATAACGCATCTAGGATACATTTAAGTTAGTTTAGAAATTTTTGTTATTAAAGTTACTAGGTCTTAAATAAAGCATTTTACGAGAAGTTCTTAGTATTTCCCAGAACACACTGCTATCAACTGTCGAACATGCTATTTTACAACTCCTGAAAATGATGATAGTCATGTGGAACATCTTTGATTGTAATAAATTTATAAACTATCGTAAATGTATTTTAAATGTGTAATTCGTGAAAAAACTGCCTCTGGCAACGAAATTTTGAACTATTTTTGTTCTCAGACAAATTCCTATATCTTTATGCCCTCCACAAAATTTCATAACATTCTTCCTAAAAGTTTCGTTTGTAGACAACTTTAAAATAATGTCGTTTCATTATGGACACCCTGTATAACGCAGTACTGTCATTATTTTGTGCATATATAATCACAGAGAGAAATAAATTAAAAATTATCGCAACGAAAATTTTAATGAAGAATAAAATTGCATTCTTAATATGATTATAGATTATATAACTTTTTTATAAGTTTAAAATTATTAATTTCTTTTTTCTGTCAGACTTTAATAATTGTAAACTATATTAATATGTGCGGTGCATTTTTTATACTTCTTTTTAGATTAGCAATAAACTTTTAAATTAATACGTTTATTTCCACTTTGATTAATTTTTAATTCTTTCTTAAATTCATTTTTTAATTTTTGAATTCTTAATAAATTTTAATTTTCTAAGAATTGCTTTACGCAGTTTATATTTTAACATTATTTAAACTCAATTTAAAACACAATTCGAATTATAGCTAAATTTTAATTTATGAAATTATTTTATTTCTCTTTCTCATATTTTACATTTTGTGAATGCTATAATACATATAATCTCTTTGTTTATTCTGAAATTTTCGGGAATAGTATACTTTCTAGTTAATGACAAAGATGCTAATATGATTACTTTGTATTTCCTAATTTTCATTCATAAAGCTTCGTTCTTAATGTTTTGGGACAGTTGATTAGATTAGGTGGCACATTTCGATAAAGCTTTCCTGTATTACCTCCGCGCAACAAACGATATTTCAATGTCCTCACTATATAATAAATTCAATTTGACTAGCAGTAAGGAATTTAGCTGGAAGTTTCCGAGAAAAGAGGAAACTGTGGTCTTATTACAGTAATTTATTAACAAGGAACACTGTCGCTATCTTAGAAATGCTTATCACAGTTTTCGCTTTTCAATTTATTTAGTTAATGTCATTCTTAAGAAATAATAGTGCATTGGGACGTATAATATACTCCTATTAAATGTAAAACAAGAACCAAAACTCATGCATCAGTCATAGATTATAAAGCGATTTCCTACATTATCACACTATTGTTAAAATAAATAATTTTTTCTTAATATGAAATGAAATATCATAGAGGCATGTGCCATCATGTACAATTTAAATAACTAGCTAAAATATGATAAAATACACACTGCTAAGTGATGTACTAATTTAAAAATATTAAAATTACGCTAGATATATAGAAATCATTAGTTTCAACCCTCTTCTGAAGCCAATCATCAGGATTTTAACTAAAATATAATCATTTTTACGACTTCACTATGGCCGAGAATTCAAGCAAATTATGGAGCGACTATTATTAATATAAATATTTACACCAATTTGCATGTATAATATTGGCTTCATAATTGATTTTGAAAATGCAAAGATTATTGTACCATGTAACACATTGAAAATAATTTTAATAAGAGAATCCCATGAAATCTTAATTACGGTCGGGGGGGGGGGGGGGGGGGGCATGCAATGATTTTATGTCATGTGAAATTTCTGGAATCTCGTTGAATTTCTTTAAGTAAAAATTTACACTAACAGATGGCGCCTGTTGTCCGTCCATACTCCAATTGACTTGATGCCAATTGTCAATGTTTATGCTTTGGATTCTCGGATATTGTGAAGTCGAAAAACATTTAAAAACGTGATTATTTTTTACTTTAAATCCTGATGATGGCCCCAGAAAAGGGCTTAAACCGATGATCTGTATTTTGTTAGTGTAATTGTAATATTTTAAACGTCTTACATCATTTAGCAATGTGTATTTTATCACATTTTATCTAGTTATTTGAAGTGAGATATATAAAAAAAAGAATAACAAAAACACATAACACAGTAAAAATCCATTTTCAGCAATTGGTAACCATATCCGAGAATGTGTGCAAATTCTTTCGTGAGCTCTTTACATGATACGTAGAAAATGAAATGTAATACATTACATTTAAGTTACATTTGAAAATGCACATTACAGATGAAAACATTCATCTAACAGACATCACTCAATGTGATCTGTGCAACAGAATTTTTTCCGCTTGTATATGAAGATGTGTGATAAATGTGACGAACTTCTTAATATCTGAAAAATATATAGTATTACGTATTTAACACACCCACTAATTAGCACGGAAAACTATAATTTAATTTGCCTATGAGCAAAACGACCTATGGTTTAACATATACACAAAATTAAACACATTTAAAAGATTTCGACCTTTTCATTAAAATGTCAAATTGTTCAGAAGCTGAAGTTATTGTTGGAAAAAATATCGTCTTAAAGTTCAGACCACTAAAATATTTCCATTTTTCCACTATATAAGAAACGTCGATGGTAGTAAATTAGTAATTAGAGAAAAAAAACCCTTCGTATTAAGTTATTTCTTTTCAATATCAATTTCATTATTAATACATGGAAATTATTCCAGAGAGAAACATTCGCCTTGCATACAATATTTCAAATGAAAATCAAATTTCAAAGTGATTGCATAAAAGGCGCAAAGGCCAACATAGTGAAAAAGATTCCAAGCCGGGACTCGAACCCGGGCCATCAGTATAGCGCACTGACGTTCTACCGATTAAACCACTTGGAACGATACCTAGCTCGGAAAATTTCTCACTATTATATGTTGGCAAGGCTACAAACGTAGCACAGGATGGAGTATTTATCGTGAGCCACCGACCTGGGGCGAGCACGAAACATAATTAAATCCAGCATCGATAAAATCTATATTAATATATGGAAATTATTCCAGAGAGAAACATTCGCCTTGCATACAATATTTCAAATGAAAATCAAATTTCAAAGTGATTGCTTAAAAGGCGTAAAGGCCAACATAGTGAAAAAGATTCCAAGCCGGGACTCGAGAATAATAGTGAGAAATTTCCCGAGCTAGGTATCGTTCCAAGTGGTTTAATCGGTAGAACGTCAGTGCGCTATACTGATGGCCCGGGTTCGAGTCCCGGCTTGGAATTTTTTTCACTATGTTGGCCTTTGCGCCTTTTAAGCAATCACTTTGAAATTTGATTATCATTTGAAATATTGTATGCAAGGCGAATGTTTCTCTCTGGAATAATTTCCATGTATTAATATAGATTCTATCGATGCTGGATTTAATTATGTTTCGTGCTCGCCCCAGGTCGGTGGCTCGCGATAAATATTCCATCTTGTGCTACATTTGTAGCCTTGCCAACATATAATAGTGAGAAATTTTCCGAGCTGGGTATCGTTCCAAGTGGTTTAATCGGTAGAACGTCAGTGCGCTATACTGATGGCCCGGGTTCGAGTCCCGGCTTGGAATTTTTTTCACTATGTTGGCCTTTGCGCCTTTTAAGCAATCACTTTGAAATTTGATTATCATTTGAAATATTGTATGCAAGGCGAATGTTTCTCTCTGGAATAATTTCCATGTATTAATATAGATTCTATCGATGCTGGATTTAATTATGTTTCGTGCTCGCCCCAGGTCGGTGGCTCGCGATAAATATTCCATCTTGTGCTACATTTGTAGCCTTGCCAACATATAATAGTGAGAAATTTTCCGAGCTAGGTATCTTTCCAAGTGGTTTAATCGGTAGAACGTCAGTGCGCTATACTGATGGCCCGGGTTCGAGTCCGGGCTTGGAATCTTTTTCACTATGTTGGCCATTGCGCCTTTTAAGCAATCACTTTGAAATTTGATTTTCATTTGAAATCAATTTCATTATTAAAAAAAATAAATAAGTAACGATGGTTTCTTTTTTATTTTAAGTCGTATGTTTTGCCATTCTTTATTAGATCAAATACTACATATTTTAAATGTTTATTTTTGTAATTTATATTTTTACTTTCTATCTCTTATTATACATTTAGGATATCGCCATCCAAGTATTATTTTAACTATCATATATCAATATCTATGTCTATTTACTTCTCTCTCCCTTATATGTATATTTATATAATAGAATTATATAGTTAGAACAAGTACCAGAACAAATGTTTTTATATTTAATGTAATTGACTTCGTGTACATTGGTACATTACACAAATTGCTTCCTTTCAAAAGTTTTACTGCGTGTTTAATAGATATTGAATCGTTTTGTAATTTTTTTATTCTAATTTCCCAAATATTGTCTTAATTCGAAAGCTCATCTTAAGGACATCTCTTCTTTAATTAGCAACATTATTCGGTTGATTATCCTTGAACTTGTTTTCACTTTTATTTTATTTTGTTATATATAGATATATATATATTTACATTGGGATGTATTCACCAGCAATTTGATACTAAAACAATTGAGAAGTGAATCTGAAAAAGGACTGAATAGAAAAACATATCACTTGAAATTTAGTTTTATTTAATGTCACAAAATGACAGACTCTGTAAAATGCAACGGTTCACTATCTTTCAGCTTAATTCATTGAAAATAGTATTAATTTTCTTTTGTTTTTATGACTTACATAATTGAGTGAAACTTCATTCCTGTTGATTTCTAGGACTAATAGCCCGGCAGATAGCGTCACAATTTTTATTTCAATTTTTGCGTCCATGATTGTGGCATATATAATAGGGTAGCTGGTATAGATAGCGATACTGACAGGCAGCTCTCGTACCAGGGCAGAGGTATTGCTATAATAACACAGCACAAACCTCAAATATGAAATTACTGACAACCCGATTACTGATATTGCCTCGACGTTGAAATATCATCATTAATCGTGTTGTCATTTCCTTTACATTAGCTGTATAGTAACCTGTCCTGCTGCATTTAAGTGTTCTCTGGACTCTTAAAATTTGAAAAATAAGGAAAAAACAAGACTATTTTAAACATTTAATGTCTTACAATATATTTGATTTTAAGACACAATTTTAATTAGGAATGAAAAATATAAGTATTTTCTTTTATTTCAAATATTTCAAATATTGCAAGATGGATAATTAGCATTTACAGGGGACTCCAAACTGTCAGATATTGGACGAACAGATAATCGGATAACAGATTATGCGCAGGATTACAAAATAAATTTTGCAACTAGAAAGAAAAATTTCGGCTCTAATTATACTTCAGATTGTAATAATTACACTGAACGTAAATAAATTTGCATTTAAAGCCGTTTTACTTTTTAATACAATGTTGTATTTAGCTAATGCAAAATTTTGAAATTTTCAACAATATAATCACCTAAAAAATATTTTTTTCAACTATAAAAAGGAAATTTTAGGTTCAGATTTTACAGACTAACATGAAACATATGTTTTGATAATTTCATGAAAAAATATTCAGAAGTTTTTGAGATATTGTGCACGTTATGCCCCAAAAATGTCATTTTGAGAAAAATGACTTCAAAGTTTAGGAAGCGCCGTTTCAGCTATTGAATGGGTATAATTCTAAAAGCCATAACTTTTGTTCTAATGGGAAGTTTAACGAAAGAATTATATCAAAATGTTGAGAAAAGATAGGAGTTTAACATCGAAAAAAAAAGTAAAATTTCAAAAATTTTAAACTTTAAGAGTCCTGAGACCCCTTAAATTGTATGTATTTAGGTTGTTCTGTCGGTAAATAAATCTAGTTTTATTATATATTTCAATATTCTAGTACTAACAACTACAAATGAATCCTAATTTAGAACGTAATTAGAAAATTTAACACTCATTTCTCCTTTTTTAAATTCGATATATTTTAAACCGTTCTTAGAAAGCGTTTACATCTTAAAAGTAACGCAATGCGAAATATCAAGTTTTTAGCCCCAGCAGTATCACGAAAAACATAATCTCATTGATATATGGGTAAAATAATTAATAACTCACTTCGTATTTTCAAAGAATATTAAGAAATGCATTTTTGTATATAAAAGTGTATAATTAACACAATTTTTTAAAGCATTCAACTTCTAAATCCAACTATTTAAAAATAAATTCTTATATTAGAATTATTACTTCATAAAACAGATATTAATATTTTGAAAAATATCTATTGAACAAAAAATGTTTGAATGCGTGAGAAAACTTACATATCTCAAGAAAGTAGTACTCTAGAACATTTTTTACAGCCAATTGTTTATTTAAAATTTAAAAATCATTATATAACAAAATCCGTAAAAACGGATCTTATCAATATACGAATTTTGCTTTAAACAAAAATTTTCAAGGTACCTTAGAAATAATGACACACAATTATATTTCCTAAGACGGAAAGATGGCTCAGGAGAGTTATTTACCTATGATTCGGTTTATCTCGTTTTAGTTTATATTTAAATTTATTCTGCCTTTTTATGTGCATTAGTAATTATATAAATACTTAGCACCTATAGTTGCCGTCTGGTCCGCCTGTATATCCGCATAAATTTCATGAAAATCGAATTAAAAATTAAAAATATATTAATAAAAGTTTTCTTCATTTTATTAAATCCTATCAACCTAATAAATTCAATTATACCCCATGATAGGTAAGGATTCAAAGTTACCATGGCGATTACATCATATTTAAGACGGAGTCATATTATTCCATATAAGCCGAGGAGAGATGGCCTCCACTACAAAAAAGAGCAAGTAAGAAAAATCATGCGTTAAGCATAGATTATGAAACACTTTCCTGAATGCTTTAACAAAACTTCGCTATTTAGGAAAAAAAGGTATATAAGATAACTAAGTAAACATTTTAGAAACAGCTTAAAACATTTGAAAAATGGATTTCAGAAGTTATCGTTCATAGCAAATACTTATTTCAATTCTTTTGAACAGCCCTGTATTTGATCTGTAGTTTGATATATATACTATAATATAATGGGGAAATTCAGATTAGCAAGAAAACACATGACAGGTTGAAATTTCTCTTTCAGCAATTTATACTAATAGATGGAAGCATGCTTGTATACCTTTGTAAAACAATACCTTTGTGCTTTGTATAACTTTGTAAAACACTGTAGTTTACCTAGTACCGTTATTACACGCCACTATTTAGCTAAAGTTTAATTAAAAATAAAACACTCTTAAAATTACTGGAATCGCATTCCCAGAAATTTTCATTTATAGACGGCCATGTATCCCATTCTTTGCGTGACCCTGTATATCATTTTATCTATGCTCTACAAACATTTCTTAGTAAACTAAATTCAGTTCAACGTAACTCATTTAAAAACCACCTTTAAGCAATTTGCACTCATATTCAGAAACCATTAAGAATTCTTTTGTGTAGCCCTGTATATAAATTACAGCATTTATACACACCATATGCAATGCATAAATATAGTGAAACATAAAAGCACATAACATAATTAAAAATGCATTTCAAGCAATCATCGCAAACGTACAGTACCGTGGATACAATATAGTATCTGAAATCTTTTGTATGTCCCTGCAAATGCTATGCACTTCGCATTATACATGAAATAAGTTATAGTAAACCACAGCGAAGTATATCAATTTCATTCTACATGAAATAATTTAACACAATTAAAATATGCCGGAAAAATTTGCCCCCACCCCTATATCATTATATAACGGAATTCTTCTGTGTGGCCCTGTAAATTAATAATAACTCTTCTTAGCACCGCATATTCTAAAAAATGCATATTTTAGTGCACATGATAAATGTATATCAACTTTATTATATTTGAAAGCATGTAACATCATTAAAAATCATTTTAAACGATTTTTTCCCATAGGCCGTAATGTAACGAAAAACTTTTGACTGCCCCTGTAAGTAAACTAAACATGCTACAAACTTCATTTGAAATTGGGTTCGTGCTATGGTAGAAGTCACTAACATCCAAAAATTTCGGAACGATCCGAGTATATTTACGGGAGTTAGAGCGCGGATAGACGGCCAGACGGCCAGACGGCCAGACAAACCGAAGTAATAAGCACTTTTCAACTGTGTTGGAAAGTGTTAAAAAGTGAAGTTAAATAGCAAAAAAAAAAAAAAAAAAAAAAAAAAAATCATATAATTAATCATGAAAAATTTATAGCAATTTGTAAAGATGCAGATATTTGATGGAAAATGAGTGAGTAAAAACTCGAATAAACAAAATTTGAAGTATAATTTCTATATTTCAATTTTCGTAAAATCTTACCAAATGTTTCGCAAAGGTCTTGATAATTTGTACACGTTTTATGGAACCACTTCAGGTCCCTTATGCATTGTATCCAGACATTCTTTTAGGATGTGATATTATAATGTTTTACACAACCGACATAGTGATCCTAATCCAATTCCATTTACTCGGAATCTGTAGAATCTGATAATTTAAATATATTTCATTTTCTTCGCTAGTGGAAATGTCGTGTTTTTTTTTGCTCACATTAATTTTAGGATGATTACGTTAATTTAGTTTATTTATTAGCTTTTGTTATGAAAATTTCCGACATTTTTCAGCATTTTTAGGTGTTAAATTATTATTATTATTATTATTATTAAAATATTTATATTAGTTAAAATTTAAATAACTTTATCAATTAATATATTTATAAACGTAAATTTATATATTTGTTTTAAATTTAATTATATTTAGTTAAAATTACCACTCGTATAATTTTGAAATATTGATTAAAGGCGGCCATCTATCTTCGATTTCATGTGGCCATCTCTCCTGAAATTGAAGGACTGATGGTCGCCCAAATTAAAATGTATCAATAACCATTGTACGTTTTTGTTTTAGGCTTAGAAGTAAAGATTAGATTATATATGTGCCTTAAAAGCCCATAAAGTAAGAAATATATATAACGTACCTACTGCAAAACATTCACATACATAAGTAATATATATATATATATATATATATTCAACCACTAAATTAAATAACATTAAAATTACACCTATTTTTTATAACCGAAAAACACATCTGCACGTCGCAATAAATAATCTCGTTGAACTATTTCATTCAAACAAAGATTATGTTGCAATATATGACACAAGTTTGGAAATATTTAGATTGACCATCTCTCCTCTATGGCCATCTATCCTAGAGTTACCCTATAATCGCAATGAATTTCGCATTGATGCATTTTGACAGCTGTTGCAGAGTGCAACAGCTGTTGCCCCAAGACCTGAATATTTATATAACTAGTTATAGTACGAACGCCTTTCATTTGTCACGTTTGTCGTATAATTTCTGACTTGTTACTTTTGTTCTAGTTTAACGAAACTACTTGTTACCTTTTGGTTTGCTTTTGATGAATTTGTTTTATGGCAACAGACAAATGGTAAAGCATCAAATTTTGATAATCTGGACGTTGTAATTGTCAAGAATATGTGCAATAAATTTACAGACTTTGTTTCTGCAGTCTTAATAAGCGTATAATCCTGGGATATTTTTCGTAATGCCGGTAGTCAGGAGTTGTTATATTTTTTATAAAGCGAAACAACTCCGCGAAATCACATAGAGAATACCGTCCTATCACTTTACTCTGCATGTTTGGAAAAAAGTCTTAGAACGTATAATTAAAATCCGTGTGATGACCATTCTGGAATTTAAGAAATGTTTATAAGATATGCAGTTCGAATTCAGAAAGGAAAGTATCCACGGTGACTGCACTAGCTAATCTGAAGCAAATTGTTAAGGATTTTCTAACCATAAAAAAATATTTACGATTATGTCCTTGGACATTGAGGGTGCATTCAACACAGTATTATGGCATATTTTAGCAGAACGTATTGATGATTTGCCAACACCAATTTATTTGAAATTAACTCTTAAAGAATTATATGTCTAATAGGAAAATTGGTTTCCGTTACTCTGATGGCATTAAGTGGTTCACTGCCTTTCCTGGATACCCTCAAGGTTCAAGAATTGGTCCTCTGATCTGGTTTATTTTTGCCGACAAAATTATAATTTAAAATCAGAAAAAACATTTTCATATTATATTGTATGCGGGTGGCTTTATAGTTATTATAGCTGATGATACGAGACAAGCTCTTGAGCTGTCAGTTCATGACTCTATTTACACATTTGATAGAATATGTAACAAACTTGTGCTGAATTTAAGTGTTGATAAACGTTTAGCTATGATGATGGGCAAATTCAACTTGGAGAACAGACGCTCAATTTTTAAGCTGAGGGACAAATCGATTCCAGTTAAAGAACATGTTATATACTTAAAATTTAATTTAGATAGCCGTTTAAACTGGCATCCCCATCTGGATATTGTTCCGAACTTTACACTTGACATTGGAAAGACAAGTCGTCAAGATACGGGACTTCCTACTTATGGCAAATCAATGGCAAAGAAAGATTGCAAACGGTGCAAAAGTCTGGATAATTTTTTTTAACTCTCATGTTGTCCGAAGATTGAACTCATTTCAGAGAATTGGCTTTATGTCTATCATCAAAACGTATAGAAATGTTTCGAGTGAAGCTTTACGTGTGCTAACAGGTATTATGCCAATTTTAACCAATTTAAGAAGCGTGGCTAAGAAATGTGCAGTATTACATAATTATAATAATATTAAACTGGATGACGTAGTTATTAATGGTAAAGATTTTATGAATAAATTAAAAACGTTTGATTTTTCAATTTTAATTGCCTACACAATCTTCATTTTATTACAGATGTGACAAAAAAAATGCTCCATGTCCACTTTATCCAATCATATATACTGATGGATCTCATATGTCGGAGGGAAAGTCAGCAGCATACACCGTATTTTATGAAGGTAGTTTAGTTACAGATTATGGTATCAGTGTAAAGAGCTAAAATACAACATAACAAGCCAAGCTTTTAGCAATCAAATTTGCGACAGGTTGATTTATAAACTCTGGCTTCAACCATGCGATTCTGTACTCTGGCAGTCTGTCTTCAATTAATGATCTGCAGAGACGTTTTGCATCGAATCTCATTATTAAAGTTACATTAAATATGCTAAAATCTAAGCAACAAAAACAGATTTTCATCGTCTGGATAAAAGCATATGCAGGTCTAGCATGCAGTGAACGGGTGGACCAGATAGCTACAAATTTTATTTTAAAGGGTTCAGCGAACACAAATGCCTTTGTTCCATATCCTATTTCTTTTTTGAAATGACACTCGATGCAAAATTCCATAACAGGCCGGTAAAACCAATGGCAGTCAGCTACGCTTGGAAGAGATACGTATGCAGTTTTCAATAAAGTTTACTTAGATTTTCTTTGTATAATGGAAGTGGTACAGTTTTACACAATAACTCACGGACGTTTTCCATCCTACATATTTAAAATAGGTAAAACAGCTTCAGATTGTCGTGATTGCAGTACTATTGGAAATGTGAAAGTTATATTTAATGTAATTGTAAACTCATGATCCATCATTTTAAATTTGATGAAGACTAATTATATAGACAGAACATGAAAAAGACTCGTATGAACTCTTTAAATTACTATAAACTTAAATACTATTATAATATACTGAATGGAATCTATTCAAGTAATCTTTATATGTATTGGATTTAATGTCAACTTTTTCGTCTATAAATCAGTATCGGTAGATTCAATTCTTTTCATCTTTAAATATCACTAATATTGTTGTAGTTCCTAATTTATTTGCACTTATAGTCTTCAAATCTTATTTTTTTGTTATGACCGCGTCTGTAAGCATTGTTGGTAGTGTAGTTTCAGTTTATTAATTATTTATAACACTTTGTCGGGGTGACAGTTTGCGATGTTGTCTGTTTGCTGAATCTGTTATTTCTTCAAAACAGATTACTGTTTGCTTGTATTTTTTTAATTATTATTATTGTCAGTATGTGCCCGTTGTTTACGGACTGTTCTTGTAGTCTTAGTGCTCGTTGGATAGCGGTCGGGATTTTCCTCCCAAGATGTAATAACCCATAAATCTAACGGATGGGGTCCCGATTGGGTTTCTTCTTCTTCCTGTTGTTACGTTTCGAATTGCTATTTTTTATGTTATAGGCAAGATATTATTTTGCATTTTAATACACGTTTTATTTGGTTTCGGCTTCGTCTGTATTATATTTAAAACAATTCAAATAGTAGATCTGGATATATTTTTATATTATTAAATAGGAATATACACTGCTCAAAACAATTAAAGGATATTGCAGTTTTAGGTGGATTTTGTATCTGGTAAACTGTTTAGCTGATTGATACATGGTCGACAGACATAGTAGGTTATATGAGAATAAATTACACATGTTTCGCAGAAAAAAATGCATTTTATTGCGCATTTGTGTACTAAAGGAAAAAACACAATTTGTGCATATGAGAAAAAAAGATTAAGAAAAGGTGTTTTCTTCAAAGAAAATCATTTTCAGTAGGGGGTATGGTTTCCACGGGCGGCCAGCAACGCAGAACACCTTTGAGGCATGGACTCAATGAGGCTATTAATGACGAGTTGGGGTATTCTGCCCCACTCTTCCAGAAGAGCTCTTTCCAGTTCTTGGAGAGTTTGTGGGGGTTGTTGGCGGCCAGAAACTCGTCTTCCTAGAGCGTCCCAAACGTGCTCGATTGGATTCATGTCTGGAGAACACGCTGGCCATTCCATTCGAACGATTCCTCACTCGAAAAGGAAATCCTCCACCAGGTTAGCACGATGTGGCCTGCAGTTATCGTCCATTAAAATGAAGTTATCTCCGATTGCTGCAGCGTAAGGGACTACAATAGGTCTGAGGATCTCATCCCTATATCGGTGACCAGTCAGAGCTCCATCTCGAATGATGTAGAGGTCAGTGCGCCCGTCAATGTAGATGCCACCATACACCAACACTCCTCCACCGCCAAATCTGACACTTTCGTGCACGAACGCAGGATTATTCCTACTGCCACGGTCCCTCCAGATGAAAATACGCCTATTATCCGGATGCACAGAAAAACGGAACTCGTCAGAAAACTGAATATTGCTCCATTCATTTCTCCTCCAGTTGACATGCTCGGTTGCCCACTCCCTGCGGTCGCGATGATGCCTTGATGTTAATCTAACACATACCATCGGTCGGCGAGCATACAGACCTACAGCATGGAGACGGTTTCGGACAGTCTGAGTTGAAATCGTGGTGCCTGTAGCCGAGCGAAGGTGTTGTTGGAGAAGAGTAGCGTTCATGGTTCGGTGTCTCCGAGCTGTTAACGCTAAATACCGATCTTCATTGGGCGTTGTTGCCCGTCTACGACCTTGTCCTGGTATTCGGCCTGCACATCCACTCTCCAAAAACGGTTCCAGATCCTGGAAATGACACTTTGTGACACTCCAATGGCTTGCACTACTTCGGCTTGAGTTTGGCCCCCTTCTAACCTACCAACAATTCTCAAAGCTTCTGAATCTGTCAAATGACTTCGCTGAGACATCTTACTCATCGAAACAAAGCAATCACTGAATGCCGATCATCCTTGTCTTCATTCTCTTTTATCCAGTTGAAAGTCAAATTTCATTCGCTGCCACTGAAGCGACGTTTTTGACGTCGAACTCAAAATTTGCATACTCCACAGTTTGAAAACCAGAAAAATTTGCATTTGTGATTCTCTTCTTCTATTTTCGGCAAAAAAAAAATTTCGTTTATATCTTTGTTTTATATAAAACTTCAAATATCCTTTAATTGTTTTGAGCAGTGTATATTTTTTAATTATAACTTGCAAAATCCTTTCTCATTTTTAGAATGTAATACTTCTGACTTCGGATAATTCGAACTTTTGTTTTGCTGACTGCAACTACAAATGAACAAGAATTGACTGTTACCGAAGGATCATTTCTGATAAAAAATTCAATACGTTAACAATTATTAAATATATATTTATTGAATTTTTAGAATAAAAATTATTTACATTTTTGTTGGAACTCTATTGGGAATAAAATGTTTAACTCTACATTTTTGTTGTTACGGTTAAATCCTTTTTTAGGTGCGTTCGTAATTATATAAATACGTAGCACCTATAGTCGTCGTTCAGTCCGTCCGTCCGTCTGTCCGTCCGTCTGTCCGTCCGTCCGTCTGTCCGCATGTAACAGAGCAAAAACTACCCAACCGAATGGTCTGAAATTTCAAATATATGATTGTTGCAAAATTTTGTTGAGCCATTTCAAATTTTATGAAAATCGGATGTATAGTTTAATTACAGGGACAGTCAAAAGTTTTTCTTTACATTACGGCCAATGGGAAAAATTATTGAAAGTGCATTTTAATGATATTAGAGCCTTCCGAATGATCTGAAATTTTAAAGATATAACTGTTGCAAAATTTTGTCGAGCCATTTCAAATTTTAGGAAAATCGGATGTATAGTTTAATTACAGGGACTGTCAAAAGTTTTTCTTTACATTACGGCCAATGGGAAAAATTATTGCAAGTGCATTTTAATGATATTACAGCCTTCCGAATGATCTGAAATTTTAAAGATATAACTGTTGCAAAATTTTGTCGAGCCATTTCAAATTTTAGGAAAATCGGATGTATAGTTTAATTACAGGGACAGTCAAAATTTTTTCTTTACATTACGGCCAATGGGAAAAATTATTGCAAGTGCATTTTAATGATATTAGAGCCTTCCGAATGATCTGAAATTTTAAAGATATAACTGTTGCAAAATTTTGTCGAGCCATTTCAAATTTTAGGAAAACCGGATGTATAGTTTAATTACAGGGACAGTCGAAAGTGTTCCGTTACATTATGGGGAATGGGAAAAATTATTGCAAGTGCATTTTAATGATATTACAGCCTTCCGAATGGTCTGAAATTTTAAAGATGTAATTGTTGCAAAGTTTTGTTGAGCTATTTAAAATTTTAGGAAAATCGGATGTATAGTTTAATTACAGGGACAGTCAAAAGTGTTCCGTTACATTACGGGGAATGGGAAAAAAATTATTGGAAGTGCATTTTAATGATGTATCAGACTATGCGCTTTATGAAGTGCAAAAATTATACATTCAGTACAATATGGGGTGCAAAAAATAATTATAAAACTAGTTATAGTACGAACGCACCTCATTTGCCACGTTTGACGAGCAATTTCCAACTTGTTTAAAATTGTTCGCCTACGCAAAAGATATTTTAAAGTATGTCTCTGTTTTGATTAGATATAAAATTTATGATTTAAATTAAAGCAAACACACTGAGTTTTTCTTTTGGAATTTGCGAAGCATTTCTTGTTGTTTCATCTGATTTCAGATTTATTTCTATTTTCCAAGCTCCTACACATAACAGCTGGGTGCACATTTTCGCGTATTTTTTCACTTTATAAGGTAGAAAATAATTAAAAATTCCTTTTCATTTATACGCGGGAAATTATTTGCTCGATTTATGCTATGAAATAAATTTAATTCAAATTTTAATATTTCAGAAAAAAATGGATCTAGTAAATTATAACTTTTGTATCTGAAACTTTCTCAGTAAATGCTTATTGCGCTTCTTACAATATCACGAAACATCAAACTTAATTCAAACTGAGCAATGCCGCTTTGATGAAATTAACTGTACATTGAGTTTATTTAACATAATACATTTAAATATACAGGTAATTTTAAATAATTACTGGTACACAGTAAAATTTTATTGTTACATTTAGTATGGAAACTTAAAAATTAGCTCAAGCAGGGGAAATACATTCTTTGTAAAAAGTTCACGGAATTAAAAAAAAAAAAATATTTTTTTTCATAAAAATGTTTTTTGCCAACTTCGAAGTACACTCAATAGAATGTAATGAATTTATGCCAGCGCTTTTTAGGTATGTAGAATTTGTTATAGCATTTAGCTCCTTCTGCGAATTTACTTTTATGGCTTCAAAATGGTATCAAATTTTTATGGTACAAAACTTTTTCCTCGAAGTGATAATTTTAGCTTCGTGAACAGTAAAATGATACGAGGTCATATCAGGAAAGTACGGCCCTTAGTCGACGACATTATTTGCATAACTCTTGCAGAACCATATGAGAAAATTGAGCTCTGTCGAAACCAATTGTTTGGCGATGCGTTTCATGCCAAACATATTATTCATAAAGTTATGAAACGGCATACAACATCTGTGAGATACCTTGAGACAACTCGGTAACACTCATACGATGATTTTAAAGCAACAACTTCTGGATATCATCGATGTTTGAGCCTGTGGTAGACGTTGAAAGGAGAACAGAAAGAGGCAAATCACCTACCCCTTCTAGACCGTATTTGCTTACTTTGTACTAATCATATGCCTGTGTTTTGGGCATGCATGATACACTGGGAGCTCTTGTGCAGTTATTCAGTACACGAACATTTTGAGTTATTCAGTACACAAAAGTTTGTCTGAAACATAAAATTTAATACAAGCTCTTTGTTGAATTAATTTATCCGTTCTGAAAGTCGCAGAGCACTCTAAAGTATGTCAGAAAAAACAGCTATTGTCAGCACACTAAATCACAGATGGTGCTCAAACCTCACATTGTAACCCGGTACAGTTGCCTCAAATTACATAACAAAAATTGTTGTAATATCTTTTACGGGAGTCTTTTAAATTATAAATTTCGTGTACTTTTTTACACAGATAGCATATTGAATGTGGGATAATAAATGTGCTTGAAAAATTTATATTTATTCATTGATTACGATAAATTTAAGGAGTACAGCAACAAAATTTCACTGTCGATTTGTCTTTTAATTTTAAAATTGCAGCATTCGTAAGATTTTTTAATGAAAATTAGTAAAGTAATAAGGGCTGTAGATATTTAATTTATGTAGGTATGTAATCAAAAGGACTGAAACGCTAAAACAAATTAGAAATATTTACCTCATAAAACACGAAATAAATTAGTTTACATTAGGGGTGCACAATCTTTTTAAGAGAAGGGCTACTTTCAAAAATGTCTGGGTTGTCGAGGGCCGCATCAGTCACACGAAGATAATTCTATTTCGGGGAGGTGTGTGTGTGTGGGGGGGGGTTACCCCTCTAGGTCCTCCTACGCAGACAACATGTCCAGTTCAGTTGGCAAGGATATATCAACAGTTTACGTTTGTATATATAACAAGGATTAATTTGAAAGAGTGATAATATTCCTGTACTTTATTCGGGGGAGTGAATTTTATTTTATTAAAAGTGCTAATAAACAAACATAAGCATGAAAATGGCTGGTGCCGAAAAAGAATGCGAACTTTATGAACGAAGGGGGCAGGAAGAGACGATCAACAATATTTGAGATTTTTACGGGCCTGATCAATGAAATTTGTGATTTTCCCGTGCTTGATCGAGAAAATTAGCGATTTTTCCGCACCGGATCGACGAAATTCCCTATCTTACCGCACCTGGTCGAAGAAATTCCTATTATTCTGCACCTGATCGGCGATATTTGCGATTTTCCGCTCCTGATCGACAAAATGTGCGATTTTTTCGTGCCCGACCAACGAAATTCGCGATTTTTCGGATCCCGATCGACAAAAACTCACGATTTTTTACGTGCAAGAGCGACGAAATTTCCGATTTTTCCACCTCTGACCGACGAGATTCGCGATTTTTCCGCGAACGATCAACGAAATTCGGGATTCTTAACTGACTTTGACGAAATTTGCGATTTGTTCTCGCGATAATCTGACTGAAGTCGCAATTCTCCCGCAGCCAATCAATGAAATTTTCAATTTTTCCGCGCATCATCGGGAAAAGACGCGTTTTTTCTGTGCCTGACAACGAAATTTGCAATTTTCCGAGCCAGATCGACAAATTTGCGATTTTATCGTGCCAAACCAACGAAATTTGCGATTTTTCCAAGCCCGATTGAAAAAACTCGCGATTTTTCCGTTTCCGTTCGACGAAGCTTGCGATTTTCCCGAGCCCGATCAACGAAATTCGCGATTCTTAACTGACTGACGAAGTTTGCAATTTTTCCCGGGCAAATTGAAGAAATTCCCTATAAACAGACGAAACACGAGATTTTTCCGCACCTAGTTGACAAAATTTGTGATTTTTCCACACCCGATAGACGAAATTCGCGATTCCTAACTGACTGACGAAATTTGCTATTCTTTCCCGCGGCAAATTGACGAAATTCGCGATTTTTTTGGCGCGACTTACGAAACTCAATATTTTTCCGCAGTCGACCAAGAAAATTCGCAATTTTTTCGCAACAAAATTGACGATTTTTTCGTGCCCGATCAACGAAATTTGCGATTTTTCCGCGCTTGATCGACAAAATTCGCGACTTTTCCGTGCCCGATCAATGAAATTCGCGATTTTTCCGATCCCGTTCGCCAAAACTCGCGATTTTTCCTAGCCCGACTTTTCCGTGCCCGATCGACGAAATTTGCGAATTTTTTCCACGCTTCAACTACAAAATTTGCTATGTTTTGGTGACCGATCAAGAAATTTGCGATTTTTCTGCGCCTGACCGACAAAATTCGCGATTTTTCCGTGTCCGATCAATGAAATTCGCGATTTATCCGAGCCTTATCAACAAAATTTGCTATTCTTCCGCTCCCGATCAACGAAATTTGCGATTTTTTCTCGCCCGATCTACGAAATTCCCAAATTTTAACTCACTGATGAAATTGGTAATTTTTTCCAGCTTCAAATTGACGATATTCGCGATATTTTCTCGCGACTGACGAAATTCACTATTTTCCCGCAGTCGATCAATAAAATTTGCAATTTTTCCTCTCATCATCAACAAAATTTATGATTTTTTTCGTCCCGGATCAGTGAAATTTGAGGGTTTTTTCCGTGCTTCATCGACCAAATTCGCGATTTTTCCGTGCCCGATCAAGAAAATTTGCTATTTTTCCGAGCCCGATCAAAGAAATGTACGATTTTTCTGAGCATCATCGACAAAATTCGCTATTTTTCTGCACCCTATCAACGAAATTCGCGATTCTTATTTGACCAACAAAATTTTCAAATTTTCCCGAAGAAAATTAACGAAATTCAAGGATTTTCCTGCGACTTTTCGACAAAAATTGCAATTTTTTCCAGGTATAAATTGACGAAGTTCGCGGGCCACACGTTACCCCATCGCGGGCCACTTTTGGCCCGCGGGCTACAGGTTGTGCATCCCTAGTTTACATATTGTGGATTGTTGGTATCACTTTTGGTCGCACTACCTTTGGATGCGTATTTCATTAATGTATGATGTTTTGTATCCTAGTCAATAAAAGAAAATACTGATAATAGTCAAGAGCTAGATGTGCAAAGAGATGCAAATTTAGCTGAACGAACATTGGATGTGAATAAAGGCGTGTAAGAATTTTTACTCTTCTTTGAGGACTATTAGACTTTAACACTGAATTCAAATGTTCCCACATTCTTCAGAAACATCATCAGAAAATCATAGTACAATTTTTGTTTACGAAATTGTCTTCTAATGTTAGATTCTTCAATAGTCGAACACTCTAATTTCCGAATGCTTATATTCATTACACTTAGGCAGCAGTAGAACCTGGATTTGAATTCTTCACTTATCATCGAAAATAAACATCAGGTATATATTGGCTTTACTGCCATATGGCCTTTTAACATGTAACATTTTCTTCGAATGCTGTGATTTGAAACAATTAGACCTATGCGGCAAAATAGAAATTTATATAAAAGGAAAATATTATAGTTTTACACATCTTTTTAAAATTATATTGATACGAAATATTTTCACGTAAACAGGAGTAGGATTTAGACGTGGCCTTAAATCTTGTTTTACTTTGTTTTAATTTTTTAAAGTAATCATGATTAAGGAGTAAAAATAATACTGCTTCAATGAAGTAGAAATGAAAAATATAGCATAGATGCCTGATAACTGAAAATTTGCATTTATATTAATTATGTTTAAGTTTAATTTGTGATTAACTTTGAAAAATATAGTATAGCTAACAAAATTTCCAGAAAGAAAATATGCTATCTCTTACTGATAATCATTTTAAATATCTAAGGCTAAATATAAAGGTTAATAAAAAGGTAAAACAAAACGGTTAAATTAGCATATTCCGTCATTAAAATTTTACAAAATAATAACATTTTGTTAAAATGTTCTAAATGTTGATGTCAATTAAAATCTATAAGAAAGGATTTTTTTAGACCATAAATCTCATCGATATAGCTCTTTATTACAGACGTACAAGGTTGCCTTTGCTAACTTTTTATTTAAATAAAATTGACAGAACAGTCAATCTTTTATGTACTACTAATATTTTTATTAAGGACGGTACGCATTTGTACTACAATTAAGAGCCCACTTCAGTTACGGGAAAAAAGGAAAACACTAGTGTTAAGTCTATAGCAGCGTTATTTTCAAATATCTCGCTCAAATTTTAATATTTGTGAATGATTTTTTTGCATAGCATAGTTGAGGACGATCTAAAACAGGGATAGGTTTTACTTTTGCAATTTCGGTTTCAGATTCTTTTTAAAAAATTACTATTACTTTTTGCACCGGTTGGAACCGGTTCAGTAATTGAAACTATCCTATTATAAAAGAACTATAACCAAAATCGAAAAAGTGAAAACTAGCCCGGATATAGATCCTCCTTAGCTATCCTATGCAAAAGAAGCATTCAAAAATATTAAAATTTGTGTGATAAATTTAAAAATAACGCTCCCATAAACTTACTATAAGCATTCGAGTTTTCCCATAAAAAGACCCGGATGGTAATGTTAATCCTATGGGGAAGTTATTTTCAAATATCTTGCTTGAATTTTGGCATTTTAGAATGATTTATTTTGCATACGATAGCTGAGGATGATCTACAACCAGGCTAGTTTTTACTTTTTTGATTTTGGTTATGTACTTTTTATATTAGGATAGTTTAAATATCAGAACCGGTTCAAACCAGTTCCGAAATTAAATGTAATTAAAAAAATATACGTATTAAACCAACATCAAAAAAGTAAAAACTAGCCCAGTTGTAGATCGTCCTCAGCTATCCAACGCAAAAAAAAATCATTCTAAAATATCAAAATTCAAGCGAGATATTTGAAAATAACTTCCCCATAGGATTAGCATTATCATCCGTTTCTTTTGAGGGACTAGTGTAGGTTCTTAAAATTAACTTTTTTCAACTATTTTGTGGCTGTGTTTTAGAGTAGACGGTTGCTTTAATACTGAATGATAAGAAATTTTGGAAAAATAGATTTTTGGTTTTTTATTATTTTTTCTGTGTGTAGAGGAAACAATTTGTGATTGAATATTTTTTCCCTTTCCTTATCTCCGATTTAGTAGAAAATGTGAAAAATAATGTAAATGAAACATGAATTTATATGGCTAACAAATCGATTTCCGAGTTACTCACAACGGCCGGGATCTGTTAATAGCATTGCTTTGTTCGTCACAATTTGCATTAAATTCTATGGGTAGTAGTAAGGTGTAAGTAGAGCATTTTGAAAATCTTTCATCGCATTACATTCTTCCAACAAAGTACATTTCAATGCCTTCATCATATAATAAATTTGCTTTGAATATCAGTAAAGGGTTTTATCTGAATTCCTCGAAGATAGGAAAGAGATTTTGTCTCCATATAGTAATTTGGTTAGCAGAATTACAGTCGTTGGTCCTAAAAATGTTATCTCAGTTTTCATTTTATGTTATTCTTAGTTGATATTTTTATATGCTGCTTTAATGTATATTACTATAAAAATAACATAATAATGAAAATTACAGAATAATGAAAATTAATTTATAAAATGATTCAATGAATAAAATCAGCATAAAATTTCTTTATTGTTTTAGTTTACTTTTATTAACGCTATTTGACGGTAAATGAGTACAGACTTTTGATGTATATTTAAAAAAGTATTTAGAAATAATAAATGTAACTTCGTAGTTACCAACGATTTTGGTATTAGTTTCTATGTCTTTAGAAAGAATTTGCAAAGCGAGCAAAATCAGTTTTCGATGTTTACTGAAATCATTCTTGAAAAATGAGGTCCTTTGTTATTCAAATTTAGGAAGAATTTTGTATTCTGACATAGTTGACTACAAGCAAAATGTCTTCATGTTTGGGTGTTAATTACGTTGTTTCCTTAAGTTTCTGCATTTTTCTCTGTGACATTTTAAATCCTTTCACTGGTTAAATGAACACAGCAACAAAAATTAAAGGCCTATGATTTACAGTAGTAAGTCAATTTATGATATATATATATATATATACATATATATTTTTTAATATGGTAGATAAAGTTTAGTTTAAAAATGTATATATAAAAATCGCACCATTTATTGAATGCACCATGAAAAAAAAAAAAAAAGATTATTTTATGCACGAATTTAGAATTTTGCCACAAAAAAGAAATCTTTATGACGAATTTCTGTAACATTCTCAAAGGAAGCTTTTTGGAGAGAAATTTTGAAATTGGTAGCATGATATCAGTCTGGGTAATATGATTAATATGTTTTTATAATTCGATTTATTCGAATTATTATTATAATTAGTATTATATGAAAGAGTATTAACAAAATATTGATTTTTCGAATTAAATGTACACACCGGACGCAATAAATTTAAAATCATACAAAATTTGGGATTTTTCTACAAATCCTATTAAAAACATTTTTTTCACGCTTATTTAATTTACCTCATAGTACTTGAAGAAATGTTATTAGTTAAAATGCATTACTTAATACAATTTTCACCTTATAAATATTCGATTTTCACTTTATCTGCAAAATGAAGTTCGTATAAAACATATAAAATAAATTATGAACACAGCAAGCCATGTAACATATGTGAGTTTTTTTCTGACAAGAAACACTCGCCGATTATAATGAAATTTTTCAGATACGTAATGTCCATATAATTTTAACTACAATATTTATATTAGAGCAGATATACTGGGGTTAAAAATTTTTGAACTAAATAACATTTGAGAAAATAGTGACTCTTTATTCTTAGTATTACTGAAAATTTCTGAAGAGAATTTTTCTTTATTAAAATGTAGAAATCTTAGTATATTATGTACATTATACTGTATACATTATTGTGTATACTATATACATTATTGTGAGTATAGTATACTTTAGTTATTATTATGATTCGTCATGTTGCGGTAACTTAATTCAAGCAAAGATATTGACAAAAAAAAAAAAAATCCTAGTCCTGATAAGTTTAGAAAAGGTAATATTACTGATAGAAATGCAGAAAGTATTAGAATAATTTACACCAAGAGCAAACGATTAACCACTCTGCAAAAGAAGATATATGATTGATTGTGAAACTAAAAGCTTGAATATATCAAAAGTTTATAAAGTTCAAGACATTCAAAAACATTTACAGGAAGACTGTCAGATATTCCTATAACGTGAAGACAAAAATGGTTGTGAATCAATGATCGTAGCTCATAGATTTCGTTACAGTCACACAGTTGCGCAGAGTATCTAATAAATCCAGTCACATTTCAAAAATCCATAAAAAAATAAGTAAATGTCACACAGTGGAGTATGTGGCTCACAATCTGGCCAAAAATGCAAAAAATTAATTTCACTCAACAACAGTAAAACGCACAGCTTGTACTAGCTGACAAACGGCCGCATCGTTATATGTCTATTTCAGGAGGATGAGTAATATCGACGATTCTTTTACACAGTTGAAGGGGAAATCTCTTTGCTAGAAGAAATGCTTTATTGTTCCGTTTCAACATTTTTACTGTGTTCAATTATGTCTAATTGTAGGTTTTCTGTGGCTTCATGAATTGTAGATTGTAGAACTCAATAGGTCTATTTTTATATAAAAATATAAAAAATAAAACTGCGTTCTTTTTAATAATCTTTAGCTCTAATTTAAGTATATTGATTTAAATATATGTTGCTTTTTAAAGGTGTTTTGGGGTTGGCCGGATACATTTTGAGGTATAGTCTTATTCCTTATAATTCTGAAGGTCAATAATTAAAATATATATCTCCCGCATATGGTTACCATTTTTTTAATATAAAATGTTTTGGTAATTTATTAATAAAACTCAAAAAACCAGACTATCTATACTACAACTCAACGTTGCCAAATATTAAAACAAAATATATATCCAAGGTGATTTTTAAAGATCGAAGCAATAGGTTATTTCCTTAAATATTGCCCCTAGACACGTACTTCTAATTGCAAAGTTTCATAAAAAAATGTGCAAAATTTAATGACATAAGTTGCAACTCCATGGGCGGTATATTTGAGAAAATACGAAAACTAAATTTTTATATTGTTCTCTTAGGGTAAAAATTTCAATTAGGAACTTTTTTCTAATCAATTCCTGAATTAAATACAAAAAACACCCATCTCTATAGCTGCAAAACTTGCAGAGATATTAAAATCCTAAATTCGTGATATACACCATTTACCCATGCTTCTGAGTGACGAGTTATTGACTCATTTTGAATGCAAGATAGGGATAATCCACAAATTGTACGTTATCAAAAGTCTATTTAAGACAGTGCCTCTCCTTTAGAGATAAAATAACAGCGTATAGATTTTACGTTAAACCTGCTCTCAAAATTTGCTGGAGGTATGCGCGGGTCGGCACGGGTCGAAAAATCTAGGTCCAGTCCCTAGCCGACCAAAGAAAAATGTTTGTGCCGGTCTATAACAAAGTTAAAATCTTAGACCGACCTCGGGGCGGCCTGACTGAATTTCTACAAATCTTAATTTTAATCGATATGGTTAATAATTGTTTCGAATGAAGGAGTCCTGTCCACTAAGGCTTATTATATCTTTTCTTTTTTCATGTTTATAATCTTCATTTTGAAAGAAGCGACAAATGCTGTTATATATATTTTTAATGAATATCTATTTGTATGTAAATGTTTCATTTATCATTTAATAACAATAATCCATATTCCGCAAATTGGAGTCTTTGAAAATGCTATACAGTAAAATCTTGTTATATTCATTTTCCATGGATCAACAAATTTTTCCGTTGAAGACAGAATTACGTCAAAGGTATGTATTTTTTCATTGGTTTTAGCGTATTTTAATTTTTATACCTTTAAATCTATTATCCTTTAGAAAAATGAATTTTAAAATATTTAATTTTAAAATAACGGCGATTTAAAAAATATATGCATTTTTTGTAAAAAAAAAAAAAAAAAAAAAAAAAAAAAAAAATTGGCCTGAGTGAGATTTTAATGATTTTCGCACGGACCAGGTTAGTGAGAGACAAAGATTTTACTATGGGTTGGGCCGTGGCTGGGTCTGAAATTTTCGCCCCATGCAAACCTAGGAAGAAGGAATGCAGTCCCGGTTCGGTATGAAAAAATGCTTTAGGCCTAGCCCGACTGAGCCTTCAGAAAAAAGTAATGTCCGGCCTGGCCTAGCCCTTGAATACATACTTTTTTTAACGGCCTTGCCAGGACGATATAAAATCTGAAGTTGTGAGGGTTAAAATGATGAAAAATCTCTTAATCGGAATGTTTGAAAAAACCTTGTTATAAATCAACTGACGAAAATTTAAATAGTACAGAAAGAAGGTGGAAAGGGCAAAAAGTAAAGTGAATCGGAAGTTTAAATTAGAAGAAGGAATTACATACTCACCTGCAATTTTTTTTTTTTTTAAAGCATTTAAACATTTTATTAGGAGCCAATCTTTCTTTAAAACTTCAAATGCTTTTTTCTGCGTGATGAGTTTTTTTCATTATTTCGCGTATTTAAATTATTATGAGTCAAGAATTGTTAAAGGAAAAAGGTGCAAATTTGGAGACTGTCCTTTTTGACTATTTTACATTAATTTTGTTCCCACAAAATTGAAAATATATATTTTTTGAAAATAATTTTTTTAAAAATAAGATAAATCATTTTTAAAACTTATATTTTTAATATTTTTAAATTTAATATTTAAAAAAGTTAAATAAAATTAAAATTTTGTTTTTTTCTTCTTTAATTAAATGAAAAAAAAATGGATGGGATTTGGTTTGCAAATTATATCGTTAAGCATCACACACACACACACACACAAAAAAAAATATTCAAAATTCTAACTCAATAATTATATCCTTCCATGTTTTTTGGAACTCTTAAAGCAACATTGCGTCTTTAATTACATGCATTAAAATTTCTATATAATCCCTTATAAAGTGACGAATTATTTAAATGGTGATTCTATGAGTTTTGCAGATATGAAGGTGGATTTTTTTGTTTTTAATTCAGGAATAGATAAAGAAAATTTTCCTAATTGGAAATTTTACACCACGGGAACAGTATAAAAATTTAGTTTTCATATTTTCTCAAATAGATCCCCCAAGTTGCAACTTATCTCATCAAATCTTTCAACTTTTTAAAGAAACTATGCGTCTAGAGGCAATATTTAAGGAAAAAGCTTATTGATTCATCTTCATTAACCACCCTGTATATTAATACAACCGTTTATAAAAATAATTGAAAGTGAACATATAGTAAATTAACCACATTTAGTTAAGCATTACTAGTAAATAAAACAACTCTAAGAAATATTACTTTCTTCTTATAAACAGTAAGTAAACTTTGTGTTTTATATTTATTTTGTAAATAAATGCATGCATTTATGTGTATATAACATTATTTAAGTGTATTTACTAGCAGTAACCCAACAGCAAAGAGTTTAACTGTAAAACACAAGAAAAAATATTTTGGCTAGGATTTTGTTTCAAATACTCCACTTTGTGTCGTACCGAAACTGCGATTTGCATCGTAAAACAAATAAAAATGTAATAAAAAATATTTTTTAAAATCCTAACAGATTTACCAAAAGCATTGCTACCATTTGTAAGTCTTGGAGTATAAACCACGCTGCCTGGCCTACAGTAATTTGTTAAATATTTAAAGGTCTTTGAAATGCGAATTTACTCATAGGACACTTTGAGTCTGTTTGTTTCTCTAGCCACAAAAATTACACTTTTTAGGGTTTCGTTCTTCTGACGAAATTCGCCTAACTGCTGTTCGCCTAATTCCTCTGTCTATCTGTCCGTCCGTCTGTCACATAGCCCGTCCAAAGAAACTATATATGTTAGAGACATGAAATTTTTCATACTTACAGCAGAACGGCTCACATAAAACGACAAATCATAAAATTTTGAAAAAGTCGTAATTAACTTACGTTATTAATTAAAAAACTCCAATTACAAGATCGGAAAGTCCTTCATAATTGAACATAAGTATGGATTTTTTATCAAATTGCAAAAACGATCTCTTACACGGATTAAAAATAGGAGTCATTTTAACAGCAGATGAGGTGTGTTGATTTCTTTAAGGAGCGATTACTTTTTTTTTTGTTCTACGCATCCCAGAAATTCGAAATTAATCCCTCAAGACGGGCAAAAAAAAAAAAAAAAAAAAAAAAATCCACTTTCAAAAATTATAAAAATTATCGCGATCGTACCATAAAAACTCAAAAAATTGTTAAAAATCAAGAAAAAAATCTTTTATTTTCCTTCATTTATAAAAGATTTAATATTTTTATCAAAACCACAAGATTATTTCGAGTTATCCTTAGGTTTACAATAGAATCAGGGTATGCAGGGTTGCAAATGAGGAATTAAATTAAAAAAATCAACAGCAGATTAAGTGTTAATTTGGACTATGGTTTTTTAAAACAAATATTAAGTTTTTAAATTATTAAATTTTTTGATTAAATTTTTTTACATCCGGATGTAAAAATTTTCGTTGATTTCATCAATGTCAATTTCAATCTTAATTACAGCTGAGACATTTATCATTATTTAACTAATTGGTTTTATTTCTATAAAATGATTCTGGAAATTGCTGTTTCACTATGGGAAATTTTGATTTGTAAAGACTTATATTGGAACCAGTTCTTTAAGTATGAAAATTTGAAAGTAATTCCAACGATATTGGGTCTTAAGGGGTCTTGGGGTATCATGACTGTTTTCACTGTAATCATTTGGGGTCGGCTTAGCACTTTAAAACATAAAATTATTATTCTCTTCTGCAAAGAAATCCTAGCTTTCTTTCACATTTCTTTAAATATCTCGGCTCCTATTGGTCGTACAGCTTAGATCTCGCGCCAGAATTAACCCCAAGCGCCCCAGGAAACTTTTCCCTATGATTATTTTGCCGTCTTCCGGTTTTCTCTAACTCTATTAGGGTCCGAGTAGGGCCCATTTTAAATATTTTTCGATAAGTATGAAATACTGGTTTGCAATCCCCTGGCAACATACACCTTATTTTAAAGGTAAATAAATTTCCTGTTAGTATATTTCAAAAAAATTAATGTTGCGATGCACCCCAGCATAGCCAGGCCCCCCCAACGTTTGGGGCTGTTTTTTCTTTGGGCCATAACTTTGCCCCTAATTGAGAAACAGCGGGGAGAAATATAACTGCGAAGGCTTCCCAAAAGCTAACGTTTCCCTGCAGATCGAATGGCAATCTCCATTTTTCTGTAAATGTCTAACTCTCCATTCCACCCACCAAGGGGGCCATTTTTTTATATTTTGCAAACCCGTCATATAATATATCGTAGGAAAGGTATGTGACCGCTTAATCCTGTTATGCATCTCCGGTTTTCATCACCCCCCCTTTGCCTCCCAATAAGGCGCACTTTTCTAAAGTTTAGCGATACCCGTAAAGTGATATATCGTTAGAAGGGTCTGTGACCAATTAATGATATTATGCATTTGAGGTGTCCATCCCCCCACTTTGCCCCCACATGGTTAGATAAATATTACTTATCCTATATAGAAAAATTCATAAGTGTTCATACCACTATTTTAGAATAGTAATTTAGGAAATAACTTAAATTGGTGCTTAAGACCCTCACCCCCTCGACTAATGTGTCTACGGATAAGTTGTAGAAAGGAGTTTCGTTCAGATACACTTTTATTAATAATAAAGAACGCTCTCTGGTGGTGAAATGTGAAACTAACAAACCGCGATTTTATTTAAATTACGAAATTTAACAATGCGATCTGTTTGAAACTTCAAGATAGTTTATAACACATAATCAAAAGTTTAAAAATAATGGCACGAGAAATTTCGGAAAGGAATGGGGGAGGGGCGTTAATTTTTTTTTAACTTTAGTGTTTTGTATCGTTTTTTAATGTGCGGTTTTTTGACGGAGTCCTGGGATAAATGCTATTTGTTCAAAAAAAAAAAAAAAAAAAAAAATCATAAGTGCCGATACCACTATTTTAGAATAGTAATTTCAGCATATATCTTAAATTGGTGTTTAAGATTTCCCCCCTTCCGACTAATGTATGTACGGATAATTTGTAGAAAGGAGTTTCATTGAGATACACTTTTGTTAAGAATGGATTGCGCTCGCTTGTGGTGGAATGTGGATTTAAAAGAACGCGATTTCATTTAAATTTGAAAATCTAACAAGGCGATCGGTTTGAAACTTTAAGATAGTTTGTAACACATAATAAAAAGGTTTCAAAAAAATGGCACGAGAAATCTCGTGAAGGGGGGGGGGGGCACAATTTTTAAAAAAACCTTAGCGATTTTTACCTTTTTATGTGCGGTTTTTAAGGATTTAATAATTACAAATTATATCAATTTGGCCTTATTAATTAAAGAATAATGAGCTTTGAAAGGAATATTAAACGAAAACCTCTGTGCGATCTGTGATCACATTAACCCACTTGTTTACATTTGGTATGTTGCAAACTGAAAAACTATAGAAAAACGCATTAAATTTTCACATTTGTTTTAAACAGAAATTACTTCTTTAAACTATTTTTTTTCTTTTCCTATTAGATTTCTTAGAATATTATATATAGTATACGATATACATTAGACTATATATTAGTTCTTATTATGTAACACGCCAGGTAAACAATTTAATGCGATGGCGTTGGAATATAAAAGAAAAGGAATGCGTAGTCCTCTTACGTTTAACAAATGTAATAGCATTGATAAAAATGGAGAAAATATTAGAACAATTTATACCAAAAGCAACGAATAAAATAAATTTAAAGAATATCGGATAATTAGGCTGTAAAACAAGATAAATCACTAACTGTGAAACTAAACCCCGTCAGATTTAAAAATGGTTTAAAATCATTAAGACATCAAGAACTATACCAGGAAGATTTTCAGATTTTACTATAATGCTAAGTCTGCTAATCACTCAGCTTCCTAATTCTCCTCAGTAATGTTAAGTCTATGGGTATTTGATGCATTTGTACATTTAAAATATCTCAACGCGAAGTTCATATTTTTAATTATTTTTTTCTGTGTACTCTTCTTAAAGGATGTCTCTTTTTTTCTTAGTTGTTAAAATATTACTAAAATGTATACTTAATTTTATAGGAAGAGTTAAAATCTTGCTCACAATTCGTCAGCTTTTAGCACATAAAATATTAAATTAAGCATATATTTTTAAATATTTTGGGAACTAAGGAAAAAACGAGATATCTTTCAAGAAGAGTACAAAGAAAATAAGAATCTAAAAACATTAAATTCCAGCGGAGATATTTTAAATATACGAATGCATTCTACTCCCATAAACGTAGCATTAGCGAGGGGAATTAGGAAATAGAGTGACTAGAAGCTTTAATCAATGAACGTAACTCCATGATTTCTTTTCAGTCATTCAGCTGCACAGATTATTCAATAAATCTGTTTACATTTAAAAAATTTATTTTATGTGATATTAACGGATATTGTATTAAAATCCTATTTAAACAAGATATTGTGTACAAACATTGTAACAGATTTAATAACTAATTATATTTCTTGAGGTCTCTTCTAATAAAGTACGTTTAGTATTGAGTGCTGAGCAAAGTATTTAATGTTATTTTTTAAGTCAGTAAGTAAAACAAAATAACTAAGGATCGACCGAAACTGGTTTTAAGACAGAAACCGAAACCAAAAAAGAATTTCTGTAATCTTTCTATTTTCAGTCGAAAACGAAAACAGAATAGTTTCTTGTGTGTCCAAATGTCCAATTTCTTTTTCACACAATCAATACAATTAATATTAATACATACATAAATATACATAATTATTTATTAATTATACGCGTTTATTAAATACACATAATTACAAATTAAACGTGTGGCCCAAGTTGACTCTCTATATCTCTGATCAAAACTATTTATTTCCATATAAAATAAAATGTAATTAATTAATCAATGACACTCACTGATTTCCTAGTTATACAAATTTCATCTATTTTTTTAAAAAATGTTCTATTTATATGTAACTGGATTTACCTTTTATAATGTTCCTTGTAAATGATCATCTGTTATACTAGAACTTTCTGAAAGAGTATTCGAAACCCTTTTGCGGTTTCAAACTAAAAAATTCTTTTACTGTTAAATCTGCAGATTTTAAAGTGTACATAAAAAGCGTCTTCAAAGTTTAGTCATGTAAGCATTGCTTGTTATACAATTTGTACTCACGTCTTGAGTCAGTCATTAATCATAATTATAAACAGTGAAGTTCACAGCAAGAAATAACGGGTGATACAGCTCTAATCAATGAGTACTGTTGAAAATTTTCTAAGGAATTAACAAGATTTTTGGAATAAAGGTAGTTTCGGTCTGGCCAAATTTTTTACATAATTTTCGCCGAAAACGAAATTTTCGGCGAAACTCAGAGTTTGAACCGAAAACAAAACCGATACTGAATTTTTGTTCAATCTCTGAAAATAACTTTTCATAGGGCGTTTCATGAAAAGAGTAAATATTACACATCCTAATAGAAACAAAAGAATAATTTCGGGGAGAAATTTTTATGTTGTTTTAGAAGAGAATTGAGGAAATGTGGAAGAAATTTGCATTCGAGATTTAAATGACTTGCTCGGGAACTAAATAACTAAGGTGAAATCATGAATTTTAAATGTTAGCTTTAGGAAATTCAACATCTTCTCTTTTATCACAAAGTTTATTTGCCTCAGTGACTTAAGCGCAAGTAAAAAGTTTCCTTGAAAGAAGTCATTTTCTAAAATGAAACTGTTCCGTACGTTATACATTGTTTTATTTATTTTTCAAACGTGATTAATTATCGAAAGAAGGTTGTCTTATAGATATACATGCAGACATACCTATTTTGTTATATATATATATATATATATATATATATATATATATATATGAGTGGTATATATATACACTTCATCTGCAGATTTTATTGATAATTCAGCACGGGGTGTTTGCAGAAACTACCGCTTTGAAATAACAAGTGGGTAAATGTGATCACAGATCGCATAGAGGATTTCGTTTAATATTCCTTTCAGAACACTTTAACCTTTTTCAAAATCTGATAGTTCCACATTTCGCAACCTGTGGCGCACTTTATTCTAAACAAACCTCTACGAATGAAACTCCGTTTCAATACTATCCGTAGATATATTACTTGAGGGGATCCGGCCCATAGCACCCGAGATAGGTGGGTGCCCCATAGCGGCAAAAAGTGGAACTAAATAATGTAAGGCTATGGTGCATAATATGAAAGAGTGGTCAATGGGGTATCAACCAAAATTATAAAAGTGCCCCCCCCCGGGTGAAAAGGGGGATATTAAAGGGGGGATTATATAAAGGGGGGATATTATAGGGGGAAAAGGGAAAAGATAAAGAATTGCTTAAAATACACAAGTTAGAGCCCGGAGGGTTAAATAATATAAGACTTTTTGAAAATTTTATTACTTTTCGTGTAATCGAAAGTGTTCTGCTATAAGTAAGCAAAATTTCATGTCTTCAACTTAATTACGTTCTGAGTGAGAAAAATTGCTTAAAATACAGAAGTTAGAGACCGGAGGGGTAAATATAAATCTTTTTGAAATTTTTATGATTTGTCGTGTGATCCCAAGTATTTAGCTATATTTATGCAAAATTCAAACCTCTAACTTAATTATGGGGCTGAGATATAAAAATTGCTTAAAATACACAAGTTAGAGCCCAGAGGGATAAATATAAAACTTTTTGAAATTTTTATGATTTGCCTTGTAATCACAAGTGTTCAGCTATAAGTATACACAATTTCACGTCTTCAACTTAATTAGGGGCTCAGTTAGAAAAAAAAGCTTAAAATACACAATAGCCCAGTGGGTTAAATATAAGACTTTTTCAAAATTTTATGTTTTGTTGTTTGATGTGAGGTGTTCAACTATATGTATGCAAACTTTCAAATCTCCAACATATATAGTTTCTGAGAACGGGCTCTGTGACGGATGAACAGACAGACAGAGGAGTGAGACGATTAGGGTTTCGTCAGATGAACGAAACCCTAAAAATGAAGTTATCTCTAACCTTAGAAACTCTAGGCGTTAACGAAATCTGTCAGTAAGATTATACACAAGCATTAACTTGTTTGTACTTATAAGAAAAAGCAAGGATAAAAATAGACAATTTGGCCAAACATCTCGTCATTTTTAATTAGCTTAAAACTGCGTAGAATTATTGCAATAAGACTGGAAATTATCAGACTGATTCAGAAACAAATTACCATTTTACAGTAACCTTAAATTTGTGTAGGCGTTTTGGAATCAACCTGAAAAATGAGAGGTTAAGAGGAAAAAGGGGAATAATTCTCCAAGTAGCGTGGCTCTTTGGTAAGAACCAGACTTCTCAATTAGCTTATGACGTACATATATTCAGATTTTTTAAAAATATATATTTTTTGTTTTTACTAACAGTTTGGCTTGAAAACTCCGTACAAATGTTAAAAATCAGTTTCTAAATCGGTACAATGTATCTGGAAATCGTATGGCATGTCTGTGTTATCAAGGGATTTGGCTTATCCTGTTTTAGTAAAACTTAAATGATTAAAATACGGTCGCTTACTCCAGCCTACAGTATCGTTATATCAGCAAAAGTATATGTGAAATACTAAACATACTATACATGCATAATGTTATAAATATAATTTTTTTTTCATTTGAAATGTATGCCATTGGAAATCATTTACATGCATAAAATATATCAGAAAAGCTTTCCTTAAAATAATCTGAGTTTTCATTTTATATGATAATTGTTATAATTGAAAATTTATTACTGATCTACTCATTACCACGAAGAAAGAAAAATTAAAACTTTCTCGAAATTTAATTTTCACCAACATATTTTCATCCACCCACGTCTCTGAATAAATTCCCATCGTAAAAGTTTTATAATCCACAAAATAAAGTACATGCTTCATAATAAAGAATGTTTCATAAAACTCTTGCTTTGCTAAAGTTTATTTTAATCACAGATTACTATTCCTGAGAGAGCTAAGAATGAATAAAGCAGTTACTTTAAAAATTTGTTTCTCTAACCATCGAGTAAAACAAAATTACTTTTCTTATGAAGAAATCCAAGACATGTAAACTTTTTACCGTGTGATTCGAAAGGACGGTGCGAAAGTAAAACGCGATAAAAAAAGATCTATGGGTCGGAGAGACATGCTCTTTGCAGATAAAGATTCAGCGTGATACAGTATTTTGTATGGCACCAACAAAAAATAGTTCAAAATGTCGATAATAGAGGGCGCTATTACAAATAATTTCATGGAATAATTGCATATTGCTCACAGAATCCAAGGTTTGGATACAAAAAAGTGTGCATGCAGTATTCCCTAATGTTTTTGTATCCAAACATGTGTTGTGTAAGCAATATGGAATTATTCCATGCAATTATCTGTAATAGCGCCATCTATTATCGAGCTTTTTAACTAATTTTTGTTGATGCCATACAAAATCACGTACCACGCTGGATTTTTATATACAAACTGCATGTCACTCCGACCCATATATATATATATATATATTTTAATAGAGTTTTACTTTCGCACCGGACTTTTGAATCACCCGGTATATCCTGTAATACGAAAAATTAAGATTTCAGAAAGGAATACTTAAAGTTTTTTAAAAACAGATCAGATATTAATGAAAATACGTCAAATTTGCATTTTGCGATTCTAAAGGGGTACTCTTAAACAATAAGGATTTAAATGCCCCATCTTTTATACAGTTTATTAATTTCTATTTAAACTCATTTACTCCTTACTACAGGGAAAAAAATAAATTAAAACTTTTTTGAAATTTAATTTTCATCAACAACACCTTTGAAAACTTTTTTGTTATGTCCACCGTAAAAGTCTTATAATCCTCAAAATAATGTTCAGGCTTTAAAGCATGTTTCATAAAACTCTTTCTTTTCTAAAGTCTATTTTAATCACAGTTTACTGTTCTTGAGAGAGCTAAGAATTAATAAAGCAGTTACTTTAAAAATTTGTTGTTCTAGTCCTTGAGTAAAGGAAAATTACTTTTCTTATGAAGAAGTCCAAGAAATGTAAACTTTTTATAGCCTATAACAAGAAAAAATAATATTTCAAAAAGGAATACTTAAAGTGTTTTTAGAACAGATCATATATTAATGAAAATACGTTAAAATTGCATTTTCCGATTCTAAAGGGGTGCTCTAGAACAATGAGTGTTTACATGCCCAATCTTTTATGCATTTTATTCATTTCTATTTATAACTCATTTACCCCTTACTGCAGAGAAAAAAATCTTTAAATTAAAATTTTCTTTAAATTTAATTTTCATCAACAATGTCTTTGAAAAATTTTTTGTTATGTCCACAGTAAAAGTTTTATAATCCTCAAAATAAAGTTCAGTCTTTAAAGCATGTTTCATAAAACTCTTGCTTTTCTAATGTTTATTTTAATCACAGTTTACTGTTCTTAAGAGAGCTAGAATGTATAAAGCAGTGACTTTAAACATTTGTTTTTCTAGTCACTGAGTAAAAGGTAATTACTTTTCTTATGAAGAAGTTCAATAAATGTAAACTTTTTATATCCTATAACAAGAAAAATTAAGATTTCAGATAGGAATACTTAAAGTGTTTTTAGAACAGATCAGATATTAATGAAAATACGTCAAATTTGCATTTTCGATTCTAAAGGGTTCCCTAGTAGAATGAGTGTTTAAATGTCCAATATTTTGTATAATTTATTAATTTCTATTTATAACTAATTTAGTCCTTTCAATACAGAACAAAAATTTAAATTAAAACTTTATTAAAATTTAATTTTTCATCAGCAACGTCTTTGAAAATATTTTTGTTATGTCCACCGTAAAAGTTTTATAATCCTCAAAATAGAGTTCGAGCTTTGAAGCATGTTTCATAAAACTCTTGCTTTTCTAAAGTTTATTTTAATCACAGTTTACTGTTCTTGAGAGAGCTAAGAATGACTAAAGCAGATACTTTAAAAATTTGTTTTTCTAGCAATTGAGTAAAAGAAAATTAATTTTCTTATGAAGAAGTCCATGAAATGCAAAGTTTTTTGTAATTTTTGAATTGTAAAGACAAGCAACATTAAGATTTCAGAAAATAATACTTTAAATTTTTATAGACTTATCAGATATTAAAGGAAATATGGGGAATTTGCATTTACCGATTCTAAAGAGGTGCACTGGAACGATGTTTGTTTAAAGGTAAAATATACAGTTTATTATCTTCTATGCAATAAATTCTTTTTTTGAAATAAGTTTGATAAAAAATTGTTATTTATGCTCTGTATTTTTTTAGTAATTATTTAAAATTTACAATTAAGACAGTATATTAATTGATGAAATTTTTATAGAAATGAAATGACCACCTTTTTCAGTTTTCTTAATATATGTTTTGAATTGTTATAAACCGATTCATCTATATAAAGATATATAAATGTATGTTTTAATTCTTATTGTTAATAAAAAGATATTTTCTTTTTTAGCTTAGAATGATGACATTTATTAAAACAAAAGCATCTCATTTTTCACTAACCACAAAATATTTAATCATAAAACTAAAACATTAAGTAATAAAATGTTTCACAAAGAAGTAAAACAGTAAAAGTATTTAATATTTAAAGTCAAACATGTGAAAGGATGAAATTTTTAAAGAGTAAAATGTCTACCTATTCGAGTTTCATTAATGTATGTTTTGAATCGTTATAAATCAATTGATCTTTAAACAGATATAATATTAGTTATTTTAATTCTTATTGTTAATAAAAAATATTTTTGCAACTTAGTATTTTTTCATAAAGAAGTAAAACAGTAAAATTATTTAATATATGAAGTTAAAACAGTATTTGAAAGAATGGAATATGTATAGACTGAAATATCTGCCTATTCGAGTTTTATTAATCTATGTTTTGATTCATTATAAATGAATTCATATCTTTTAACAGCTATAAGAATTTATATTTTAATTCATTTTGTCAATAAAAAATATCTATCTATTTCATTTTATTTATGTATCATGGCATTAAAAAAATAGCTCACTTTTTTCTAACCAAAAATATGTAGTTTCAAAGTAAAATGTAACAAAACATTTAATAAAGAAATAAAATAATAAAAGTATTTAATATTTACAATTACGGCAGTATTTTGAAAGAATAAAAGATTTGTAGAGTGAAATGTCTACCTAGTTTTATTAACATGTGTTTAGATTTGTTATAAATCAGTTATCATTAAACAGATATGAGAATTGCTATTTTAATTCATATTATTAATATATATATATATATATATATATATATATATTGAAAAATCCAAATTCATATAATTTAGTACACGAAAAAACATCTAACAAACTGTAACTAAAACAATAATTAACAAAACCAAAAGTAACTAAGAAAAAACTAAATATGGAGACAAGTAGTCAAGGCTTATGACTTGTGCCGCGGGGTTAAACATGTTTTACGTGCACAACATTCCCCCTCACTTGCCAAGACCAAACAAATAGAGATTGAAAAAATGATATAGATATATATATCAATGGCGTGTTTTCCGGTCATAGCTGGATGCGGCGATGACCAAGCAATATTTTAAAACTCTTAATAAGCTTTTAAAACTCTACGATCCAGATTTAGCAGAACATTTGGAGTTCATGTATAAGTGAAGGTAAGATTTAAAGTTTCTTTTTTGAACATTCAACCATTGAATTTTAGAGTTAATAATTTTTCACCACAAACTTAAATAATTGCGATGACCACCGAAAATTTTCACGCCACGCCACTGATATATATATATATATATATATTATCTTAGTATGATTAAATTTATAAAAATCGATGCACTTCACTTTTCCCTAAACACAAAATATGTAGTTTTAAAATTGAAATATTAAGGAATAAAAATTTTCATAAAGAAATGAAACGGTAAAAATGCGTGAATATATTATTTCATGTTCATCATGGAACATTTTAGAATCACCAAAAGAAAATACGCTTTATAACAGATTTTCTGAAAACACTGAATTCTTTAGGTTTGTCTTAATCACAATTTACCATTTTTGAGAGAGATCTATGCATAAGTGAGTTAAAATAAGTACCTTACATAGACGGTCTACAAAGTATAAACTTTATAAATTTTATGACTATAAAATAAAAATCTCGACGAGAAATTTAAAAAGTTGTTTTAAAATATAAGTTAGAGAGAAATAAATAGATACTCATACTGGAATTGGAAAACTGCGCATTGTAAATACGCGAATGAGTAAGGTTGAGTTTTAGGTATAAAAGTTTTGCATTAGAAGTGTCAAAAAATCTTCTCTTGCATTATAAAGTTCATTTACTTTTAATATATGTAATGAATGATTTTTTTAACACTTTCCAACAAAATTGAAAAGTGTTAGTGATTTCGCTTTGTCTGTCTGTCTTTCCACGCTAATAACTCTCTTAAATAAACTCGGATTGCCCTGAAATTTTTGGATGTTATTAAGGTTCACCATAGCACGATCCCTATTTCATATGAAGTTTGTAGCATGTTTAATTCATTTACAGGTACAGTCAAAAGTATTCCGTTACATTACGGACAGTGGGGGAAAATCGTTTTAAAAGTTTTAATGATGTTACATGCTTTCAAGCATAAAATAATTGATATGCATTAATGAAGTCCACTAAAATATGCATTCTGAAGAATATGCATTGCAAAGTATAATTACTACTCATTTACAAGGCCACATAAAAAAATTCCGTTACATAATAATATCGGGAGCAGGTGTTGTTTGCAACGTATTTGAATTATGATAAACTATTTCCTATATAATGCAATTCACATACGTCGCTCATGTTCACTATAAGTTATTTCATGTACAATATGAAGTGCATAATATTTACAGGGACACACAAAAGATTTCAGACAAATATATTCTATCCGAAGTACTGTATATAAGCGATGAAGGCACGAAATGTATTTTTAATTATGATATGCGCTTTTATGTTTCACTATATTTTAATAATACTATACGGTATGTATAAATGCTATAGTTCATATACAGGGCTACACAAAAGAATTCTCAAGCGTTACTGAGTATGAGCCTTAAAGGTACTTAAAGGTACTTAAAGCCTTAAAGGTACTTTTTAAAGGAGTTATGCATTTTTACGCTGAACAGCATTTATCCAGTAAGGCATGGTGACGTCACGGCGACGTAGTTGTGAAGTCACACTGTGACATTGTGATCGTCGAAGCGACGTCACGTGACGTCGGTGTGAAGTCATAGTGACTAAAATGTGAAGTCGTTATGGCCGTTTTAGAGCTCTTTTGTGACGTCATATTGTGGCTAATTTGTGAAGTCACGGTGTGACAAATTTCTGAAAATTGTGTGATTTCTGACGATTTTGTCATTAATGCTGTGACGAATATGTGACTACAGTGACAATGTTGTGAAGTCACAGTGACACACATGTACAGTTGTAATACATGCCACACATAGTCACACTTATGCATGTTGTAAAATCATTATAACGTTATTATACTTCGGCGATACATCGCAATTAAAACTTGAGGGTCACTATAACAATGGTATACCAAAAGAATTTTACTTAATCAAAGTGCAATGCCCCGCAAACTTCAATTTTTGTTGCACCTTTTTTTTTCCTATTGGAATAAATGTGAATATCGAAGGCAAATGGATGATCGATCTAGCACAATGTTTTAAAAAATAGCTATTTTTTCTTCTAAAAAGCATATTTTAATGCTTTTTACCTTGCTACCAAAGCTTACCTTGCCACCTTTTGCTTGCTACCAAAGAAACATTTTGGTTTAAATTTTCGAAGTTTTATCAAAATAAAATTTATATTAAGAATATAATATCTTATAATATATACCGTACGTTTTATATTCTTTAAGCTATAGAAAATATTAAATGAAATTAATTTATCTAATTTAATGCTCATTACGAACTCTGAAGTCACTGGTGAAGTGATTTTTTCTCCATTACACAACATTTATAAAAAAAAAAATTTGAAAAATAAAAAGGAATTCCGATATTAAGTAATAACATTTTATATGTTTTATGATATTGATTACTATAAAAAAAAGTCTATATATGATGGCCCCTATAAATGTGATTATGCAAAAGTTGCAGTTATCTCGCTAAGATCATCAAGGTTTATGGATGCGTCATATATATGTATATTATATATATATATATATATATATACTCTAAACGCTCATCATGTGCCATATAGTCGATATATATGTATTTTTTACGTCTTTTACGCCACATATATGCATATATATAGTGTATATGTCATATACACACATATGTATATGTATGGAATGTATATATATATATATATATATATATATATATATATATATATATATATTACACATATATATCATGTACAATTTATACTCTTGTCATAAACATAAATGACTACAACTGGACATTTTATCTCGCGAAATTTTGTTTGTATCATATGTTATCATAAAGTCACATATGCTTTATAATACAGTAATTCATAATCAATATCCGCTGTATCACAAAAGTACCTAATCAAGTTCAAACTATTTCGATTCTAAAATATACAATGATTTGCCATGCTAGTGCTTTCAGAAAAAAAAGGCAACACACGCTGCTGCTTCTGTAATTGCATTGTTAACTCTTGACTGTTATAAGGAAACTATGGTATGTAGAAATATGAAAACTAGTAGTTTTATTTCAGCATATAATAAATATTTTAAAACAGTTTTTAAATCGAATAAGTATTTTAAGTGCTATTTAAGGATGAAATTGCAAATATTTACTCGAATGTTAGAAAATGTGATTTTAGGTAACTAAAAAAATGATTTAAAACATAAAAATAATAAATTATTAGTATTTTTTTATAGTTGCAATAAGCAGAAAATTATATATTTCTCATCAATATTTTCAATTTACAAATACAAAATTCTAAAATATACAAACTGATCTTTGTAAATATCTATTCGTGGCATCTCCGGCCTTTTTAATTTGACAAAATTTCCGAAGTACATTTTAACAATAACGATCTGAAATTACTCAAATGATAAATACAACTTTGGTATGAAAAATTAACTCAGTATCGCCAGTATCAGTATGTTGAGAATTCAAAGAACAATTTCGATAACAATCGCTATGTTGGAAGATAGCAGCAATAAAAAAAATCGTGTTTTTAAGCTCACTGTAAAAGTAATTAAAGCTTTTGGGTATGTTGCACGGTGATACAAAGGATTAATTTATTTTATATCTGGGTTTACCAGCAGTAAAATACATATTTAAAAAGAAGTTTTTGATTACTAAAAAATAACTTTAATAATTGATTGACAAAATTACATTTTTATTTATGAAATTATTTATTAAAAAATAATCTTACTATCTATGATTTTTTAAAACAATAATCCTTTATTGTTTATAAAACACAGCACAGCAGCTACTCTATTTTGCATCTGATGTGAAACATTTTTAAGTTTTTCCAAGGATCTATCTGGCTGGATGTATGTTGCTTTGATCACTATAACTCTGATATTATCATAAACGAGTTGGAACCCGTCGAAATTCGACGAATTAAAATGTTTAGAATGGAACTGTTAGATCGATTTTATAATAAGCCTACAAAAATAATTACAATAAAAAATTCATCTTGCATTGGTTATCGAACTCTTAAAACAAATGAAGTTTTTAACCTAAAATTACCAAAATATTATTTCCAAAAACTTGAACTGCTTAAATTATTGAAAAATTAAACTGTATTCGATACGTAATCCAGATGAGTAATTATGATGAAGTTATCGATTGAGGCTCTTACGTTTGTTTTTACGGGATGAAAAATCAGTAAAAAGGATTTTGCTTTGTGTTCCCCCCCCCCCCCCCCCCCCCAAAAAAAAAAAAAAAAAATCTAAACTGTGCGTTATTTTCACATTCTCAAAATTTATATACGAACTACTCAAATTCACAATTTAAAAGTATTTTAAAGCGCAATACATTATTAATGAATGTATTTCCAAACTTAAAGTCACGTTTGTCCGATACAACTTTTTATGTGGACATTCGCATAAAATTGAAGTTCTAATCTCAGTACCCGGGAAAATTTACCATTCAGAAATTTGCCTTTAGTTGCCATAGTATTGGCCATTTTAGTATTGGTCAAATATTTAGTTTTTTTAAAGAAAATTATAGTTTTGTTTTAAATATGACATCATTTTTACTCACTGAATCATTTTGCCTAGCGTCTCAAATTCCGTATCAGCGTAATGTAAAAATATTGAAATATCTTCTCCAATCTTTTCATTTATGAAGAAGAATGCGTGATTTTTTTAATGGCTAAGGTCATTTTCTGTTCAAAAATTAGAAAAAAAAAATTACTTTTATTTGTAATGTGAAAATGGCATCAATAAAGATATAATCAATAAAAATAAATAAACCATGACCATTTTCCCTTTACTTTTAATAGAAATGGAGTACTTCAGTTGCCACAATTACAAAATTGGTACTAAAAACTATAAAAAATTTAATATCTCAAAAATAAATTGAGATAGAGCTTTCAAATAAATTGCATTTAAAAGTACATTTTTTTCCCTATACGACGGTTTAAAAATTGAAACTGTGCGATGTTTAGAAGTTTAAAAATTTGCAGTAGCGAAAATTGCAAAACCAAAATTTCATTTCAAATTTCAAAGTGTTGCCATTCGCAGAATGACGTATGCGTTACGCACAGATATGTTTGTCCTTTATAATATAGATAGTACAAAGACATTAAAATCTACTATGACATTTTTAGAATAAAGTGTGATGAAAATTTTATAAGTATACATTCTATTAGAAATACGAATAACCATATTTATTTTTATATGGCACAATAAAAACACAAACAATGAACACAGTATCATATGGTTAACTACTTTTAATGTAAATACAGTATAAAAATTTAGACCATAAACAAAAAAATAGAACCACGTATAGGTTCATTATTATTTTTAATATTTTATTATTAATATATTATTAATACTTTATATAGTAATTATAAATAAAAAATCCATTTTAATCACGCTGGTTACAAAGAGTGAGTATAATTTTGAAATATAAAATCATTGAGGAAAAAAATAATAAATGTATTCAGAATAAAAAGTGAATATTGAAATATGGTTATTACATTTTAGATTCACACGGTTCAAGTATTTGCTTTATTTCATATTTAAGCACTTACTGATTTGATTGCTTAACTTCTATATTTTCATTTGCCAAAAGACTTCTAGTTCACTTTGAAAACATTCCAATAAGAATGTTTAACAACTGAAAAGTTTAAACCCGCTATGACTATTTCTTTATAGATTTTATAACATTTTATCAGGTTGAATAATACATTAAATAATAATTAACACTGTTTTTTCTTTAACATTACATATCCCCGGTTTATTTTTAATAGTACTTCTCCTTGTGTCGTATTTTTTATAAATTCCTCTTCTGAACAGATGTATTTTTTAAAAATAAAAACATGCAATGCAAATTGTTTCAGAGCATCACTTAATACAAAATTAAAAATTAAGTTTGCAAATAATTTTATTCTATAAAAACTATTTTTTATTAAATAATTTAATTATCTTTAATTTTTTAATAATTACATTAATGATTGATTATAATACTTGCCCATACATTTCGATATTTATGAAAACATGTCGTTTTAACCAAATATTTTAAATAAGAAAACAAATCAAATTAAAATGCAATTTAAATCACTAATTTTACTAGTCTGATCAAAACTGTTGATAAGGAAGTCGGATATTTCAACAAAATAAATAATAAATATAATGAAATATTTGTGTTCGATAACATTTTTATGAGTAGCTAAGTAAAATCGTTGTAATAAAAAAAAAGCAAACAGGGAAAATAATATTTTTACATACCTATGTTTACCCGTCTGAAAAGAAGGTTATGTGTTTCACGCGTACCTCTGCATGTAGATTTCTTTATACCCTCGAAACATCCCAACGGCTGGATGGATTTAAATGAATGAGGTCTCTATCGATTCGTCTTAACGGCACAATGGTTATAGGCTAAGTTTTGTTTTTATAAATTCAGAATGGCGGCCGTAAAATACAAAATGGTGGTAGAGACGAAAGACAAATAATATTTACGCACCCTATTGAGTGGCATATCATTGGATAGGTCTTTCAAAATGAAGAAGATGTTTCATTGACTATTTTACAGTCAGAAGCTCCGTTAAAATATATACAACCTGGAAGTTGTGTATGTAGGATCTCTAGCTTTATTGCAACTCTAACTATCATAGACATCTATAGATCCCATCAAAACAGTGTTTATAGATAGGAACTAACAACTAAACATAACTTAAAATTCATCAATACAAGTAAATAAAAAAAAATAGGTTAGTAATATAAACAAATAATATAAAAAAAAAATATTTTAAGTCAATTCCTACTTAGGTCAGTAAGAACATTTTTTTCTCCCATTCTTCCTTCCTCTTGAGTGTCGCTTAAAATGCCTTGATCAGGAAGAGGGCTCTCTCGATTATTGAAAATTAATTATTTTAATTAATTAATTAATATTTGAAAAAAACTGGATTAACATCAAGTGTAATCCACTACGAGTTAAAAAAATATATATTTGTGCTTGATTAGATGACTAATAAGTATTTTATTAACGATTGAAAATTTGAACAAGATATATATAGCGAAAGTGTGAGCTAATAGTAGGAATTGAAAAAAATAGTTTCAAATTGATGAGAAATAATTAATTAGTTAGCATTTTACGCAGTCGGGTTTTTTAATTTTTTTTATTTAACTAATTATAGATTTGATGTTATTCTTTCTATTCTGAATTTTGGTGCACAAATAAAATCCTATAATAAGTACTGTAGCAAAGACTTGAAACATTTTCAACAAGTCAAAGCTACTGTAATTTTCTCGGACTTATATTTTGTCAGCTGTATTAACTTGGATGCCGAGGACCTTCTTGTTTAAGTTTTCAAATCCGTGTCAATACCCACCTTTAACAGGTCTATGCTCGTGCTGTACACTGATCTTCCCGCGTTTATTCTAAAAAGCTTTTCTGTTTACTCTTTACAGTCGTATCGTCTGCAGACGATTTTTTGTTTTGAAGCAGGTGTCATTAGTTTATTTGTTTTTGTATATAACGGAATGCGAACTTAAATGCGCAATAATTTTAGGAGAGTGTTTTGTAGTTAAAATTTCCTATTTGAAGAATTCTTTATTGTATTTCACCTTTTATTTTTATCAGTTTTGAAACAACTCAATTTAAAATGAATTGCGAAGTTTCTTTTATGTAAATTATAATAATAGATAAAACATTGCTAAAACTTTTTAAATGTGTAAAAATAAATTTAATGGTAATAATGAAAACCCCCATTTTTTAAAAGTGGAGTTTATATCATAGGTAATAAATACAAATATCATCTTAAAAAATATAATAGGGTTATCGAGGCAAAAAAATTTCTTTGTCAATATGTCATTCTTTTTATATTAATTTTCCGTAGAATAAAACTTCTTGTAAAATAAGAGTTTCTTAAAGACATATCTTGAAAAAAAAAATGAAAATACGAACAATTAATTATGTCATGAGTTTTGCATAAATTTTGTACATTTATTTTACATTCGGAAAATGTTCATTTTATTTCAAACGTCTGAAAGAAATAGATAAAAAAAAATAGTTACTTAAAATAGTTAAACACTAAAAGAATAAATATGATTTGAATGCAAATTGTAAAAAAAGAAATGCATGTATTACTAAACTTTGAAGACGCTTTCTGCGTGCTCATTAAAAGCTGCAGACGTAACTGTAATAGAAATTTTTTAGTTTGAAACCGCAGAAGTGTTTCGAATACTCTTTGAGAAACTTCTAGTATAGCAAATGATCTTTTACAAAAATCAATTTAAAAGATAAATCGAGATATGTTTACCTAAAATATTTTTTAATTAGATGGAATTCTTATAATTAGAAAACCATTTTGTGTCATTGGTGAATTAATTGCATTTTATTTTATATGAAAATGAAAAGCTTTTGTCATAGGTACAGAGACTTCTTGGGCAACGGTTAAAAAAAAAAAAAAAATAAAATAAAAAATAAAAAAATAAACCGCAGGAAAATAATTTTACAATAACATGTTATGAATAATTTTTGTAATTTTTTAAAAGTTGTCTAATAAGTTCACATCTCAGTCACAATGTGACATTAATGAGTGTTGGCATTTTGGTCACAGATGTGACGTGACAACAGTGACTCACAACGACTTCACTGTGACCATGCATGCTATGAGGGATAGTTTACTAAGAAATGTTTGTAGAATATAGATAAAGTGATATACACGGTCACGCAAAGAATTGGATTCATAACCGTCTGTAGATGATAATATCTGTAAATGGGATTTCAGTAGTTTTAAGAGTGTTTTAGTGTAAATTAAATTTTAGCTAAGTAGTGGCATGTAATAAAGGTGCTATTGGATATGGACGGTAACTGCTGAAATGAATTTTTAGAATGTTTTATGCGTTTTCTAAAATGTTTACTTAGTAATCTTATATACCGTATTTCCCTAAATAATGACGTTTTGATAAAGCATTCAGAAAGTGTTGGAAAGTGTTTCATAATCTATGCTTAACGCATGATTTTTCTTTCTTGTTTAATTTTATGATAGAAATACTTTTGAAAATATAACTTTTATTCTCGTTCTATAACTTTGGATTATTATTTAACGAAAGAAGTATTGAAGAAAATATTTTGTTTGATTAATTATTTTATACATAAAAAAAAAATCTCTGTGTTCAGATTACGCAGTAATTTGTTAAACAGAAATATTTTTATTATATGTAATTCTTATTATTGTTGATAAAAGTAATGTCATAAAAACAATTGTTGAATAAAAAAATATATCATCTAAAAATGATACAAGATTCGATGGAAATTGTGTAGCTACTCATCAAACACCATATATTTTGTTATTTATATGTACTGGAATCGGTGCAGAGTGTCTGTTTATGTTGTTGACGTAATTTGAAAAATAAATTAAAATTCCAATATAAGGTATTTTATTTTTTTTAATGAATTGCGTACTTCTAATTTTATACCCATCCATGGCTTTCTTGTATGGTTTGTGTTCTCATTTTTTTTAACAGTGTTTATATAAAAGTGTTAATAATAATAACAGTTTTTTTTTAAGAATTTATTTATAGTATATTGTAATTTTGCAATTCATTTTTTTCCTATTCATCATTTGAACTAGTGCAGTGTACACTATAAAAAAATTAAGTAACGTTACTCCATGAAATTGGTGGCAATTTGCTGCCACCAATTTTATGGAGTAAATTAATTTATATAATGGTGTCATGTAAACTGATATAACTGGTGTAATATACACACATTAGTGTAACGTAACGCCTGTTATATTAGTTAAATTACGCAATAAAATGACACCAATTTTATGGAGTAACGTTACATACATTTTTTAGTGTATTGTCAATTAAAAATAACATTTTATTTTCTTTAAATGTCACAAATTATTACTAAACTTATGATCTCAGCAGCATCTCTCAGACTAATTTTTCTGAGTGTTCTTAGTTAATATAAATTATCTTAACTATGTATTTAAAATTCTGGAAGCTATATATTTTGCCTCTTACTTTGTTATGCACTAATAGAAGTTTACTACCAACTTACTTTATTTTAGTTAAAAGTTTGTTTACTTCCTCGAATCATCTGAAAGAAAAGAAAAAATTTAAATATATAACATTCATTTTGTAAACGATCATTTTGAAAGTACGATTTCGATCTTTTTTCAAATTCTAGTTATGTTCCACTTTTATTTTTATTAGTTTTAAAGACGGTTTTCATTAAAAATGAATTAAAAATGCAACATTTTAAAATTGCTTAGGAATTTCTTCTTTGTAAACTACAAGAAATGCAGTACTGAAGACAGCAGAAGTTGTGTCGCATTTTCTAAAATTTTGTTCATATGAAGTTTTTTTACAAAGTGTCTATAGTGTAGTAAATATATGTATTTATTTATTTTAAAATGATTTATATTTTTCATTATTAAGTGTTACCTTTCAGAGATTAACAACTGATATTTTCTAAACCGTTTAAAAAGACCTTGATGTATTTTCGTTTAAAACCCCAATTCAACTAAACATGATAATATTTTTATTTATTAGATAGAATTAAAATTGTCAATTGAAATGGTATTACATTATTTGAAATTATATGTAAGAACAATGCATGTAGAAAGTCTTCCTCGAGATTAAAAAATAAATAAAAATTTGTGAATGTTAATAAACATCATATTATCTGCATTCCTATGTTCAGGATGAATAAAAATTGATGTGACACGAATCAAAATATTGCTTCAATTTCCTTCGACTGTTAACTTTGAACAGTTAAATTAAATGAGTATAATAATTAATTTAAAACAATAAAAGGACGTGTATTTTTATATCACATTATTTATAAAGTAGAAAATATTTCCATGAATCCCAATACCTGAAAAATACATTAATATGACACACTTAAAGCAAAAAAATAAGTAAACAAATAAATAAAATAAATAAGCATTAGATTAATTTAACAAAATTATTCTAATTTGTAAATGAATCATATTAGATGTAAATTTCCAACTGGGTGAAAAATGTCTGGACCAGAATTCGAAACAAGGATCTCCTGGCTGAAGCCGCCAGTGCTCTACCATCTGAGCTTTTTACACAGATGGAAATTTACATCTAATATGATTTATTTACCAATTAGAAAAATTGTGTTAAAATTAATCTAGTGTAATTACATATCCAGCGGTTTCTGGAGTTCCTTTACCTGAGATTTATTCTGTTGAGCTGAACCAGGTTTCAGAGTAGATGCTATAATCATTAAGGTTAGCTCGGTGAGAATGTTCCACCAGGTTCGTCCGGGATAGCTCAAATGGTACAGCACTGGCGGCTTCAGTCAGGAGATCCATGGTTCGAAAACCTGGTTTCACCCAGTTGGAAAAATTACATCTAATATAAATAAGCATTGTAGCCTGTTTAAATAAAATTAATTCTTTTATCATTTATTACACTGAAAAGGTGCATAAATGACAACAAAAGTCTCAGATACAAAACCTACAAAAGTAAACAAATTCCACTTATACGATTTTCAATAAACAATAATTGCAATAGAAATAATTTTGGAAACATTTGTGTGAAATTCAAATATGCATTAATCATGCACAGTACTTTAAAACTTTATAAATTTCAATCGTTTGCTTATGTATAAAAAGGAAAACATTTAGTTACATTAAAAAAAATGTAATTACATTTTATGGATTTGATATTTTTATTAGAAACTGTTACATTTTTCGGAAGCGTTAAACATTTTGCTTCTCAGAAGTTTAACTTTTTATATAAAAGTGATGAATTACTGCTTTCGGTTAAAATGACGTTTTAATTAATCACCTTTCAAGTTCGTTTATTGTTATTCAAAACTTCATTTTATGCCAGTCCTGATAATTCTGAGGCGTGCACGTATTTAAAATATTCATCGTTTTTACAGAAGCAATATTTTCTACATGGATACACTTTGAATTAATTATAATTTTTTATGTTGCATGAGGACATTTGTATGAATTCAGTGGTGTTTTAATTATTATTTTTTTTTGTAACTTTAATGAAAGACCAGTACACCAGTAAGAAGCTTTCATACTGAAAACATTGTGGATATTTATAGATACTTTTTTCATGAATTTTTAATCAAAGATGAGTATATTATGTCAAAGTCTGTATAAAACATTTCATACGATACCCGTTTTGTTTGTCCGTAGAAAAATGTGTATTGACATCATACAAAATGTTATACGACGTCGTTAAAAATCTACCCTATTAAAATCCGGGCACGTACCTGTGTAACTTGAAAAACTCAGAAACCACAGAACGCCGAGCTATGAAATTTGGCACATGGGTTGCTTGTAGGGGGCTAATGAACGTTTAGAGCAAAAAATCGTAAACTTTAAATATATTTTTTTTATTTTATCTTTTTGACGAATTTTTGCCTTTTTATGTTCAACCCGTAATTGCACGAGTTCTAACCAGTTCGAAATGTTTGACGCAATGTGAGATATACAGTGGTGGAAAATTAGCGCAGAGGAGGAGCCTATTGACATCACTAATATTTTATGGTATTCTTCATCTTAATAAAAACTGTCATTAGATAAAACGAAAAATTCTACTAAAATTTAGTGGTGTCAATAGGCTCCTCCTCTGCGCCAATTTACCACCACTGGATATATCTATTACATACATCACACTGCAATACTAAGAATCTGTAGCGGGTATTACAATAATTCTTTTACCTGACATAAAATAATTAGAGGTAATTTAATTACGTTTAATTATTACCTTTTTTAAAAAATAAAGAAAAACATTTTATAACAAAAATCAACAAAACTTTTTATTCTATTTATTCTCTTTTTCCAAAGATTTCGTTTTGTCACCTGCTGCCAAAGCAACATGACAATTCGTCAAATTTTTATTTTTAAATTTGGTTTTGGAATTAAATTCATGAACTGCGGTGTGTAGAACGTGTTAAACGGCTAGTTTATTATAATAAAATTCACGTTATGTTTCGAAATGCTTGATTCAAATGATAAAAAGATCGTTTAGAAATGGTTAATAATAATTAAAAAAAAAACTGAAAAGAACAGATCATAAGGTACCCAGAAGAATTTAAATATCCCAATTATTTCTTTAACCCTTTCGTGTTCAATTTTCTTTCAATTTTGTGAAAATAATTGTTTTACATTAATAATGTTAAGAGTAGCTATCCAAACAGATTTATTGAACGATATGCAATTGTATGTAACGAGTGTAGTAATTTTGAGTACTATTCAGTTCCTATTCATATGGCAATAGGCTAAGGAAGATTTTTTGGGTACATTTGGTATATATCGTATTACAGCAGGATTTAACATATTCCAACTTTCCAATATTTTTTCGTTTTATCGCACATGATTCGTTCAGAAAAGTAACTTATATTTTAAATTTAAAGAGAGAAAGATATGTTTAAAATAAAAGAGTCGCTAACGTTGTAAAGGGAATTAAGCAAACTTTTATTATTATTATTACTAAATGAAGTCATGATAAGAAATGAGGTGATATATACTACCAGCAGATAGTAACAAAAGTAATAATTAAGACAAAATAATACTCTATGAAATGACATGTATTACTAATAATACGAAATACTCAAACGGGATAAGGGCTGTTGGAAGGAAAATTTTCGAAAAAGTCTTATTTTTATTGTTTTTCTTTTAATCTTTTATTTTTCCCCTTTTCAATGAATATTAATTTTGATTTTACGACAATAAAGAGTTAGAATTTTTTAAGTAATTCAATTGTTTACATCATACATAAACATTACAAACTTTAACTTTAAACTATTTTTTTTCAAAATGTTACATTTTGAAATTCGGTATACCTTTTTTAGAGACTACTTTTTTTTCTGAAATATTGCAAGAATGTTTCACACATATCCTTGATCAATCTGGAGTGAACATTTGTTACAAAAGAAAAAAAAAACACTAAAGAATATGTGTTTATAAAGTTGACTTCACTTTATTTGGAATTCTTCATATTATGTATATAAAAATTTCAAATGATAATTTTTTTTACGCTTTTTGCGCTTCTGGTAGAGAATTGCATAAATACAACTTTGAAATGGAATTTTTTATGTTTTCCAACGTGTATACTATACCCTAAGTTAAAATTAGGTAATTTTCTCGCGTGTTTATATAAACTTTAGGAGGAAATAGGGTAACGAAGTTTAAGTTCAAATGTATTTTTTATGTTTTGTTCAATTATATATATATTGGTTTTAAATGTTTGCAGTAAAGTTTCAACACAGCTTATTTTTCGATTCACATATTTCCCTAGTAGAAAGCGTAACTAAACGTAAATGAAATTGATTTTTAATATTTTTATTATAATTTTTTATGCTCAGATTTGACGTTTTGTCCAAACATGCATTACTGCACTGGTGAAAGTTTTGGATTAATCATTGCTAATTTACATCACAATTTGTGATTCGATACCGCATAAATCAAACCCAGATAATGGTACGATCCTTTAATTTAAATGAGTTCGTCGGAATGCAGAAGTTATTAAAAAAATGACATGTTAAACAAAAACATAATTTGGAGAACAAATTAAAAAACAAAACAATTTATTTCCGGCATCGTTTAGGTCTGAGACGTAGCAGATATTAAGGCATTTCATTCAGTTGGTTCAACATTTAATGTTGCTTTTTTGTAATAAATAAATTAAACCAATTAAACTTTTAAAACTAAAACTAAAAAATTAGGATATTTAAACAACCCTAAAAACTTAGATTACTTTAAAATTAAATCAAAATAAATTATAGACTTTTTCCCTTTTTAAGTTGCAATTATTTGTATTACAGATTTTACATTATGTTCATAAAGGAAATATAAGATAATTTAAACATGAACGTAATGAAACCAATTTTGTTCATTTATAAGTATTTAATGAAAATTTATATAAAAATAAACTAGGAAATAAATATATTAAATTTAAAAATCAAAAAACCCGACTGCGTAAAAAGCGAACTAATTAACTATTTCTCATCAATATGAAACAATTTTTTACATTACTTATCTTTTTTTATTTACTTGTATTGGTGACTTTTAAGTTGTGTTTAATTTTTAGTTCCCATCTATAAACACTGTTTTGATGAGGCCAATAGATGTCTATTATGAAGGTTAGAGTTACAGTAAAGGTAGAGATCCAAAGTGCACAACTTCCAGGTTGTGTAATATTTAAACGAAGTGTGACTGCAAAATGGTCAACGAAACATCGTCTTCATTTTGGAAGACCTATCCAATGATATGCGACTCAATAGGGTATGTAAAAAACAATTTCGTCTCTACCGCCATTTTGTAGTTTACGGCCGCCATTTTGGATTTATAAAAACAAAACCTATCCCATAATCATCGGACTGTTAAGACGAATCGATATAGACCCCATTCATTAAAATCCATCCAGCCGTTGGTATGTTTCGAGGGTATAAAGAAATCCACATACACAGATACGCGTGAAACACATAACCCTTCTTTTCAGTAGGGTGAAAACCTTAAACATAGTTAGATGAAAATGAAGTAGTATTCTATTTTTTCAATGCAGCCAATGAGCATGGGTGTTTAGAGAACCAATCATGTGTCACCTTGTTTTGGTAGTGAGACAAATAGGAAACAGTCGTATCAAACTGTTTTTTCTGATATTTTTGAGCTGTGAAGAGGACATATGTCGTGATTTTTGATATTTACATTAAAGTTATACACCATATGTGATTTACTTGACTTATTTATGCTTAGATGGCTACGTGTCCTTTTGTGAAGAAATTTATTATGGGGCTAGTAGGCGCATTGAACACGGGGCAAGTTGGCTCGGTGTCTGGTGTCTGGTGTTAGCTTGAAAAACAACAAACACCGAGAAAAGAGGTTGCAATGCAAGATTTTGGGCCCACGAGGCTTGCCCAAAAGGAAACACTCGATTTTGTATTTGTGACAACTGTAAATCTGATGATAATATCGAGTAGGATAGAAGTTACTCAATGTTAATGTTTTATTAATTATTTTTAAGCCTGTATTATTTAGCATTTACATTGTACGGCGATAACGCGTTTGTTTAAACTTACAGGTAATAATGAAATTTATTTCTCTTAACTGCGTGTTTTATTTGAGTATCATTTAATTTTTTTAAAAGCATGTGCCAACTTACCCCATAGGTATAGGCAACTTGCCCCGTGACGGGGTAGGTTCGCCCACAATTTTGCTTTTACTTTAGGCTTCCACTAAACATAAATTACAAAAGCTACAAACTCAAAACTCTGTGTATTGATAGCCCAATGCCTGTTCTTTAGAAGTACAGTTAAAGTTTCATAAAAAATTTAAACAAAAAATTAATAAAAAATCAATAACTAAAAACTGCGCCTACTAGCCTCGGTCTCCCCTACTAAGAATGTTTTAGGAAGCTGGGATGCCTAGAGCTTCATTTAACTGCAAACAAGGTTACGGATAAAATTTTAGTAAGATTACTGTAATTTTAGCAGATTTAGCTACAGATTTCTGTAGCTTTGCAAAAACTAGTTTTGTAGGTTTACAAATTTTTTTGTGCAGTCGAAATGACAGATGAAAGTTTACTAAACATGTAACTTTACATCTGTAGAACTACAGATTTTTTTTAAAGTGTAATGACAGAATAATTACAAACTAACCATAGGTAGCAGAAGAAACTCATATGGATGTACACAGCTAAAAATGCACCAAAATATGTGATCTTGAGTGCAAGGACAGTTCGTCACAGACTGCAAGAATTTGTTTAAATATTAGAATTATATGCAAAAGATAATTTTTAACTCCCCAAAATACGTAGATTAAAAAATTAAAATGTCTGAACCTTGTGCCATCTGATCAACGAAAAAATGGAGCAGTCTTACTAAGCCTGTCGAAGCAAAACTACCCCTTTTTATAATAACGGCATAAAATACGTAAGGAGAAGAATTGGTGTTTTGAATCCTAAGTGATCCACGCACCATGAAGCATCGAGATAGTGTAATGACATGGAGTTGTATGACATCAAACTAGGGCGTAGTTTATGTGATTAATCAGAACTTCAAAAAACCAAAATAAAGTTCTTCAATCCGAAATCATGTTTTCCGCACGTGATCTTTTTCAAAATAATGAAGCATTTATATTTGATCAGGATTCATCTCCATGCCATATTTCTAAATTGTGCATAAAATGGTTTTAAGAAAACCAATCTCCAGTGTTGTAATTGTCTGGTAATAGTCCACGCCTTAGCCCCTTTAAAAATCTATGTAACAGACTTAAGATATTCTTATACAGAAACAACCCAGGAAATTCAATTAATAGAAGAAATAATTCGATCTTTCATAATGATGAGACAAAAGGCTGGACTGGATAGAATAAAGTATATTGAGTTACATACTTACAAGATATACAACAACTGAAATAATTCAGAGAAAAAGCATATATTTTCAGATTTTGAAAGGCCCATGACAGAAGGGTAGCGGACGTGGAAAATAGCGAGAAAGTTAGCGTAAAGAGCCAATCACAGTAAAACAAAAAATATTGTATAAAAATTAATACTCAATTAATAACAATTCAATTTAATACCATGTTTACAACATTCTAACAATCTTGGTATAACATTATAACAGCTTCAGAACTAAAAAAATTTTACACTCCATGGGAATGCGTTGTAAAGCAGTAATTAAGCGTAAAAGTTACCCAAGTAAACGTAAATTGGCATTGAGATAATTTGTGCATACCTCATTTTTTTCGTTACGTTTCATTTGCTTTCTTTATAACTGCTATTCTAAAAAACACTCCTTTATGAAATTTATTGCGTTAAATTCTTTATTAGATTACCTTTTTACTGGCAGATAATTTTATTCTATTCTTTAAATTAAAAAAAATGTGTTATAAACTATCTACATCATTTTTTTTTATAACTCTTCAGTTAGTTTAAACTTTCCACTTAAAATCGAATCTCGTATATCCAACATCATGTTTAATAAATAAATAAATACCTCTTTGTGTTTTTGTTTGTTTTTAAAAATAAATTTAAAATATTTTATAAAATGTTACCGCATTTCAAGTTTAACGTATATGTTATCGAAATTCTTCTTTAAGCATTGAAATATTCCGAATCAAAAGTTTGCTATAAATAGTGATATCAATAGACATTTCTTTGACATTTAAAACTGTTAATACGATAATATCGTTAAAAAAAAAAAAAAAAAAAAAAAAAAAAAAAAAAAAACACTTTATTTGAATACTAGGGGGCTCTTCCCACTGCAAGCTACGCTCGCCAACCCCCATTCAGACACCGCAGAATCTAAAAACACGCTAATATGACGAGTTTTAAAAATATTAGAGAAGACTGAATTATACTGAAAAAAGCTGTGTAGATCTCCCTGTAAAAGGGTTTCCCTTAGATTCCCTTTGATTGCAAAAATTTAAGTCGAATCAGTTGCTGTTAAGACATCCAATGGTTGTTTTCGTTTTTGATTAAAGGGGATCAGTTAAACATTTGAAAAGAAGCTATAATAAAATAAATTAAGTATACAGTCTTTGTCTCCCGGTATTTTAAAACAATCTCTATAACAATAGCCTAAGTCATCATCACTAAGACTATCATCAGCAGTTACAGGCGGACCACTTCGCTTTTTATACTCTAGGTGCCAATTGGGTACTTTAATGTTAGCCAGGCACAGATGATAAGTCGCCAAATATTATTCTATCGCCATCATTTCATCTATATTATAATAGTTCGAGTCATCAACTACCATAAACCAATACTGTCTGATCCCTTCGCCGTTCATTTGAAAGTTTGGCACAGATGTCATATACGTTCCATATTGGCGCGATTTTTTTTAACGACGCCAATTTGGGGAACGCATCAACAGCATAAACAACAACATCCGGCTTACCAATATCAAGCAAAATAACGATACTATGGTGCCAGTTAATTGCCCGTTCCGTATATGATATTGGCGTCGGAAAAAAATCGCGCCAATATGGGACCGTAAGTTTTCCATTTTGATTAAAAAAATCAAAATTTTTTTCGAATAAAACTACATAAAATTTGCCATGGTTGCAAAGAATTCTTGGTACTGTTACTCTAGCCGGATGCAAATCATCTCGCCAATAGCTTTTTTCAACTCGACAGTTAGCATTTTTTTTTCGAGTGGTAATATTTGGTCAGATGTCATATACGCACAGCAGGTTTGGCGTGATTTTTTTTTTTTTTTTTTTTTTTTTTTAAGAAAATTTGGCGAACACCTCGTTTTCAAATACCAGTTACATATGCATTTTTGGTATTACTTAGTTATCCCGTCTACCAAAAATCTATCGCCAAACTATAAGATTAAATGTCAATAATGGTTGATCGTAAATGTCACATTCACTTGACTTTAAGCAAGCTACATGTGTTTACGTCATCAAGTGATTTTTATTTCGAATTTTTATTTGTACATTTATTAATGTTATACAAATTTATTTTTTCTGTCGTTATTTAAAATAAAAATTACGTCAATTTGTATAATTTGGCGAGTGTTTTGGCGATTTATATAATTTGGCGAAATTGGCCGACAGGTACCAAAATAAATACTTGAAATATAAGAATAAATAAATATTTTGCAAGTAATAAAATATAGTCAATTTAAACTGCAGTCTTGAAATTGTAAATGTCTTTTACTACTGAAGCATGGCTTACGTAATACGTATGTCTGACATTGCAGTAAACATTTCATTCTTTCAATGAAGACATTCATGGTTTTTATCTGTATAATTCTCAATTTCTGAAATAATTTTATTGTAGCTTCCTCATCATCAGATAACTGCGAAATGGTAAAATCTATATCAGTATCAGTAATAAATATTTTCTATTAAAAAATATCAAATTAAAAAGTTTTGCGAGATTATGATGGAATAACTAAGTAGTACCGTATATTTTAATTATTTTCTATTATTTTCTAAAGGATATATAAAAAATAATTAATAATTATAGAACAAAGTAATTTATATAATTTATAAAAAGAAATAAAAGTAAATAAACAGTTATTATCAAATAAACAACAATAGCCGAGTTATCATGTCAACCTTTTCTGAAATATGGAAAAAATATCTGTTTGATTAAAATTTGAGTTTACATTATTAGAAAAATGTATATAAACTTAGAAAAAAATTAATATTTTGAAAACTAATTCGAATTTAAAAATTGTAATAGCAGTTTTGAGATCTGCGGATCAATGCTGATTTTTGGTGTTAATTTCATCGCAAAGTACCCCATATTTTAGGAGAAATCGCTTGAAAGATAATCAGTTGTTTAATTAGTCGATTCATATATCCATTTCATAAATTCGTTTCATATATCCGTTTCATAAATTTGTTTCATTAGGATTTTATATATATAGGGTAGATATAATAGCTATTTTTAATATAAAAATACTTTTGTTGTTTTTAGGAGACATTTTAAATAATATGTTAAATACAAAATATCTTTGGGAATTTTCAATTATATTATTTTTCTCAATGCCATGCATACCGAGCGTTATACTGTGTATACATATACATACATAATAAAAATGATGCAAAATCTGCAATAAAAAAGTTGTTTGCAGTTTGTGCAGCTTAGAAAAAAAAAAGCCTGATATATTGGAGAGGGATTTTCTGCTTCTACTTTCCCTGCTACAGAGAACGCATTAGAAATAAAGGCGTCTGATTAGGTGACCAGTTTCATGTTTGCCAGCAAGAAAGTTAGGTATGTAATGATGAATACTCACTCCATGAGCACCGAACACCTTTATGTCATAATTTCATCACTATCTGAGTAAAATGCCCTATAAGTGATGTAACAAAATGCCTTTCTAGTAACATATTTCATTTTATTATCACCGAAAATTCTCGCATTTCTTAAATAAGTTGTCATCTTTATACGCTGAAGCATTTATTCCTTTTGGGAAATCAAGAGCCTTAAAAATATATTTTAAGAACTTTAATCAGTTTAAAATGCCGTCATAATAAGGCACTTATATTCGCAAAACCGAAAAGTGTTTCCAAAAATATAATTTTCTACTAATATTGTATTTGGAAAGTAAAGCTTTTTGAATTTACATCCTAAAATTCAGTAAGACAATAATGAAATGAACAACGTTGGAAATCATTTCGCCGTAACTGTATTAAAATGTAGCAGATGCATGAAACAAAGTGTCTTTTATTAAGTTAAAATCGATGTCATTTTATTGATTGAACCAAACCATCAAACCCTTCGGCACTATTCCCAATTTAAGAGGATTAAAAATTCACAGAAAATTACGTCATTTTAAATTCAACCGTAGTAAATCCTGTTAGGTTTCTGAATCAAAATGTATGTTTTTACTTAAATTTCTTATAAAATACAATTATCTTGTAGGTAAATGCGTTTTCTACTTGAATATAAAGCCTCCAGTTTCAGAATTGGAGGAAGGAAAAATCCTTAAAACTGAAGCCATTTTGGTAGAATTATAAGAATTATTACAAATTCGTGTTTGTAATTGGATACTCTGTTTTACAAATGAAGTCAGTGAACTGTATTTTCAATTGTACTGAAAGAACGCCAAATAAATATAATAAATAATTATAAAAATGTAAAATAATTTCCTTTTCTAAGCAACTATGGAAATAACCAGATTGCTACGATTTATATATACGACAATAAAATGTTTAAAATTACAAGCAAAACAGAAAAATGGAAATACTTTTAAAATAGACTAGTAAGGGCTATCTGCAAATAAACATATTTGAGTTTAAATATCACTATTAAAATTTATTCTGTAGAATGATTAGGGCAAATGACTAGAAAGCAGATTGTATTTAATAACCACGGGATTGTTCAGAAAGCGCTTTAGAATTTAACCTATTGGAGGTATCTGCTCACTGTGATTTTTAAAATTGTTTAAAATAACGTAAGAATTACTCTGCTACTAATTTTCCAGCAAGCAGTACTTTTAAAATTTTGTACGGTCTCTGTTATATTTAGATTTTTTTCCCCTTACTGCGCAAGTAAAATAGAAAAATGTATATTATTGTTCAACAGTAAAAGTCCGCAAGATATGATACTTTGAAAGTACGATATTTCGGAATTTTCCGGCACTGAAAAATAGCATCACGAATTTTAGTACCAGAATGATTCGGAATTTTATAAAATTCAAGGAATCTTAACCAGGAAAGTTTTGAATGTAGAAAAATGTATTTTTACTGCTGTAATTGTCAGAACATGGAGAAAATGTTTCCAATGACAATTTATAAGAAGTTATCTTATAAAATTTTAACGTAGCTTTTCCAAAGTTAATGTCAGGTCTATTTTATTAGCATAATAAAAATACTTCCTTATTTTGATAACTTTTGGAATTTGTCCTTGACTACGTATCTCCAAGTGGTAAAATATTAAATCGTTTTTTTCCTTATTTTTATAACTTGTGGAATTTAGCCTTGACTACGTATCTCCAAATAGTAAAATATTAAAGCGGTAAAATTTTAATAGCGGTAAAAAATATTAAATGGTAAAATTTTAATCAATTTATAGCACCCGCTATACTACTAATACTAAAATGTGTGGAGAAGAAAAAATAATGGAGTTTCTCTTGATTTTATTTACTCTAATTACTTCTAAATTTTAAGCTTATTCGGAATATCTGTGTGTTTTATAATTCAATATTAATAATTACTGACATGCATAAGAATATTATCTTTCTATTAATCGTCTATCATTCGCGCCTGTTTTTGTCACACGATCATCCACGGTGGTGTTGTAAACACACCAGACTTTTATTACAATTTTTAATTTATAATACTTTATAATATTTTTTTTTATTTACTCGTAAATTAAAGTAGCTTTAATTAACTTATTCTAAATAAATACAATTCAGAAATACAAGAAACATATGATTTTATAGAAATTACTAGGGGCTCTGTCCCCTATGAGCTTTTCGTGCCAACCCCCGTTCAGACTTAAAAAAAAATGATAACGTACCTTGTTTTAAAATATTAACAGGTTATGGAAGATTACATGATATTTAAAAAACAAAATTATTTTCTGTAATAGGGCTGTCATGCTTTTGTGTTTTAATTTGATATTTTTCTATTACTATTTGATATATTCTCCTCATCCATCGCTGTGGCTACAGCTGACGGTTACTTTTAGAATTGATAAATAAAATCAGTTACCATTTGAAAATCCCAATCTTTAAAATGGTTAATTTAGAAATGTCGCTACTTCTCGACTTTTATAACGATGCTATGGACAATATTCATTCTTTGGGTTCGAGGATTAAAAAGAAAAAAGAAACTCTCCGTCAGCTTGGTAATAGCATTCAGAACCTCAGAAATGCACTCTGTTTTGAAATTTTTCGTCGTTTTGATCGACTTTTAGATACCTGCAGTTACAGTTTCTAATTCTTTTCATATTTTAATGCACCATTAAGCATATTTCAATTTTATTTTCCAAAGGCAAAATATTTATTTTATTTAATAATTTTTATAATATTTTTTTTATATTTATTTAATAATAATTCGTGCAAAATAAATTGAAATCGAAAATATTTTTTGCAGGCATATAACTGCATTTATGTTGCATCAAGGGATGACATGTTTAAACAAATTTGTTAGCCGCGCTAGTTTTATACCATGAGATTCCCAATGGGACGTCATATGCATATTGTCCATAAGATAAGTAAATAAAATAAGAATTATCCCCAATCATTTTAAACGTATAGATTTAATATATGATATAATTTTCACCTCAAATGTGTTTCGCGTGTAATAATTTAATTGTTTTAAAGTTCCTTTTATCTTTTTGATATTTACGTGTAAATATGTAATTCTTTGCGTACAAATAAATATTACAATTCAGTAATAATGGTATTGAAATATTATTTTATTTTAAATTTTAAATAGTATGTCTCTAATAGCATGCAGCATTTTGTGTTCTTGCTGTGAATTAAAGAGATAAAATAGTAAATGATATAATTTTCGCATTATTGATGTCATTTTCTAATTAAATTTAAAATAAAACCAAGTGGAGAAATTTTATCTTCTTTGTTTCAGTTGGGCAATTATTATTTCATATATTCATTTCAGATATACGGATGATTCGAAAGGTCTCATAATAACTCTTAACATTTTTTAATCTAAAATATTAAAAAGGTAATATTATTGAAATACAAATTTCTTTATAATTTTAATGGTATTTTTCTAAAAGCGGCCGGCAAAGAAAATTTTTTATTGCTGCAGATGAGAGACAAAGAAAATTGTAAATGATATCATTTTCCTTTTTTTTTTTTTTTTTTTTTTTTTTTTTTTATTGAATAGAAATCCAAGCAGGAAATGTTATCCTCCTTGAACTAAGCGGAAAAATTATTCTATCATATATTCTTTTCACATATCCAAATTAGTGTTTTTATAAATTTGTTCATTAATATTTTTTTTAATGAAAATGTGACATCAATAAATAACAATCCATGTTAATTTCTTTTTACCTTTTCTTAATTATTTACGTAAATGACCTCATTTGGACGAATTTATTCAAAATATATCAGTTTATGAATTAAAATAAATGCTTAGAAAAATGTAGTTTTCTCTCTAAACAATTTGGACTTTCAGCGACTTTGTCATCTAACTGAAAAAAAGCTACAGTGGAATTATTCATTTTTATTTTAAATCAACAGAGTTTATGACAATGAGGAAAATAACAGAATATTTTTTGTTTTCCAGAATAAAATGATTTCCGAATATCGAAAATAATAAAATATGTTTTTATTTCTTCAAATATTCTTGAAAAACATAATTTAATCACAATATTGTCATTATTAATGATTGGAATAAAAGATAATTTAAATTGGAAAAAGAAAAAAAATGAAATCTAATACTCCCTATATTTTCCCATTTTCTACTTTTTCCTACAAAAATGAAATAATTTAGTTGCCATAAAAATAACAGTATATTTTTTGTTTTCTAGAATAAAATGATTTTCGAATATCGAATATAAGAAAATAAGTTTTTATTTCTTCAAATATTCTTGAAAAACATAATTTAATCACAATATTGTCATTTTTATCGGTTGAAATAAAAGATAATTTAAATTGGAAAAGAAAAAAAAATGAAATCTAATAATCCCTATATTTTCCCATTTTCTACCCTTTCCTACAAAAATAAAATAATTTAGTTGCCATAAAAATTTTAAATCGGGAAATGTCATTAAAATTAATTCAAATTTTAGAATTCTAATTCCACTTTTGATACCTATGAATCAATACGGATCACCGCCAAACATTCCTTATTTTAGGAAAAATAGCTGAAAAACTTAATCAGTCGTTTCATAAAATTATTTCATAAAGTCGTTTCATAAAATTATTTCATAAAGTCGTTTCATAAAATTATTTCATAAAGTCATTTCATAAATTCGTTTCATTAGGATTTTATATATATATAGGATAGATACAAAAAAAGTTTACATATACTAGTACACTGCAGTTATAATTATATGAAAAATATTTTTATACTTGCATTATTTGCATTCTAAAAATATTACCTTCTGATTTTTTTAGTCTTGTTTATCTATGTGATTTGATAGTGTTATTCATGATAACAGATTGCAAATCGGCATCAGAGTCTTGTTCCAATATTTCAACCGCTTCTTGTTCTGATTCATAGTCATGATCAGAATTTTACTCAAGGTGTTCGCCATTATCAAAAAAAAAAAAAAAAAAAAAAAAAAAAAATCATGTGTACATGCACCCTCATCAACATCGGATGAAACAGACACCAAAAGATTTCGTAACGCTGTTGCAACATTTTGTATGGTGATTTCAATATTCTATAGAAAAAAGGCAAAAAATTCACGTAAATGAACCAAAATAAGTAAAAAATAAAAGTTAATCATAAATTTAATTATTTGTATGATAAAAATAAAATGACTCTGTAATATAGTTTATCTTATTTATTTATTTTTAAAAGAAAAAATATTCCGTGAACCCCAGCTGTAAATTCTGAAGTCCTCACTTCTTCGGAAAAAATGTAGAATGAACATATGTCGTCAGTAGGCGTGGCATCCAGGAGTGAGCAGCTATTAAAATTATTTGACCTTCAGTTTAAATAGTGCCGTACTTGTGCGTATGTTTTTCTCGTGGAATAATGAGAACACCCGACGGTAGTAATGGGTGGTTAAAAAAATGAACCATAAGAATGCAAATTATCTGGAAATATACATGCAAAGAAACTTTTTGTATTCACAAGTTTTGTTATATTCTCATTTGCAATTGATAGCGCATATAACAAAACTTCTATATTCTATACAATTATTCTCCACATGCAAACAATATTTTTTTATATAAAAAAAACCCCTTAAATTATTTGTAAGAAAGTGTAAGAAAGACATTAAGGTAAAAGGGAGACAAAATAACACACACATAAATATTTTTTATTTAAATCATAACTAGGAAGGCCATTCATACACAGTTCAAAGTTTTGTTGCTACTCCTAAAAAACAATTCATCAACAGCTAAGCGAGTGTTAATGCGTTTCGTGTATTTTCTACATCAGAAAGTAAAAAATACTTTAAAGTAATTTTTTTTTATAAACGTAAGACTGAATTCTTCATGGATTATTTAAAAATTGTTTTGTAAAGGTTAGAAAGGGTCTTTCTTTGTAAAACTTCATATTAAATGAATATAATACATGTTTGATTCGTTTTTCATGAATTTATTTAATATATTTTACAAAATTTCAAAAGCTAACTATTTATTAATTCAACAAAAAATATGTATTATGAGTAAAATTCGTTAAGGTATCTTTTTATTTTTCATACTGCAAGTATCTCTATAATTTAAAAATTACAAATCTTTTGTAAAATGTGTCTTTAAATGTAAAACAAAATAATAAATTACCCTGTTTTTGAAAGATTATACAGAAGGGAATCGCACAAGTTTCACATTTTTTATTTTAATCAAGGCAATTTTCACAAGTTTCCCCTTTTGAGGCGTTGTTGCTTACACATTTAATTTTTACACATGTTGACCACAGCTGGAAGCACATTATATAAAGCTTTTCGTACATTTTTCAGAAACTACATAAGAAAATAGTATGAAATTCCTTTTACTTAAAAGTGTGAACATTACAATTAGGGATGATGGCAAAAAAATTAATATAAAACTTTTTTCCAAGTATTAGTGAAAAATGGATCTTGTAAAATCAATGGTCCGCACTAAAAAATACATTTTTATAGACACTTTCTGCTCAAAAATGTTAGTTTAAAATATTGAAGTTACAAACTTTAGTATGTAAAGCAAAAACTTGGCGGTATTTAAATGTGTTTGGAATTTTATTATCTGTATTTCACTGAAATTGTTTGTACTCCTATGACAGAATTCGAAAAGGCCTAAATTGTAATGTTGGTTTCTGTGCATTTTTTAAATACCAAAAAAAGGATATTTCTTTTAACATTATATATTTAAATAATATATATTACGAATATAAATGTAACCTTTTAGAGTATTAATCATTGTTCAATGTAATAAAAATGCATTAATTTCATAGAATTATATTACGTTAAATAATGCTTATATTGCAGTGAAACCTGGAGCTTATTGAACCTATTAAGACGTTTTTTGTCTGTGAGAGGGTTTTAAACTAAATGTATATGTGAAAATTACTTTTAACACATTTCAGCAAAGTTAAAAAGCGTTTATGAATTAAGTTTGTCCCACCGTCTATCTGTCTAAATCTCCGCCCTCTCACTCTCGTACATATACTTCGATTTTAATGTCCTTTCTATATGTTATTGTGATTTTTTATAGAATGTCCCCTATTGTAAATGCAGTCCATGAATTATAGTTTTATCCAGGAACACGCAAACGAATTCTGTGACATTATAGGTTACTGGAATAATAGTTTGCGGTGCATTTGAATAATTTTGTGATACGCCAAATATGATGAATTTTATATGTATCTCTGGTGTAGACTACAACATGTTTTCTATTTAATATGAAGTAAATAACTCTTATAATTTGCAAAGTGAAGAAACTGACAATCCTATTACATTATGAGAATTTTTTTGTGTGTACGAACAGTTTTCGAAAAATGAAGATAATCTTAGATAATGAAAAGAAAAAGTTCTTACGTGCGCGTTAGCAACACATATTGTAATCTTGAACATTTGACCTTTCCCTCGCACCCGTTTTTTATATGTACTATTAGTTTGTTTCGTGTAACACGTGTTTATAATAGCTGTGTCATTTCAGAATCCCTACAAGTGTGGAGTATGACACATCATACGTCCAGCGGATATTCAGCACATATATGAAATTGTTTTTTTCTGTGGGAACATTATGAATCAACAAAATGTAGCGAAATGGTGTCGTCTTCCTCTGTAGAGAGAATCAATCATCATGATGAATCCAGAACAGGTAGGTAACCTTAATGCCCGGACATTGCACCCAGTAACTACCACTTATTCCGTTGCCTGAACAAACATCTTGTCGGGCAAATCTTCCATGACGATGAGGAGGTCAAAATCGAATTCTAAATGTGGTTTCGACAACAAGCGGAATACGTCTAAGACTGTGGAATACAAAAGCTTGTATCAAGACTTAACAAATGAATGGGACAATGACGGCAACTATTTCGAAAAATAAGTCACATACCAGTAAGTAATTTGTAATGGACATTTTATCAATTGAAGGTTTTTTGGCATTCTATTTTTGCTTTTTGAAACCAATCTTATTTTAATTTCCTTACTCTACTTAAAATCTAATGAAATTATTTTTCATAAATAAAAGGTGTTCTTTAGATTATGGAGTGTGTGGCATTTATCGTTCATTTACATAGAATCATGAGCAATTAATGCTGATATGCTTTTTGAGCTGTGGCATGCATTTTTATGTATAACTAAATTTTAGTGTAATATGTGCTGTGTAAATTCTATAGATCATACACAGTCATCCACAAAATAACTCAATTTGTGTACATTTACAGTTCTACCGGAATGTTTAACAAAGTTTGTCGACTTCTTTAACTTTTCTAAAATATTATATAATCGATGAATAAACGAGGCGAAAATAAATCCTGCGCATTAAAAATAAAATAGATTTTTTTTTTTCTTAAAAAGTAGTTCCAGATTTCTTGGAAATCCAAACAATGTACTCAGTTTGAAATTCGTAAGGACTATCGATAATTGACGTGCACTGCCTAAACTGCGATTTGAAGTGCGTTATGCATTTTCCATCAAAACTATATTTTAGCGTAAAAACACTTGCTTGTAGAAACAAAAATTCATATACATGGCTGGGAAAAGATATTTGGCGCATTTCATTTATGAATTGTATTTTCTGGACGTGTACTTTTATTTGTGTAACGATTTTTCTGCTTCTGTTAAATTTTACAATATTGTGTATAAAAAATTTAAATACAGGCATATCCAAAATAACTCAGCTTTAACCCCTTAAACGGGATATCCCGAAAGTTTTAAATTGTTTTAAGCTTTTTTCAGCTCAAACAAACTTTACTTTATTATGCAGTATCTGTATACTACATTATAATTAATTTCATATACATGGCTGAACAAAAGAGCATGAAAATACAGTCATATATGGATAGTTATTCCAACTATGTAGTTTTAGTTGCTTTATGAGTTTTCTAGCTGGCTTAAATTTTAGTTTCAATATGAGGTAAGTATAAAATCCGATCGATCATATACTACATGACTATTAAAAAGTATCCATTTACATTAACGGCTATGGACCACAATTGCTAAAAATTGATTATTTACACAGTTAAATGATCTTTTAAAATAATTGAATATCCCATTAAATTGAAAGACAAAATTTATTTTTAAAGAAAATTCTCAAAATGCCGGAAAGCTTTGCATGATGTATGCCTAGTGCATATTTTTTTGTTGTATATTTTACATGTATTTGAATATAAATAGTTAGTGTTGAGTTGGGTTGATTTTTGACGGCCAATTATCTACACGAGGGATATAGGCCCGGGGGGAGTGCCCTCCGTGGGGGTCTTTCTAAGGGAACCTAATCCGTATTAACGCATGGAAGATCCACGGCTCGAAGAAAACCACGAAAACTCCGAACGATTAGGCCGACGGGCGCGATTGGGATCGAACCCAGCACCTCCCGTCTACCAGCTTCGAGAGCAGAACCTCTCGGCCACTGGTGGGGCTAAATAGTTAGTGAAATGCACTAGAATTACAAAATTTTTGATATAATTTAAATAGTAGGAAAATATAACCATGAGAAAATTGTATACACATTTCTAGGCGAAAAAAGTCAGCGCAATTAATTCTGATGGACGCATCATATAAAAATACCAGTTTTTCAGATGGTTTTCAAGATTTGTTGAAATCGTTATTTTAAAACGATATTAACTAGTAATAACGTTTCCTAATAAATGTTTTGAGTATATTGAGAGCTTCAGTTTCTGCATATTAAAATTAAAATTCACTTTTAATTTTTAAAAAGAGCATCTAAATGTAAGAAATTATTTCATAATGCATTAAATTTATGCTAAGGTACGAACTTTAAAAAATATATATATAGAAAGTTGTTAGGATAAACTTATTTCGCGTTTTAACTTACTAGGGGTAAACTGCTTTTATATATTTCAGATTCCTCACCGTATCTTTCTTAAAACTATAATCTTATGACATTAAATTTTTACATGAGCATATTATCCAAAACAACGTAAACACAGATTGGTAGTTCCATTAACTTAAAGATATGAAATACAATACTATTTTAATAAAAAAAATACGATAAACTAGGATAAAAATCAGATATCACAATTTGACCTACGCCGCCCTCTAGAGTAGGCTAACGGCTTTTAAAATAGATTAATAAAAAAACTGTGATATCTATTCAGATTATTTTAGCAAAAAACATGTGTGGTGTCTGGAATTTATTTTGTAGTGTTTCTTGTATCCGTATGTGTCACTGATAGATGACACTCCGCTTTCTCAGACAGTAAGAGAGAGTTTTAGCATGATATATGGTTAAGAGTTTATTGAAATTTCAATACACATTCTGTTTAGCTATTTAAACATGAAAGAAATAATGATACTTCTTTGTTATAGGCGCATTAACGGGTTAGAGAAATTGGTTTCAGAAAGATAAAAAAAAAATCACGCAATAATTTTCCTTAAAAATTATTTTAACGATGTCACAATTTATAAGCTATTCCATTTTAAAAACCATCAGACTCCTTTAAGATTTTCTTTATATTATGAGCAGATCTTTGTACTATCATCAAATTAACCTGAAAAAAATGTATTTTTCTCATTTTTGATCAAAATTGAAATTGGCATTTTAAAGTAATTTTTCACGCTTCAGTAAGACAAAAATAAACATTTATCATCTTTTTAATGTTCGCTGAACTGAAACAATAGATATATATATGGAATATTTCTGGCACCTATTTCTTGCAGCATATACCTAATATTTCGTTCAAATCGCATAAGCAGTTATTTCAATGTTTATACGAATTATTTCACATAGAGAAATCAATTTTTGTTATTCTATACCAATAGAATTAATTTATCTAGCGCTTATAATAAGAATATTTTTGTTTAATTATATACATAAACAATCATAAGAGTTTATCAGTTTAGTTTTTATACTTGTTTAAATGATTTGTCCAGAAATTTCATTGTTTTTAAGGCAAATTGCGGCAAGCTCTTTAAAAGAACACCATATTAGAGCAATGAAAAAGCGCACAATTTTAACAAAGAGGTTGCGTATGAAGCCTTTTTTTGAAATTGTAATGACATTTTAAGCATTCTTACAGTATGTAGCAGTGCAGTGTCACAGTTTATAACGTTTGATACTATAAAATGAAGAATATTGAAGACATTGCTGATTTGTCACATTAATCTTCGACAAGTATAACTTTAATAGCTCCATTCATTAAATAATAAAAAAAAAAATCCGTTTATTTAACGGTACGCATCATATTCATACGAAACTGCAGCTTATTATTATTTTTTATTTAATGCTCTTAAATATACATATAACGCAGTCTGTCATTATTTTGTGCATATATCATCAGAGAGAGAAATAAATTAAAAAATTATCGCGACAAAAATTTTAAGAAAAAGCAAAATTGCATCCCTAATATGATTATAATTCATATAAAATTTTTTATAATGTTAAAATCCTTAATTTCTTTTTTATGCCATACTTTAATAAATGTAGGTTATGTTAATATATGCTATGAATTTTTTTATGCTTGTTTTTAGATTAACAACAAACTTTTATATTAATAGATCTGTTTAAACTTAATGTACAGCAATTCATTTTTTAATCTTTTCTAATTTGTAACAAAATTTTAATTTTCTGAGAATTATTTTCTGCAGTTAGTTTTAGTTTAACGTTGTTTAAACTCAATCTGAAACACAATTCGAATTTTATAGCTAAATTTTAATTTATGAAGTCATTTTATTACGCTTTCGGATACTTTATAATTCGTGAATCCTATAAACTATATAATCTCTTTGTCTATTCTGAAAATCCTGCAAATATATTTTATAGTTAATGACAAAAGTGCTAATATAATTATTTTGTACTTCCTAATTTTCATTCATAAATCTTAATACTTAAAGTTTTGTGAAAGTTGATTAGATTAAAGGGCACATTTCTATAAAGCTTTCTTGAATTCTCCCAGCGCAACAAATGATCTTTCAATGTCCTCTCTATATAATAAATTCAATTTGACTAGCAGTAAGGAATAAAGCATAATTTTTTTGTTGTATATTTCACATGTATTTGAATATAAATAGTGAAATGCACTAGAACTACAAAATTTTTGATATAATTTAAATAGTAGGAAAATATTACCATGAGAAAATTGTATACACATTTCTAGGCGAAAAAAGTCAGCGCAATTAATTCTGATGGACGCATCATATAAAAATACCAGTTTTTCAGATGGATATAAGATTTGTTGAAATCGTTATTTAAAAACGATATTAACTAGTAATAACGTTTCCTAATAAATGTTTTGAGTATATTGAGAGCTTCAGTTTCTGCATATTAAAATTAAAATTCACTTTTAATTTTTAAAAAGAGCATCTAAATGTAAGAAATTATTTCATAATGCATTAAATTTATGCTAAGGTACGAACGTTTTAAAAAAATTATAGAAAGTTGTTAGGATAAACTTATTTTGAGTTTTAACTTACTAGGGGTAAACTGCTTTTATATATTTCAGATTCCTCACCGTATATTTCTTAAAACTATAATCTTATGGCATTAAATTTTTACATGAGCATATTATCCAAAACAACGTAAACACAGATTGGTAGTTCCATTAACTTAAAGATATGAAATAAAATACTATTTTAATAAAAAAAAATACGATAAACTAGGATAAAAATCAGATATCACAATTTGACCTACGCCGCCCTCTAGAGTAGGCTAACGGCTTTTAAAATAGATTAATAAACAAACTGTGATATCTATTCAGATTATTTTTGCAAAAAACGTATGTGGTGTCTGGAATTTATTTTGTAGTGTTTCTTGTATCCCTATGTGTCACTGATAGATGACACTCCGGTTTCTCAGACAGTAAGAGAGAGTTTTAGCATGATATGTGGTTAAGTGTTTACTGAGATTTCAATACACATTCTGTTTAGCTATTTAAACACGAAAGAAATAATGATACTTCTTTGTTATAAGCGCATTAACGGGTTAGAGAAATTGGTTTCAGAAAGATAAAAAAAAAAAAAAAAAAATTCAAGCAATAATTTTCCTTAAAATTTATTTTAATGATGTCACAATTTATAAGCTATTCCATTTTAAAAACCATCAGACTCCTTTAAGATTTTCTTTATATTATGAGCAGATCTTTGTACTATCATCAAATTAACGTGGAAAAAATGTATTTTTCTCATTATTGATCAAAATTGAAATTGGCATTTTAAAGTAATTTTCCACGCTTCAGTAAGACAAAAATAAACATTTATCATCTTTTTAATGTTCGCTGAACTGAAACAATAGATATATATGGAATATTTCTGGCACATATTTCATGCAGCATATACCTAATATTTTGTTCCAATCACACAAGTAGTTATTTCAATGTTTATACAAATTATTCCACATAGATAAATCTATTTTTGTTATTCTATACAAACAGAATTAATTTATCTAGCACTTATAATCAGAATATTTTTGTTTAATTACATACATAAACAATCATAAGAGTTTATCAGTTTGGTTTTTATACTTGTTTAAATTATTTGTCCAGAAATTTCATTGTTTTTAAGGCAAATTGCGCCAAGCACTTTAAAAGAACCCCATATTAGAGCAATGAAAAAGCGCACAATTTTAACAAAGAGGTTGCGTATGAAGCCTTATTTTGAAATTGTAATGACATTTTAAGCATTCTTACAGTATGTAGCAGTGCAGTGTCACAGTTTATGACGTTTGATACTATAAAATGAAGAATATTGATGACATTGCTGATTTGTCACATTAATCTTCGACAAGTATAACTTTAATAGCTCCAGTCATTAAAAAAAACAACATCCGTTTATTTAACGGTACGCATCATTCTTCATACGAAACTGCAGCCTATTATTTTTTTATTTAATGCTCTTAAATATACATATAACGCAGTCTGTCATTATTTTGTGCATATATCATCAGAGAGAGAAATAAATTAAACATTATCGCGACGAAAAATTTAAGAAAAAGCAAAATTGCATCCCTAATATGATTATAATTCTTATAAAATTTTTTATAATGTTAAAATCCTTAATTTCCTTTTTATGCCATACTTTAATGATTGTAGGTTATGTTAATATATGCTATGATTTTTTTTTTGCTTGTTTTTAGATTAACAACAAACTTTTATATTAATAGATTTGTTTAAACTTAATGTACAACAATTCATTTTTTAATTTTTCCTAATTTGTAACAAATTTTTTATTTTCTGAGAATTATTTTCTGCAGTTAGTTTTAGTTTAACGTTGTTTAAACTCAATCTGAAACACAATTCGAATTTTATAGCTAAATTTTAATTTATGAAGTTATTTTATTACGCTTTCGGATACTTTATAATTCGTGAATCCTATAAACTATATAATCTCTTTGTCTAATCTGAAAATCCTGCAAATATATTTTATAGTTAATGACAAAAGTGCTAATATAATTATTTTGTACTTCCTAATTTTCATTCATAAATCTTAATACTTAAAGTTTTGGGACAGTTGATTAGATTAAAGGGCACATTTCTATAAAGCTTTCTTGAATTCTCCCAGCGCAACAAATGATCTTTCAATGTCCTCTCTATATAATAAATTCAATTTGACTAGCAGTAAGGAATAAAGCATAATTTTTTGTTGTATATTTTACATGTATTTGAATATAAATAGTTAGTGAAATGCACTAGAACTAAAAAATTTTTGATATAATTTAAATAGTAGGAAAATATTACCATGAGAAAATTGTATACACATTTCTAGGCGAAAAAAGTTAGCGCAATTAATTCTGATGGACGCATCATATAAAAATACCAGTTTTTCAGATGAATATAAGATTTGTTGAAATCGGTATTTTAAAACGATATTAACTAGTAATAACGTTTCCTAATAAATGTTTTGAGTATATTGAGAGCTTCAGTTTCTGCATATTAAAATTAAAATTCACTTTTAAATTTTAAAAAGAGCATCTAAATGTAAGAAATTATTTCATAATGCATTAAATTTTTGCTAAGGTACGAACTTTTAAAAAAAAATTATAGAAAGTTGTTAGGATAAACTTATTTTGAGTTTTAACTTACTAGGGGTAAACTGCTTTTATATATTTCAGATTCTTCACCGTATATTTCTTAAAACTATAATCTTATGGCATTAAATTTTTACATGAGCATATTATCCAAAACAACTTAAACACAGATTGGTAGTTTCATTAATTTAAAGATATGAAATAAAATACTATTTTAATAAAAAAAATACGATAAACTAGGATAAAAATCAGATATCACAATTTGACCTACGCCGCCCTCTAGAGTAGGCTAACGGCTTTTAAAATAGATTAATAAACAAACTGTGATATCTATTCAGATTATTTTTGCAAAAAACGTATGTGGTGTCTGGAATTTATTTTGTAGTGTTTCTTGTATCCGTATGTGTCACTGATAGATGACACTCCGGTTTCTCAGACAGTAAGAGAGAGTTTTAGCATGATATGTGGTTAAGTGTTTACTGAGATTTCAATACACATTCTGTTTAGCTATTTAAACACGAAAGAAATAATGATACTTCTTTGTTATAAGCGCATTAACGGGTTAGAGAAATTGGTTTCAGAAAGATAAAAAAAAAAAAAAAAAATTCAAGCAATAATTTTCCTTAAAATTTATTTTAATGATGTAACAATTTATAAGCTATTCCATTTTAAAAACCATCAGACTCCTTTAAGATTTTCTTTATATTATGAGCAGATCTTTGTACTATCATCAAATTAACGTGGAAAAAATGTATTTTTCTCATTATTGATCAAAATTGAAATTGGCATTTTAAAGTAATTTTTCACGCTTCAGTAAGACAAAAATAAACATTTATCATCTTTTTAATGTTCGCTGAACTGAAACAATAGATATATATGGAATATGTCTGGCACATATTTCATGCAGCATATACCTAATATTTTGTTCCAATCACACAAGAAGTTATTTCAATGTTTATACAAATTATTCCACATAGATAAATCTATTTTTGTTATTCTATACAAAAAGAATTAATTTATCTAGCACTTATAATCAGAATATTTTTGTTTTATTACATACATATACAATCATAAGAGTTTATCTGTTTGGTTTTTATACTTGTTTAAATTATTTGTCCAGAAATTTCATTGTTTTTAAGGCAAATTGCGCCAAGCTCTTTAAAAGAACACCATATTAGAGCAATAAAAACCGCACAATTTTAACAAAGAGGTTGCGTATGAAGCCTTATTTTGAAATTGTAATGACATTTTAAGCATTCTTACAGTACGTAGCAGTGCAGTGTCACAGTCTATAACGTTTGATACTATAAAATGAAGAATATTGATGACATTGCTGATTTGTCACATTAATCTTCGACAAGTATAACTTTAATAGCTCCAGTCATTAAAAAAAAAAAAAAAAAAAAAAAAAAAAAAAAAAAAAAAAAAAAAAAAAAAAAAAACATCCGTTTATTTAACGGTACGCATCATTCTTCATACGAAACTGCAGCTTATTATTTTTTTATTTAATGCTCTTAAATATACACATAACGCAGTCTGTCATTATTTTGTGCATATATCATCAGAGAGAGAAATAAATTAAAAATTATCGCGACAAAAATTTTAAGAAAAAGCAAAATTGCATCCCTAATATGATTATAATTCATATAAATTTTTTTATAATGTTAAAATCCTTAATTTCTTTTTTATGCCATACTTTAATAATTTTAGGTTATGTTAATATTTGCTATGAATTTTTTAAGCTTGTTTTTAGATTAACAACAAAATTTTATATTAATAGATTTGTTTAAACTTAATGTACAACAATTCATTTTTCAATATTTCCTAATTTGTAACAAAATTTTAATTTTATGAGAATTATTTTATGCAGTTAGTTAAATTTAACGTTGTTTAAACTCAATCTAAAACACAATTCGAATTTTATAGCTAAATTTTAATTTATGAAGTTATTTTATTACGCTTTCGGATATTTTATAATTCGTGAATCCTATAAACTATATAATTTCTTTGTCTACTCAGAAATTCTTGCAAATATGTTTTCTAGTTAATGACAAAGGTGCTAATATAATTATTTTGTACTTCCTAATTTTCATTCATAAATCTTAATACTTAAAGTTTTGGGACAGTTGATTAGATTAAAGGGCACATTCCTATAAAGCTTTCTTGCATTCCCTCAGCGCAACAAAGATCTTTCAATGTCCTCTCTATATAATAAATTCAATTTGACTAGCAGTAAGGAATTTACCTGGAAGTTTCAGAGAAAATAGGAAACTTTGATCTTATTACAGGAATTTATGAACAAAGAACACTGTCACTATCTTAGGCATACTTATCACTGTTTTCCATTTTAAGTCTGTTTCGTTAATATCATTCTAAAAAATAATAGTGCGTTGGAACATATAATAAAAGTCTTATTCAATATAAAACAAGAACCAAAAACTCATGCATCAGTCATAGGTTATAAAACACTTTCCAACATTATGAGACTATTGTTAAAAAATATATGTTTTCTTTATATAAAATGAATATATGCAAATAATAAAAAATATATATATAACGCAATAAAAACATTTTCAGCCATTACTAACTATAACCGATAATGTATGCTAATTGTTTCGTGCAGCTCTGTAGAATATAAAATAATACATAAAAATTATGCATACCACATTTCATTAGAAATGAGTTAAGGGTAGTTGGAAGTCCCTATACCTACCATATTAAATATACCTACCGTATAAATTTTGACATAACATAATTACAGCAGACATTTAATTATGTTAGAAGATATTTTATTGTAATGCTATAGTTTAAAATGGCAATCCTATGAATTATTATTACAAAAATGTGTCATTCACCTTTAGAGAAATTTCCGTTGAAGAATATAAACGTGCATATCTAGAGCAGGTTTTTACCTCTCCAGGAATAGTTTATTTCTGATATTTTTTTTTAAAGTTGCTAGAACCTACCATAAAGAAAGCATTATGAAACGTATTCAAGTATTTGTAACAGGTAATTCTAAAATGATTAAATATCAAAACACTGATTTATTTTAAAGTTTTAAGCAAATAAATATATTTAAATAAATTAGCTTCTAAATTTGTGAAATTTCAAAAAGTTTTAAGTATTATTATGTTTTCTCAGATACTACCATAGATTTTAGCTTGGAATTTTATATATACATAATATGAATAATTCCAATTGAAGTTAAGCCAAATATTTTAATACATTTTTTATATACAGGTTTATATATAGATTTATACACAGATCTTATTTAGCTATTTAAAAAAAATCTGGAGTAAAAATAATTAATTTTAAATAACAAAAAACTTTTTCAATGCAAATGTCTTAATTTGTACATATGTTTGTAGCAAAAGTTCACCTCAGATTAAGCAGGTATATGTGTAAAATATTAATTCAAGATGACAAGAAATAATACGTAATAACTTCTTTAAAAGAGTATATCGAAGTTCAAAAAACTATCTTTTGAGAAAATTGATTTTAAAGTTCATGTATGTAATGTTTATGTATGATGTAAACAAACTGAATTACTTACAGAAATTTACATTCTCGTTATCCTAGAAGCAAAAGTAATATACCATTGGAAAGCTCGAAAATGAAGAATTAAAAAAAAAAAAAAAAAAAAAAGACTTTTTCTACGAATTTACCTTCCAACTGCCTTTAAGTTGAAAAATGCACATTGCAGTTGCAAACGCACTTCTAACAGGTATCATACAATGGCGCATCTGAAACAAAATTATCTGTGATCGTCCGTGAGAGAAAAGTGCGATGAACTCAATAATCTTCGGAAAATATTTAGTAGAACGTCTTTAACACACCTAATACTTACCACGGAAAATAACCATTTGAAGTGCCTATGACCTCAAGGACCTTTGAAGTGGCAACTGATAATTCATCATAATTTGTTGATTTAAAAATTTCTACAAAATGTTGGATTTATGGTTTAACAAATACAAACAATAAATACACTTAAAAGATACCGATCAGATCATTAAAATGTCAGTTTGTTCAGAAGATATATTTATTATTGAAAAAAAAAATAGTTTTAAAGCTCAAACTGTTAAAAATTTTACGCTTTTTTTCGTTGTCTAAGAATCTTCATTGATAGTGAATTAGTAATCAGAAAAAAAATCTTATTTATTAACCTATTCCTTTTAAATATCAATCTCATTATTAAAAAAAAAAAAAAAATACGTAACGAGAGGTTTTTTTTTAATATTATGTCACATTTTTGGTTTTTTTCATTAAATGAAACACTAAATACTGTAAATATTTATTTTTGTATTTTATATTTTTATTTTCTATCTATATACATGCGTGTATAAGAAGATTAAAACAATGTTTAATGCAACAGAACTCTTAAACCTATTCCAGACAAGTTTCAGTAGCATTTAGCAAACCGCCATAGAAATATTATCTTAACCGTCGTAAATCAATATCTATACCTATTTTCTCTATCTTTATATATATATATATATATATTTAACCCCTTAATTCTCGCTCCCGTCATATTCACGGGCTGTGTCTTTTTGCAGATTTATTCAAATTTGTTTGATTCCCACCAGTTTTATAAAATGGTGTAATTAGCTATATTATATGGTATCATGTTACCTGTCATTAAATAAGGTTAATATTTCTTTTTCAAAAACGTGGTGCCAATAAGCAATTTGAATTTTTAAACCTTAATTTTATGCGACCGTTAAGGGGATATATATATATATATATATATATATATATATATATATATACAGGGTGTCCCTAAACTCATGGTACATACGCTAGGGGGTGATAGAACACATCAAGACAAGTGATAGTAAATAGGAAACCAAGGGTCCCAAACGAATTCCGAAGGAGATAGGCGCCTTTAAAGTTTAGGGTCCAAAATTTCAAATGATTATAAAAAACGGAAAAATTGGTCGATTCTTTTGCGGTTTTCACTAAAACTATTCTTTATGTCAGTATTTTCTTGAAAATAAATTTTAAAGATACAGCTCAAAAATGCCGATAGAGGGCGCTTTAGACTTTGGAGTAACCAATAACTATTTTTTACCGTTATTTTTTGTATCTCATTACATACTTTCAAAAGCTTAGACTTAAACTTAAATTTTGAGCTCAAAATCTGAATCGTTGGGAGTGGTTAAGTAGCAAAAACTGAACTGTGTTCAGGAGTTAAAATTTCAAATGATTATAAAAAACGGAAAAATTGGTCGATTCGTTTGCGGTTTTCACTAAAACTATTCTTTATGTCAGCATTGTCTTGAAAATAAATTTTAAAGGTAAAGTTAAAAAAATACCGATAGAGGGCGCTTTAGACTTTGGAGTAACGAACAACTATTTTTTACCCTTATTTTTTGTATCTCATTACATGCTTTCAAAAGTTTAGATTTAAACTTAAATTTTGAGCTCAAAATCTGAATCATTGGGAGTGCTTAAGTAGCGTATACTGAACTGTGTTCAGGAGCGGGGTTCAAATTTCATCACATGGTTGTTATTGTACTCTTAAATTTATGGCAAGCTATGTAAATATATAAAATTTTCACGCGTATTTATCATCCCACATTCAATATATTTCAACTCTGTGAGTTAATTCTTGATTTTTTTTATGCTAAATGTATCAATTAAATTCTACTGTGTTAAATTAACGGGGTATTAAAAAGTCTTATCTTAAATAAACTGAATTTACAAGAAATTTCATGAAAGCAGAATTGCTAAGTGTCAAATTAAATCTGACGTTTCGTCATAATGTATGAAACGCAATAAGCATTTACAGAATCAGTTTCAGAGACAAGATGCATATTTTACTACCATTGCTTCTTGAAATATTCATATTTCAGCTATTTTAATTTAAAGCACTAGGGGGCTCTGCCCCCTACGAACTACGCTCGTCAACCCCCGTTCAGACACCGCAGACTCTAACAGCACGCTAATTTGATCGCCTTTAAAAAGATTTCGGAAGATTGAATTATAATTTGAATCTGACAATTATATTCTGACGTAATTTTCACTAAACTTTTCTTTCTCTTTTTAATATTCACGTCAAAATACTTTTGTTAGAAATGAAATATTGGGATCATCTTAAAATGTCAAGTAAATGTCTCGCGCAATTTTTAAATTAAAACTGTTTTGCAATATTATTTTTTGTTCATTTTACGTAATAAGTGTAATATGACGTAAATTCTCCTATTTAGGACTTCTAACGCATGTACTGAATTTATTATTTTACAATATTCTTTCTCATTTAAAATTTACGTGTAACTATAGTTTTATGACGTAATTTTCAATGAGTTCCTGCTTTTTATATTTTTTGTTTATAATAGTCACGTGTAAAATAAATTTTTAATTTGAAGCAAACATTACTGTTTTCGCTGATTATACAGTTGGCAACAGTTTAAATTAATACAATTTTCTAAAATTTGTAAAAAATATCTCTCGAAATGCTGAAAATTTGAATTTAAAATAGAAATAAAACCTCGAAAAAGTATTCAAATTAAAAAACTAACTGCAATCTGCACACCGGGAAATTCTGACGCATAAAATGATCTAAAAATGATTAAATTCCTATGTACAGTTTTTGCTCCTATAAAACTTTTTTAATGGAACGATTTTGTCCAACTTTGGCATTAAATATCTCTTAAAATAATTCTTCGATTTGAAAACTGTCTGCATCAGCGTGTTTATCAAACATTTTTCTATAACACTACCGACTTTCATATTTTTGTATGCAACAGTTTTTTTAATATTAACGAAGAAAGACCTCCGGTCACAAAAAATTCAAAACCGGCGGCGGTGACAGCGGTAGTTACTTTTTTTTAGAATAGAGAGATAACTTTTATATTTATTCAAATCAGAAACATACTTTAAATTATCTTTCGCGAAGGCGAACAATTTTAGGAAAAATAAGTTATACGCAACAACAAAAATGTAGAGTTAAACATTTTATTCACAAAAGAGTTCTAACGAAAACGTAGATAATTTTCTTCTAAAAATCCACTAGAAACATATTTACTAATTGTTAACATGTTGAAGTTCTTTATGAGACACTAGCTGATCCGCCCGGCGTTCCCCGATACCGTGATATTAATATTAAATGAACCTGAAATTTGTATGATTTTATCTCTAACTTGACTTTGTCTGAAATACGTGCTCAAAATGACTCCAGTGAGAAACAGGAGGATATGTGTCCGACGATTGCGCGATTTCCATGTTAATATGTTGATATTTAAATGTAAAAATCGGTGTTAAGTCACGTAACTATTTATTTTTTTACATCGAAATCCTGAGTGAAATATTTTGATATTCACACTAATTATATTACCATTAAATCCGATTATACGTAAAGGAAATCTATACTCGATCATTAGCTAAAAGGTTAGTATATAGTATTACAATTTCAGTGCTATTGTACAAAATTAAGTATATATTTTTAAACAAAATATATGCAATGTTCAACCGTGGATAACATCCTAATCGTAAACTAATTGTAACGTACTATGCGTAACCTATCTGTAACCTAACTGCAACATAACCATAACCTAACCGTAACTTAAATATAACATAAATATAACCTGACCGTCGCCGTATCGCAACGTAACTAACTGCAACCTAAACATAACCTAACTGTAACCTAACCAGAACTTAAATATAACCTAACCGTAACCTGACTGTAACCTAATCGTAACCTAACTGTAACATAACAGTAACATAAACGGAACTTAACTGTCCCCCAACCGTAACCTAACTCTTATCTAAATTTGACCTAATCTTAAACTAACTCTAACTTAACACTAACCATAACCTAACTATCCTAACCGTGCAAAGTACTTTAGTTCCACTTTTCACAGCCACGGGGCACAATAGGTTTTATACGAACAACAGACACGGATCACCGCCGCCGGCAACCGGGTATGTCAGGCGTGTTATGCACGCTTTGCAAAATCTTTAGTTTTACTTTAAGCCACCAGGATGCACAATGATTCGTAAACAAACCTATATCCGATAGAAACTCGGCTGGGTGGGGACACAAATAAGAATTTAAGAAAGTTGCTGAAATTTCTATTCGGAAATAATGGTAACCACTACCCAATTAAGAACCATTATGATCTATAAGAACTTACGACAGGGCTAGCTGCTGCATGCTTCATCGTATAGCAGGCGTGCTGCGTACACTGTTAAAAATATCTTAAAAAATTACCTCTGTTTTTCAAGGCTATCTATTTTCTGACCAATGAGAACGCTTCATCGGTGGTTATGTAGAGTTCTCTTTGGTTATAAAATAGAGAGCCTTTAAAAACAGAGGTAATTTTTCACGATATTTTTAACAGTGTACGCTTTGTAGAATATGTTAGTTCCACTTTCCGAAACCAGCTTTGCGCACTCTGCTCTTAAAAACGTACATCCCAATGGAACTCCGTTATTAAACATATTCGTAGGTATATTAGTCGAGGGTCGGGGGATGATATAAGAATTTAAGAGATTTTCTTAAATTACTACTCAAAACCACACTGAAACGTAACCACTACTCAAAAATAAATTGCGTTATATGTTCTGTACGAACATGCGACATGGGTTCCTACTGCCTGCGGCACTGCATAGCAGGCGTGCCATAGATTCGGACCATTTTTCTTTATTTAAAAAACAAAAAAGAGCAATGAAAAAAAAATGCGTTTAAATATGTCTTTAAAAAAACACATCTGAAAAAAATATTGTTAACAGTATCAAAAATGAGAATTTAAATTCTATTTAAAATGTTGCTACTTGCTACATCAGTAGAAAGCTTTAGAATGCAACGACTTATTGTTGCCAATTACTAATTTCTAGTGGTAAAAGACCCAGTAAGAAGTATTCTCATCCTTTATTTAACGTTTAAAAAACACATTTATTGCTATATAAATGATTCAGTTTCAACCACGCACATTCCGTTTTCCGCAAAACAAACTATCGACGTTTTTGAGCAGATGATGGCCGGGATCCAGATAAATTTTTCGCTGCTAGCGAATTGATAGATCAAAAGTCTTCATATTTGAGAATTTTTTGCTCTATAGAAAATGTCCAATCTCGTTTCGCTAACAGCGAAAAACCTATTTGGAACCCGACCATTATCGCTCAATCAATCAAAGTAAAGAAAGAACAGAAAACAGTTGGACAAACATAATGCCTACCAGGTTGTCAAGTTGATTGCCAGGCTGTGACGCCATTTGAAACTAATTTCACTTAAATGTTCATCATTATTAAATATGTTTGCAAATCATGTGTTTCATCTTTGTGCTAAAATTTAATGTTTAATTCAAAAAACAGTCACTCTTGAAACATTAAGCACTCAAATTGGTTTATTTAAATCTATCCCGGCTTATTTAATTATTTCTGCGAAAGTTTTATATAACCAACCAACCGAAAGCTTGCGGAAAAAAAAAAAAAAAAAAAAAAAAAAAAAAAAAAAAAAAAAAAAAAACGTATTTTTGATGAGCGATGTTTTATGAACCAACCAACCGAAAGTAAGCAGTGGGAAAAGAGCATAAATTTGATGAGAGTAAGTTGCGTTTTTACCCGACTGAAAAGAAGGGTTATGTGTTTCACGCGTATCTGTGTATGTGGATTTCTTTATACCCTCGAAACATCCCAACGGCTGGATGGATTTTAATGAATGAGGTCTCTATCGATTCATCTTAATTGTCCGATGGTTATAGGCTAAGTTTTGTTTTCATAAATTCAAAATGGCGGCCGTAAAATGCAAAATGTCGGTAGAGACGAAAAAAAAATTACTCACCGTATTGAGTGGCATATCATTGGATAGGTCTTTCAAAATGAAGACGAGGTTTCTTTGAATATTTTACAGTCAGAAGCTCCGTTTAAATATTACACAACCTGGAAGTTGTGTAGGTAGGATCTCTAGCTTTACCGCAATGCTAACCATCATAGACATCTGTAGGCCTCATCAAAACAGTGTTTATAGATAGGAACTAACAATTAAACGCAACTTAAAAGTCATCAATACAAGTGTGCCGTGTCCTAAGAAGGCGGTAGCGATGGTCGAGGGTGTTAATCTTCGAAGGCTTAGCAATTTATATTCTCTTAGAAAATGTTAACATGAAATTTATTTTATAACACGATCAAAGATATTCTGGAGTAATAATAATTTGCTATGTACACAACAATGTAAAATTTGTTGAACAAAGTTTATGTAACAGAAATAGTGTCTATGAGAAGGTGGCAGCTAGTCTATTAAGTCCACAGGCATTGCATCACTTGAACGGAAAGCGCTGGTCTTGTCTCCGAGATAAAGATCTCCTTTTCCGCGACGGCACCCTGGTGCCCTGTCGCCGCTGATTCGAGTCTAATTCCCCGGTATTAGGGATCGTAAAGTCCGGCCCTTTCGGCCTTCAAAATCTTCCACTCCAAAAGTCGCTCTTCCAACCCCAGCCAAAATCTCCTCTCTCCTCCGCATCTTCTCGTATATATCCCTCAATTATCTTCCTCTCAAAACAATAGTGGGTTTCTCAGCCACTAACTGTCCGTTCTTTTTAAGAACCTCCCAGGGGCCTTTACTCTTGTCTCCTGAGTGGACATATTAAGAAACTCCTCTTTTTGCACGTGGATCCTGCGATCATATGCACTCGTGAGAACGTATGTGAGTTCTCTTCCCACGCTCAAAGATCAAACAAAGTGCCGGCTGCTCTTTAGCATTAGAAAACTGTCACCGATTGTCAAGTGTCCAAGAGCGATGGTGACTGAGTAGTGTCTTTCATCATGCCGTGCATCTTACTGGACTTTAACATATTTTTACACTATTTTAGAAAAGCATTAGTTCTTTCTATATGGCGAATCTGATATAGTTCAGATCTTTACAACCACCCCCCCCCCCTCCTTTTAAAAGAATATTTTGGACGCAGGACGAAATATTCTGGAAAAGAGAAAGGTGACTCAAAATTTATATGAATGGCTCACATGCAAAAAAAAAGAAAAAAAAGAAAAAAACTTTATTTGCCTGTCTGCCCCTCCACAAAAAGTATACATTATACACTCTGTATAATATTTTACACTTTATTCTATTTCAAAACACTTCACATTATATTATTTTTTCAAACATTAAAAGGAATGATAACGTACTATATACAATTTTCTTTTTTTTTCTTTTCAAGATTACTCAGCCCTACTCAAAAAATCTACATGCGTGATGTCTTTTCCTGGTCTATGTTGAATGGCATACTGGTATGGTTGCAAGGTCAGTGCCCACCTTAAAAGCCTCGGATTATTTCCTGCATTGTTCTTTAAAAATGTTAAAGGGCTGTGATCTGTTTCTATGAGGAATTTTTGTCCGTCGATATAATGACGTAATTTTTTTATAGCAAAGATTATCGCCGCGCACTCTCTCTCTGTTGCACTGAATTTTTTTTCGGTTTCACTGAATTTTCTGCTTAGGTATATGATGGGATGCTCTTCTGAATTTATTCTCTGTGCGAGAACGACCCCTACTCCGAAATTTGAAGCATCCGTTTGTATTATAAATTCTGCCTCATAATTTGGTGCGTACAGAATGGGCTCCGCCGTGAGTTTCTCTTTCAGCGTTTGAAAGGCCCTTTCCATTTCTTCGTCCCATGTTATTTTTTCTCTTTTATTTTTTCCTTTTAATGCTCTTGTGAGCGGTTCTACGATAGTCGCGTAATTTTGGATATATCTAGCGTAATACCCGGCCATACCTAAACATCTGCGGATTTCGGTTTTCGACTTGGGGGGCGCCAATTCCGTGATTGCTTTAATTTTTGCCTCCGCTGGCCTCCTTTGTCCTTCCCCCACAATATGCCCTAGGTACTTAACTGTTCTTTGCGCATATTTACATTTTGAAATTTTTACTGTCAAATTTGCGTCCTTAATTCTGGATAGCACCTCCCGAATGTGTTCTAAATGGGCTTCCCATGTTTCTGAAAAAATCGCCATGTCGTCCAGATACGGCAGGCAGAAATCTTCTAGTCCCTTTAAGAATTTTGCCATAAATTTGGAGAATCTGTACGAAGCGTTGACTAAACCAAAGGGTAATCTTAAAGGCAAATATGTTGCTTTATTTGTTACGAATGCTGCGTATTTTTGGGCCCGCGGGGTCATTGGGATTTGCCAATAGCCTTTTGTTAAATCCAATACCGTTATGTACTTTGCCGCCGCCACACGCTCCACTCTCTCTTCGATATTAGGCAAGGGGTAATACTCTATTTTAGTAATTGCATTAAGCCGACGAAAGTTTACACATGGGCGTGGCTCCTTACCGGCTGATTCCATTAGAATTAAGGGCGAATAATAGTCTGACTCCCCTTCCTTTATAATATTAAGTTCGAGCATCCTTTTAATTTCTTTCTCTAAAATTTCTTCTTGTCTGCGGGACATTCTATACGGTCTGATTCTAACTGGTTTGTCACTAATTACCTCGATATCGTGCTCCTCCATGTCTGTCGCCCCCGGGTTATTTGAGAAAACCTCCCTGAACTCCCCCAGTAGGATTTCTAATTCCCGTAATTGCTCATTATTGCACCTATCCGTCAGATTGCTATCTTTTACAATTTCCTCGAAATTGTAGTTATTGGGTTCATCTAGTGGAAAAGCTATTTCCAAGTCGTGCTGATACTCTTCCCCGTCGCATAAGTGCGCCAGGATATTTATTTTTTCCACCCGTTGTATGTACGGTTTCAATAGGTTTACGTGGAAAACTTGCTCTTTCGCGCGCCTCCCCGGAACCTCTACTACATAATTTGTCTCTGAATTTTTTTCTTTTATTTGTCCAGGACCTATCCAGCTGGCTGCCATTTTATGTGGTTTTTGCGTCGCTAGTACTAGAACTTGATCCCCGGGTTGAAAATCGCGTACAATCGTTTGTTTATCATATCGTGTTTTCCTTTTTTCTCTATTTTCTAGCAGATTTTGCTCCGCTAATTCTTGGCATCTTTTCAGCCTGTTCATGAGCTCGAAAACGTATTCTATTACTACTTCTGGCTCTTTGTTCTCCCCTGTCCATTGTTCGAATAAAAGTGTCTCGGGCGTCCTGAGGTTTTTGCCGAAAACTAACTCTGCTGGGCTGAACCCAGTGGAATCGCTGATTGCATTGCGTATCGCCAATAATGCGTGCGGCAGGTTTTCTTCCCAATCTGTCCCGCTTTCCAGGCACATTACTTTTAATAACCTCTTAATCGTACGGTGCAGGCGCTCAACGTTATTTGCTTTCGGATTGCAAACGCTGGAATGACGCAGCCTGACTCCAAATTTCTCTAAGAAAGCCGTCGTTAAGTTTGACGTAAACGATTTTCCTAAATCTGTCTGTACCTCTCTAGCATAACCTATCCTACTAAAAATCTGCATAAGTGCTTGTACCACTGTTTCCGATGACATGTCTTCTATCGGAATCGCCTCTGGATATTTCGAGAAAACGCATAACGCTGTCAACATATATTTATTTCCCCGTTTTGATTTAGTTAAAGGGCCTACCAGGTCGATTGAAAGTTTTGAGAATACCTCTGGAATTGCAGGTACCCTCGCCAAAGGAGCCTTTTTTGTTTCGCCCGATTTTCCCACTAACTGACAAGGCGTACAGGATTTTACGTAAAGCTGTGTTTCTTTGATAACATTTGGCCAGAAGAAGTACCGTAGTAATTTATCTTTTGTTTTTTTTTCTCCCAAATGCGCCGCACTGCTCTCGTGACAGGCGCTCAAAATTGCCTTTCTGAATTTTTCAGGAACCACGATTTGTTCTCTCTCCGAACCCCTGTGGTCTTTAACCCTTCTAATAACAATGGAGTTTTTGTACTCAAAAAAGGATTTCTTTTCACGCGCTTTTTGTCTGATTATCTCAAGCGACTTGTCTTCATTCTGCGCAGTTTCGAAATCTTTCCTTTCTATTTTGCTCAATAAAAAGGTCTCGTCTTGGACGAGCGGTGGTAAGGAGATCGGCTCCTCCCCTTCGATCCCCTCGAACTCGTCGTCTGGCGTCGCAGACTCCGGCCTAATCTCCCGTGATTGACTGACCCCTTGAACGCACGGATCCAAATTTCGAAAGTTATTGGTTTCGCTTTCTTTGGTCAGCTGATTAGCTTGGCCGCGTGTTGTTACTGCGTGTAATATTTGAGGTTTCAATGCGTTTCCTGAATCGATAAGATTTTGAGTTAAATTGCCAAATATATAATAATTAATGTCTGATTCTTCGTTCGTGACGACGGCTTTGGTCTTAATTAACCTTTTGTCTGGTAATTCGAGCGTAACTTCGGCTATGGGAAGGCAACGAAGATCATTAAACAAGGGCTGTTTTACCCAGCTTACGTTCCCATTGAATTGGCTACTTTTAACCAAGCTTCCAGGGCAGACATCCGTCATGCTTCCCGTGTCACGTAACATTGTAATTTCTACTCCATTTATCTTTCCCTTCCTTAAATATGGTTCGAAACCTTCTTCTAAGTCCGGCTCTCTGCTAATATGGTGGATCGTTTTATGCGGGGTTTCCCTTTTTTTAGCTCCGGGCAGTTGCGCTTCCAGTGCCCCCCACCGCAAACAAAGCATGTATCTTTCTTTGTTTTTTCGAAGGCTTTTTGTTTTTCCCTATCATCGCTTTTCTCCCGCTAATTAGATTTATGACCGGGATTTTTCCTCGGGTCCCTTTCCTCGTAATTTGGGCGATCGGACCATTTTTCGCTGTCTTTTTCCGTATATCTCGGTTTCTCGAATCTTTTTTCCACGGGGGGTCTGGCATAGCCTTTCCAGGACGTCGCGCTTTTTATTGCTTCATACCCGTCCAAATCTTTTGCGAGTTTGTCTGGTTTTTTATACTCTGCCCACGAATCGATAAAATGATTTTTAGTTTCGATCGGCACTCTTCGTTTAATTTGTTCCGTTATAAGCAGGTCTTTTAGCTCCTCTAAGGGTTTGATGCCCAAACCATCAAGCCACCCATCTTGAAAACTATTTAATTCGAAGATTAAGTCTTTCCATGGGGTGTTTGTATTTTTTTGATGCCTCATTAATTTTAAACGATAGGCTTCTGCTGTTAACCTATATCGTTCTAAGAGAATTTTTTTCACGTGAGCAAAATTGTCCACGCTGTTAGACGGTTCTCGTAAAATTAATTCAGAAATTTCTATGGGCAATAAAGCTAAAAGATGAGTTACTAGATCATCTGACTCGATCCCCGATCTTTCTGCCTGTCTCTCAAATAAATTTAAAAATAAAGTTATGTCTGATTTGTCTGGGTCGAACGAATGCATAATAGATTTTATGTTTAATTTTGGGCCTCTATCAGAACGATTGCTCGCGCTTGAACTGCTTCTCTCTGTGCCTTGCGTTAATCTTAATTCTTCTAGTTTGAATTATATTTCTTTCTGTCTGTCTGCGTTGTCTAATTTAGCTCTTTCTAATTCTAACTGTTCCTTTTCGCGGTCACTTTCTGCCTTCTCGCGGTCTTTTTCTGCCTTTTCGCGGTCTTTTTCCCTAGCTAAATTTTCCTCTCTATCTTGTACAATGTACCTGGCTTGCGTTAGTGCAAGGTCCTCGTCGTAGCTATCCGATTGCTCAATTTTTTGGATGATTATTTGTATTGTATCCCCATCCTCAAGTGCTACCCCCAATTCTGCTGCTAAATTCTGTAGATCAATCTTTCTGCAATGTTTTAATGCGGTCACCCTTGTCATAATGAATCCTTATTTTTAACACAATTTCAATAATTTACACCAATAATTTCTTCGGAGAATTTAAAGCCTGTCAATTAACACTATAAAATATGTTTACATAAACAAATTTTAAATACAAATACAGGATATAAAGTATAAATTTACAATATCTGTGAAATTTTTTGGATACCTTCCCCTTTTGTTAAAAATAACCAATGTGCAAGATAAATTTTTCTGTTTAAAGTACCTATACACACAGGATAAAACACAATATATAGTAAAATCTTATAGAAATTGCGCACATATATTTCGAATAAACTTTTCAAATTTTTCAAATCTGAGCACTTCTCTGCAAACCATGACCAGTGTAATCAGTGTACTGACAATAAATTTCTAGAAAATATCTTTATTCAGTAGTTTAACTAACATAAATTAATTTTCCTCACAATTTACATGTAATATTACACTACTTGCATCTCTAATTTAAAAAACTGTTCCCCTGAGCCTTTTTTTTTTCGGCTCGCTACTGCAATCTCCCCTGAAAATTTTTTCCGCTTCCTTTCTTAGAAACAAAAATTTCCTTTGTATTCGTTTCGAATACAAACCAGATTTTAATCTGCTCCCAAGCTTGAGCTATCTTAAATGCCTATGAATTCGCCTCTGTTATACTTGGCTTGATGCCCTTATCTTAATGTTTACTTTACAAATTACAACAATTTTACTATCTCACAATTTTAGATCCCGAATTTAAAACATTTAAATTCTACTAAAACAAAATTTGAGAGCCATTCAAAAAATAATGAGCCTACCTGCTCTGTTGTGTTGAGGTCCCGTCACAGTTGCTTTGGCCAGTGTGCTGCCGTTGAAGTATCAGTCACTCTCTTTGCGTCAGGGTCAGGCCTTTCCGAGGGAGTCTGTCGGTTGTCGGCTATCTCCGTCTGGCTTTAGGTGGATCTCCTGGATGTCCCTTTGCTCTCTCTTGGGTAGCTGGACTGTTGACTCCTTCGCAGTGTTGCGGCTATGACGTTGTCCTGCTGCTCGATGCTCGGCTCTCTTTTGTTTTTAATCACAGACTGCTAACAATCTCATCTGTACTATTTTTTGCACATAAAAGTTCGTTTCGTTGGCTGCCACCAGTTGTGCCGTGTCCTAAGAAGGCGGTAGCGATGGTCGAGGGTGTTAATCTTCGAAGGCTTAGCAATTTATATTCTCTTAGAAAATGTTAACATGAAATTTATTTTATAACACGATCAAAGATATTCTGGAGTAATAATAATTTGCTATGTACACAACAATGTAAAATTTGTTGAACAAAGTTTATGTAACAGAAATAGTGTCTATGAGAAGGTGGCAGCTAGTCTATTAAGTCCACAGGCATTGCATCACTTGAACGGAAAGCACTGGTCTTGTCTCCGAGATAAAGATCTCCTTTTCCGCGACGGCACCCTGGTGCCCTGTCGCCGCTGATTCGAGTCTAATTCCCCGGTATTAGGGATCGTAAAGTCCGGCCCTTTCGGCCTTCAAAATCTTCCACTCCAAAAGTCGCTCTTCCAACCCCAGCCAAAATCTCCTCTCTCCTCCGCATCTTCTCGTATATATCCCTCAATTATCTTCCTCTCAAAACAATAGTGGGTTTCTCAGCCACTAACTGTCCGTTCTTTTTAAGAACCTCCCAGGGGCCTTTACTCTTGTCTCCTGAGTGGACATATTAAGAAACTCCTCTTTTTGCACGTGGATCCTGCGATCATATGCACTCGTGAGAACGTATGTGAGTTCTCTTCCCACGCTCAAAGATCAAACAAAGTGCCGGCTGCTCTTTAGCATTAGCAAACTGTCACCGATTGTCAAGTGTCCAAGAGCGATGGTGACTGAGTAGTGTCTTTCATCTTGCCGTGCGTCTTACTGGACTTTAACATATTTTTACACTATTTTAGAAAAGCATTAGTTCTTTCTATATGGCGAATCTGATATAGTTCAGATCTTTACACAAGTAAATAATAAAAAAAGTTATGCAATCCTTCTATATATAAAAAAAAGTTTTGATTTGGAAATGGACCAATGAACATCTGCGTAGATATTCCGGGTTGATCCGCATCCAATTTGAATGCTTAAGCATGGCCTTTCATCGTTAATATTAAGAAAACTGTTGCATACAAAAATATGAAAATCGGTGGTATTATAGAAAAATGTTTGATAAACACGCTGATGCAGACAGTTTTCAAATCGAAGAATTATTTTAAGAGATATTTAATGCTAAAGTTGGACAAAGTCGTTCCATTAAAAAAGTTTTATTTGAGCAAAAACTATGCATGACAATTTAATCATTTTTAGATCATTTTATACGTTATAAGTTCCCAATGCGCAGATTGTATTTATTTTTCTTATTTGATGCATTTTTTGAGGTTTTATTTCCATTTTTAATTCAAATTTTCAGCATTTCGAGAAATGTTTTTCACAAATTTTAGAAAATGTCATTAATTTAAACTGTTGCCAATTGTATAAACAGCGAAACAAATTATCATATCAAATATTTCTTCAAATTAAAAATTTATTTACACGTGACTATTACAAACAGAAAAAAAACTTTAAAATTAGAATTAAATGATTACATGTTAAAAGCAGGAAAATTACGTCATAAGAACCATATTTACACTTGAATTTTACGTCATATTTAAAATGCCCCAAAAATATGGTAAAACAATTTAAATTGAAAAATATATTTGCGCGAGATATTTTGAGATAATCTTTTGAACTATTATCGTGAATTCGAAGACAGCGCAAATAATATTTCCTTCTAACCACAAAAGTATTTTTACGTGAATATTAATAAGAGAAATAAAAGTTTGGTGTAAATTACGTCAGATTTGAAACAATACATTTAAAATGAATTATTTAAAAGAACTATCTTATAGCGCTGCTAAAAAATACCGGGAGACAATGACACTGTTTACTTAATTCATTTTACATTAGCTTATTTTCAAATAACTAATGTGTTTAATTAAATACGAAAACAGCCATTGTATCTCTTAACAGCAACAGATTTGGTCTTAAAAATCCCCAATCCAAGAAAAACGAATGGAAACCCATTTACAGAGAGATCGCTACTGTTTTTTTTTTAATTTTAATTCAATATTTTTAAAGCCGATCAAATGCGTGCAATTAGTGTGTTTTTTGGATTTTGGTGTGCCTGAACGGGGGTTGGCGAGCGTAGCTCGTAGGGGGCAGAGCCCCCTAGTGTAAAAAAAAAAAAAAAAAAAAAAAAAAAAAAACTTTCACATTGATGAGAAATAATCAATTAGATCGCTTTTTATGCAGTAGGGATTTTTGATTTTTTAAATTAAATTTTTATTTAATTAATTACTCAGTAAATATTAGAATTTTAAAATTCTGATACTCACGTACAGCAGGACATACTTTTGAGCTATTTTCACAGAAATTTTGATCCCCGTACTTGCTTTAGATTTCACTAGCTATAGCAGACACACACACAGACAGATAATCAGAGCGATTTGTTCTTTTATTAGAATAGGTAATACAGTCAATTCTTGTTAATTTGTATTTGTAGTTACCGAAATAAATGTTCGAATTATCCAAAGTCAGAAGTATTGTATTCTAAAAATGAGAAACGATTTGCAGGTTATAATTTAAACAATATATATTCCAAATTAATATTATAAAAATGTATTTTTTTCTACAACTCGAATTGTTTTAAATATATTACACACTAAACTTAAATCAAATAAAACATGTATTAAAAAAATATATATATAAATCTTGTCTCTAAAACAAATGGAAGCGAAACAAAAGATAAAAATACAGAAATAATTTAAATATACAGTAAAACGATCTAAACGATTAAATCGTTTAAGCCAGCTTTCCGTCATAGGAAACGAATTGTGCGTCATTATTTCGAAGCTATCTTGAAAAGTTCCGTTTGAAACAAAATTCGTGTATGGGCAGATTCCTTTTCTGCAAATTTTGCTGAGTATTGATTTTTTATTTTTAAATTAAAAAGTGGTTATGTGACGTTGGTAATAATCTATTATTTCAACGTGTATGATACACCTACTTGTATTTCGGATATAAAAAAAAATACTTAGTCGGCTGAAATTTCTAAGTAATTTGGAGATGTCAAAATGATAATTGCATCCATATATGATGTTTAATTAGGTCGTTGGATAAATGGTGATAGTGGTATATTCCAGTAACCATAATTTTATGATTGTACGATTGATTATTATTATTATTATTATTATTATTATTTTCTTTTTTGGTGTGAGGGCGATTTTGTTTTAAATAAATTAATAGAAACAATTATACATTCTATAGATAAATTAATACTTTATTTCTAAGTAAAAAAATAAATATTAAATTTCTTAGCTCGAGTATACCAAAGTGATAAAATATAATTTCGAATTAATTAAAGTTTTTACATATATTTTATAGCAAACTATTCAAAACATTGTGATTATATGCATATGATATACAGAATAAACCGTTTTATAGATATGTTTTCTAAGTAAAAACATATATGCATACAGTTTGAATTATAATTTAGTTAAAGAACTGTAATGATTCTTTCTATGATATATCCAGTCCCGCATTAAAGACCTCTTTAAAGCCCAAACTAAGCATTAAAGCCCAACTCTCCAATTTCCGAAAGTTTCCTTCAGTTTCACTTAGGTAGTAGTAGAACCTAGATTTGAATTCTTCAATCTTTAACGACAATAAACATCTAGTATTGTCTATACTGTCATGTGACCTTTGCTTCGAGTGTTGCAGTTTGAACCGACTAGACAAATGCGGCAAAATAGAAAATTGTATAAAAGGAAATTATTACATTTTTATATCATTTTTTAATACAACACGAAACGATGTAAAATAAACAAGACATGGCATTAAATGGTGTTCTAGTTTGTGAGAATTCTTTAAAGTAATCTTGATTAAGAAGATAAAGGGATACCATCTGAATGAAATAGAGATTTGAAATATCGCATAGTGATGTGTCGGCTCTTCATGACTGCAATGCTGTATTTATGGTTAAGTATATGGTTAAGTATATGAAATTATATTTAACTGTAGAAAATATATTGTAGTTTACAAATAGTCCAGGCAAACATTCTGTTTCTAAATGATAATTATTCAAAATATCTAGATATAAATTAACCTTTTCCTTCATTAATATATTACAAAATAATAACATTCTGTTAAAATGTCCTAAATGTTATAATCAAATAATATCTGTAAGAAATATTTCTTCCAGATCATAAATTCTCTTCCATAAATCTCTTGAATACTGATCTAAATTACATACGCACTTTACTATTAAGGTCGCTTTTGTTAACTTTTTTCTAACTAACTTTGAACTAAATTGACTTAACAAAACTGATTTATGTATGTATGATTTTTATTAAGGACGGTACATTTGTACTAACATTAAAAATATATTTTTAGCTATTTTTTGACTGTGTCCAACAGTAGAACTACGGCTTTAATACAGATGAATAAAAAATTTTGAGCATTGATTTTTTTTGTCTGTGTTTGTAAAGAGAATATGTAATCTTTGAGTATATAATCTTTGACTTAATATTTAAATTCTATTTTCTCTTTCCTTCTCTATTATCAGTAGGAAAGGATAAAAATAATGTAAATGAAAGTTGAATTTACATGGCTAACAAATCTATTTCCGAGTTATTGATTACGACGGGAATCCGTTAATAGCATTGCTTTGTACTTTTAACTAAGTTCCATCCATTATTTACGGAGCAGTTGATAAGATCAAGTGGGACATTTCGAAAATCTTTCGTTACATTACATCCTTCCAACAAAGTACATTTCAATGTCTTCATCATATAATAACTTCGCTTTGAATATCAGTAAAGGGATTTATCTGAATTCCTCGAAGATAGGAAAGCGATTTTGTCTCCACATAGTAATTTGGTTAGCAGAATTACAGTCGTTCGTTTTACAAATATTATCTCAGTTTTCCTATTGCGTTATTCGTAGTTGATATTTTTATATTAAAAATGTTACTCCAATGTATATTACAATGAAAGTAACAGAATAATGAGAACTACAGAGTAACTAAAATTAATTTATAAAATGATTCATAAGCAAAATCAGCATAATACTTATTTATTTTTACTTTGCTTTTATAAACGCTATTTCCCTGTAAATGAGTACAGACTTTTCACGTATATTTATAAGTATTTAGAAATATTAAATGTAACTTCGTAATTATCTACGATTCAAATAATATTTTCTCTGTCTTTAAAAAGTTTTTGAAATGTGAGCAATAGGAACGTCCGATGTTTATTGAAAATCATCTTGAAAAAATGAGGTCCTTTGTTGCTTATATGGGTCATTCCATATCACGTGTCGGACAGCTTTTCTGCATGTTACGGCTGTTTTAACAATGTTATTGCATCCTCAAATTGAAACAACTATGCTCATATGAAACTCTTGCAATTTTTGTTACATTTTATGTACATTTTATGGGGTTAAGGTATAGTTCACTATGGAATGGCACATAATTAGGTAGTGTTTTTTATTATGATATACTTCAAGACTATCAAAATCTCTAAATATTTGCGTTTAATTACGTTGTTTCATTACTTTTCTGTGTTTTCCCTGTAACATTTTAATACATTACATTTGTTAAATGAAGACATCAACAAAAACTAATGTCATATGATTTACAACAATAAACCAATTTATGATTTATGTAATTAATTTTAATCTTGTAGATAAAGTTTAGTTTAAAATGTGTATATACCAAAGAATCACAATTCACTGAACGCATTGTGAAAAAATAATGTTTTTTGTATGCTTGTATGCACAAAAACAGAATATTTGCCACAGAAACAAAATCTTTTTCCTTGACAATTTTAATTAAGGTTCTCAAAGGAAGTTATTTGAAGTAATAATTGGTGGTATGATTTCAATATAGTTAAGATTATTAACATGTTATCGTAATCCAAATTATTCTAAGTATTACATGAAAGATTAGTAATCAAATAATGATTTTTAGAATAATTTGTACACAGCGGAAGTAATAAATTAAAAATCTTAGAAAATTGAGATAATTCTACAAAGTCTTAGAAAGACCTACCAAGCTAATTAATTTGTAACCTTTTTTTCATTGCTATTTAAATTTAACCTCTAACATTTGAAGAAATGTTAGCAGTTAATATTCTTTTCTTAGATCAATTTTCACTTTATAAATATTCAAATTTCACTTTATCTATAAAATGAGATAAGTTTAAAACACATAAAATAAATTTTCGATATAGAATGTCATGTAACGTATGTGAGTATTTTATCTGACACGAAACATTCACAAAGTATTTCTTCCCTATTGAAACAACATTTTTCGGGTATGTAAAGTGTACCAAGATATACACTTACGCATAGATCATATTGCATGTACAATCTTTCTTTGAAAGCAGATATATTGGTGTTCAAAAATTCCATACTAAAGCACGTTTGAAAAAAAGAAAGGTTCTTCACAGTTAGCATTACTGTTAATTTTTGCTGCAAATTTTACATTTTTTAAACTGTACATTTCTTAGCATATTATATACATTATACCACACATTATAGTATACATTAGTTATTATTATGATATAACATGCTGGGGGAAAACTATTTGATGCAAAAGTAATGGCTAAAATATGCATTAGTCGTTATACGTTTAGAAAAGTAATAGTACTGGTATAAATGCAGAATACATTAGGATAATTTATACCAAGAGCAACGAATTAAATAAGGCTACCAGTTATCAGATAAAGACGCTGTAAAACTAGATTCATCATTGATTCTGAAACTAAACTGTAGAAATATCTGCAGTTTATAAATATCAAGATATCCACTACAGTACCAGGAACACAGTCAGATTTTTCTATAATGTGAAGACAAAACTGGATGTGAATAAATGAACGTAGCTCCATAATTTCTTTATAGTCACACAGTTGCACAGTGTGTCCAATAAATACATTCAAGTTTAAAACATTCATAAAGAAATAAGTACCTGCTGTATCGAAAATGCAGTTTTCACTGTAAAGTTGGTCAGAGTAATAAAAGAAAAAAAAAATGTTCTGAAATTTTGTAACTGTTTACTAATTGTCCATTTGCGAAATCTTGGAGTGCAAACCACACTGCCATCAGGTTATTTGTTAAATATTTTAGAGATTTTGAAATGTGAATTTACTTATCGGACACTTTGACCCAGCGTGTTTCTCTATACACAAAAATTCAATTTTTGACAATTGTTACGTTGTAAACTGAACAATGATGCAAACATTTATTATATTTTTGAAAATGTTTGAAAGGTGAAATTACTTTCGACTCATTTTGAACAATTGTTTACTATTTCTATTATTTATGTTCCATTTCTTAGTGTATTATATACATTATACGATATACATTCTATTATACATTAGTTATTGTTATATAACATGCTATATAAAACGTTTCACTTAAAGTTGGTGCCCCCCTCCCCCCCCAAAAAAAAATCAGGCCTCTTAATTTAAGCAAATGTAATAGTATTAATAAAAATGCAGAAATTATTAGAATAATTTGCGCTAAATGTAACCCATAAAAGTAAGTTAACTGTTATCGGATAAATATGCTGTAAAACATAATTAATCACTGAGTGTGAAACTAAAAGTCGTCTGATATAACGTTAGTTTAAAAATGTCAAGATGCCCATATCAGCCCTTGGAAGACTGGCAGATTTTACAATAAGGTTGAGAAAAAATTGTTTGTGAATCAATGAATGTAGCTCCATGATTTCTCTATAGTCATACAGTTTGCACAGAATATCCAATAAATCGGTTATTTCAAAAATCCACAAAGAAAGTTCTTCTGTTGTATCGATCTGAGGATTGCTTCAAAGGTTTTGTTAAAGTATTTATAAAATGTTTCAAAAATTTTCTAACTTTTTTTTGCTAAAAACAATTCGAACTTTTGCGAAATCTTTAAGTCCAAACAGTATTGCAATAAGGCAATTTTTAAAAATTTTGAGAGTTTTTGAAATGTGAATGGACTTATCGAACTTTTGAGATAGGTATTTTCGATAGCGACAAAAATGACACTATTTGAAAATTTTTATGTTCTGAATTGAACAACAATATAAAAAATTACTAAATTTTCATAATTGTTTTAAATCTGAATTTTCTTTTGATACTCTTTGAAATATTGTTTTATTACCACAATATCCCGACTCTTTTTCAAGTCTTTATTCATATATATTTTTTTATATGTTTTTTCAAAATAGAAAAAAAAGGTCTTGAATTAATATTACTATTCTAATTCAAATACTATTATAAATGAATAAAATAAGTACAAGTAAAATCACTATTTAAAAGCCTTCACCGCCCGAGGTTTTTCCTGTATTTTTATAAGAATGCTTATAAATTCCAGGATAAATGTATTTATTAAGCGCAGTTTCATGCTATAGTATATTTAATATCATTTCTTTCTATATATGGTTCAAAATAAAATTATGTTTAAAATATTTTTGTCTACAGCCATTTTAACATGATTTCTAGAAATGGAAAAATCCAGGCCAGCTGGTTAAATGGTAATAATTTTCATATTGGAATAAATTTTATATTAGTTATCAACTGCAAGAAGGCTTCAATACACTGCTGTAACGGAAATAGGCACGGTTAGTCTATTTTTATTTTTGAGACAACAAATGATCCTTGCGTTGTGAATGAAGCTATCGAAACAAAAATAGAGAAGAAGCAAAATTAGATTTTGTTTTAGAAAAGCACGGGTACTTTAAACAAATATGTTTAAAAGTCATATTTTTATTTAAAAAAAGGTAATATATTTTTTTGTTAACAGTGAATGCTTTTAATTTTTACTTACCCATCATACGTAGTTTAGGGTAAGTCTTGTAATCCTTTTGAGAATCGAAAAAAAAAAATGATGGATTTACACGTTTCAGACATTGCAGATTCCGAAAAAAATACTTTTAGAAAAAAAAAAAAAAATGCCGTCCGTCATTGTGTGTGTGACTTTAAACGCTCTATCTCCCGAGCAAATTGAGATAGAGACTTGAAATTTGGTGGGAACTTAGGACGTAATAATGGAAAGAAGCCTATTGAATATCAGTAACCTCGATTATCCAGAACTATTTTTTTCGGACTCTCGAATATTCGTTCTGATAAAAGGTATACACAAATTTTCGAAATTGTTTATTTGAAGGAGTGAATATAAAAGACAATAAAAAAGTAAATTTTGCATAAAGAATGAAATCGATCGGATAATTAGTTGCCGAGATATTTGTAATCATATTTTTCACAATTTTCGATTTTTCATGACCCTGTATTTGATTCAAATTTCAATTCAAAGTTATATTTTAATTGGAAATGAGACGCTTAATACTACCCAGTAAACTGTTAGTTAATATGATTATAGTTTTTCGAGTTATAAGGATGTTTATTTTACGTAATTTGGTACTTCTCGATTATCCCGCCGATCAAAAAACTATCGCCAAACTATAAGATTAAATGCCAATAGTTGATTATCGCAAATGCCAAGCATTTAATGCATCTCCATGCCTATAAGGGGGATTACCATAGGGGGACCCTGTTCTGTCGATAAATGCCGCCAAATGTGGCGACCAAAATTAGTCGCCAAAATTGAAGCCAAATTGGCGGTATCTCTAATATTTCGCCTAATTCCCATAGACTTCCTTTGTAAACCTATAGTGTTCATTCGCTTACAGAAAATCAACATATTGAGATATTTTAATGGAACAAAAAGTAATAGTAGATTAAGGGATGACACACACACAATGACGAACGGCATTTTTTTTTTTTTTTCTAAAAGTATTTTTTTCGGAATCTGCAGTGTCTGAAACGCGTAATTCCATCATTTTTTTTTCGATTCTCAAAAGGATTACAAGACTTACCCTATACTGTATGATGGGTAAGTAAATCTTAAATATTAATTATACCCCTTAAATATTAATTATATTTAAGGGGGTCCAAGTAAATTAAATTATGAATAAAGTAACATGATACAATGTATCACATGTATCACAATGTGTGTTAGTATGTATCACATGTTTTATTTTCATATTTTATATTATGTATATTCATGATGGGTAAGTATTATGGTGACCCCCAACGACTAGTTTACATCATTAAGTCGATTTGCTCAACTTACAAAGTTTTTATTAAACTCCTACGTTTTATAAAATTTCAGAATGAAAAAATAATCAGATAGACATTTAGCAATTTGTCGATAAAAATAACTTTCAACATGGTGAAATACTTCGAAATTTAGTTCTAAACATTCTGAAAATGAGAAATCGAACATAAAACAACAAATTATACATTTGAAAAATAGTGTATTTTATAATGATTTATATGCAGAACCTAAAGCAGCATGTAGTGTTAAAAGAAAATGGCTAAGAATTTAATTAACATTCTTTCTCTGGAAATGGAACACATAGGAACTACATTAGGAGACAGACGTAATTGTTTCGGATCTTTCATTATTTATACCTTGAAGACTAGCAACGACACGTATTCTTAGATTTCGGCATACTTTCGTGTTATTTAATAGTATAATGAACATTTCAGTACATCCCTATCGGTTTGATCAAAATATAATTGACGAGACATTTTTACTATTATTATTTAAATCGAAATCATTTTAAAAACTGGAAAACGATTTTACTGCATAACTAGAAAAATCTTTTAAACATTAATTTTGAATATAAGTATAAAATAAATATAAGTAAAAATGACAAAATATTAACGATTAAAATAACCTATATAGAAAAATGCTAATTTTATTTCTGAAAAATACTTCAAAGGGCATAAGAAGTATACGATGTTATGTAAGTCATCTGAGAAGGTAGTGCATTTTTTTTTCAAACATAATTTGTATTTAATCCAAATATTGAAACAAATTAACGCGATACCATGAGTAGGGGAGAGCGGGTACAGTGGACCTAAGTACACAGTGGTCCATCCCTTATATTTTACTTATTTTTAAATTTTTAAAGCTATTCTTTTAGGCTAATTGATAACAGCACTGAATTGATTACTTCTAGCTTTCAGAACACATCATTATCTCAGAATAAACCCTTTTATCCTGGCTGGTTGTTTTGACTCCTAAAAGTAAAATTTTTCATCATTATACTTTTCTTTATTGAGTAATTAAAGGTTATGGATAAATAAGATAAAACAATTTTTTAAAGGTAAGACACTGGCCTTTGTTTAATATAAAAGTTTATATGCTTAAAAGAAAACTTTAAATAATATTTTTATGAGTATGTATTGAACTTCAACATGGAGCACAATGGACCGCTCACTGCTGGGGTACAGTGGTCCGCAATGAATACTGCTCCTGTAATGAAGATTTTTCAAAATATTTAATAATTGCTTATTCTTTATAAAGAAATATTGTTTTAAAATAGTTATTTAACTATAAAATAAAGTAAACAAAGCAAAAGGACAATTTATTTAACCACCCTACGATGCATATAGTAGCAATTTGGCAAACTGTAAATTTCATGTTATATGTTGTTCAGATTATATTGTAGCCATCTGACACTTTAGTTTTTTCCTAAATTATGGTTCACGTGTGATTTTTAAAATAAGTTTTCTGATTCAATACAGCATTTTTTTTTTTTTTTTTGGGGGGGGGGAGGAGAGAAAGTAAAATCATGCATTGTACTGTTAACATTGTAAGAAATATTTTGTTTTGTATTTATTGCCTTTGAAAAATATAACTGTAGCCTAATAAGTAATAGATGACCTCACTGGATTGTTTATTTATAGCTTCAGCGTACATGGTTAGCTCATAATGAACTATTTTATTCTGACTATTTTGAGCTTCTAATAGATTTTTCATCATCATATTCGTCTTAATGTTTGCTGATATTTTGTACTTAATTAATAACTTATTTGCAATCTCTCCTGTATCTTCTAAAGTTATTTTCAAAATATAATAAATTTTTTGATAATTCTTTAGTTTTATGTTTTTGTTTCAAAATGCTACTTGCAAATTTGTATTATAATATTATTTTGAAGGTAAAGGGCAAATAAAAAAGAATTAGATTAATTATAAATAGATTTAATTTGTATTTTGGACAATAACTAATAGTGGACCACTGTGCCACGGAAGCGGGGCACACTGGTCCACTTTACGGGTATATATATATATATATTAAAAATTTATTGGGAACTATATTCTGTGAAAATTATGAGGCATCTAGAAAGGTTAAAATAATAATCAAAAATATTTTCAGGTAGATTGGTCTCTCCGTTAAAGAGAAAAACAAAGTTAACTGCAAAAATGGCCCACTGTAACCCGGTCTCCCCTACATTAAAATAGTCGTGTAAGAGGAATAGATACAGATGTTCTTAAAGCTTAAGAAAATAATATTAAAATTTTAGAATATTTTTGTTTGCATATTTTTTACGGTTATGAAGAATTTTTCTTTTTGTGAATTTTCAGATTGAAATTTGTATTTAAACATTTCAATGAAGTATATATAGCAAAACTTTTGAAATATTGCAAAATCTTTAAGATTAAGGCATATATATAACATCTGAAATGAAATAAAATTTAGTAGACTATCAATATCGGTAATTAATAAACATAACGTAAAGTTTGAAATTTGGGAAACAACTATCATTATTGAAACAGAAAAGATTATATTGACCATATTACTAGATAGTTGTGACCATGCCACCATTTTATTTAAAAAATCTCAACTAAAATGTCTTTCGAATCATCTTGTTCTAGCAGATCTAAATGTTTTAGCATTTAATGAGGTATCAAAATACCATGTGAGCAAGCTTTTTCCGAAACAGTTTGTTGCGTATAGTAATTGTAAATCTAGGTTTTTGTGTCCTATCAAGCATGGCAAAAAATAGCTTCTAACCTTCCAAACGTTGATTATTACTATTTACAATTACAATGTAACAATTCAGCAAAAATGCTTAATTAAAACAGAAGCATTCATTCTATTCTAATCGTGATCATATTAGCAGCTGAAAAAGCATGTTTACATTAACTTCCAGAAATGAACCCTATAAGACCAAACAAAACAGACAGGCCCGTATTTTGTTTTTGTGAATCTTACATTTGCGGTTTAAACGACGGTTCTTGTGTTTCTGTAGAAGCAGATTGAAATCTACAGAAATGTATTTTGAGTATTTTCAAAATACAAAATACATGAAGAAATCATTTCAAAATACATTACCAAAATACTTTCGTTTAGTCGGCTTAAAATACAAAATACAAAATACAAATGTATTTCAAATACATGTATTTTCGATGCTGCCCATCTCTGAAATCACTTATTGATTTATACTTTTATTAAAGATGTTATTCATTTGTTCCCACCATATTTTATATTAATTATTAGTGGGGCACTGCCCCCTGCTCTCTACGCTCACCACCGTAGTCGCTTCGCGACTCCATTCGGCATCGCGAAGCAATCACTATTTTCTAGCCAACTCGAGACGTAATTGTTTCGCGTTTTGATTCTGGATTAATCCCTTAGTTATTATGCATTCAATTTTTAGATTCCAAACGCAGATTACCCCACCCCTTTCTCATTAGTTATGGAAATTATCGTCTTTCTGTAAAAAGCACTTCTGCCATTGACCGCTTAGAAAACAAAAGATGTGTATCCAAAATTCAGAAAAGTCTACCCTTTCCCCACCTATTCTATCAAATTGCTCTACTTTCATGGTTTTCGTGAGGCACAATTCCCGCTAAGACAAGGCAAAATTCTCTGACTAATCAGATGCCTTTCTGGGAAACTACACAGATTTTCAATGGTCCATTTCCAAATTTTTGGCCCAATTCCAAATCACTACTTTTTTATATATAGAAGGCTTTTGTGACTGTAAATTACAGTAGAAGGTTTATTTTTATGCTGATTCAATATTAGTATATTTTCAAATAATTGCAGTTCAATTTCGTTGTTTTGCAGATAAACAATCCGTGATAAAATTTTCTGTCTATTTTCTTTTTTTTTCAATGTGTCCTAATTAGAAAGAAATGACAAAAATAAAGTAAATGAAACTTGAAATTACACGCCTTATAAATCTATTTCAAAGTTAATTATAACGCTTGTAATCCATTAATAGCATTACCTTGTACTTCCTCATTTCAACGCACATTCATTTTCACATTCGTCATTTTCGGTGCGGTTGATAAGATCAAATAATCTGTTTGGAAAATATTTCGCTGCATTTCATCCTTCCTTCAAAATACATTTCAACGTCTTCCTCATGTTATAAATTCAGTTTGAACAACAATAAGGGATTTTATCCGTAATCTTCAACGAAAGGAAGGATCATTTGCCTCCTTATAGCAAATTATTTATTATAAATACAGTCACTATAAATACTTACGAAGTCGTAGCTCTGTTATCATTTTAACCTAAACTTTTCTTTTATATTTGTATATTGAAAAAGTTAGTGCAGTATATAGTATGATAAAAATGACCGAATAAATAATATTACAGAATATGTAAAAGCACAAAATAGCGAATGTAATAAATAAAGATATTCATAACTAAAAACAACATAAAAGGCACGTTTTTACTTTGATTTTATAAAAATAATTTTACTGTAAAATTTTGCATACATTCTCTCTTATATAGCTTATATAGTAAAAATATTTGCAAGTATTAAATGTAACTTTTTAGTTAGCTACTAATCTGATAAATGTTTCTTAAGAAAATATGAAATGTGATTTTTTTCAAAGTTTAAAAAAATCTTCTGGAAAAAAAGATGTCCCAAATTGTTAAGATTAGTTATTTTATTCTGAAGTACTGAAATAGAAGCAAAATTTCTCATTTTATATCAGGAAACAGTTTTGCTCAAATCTTTTGATTTAGAATGATAAATAATTTACGCCCTAAAAGCGTTGGAATGATAAACTTAAGATGAAAATTTGCCGGAGTAAAACGCTTGCAAAAAATACCATTGAAAAGGACAAATTACAAGACAGGAGAGAAGAGAGAACAAACATTTATTTGAATTTACAGTTTTAAAAATGCTCACCTTCGTAGACAATAACGCCTTGCTTGTGAGAGACTGTTGACAACAATGCCGAACGTAACATTTCAGAACGTATCTGTATAACTTCACGTTTTATGTCATTTTTTAATTCTGTTAAATTCTTGGATTTGATGTGTACACCTTTGATTTCAGATAACCTGAGAACCAGAAATCCATCGGCGTGCTGTCAGAAGATCGTGGTGCTCACAAAACTTCAAAATTACGACAGATTCTATAATCAAAGTGCTGTTGCAGCACAGATATGGCGACGTGTGGAGGAGTACCATCTTGCATCCATACAATATCATTAACGACATTTCGGTGCTGCAGTTCTAGAATTACGTATTCTGAAACATTGTTGTATTCCGAGCACTTGTAATTATTGTTCATGTTTTCATACCTGTGGGAGTGACCTTCTGAAAAATGAACGGGCCGAGAACGAATGTGTTAGCGATTCCGCACAACACAGTCACTTTAGTTTCGTGTAAAGCCGTTGGTGTCACATCGTGAGGATTTCCATCAGCCCAGTGAATGCAGTTCTTGGAGTTTACGTTCTCAGTTAAGTAGAAATATGCCACATCTGTCCATAATATTCGTAATGGCTGTATCTTCATCCCATCTTTTGAGTAAATAATTTGCATCCGCAGAACAGTGGGCAGGATCTTTAGGACTGTTGTTGTCTGTACAACTAAACTGCGGGCAACACTTCTTGCTGTATGGAATGGATCTGCAGTAATCTTGTTATGCACTTTCGCAATAACTTCAACAGTAACAGATGGTCGTACGGAATGTGGACAATCAATTGTGCATCCAGTTTCTACACATTTTTTCACCAACTTACGCACAGGTTTTACAGAACATAGGCCTCATCATAAATGATGATTTTGGCGATTAACTCGCACTGCTTCAGCTGCAGTTTTCCCGTTCAGATAAAACAGCTTTATCAATTCACCGCTTTGTTTTATTCTAAGTGTCATGTGGTTGGTACGTACGGACAACTGATTGAAGAAACTACCTTTCCACACTGTTAATTGAAAATTTTCGATGCGAAATGTTTTGCATACGGTGTTCTCTGATTGGTGCTTCTAGTATTTATTCCTGTGAATTATTCAAAGTGCATCAGTTTACCTCGTCTTTGAATTGTCATTAATCCTTTACAATGCTAATTTTTTAAGTATTCTATGAGGTGAAACGACCTTAAATATCACTTTGAATGCGTGATCTTTCGTAAAAAGGGAAAACACAGATAAACTCTGGATACACCATGAGATACGAAAGCAGGATTTCCCTGAATTGGAGTACTTTTAACTTGCATCTGGCTGACTGCACTATAGTACCCAAGGAGCGCGTTTTCGATATGCAGGAAACGAAACAGTGGCTGGAAGACATGTTTTTCAGTAGATTTTTTTTTTCACATGTGATCTGAGTAATGTTGTAACATTTGTTTCAAAATGTGTTTTTGGGTTGCGTTTGAGTGTACATAGTAAAAATAAACAGGTAATCATTTGTTTCAAAGTGCTGAATATTACGTTATATAGGAACAGATTAGGATTGCGTTCCACGATATCAGGCCGGCTATTTTAGACATACGTGTATCGTTCCAACGCCATTTATGTTTTTTTTAATGTGCTGATGAATTTATTTAGGAAAAAATGGTGCTGCCATTAAAAAATTTCGATTTTTTTTCGCTGTTACCGTAAGCGTGAGATCCCTATTCTTTTACGTCATCATGATCTATGTTTTTTTAATGTGCTGATGAATTAATTTAGGAAAAAATGGTGTTGCCATTAAAAAATTTCGAATTTTTTTCGCTGTAACCGTAAGCGTGAGAGCCCTATTCTTTTACGTAATTACGATCTTGAGCGCATACCTTCAATTAACTAATTCTTCAATTACCTGCCAATCGGTTGAGCGGTTAGGTAGCTAGGTGTACATATATCGGGGATGACTCTTTATGACCACCCTGTATTATATATACATATACACTTGTGGACAAAACTTAAGGACTAAGAAGAAATGTACACATAAATGAGAATCTACGTGAGATTGTAAACCAAGGAGCAAACAATAGCATTAAGAGAATGTTTCACAGGATTTAATACAAAAATTTTGTTGAAAGGATGTATACAGAGTAATACCGAGGTTCTTTTTCTGAAATGTGAATATCGTCCGAAAACATGACTGTAAAGAAGGAAAGGACTCACAATTAACAATCGTCAGTGCCATATCAATAACGGATGTGGCCACCGTGTGATGCGAGACAACTTTCAACACGGCGTGGCATACTCAGAACGACATGATTCAGTAGCTATTGAGGAAAGTTGCCCATTCCTCCTTCACTGCATAGATGAGGGTTTCCTTGTTTGTGGGAGGAAATTGCTGAGCAGCAATATGTCTCCCCAGGACATCCCATACCTTTGACATGGGATTCAGGTCAGGGGAACGTACTGGCCAGTCTATGCGATGGATAACTCTGGCCTCAAGAGAACCTTGTGCAGACGGTGTGCGATGACATGGTGCGTTATCATCCATAAACCGAAATTGTTCGCCTCGAAACATTGGAACATGTGGAAGCAGGACGTCTTCTACGTCTACCAATCATGGACCTTTGGTCAAGCACATAGAGATTCGTGCGGCTATTGAACATGATGCCTGCCAACACCATGATACTTGAAATCACATATCGATCACTTTCTAGAATAGTTTCACTATAGTAAGCACTACCAACCTCGTTCCAAACTAGTGTACGCCTACAATCAGACGATAGACTTAATCTACTCTCATCTGAGAATAGCACGGTGGACCAGTCGTCATCAGTCCAATTGCGATGCATACGGCACCAGCACCACTATAAACGGGCGCTACATTGGCGTCTCGAGAGTGGGACACACACAACAGTTCTTCGGGCGTATATTCTAACCTTTTACAAACGTCTTGCAACAGTCTTCCGTGATATTTTAGTTCCTGTGGCAGCACAAAGTTGATTTGCTAATTGACCAGCTGTGCTGAATCGGTTCCTCTTTGCCGAAATAACAATATAACAATCTCCTTGTGACGTCGTAATTCTAGGACCACCTCCTCCTGTGCGCCTAGTATATATTTCACTCTTTTGGAATGTTACCCATACCTTAGAAACAATGCTGTGTGCGATATTAAATTCACGGGCAACATCTCTCATTTTGCGTCCTTCTTCAAACTTTCAGATTATTCTACCACAAGTAATATCATCTAAATGATGTTTAGAAGACATGTTGAAAATTTCAATGTTCAATCTTCTTTCCATCTCTTCAGTTTTTACATCTAATGACAACTCACAGCACCCACCGATTGCCTAAAACCTCTAATTTCTGCTTTCATGTGATCGGCAAAAGCGAGAGTACAAAATTTGTATAAGCTTCACAAAACAGAGCACATCCCACATTCATGCTGCTACGGATCTATTTCTATCTGTAATCATTGAAAATACAGTGGTCCTTAAGTTTTGTCCACCAGTGTATATAACCATTATAAACCAATACAAATTATCAACAAGAAATGGACATTATAAATTATAAAGGAATTTATTGAAATAAAAAATGTTGTGTAAACCACCATAAAAATCTATGAAACAGATCCTCTTATTATATATATATATATATATATATATATTATATATATATATATGTGTCATGATATTTTGGTAACAGATCATGGAATGTTGTAAATGAAGCAAAGACCTCTCCATAACACTCTCACGAATATAGGCAGCCGTCGTTACGATACCTATTGACATCACCATATTCAATAATTCAGTTGTAGTCGTCAATATTTTACGTGTACATTTGGTCGAAAAACACTGGTAGATTTTCCGAAAAAAGTAGAACACTTTTCATATCAGAAGGTATTTTATTGGTTTCCTCTGGCATAATGTACTTGAAAAGTGTCCACAACAAACCTTTAAAACATTAGACACCCACAAGAAATCTTTAAAACATTAGACACTTAGTCTTATCATCTCTTCACATACTACATTTATAACAGGATGTTAAAAAATCATTCGATTTACTCCGGTGAATCTCTTCTAGACAACAACTTAGTTTGAAAAATGATTGCGTTAACTATCTATTAATAAGTTTGATACTTATATATTTGTACTTTGTAATATTGTTTACACAATATAACTGCTTTTTAAAAATCACATTTTTTGATGTCCACATTGCTGTAGAAATAATAAACAGAAATATTGTATATTTGCAATAAAATCAATGTCTCATAATGGCACGAAAAGTAAAATGCTTTCAATAATGTATCAAGTATATGTATTACATATGCAAGGTGGCAGTAAAATTACAATTGCATATTTTCTATAAAAAGAGTGTTAGAGTTTGTTAGATTTGATACGTTCTCTTTTAAACTGTAATAAAAAACAGTGTCAGATTTTGTTAGATATGATTTACATCAAACAAAATGTATTATGTATATATTTTTTTATTTAAAAAAAAAACATATTTCAATTTGCTGAAAACAAATGTTCTAGAGTTATTCCATATGCACTGCTCAAAACAATTAAAGGATATTGCAGTTTTAGGTGGATTTTGTATCTGGTAAACTGTTTAGCTGATTGATACATGGTCGACAGACATAGTAGGTTATATGAGAATAAATTACACATGTTTGGCAGAAAAAATGCATTTTATTGCGCATTTGTGTACTAAAGGAAAAAAACACAATTTGTGCATATGAGAAAAAAAGAATAAGAAAAGGTGTTTTCTTCAAAGAAAATCATTTTCAGTAGGGGGTATGGTTTCCACGGGCAGCCAGCAACGTTGAACACCTTTGAGGCATGGACTCAATGAGGCTATTAATGACGAGTTGGGGTATTCTGCCCCACTCTTCCAGAAGAGCTCTTTCCAGTTCTTGGAGAGTTTGTGGGGGTTGTTGGCGGCCAGAAACTCGTCTTTCTAGAGCGTCCCAAACGTGCTCGATTGGATTCATGTCTGGAGAACAAGCTGGCCATTCCATTCGAACGATTCCTTCCTCGAAAAGGAAATCCTCCACCAGGTTTGCACGATGTGGCCTGCAGTTATCGTCCATTAAAATGAAGTTATCTCCGATTGCTGCAGCGTAAGGGACTACAATATGTCTGAGGATCTCATCCCTATATTGGCGACCAATCAGAGCTCCATCTCGAATGATGTAGAGGTCAGTGCGCCCGTCAATGGAGATGCCACCATACACCAACACTCCTCCACCGCCAAATCTGACACTTTCGTGCACGAACGCAGGATTATTCCTAGTGCCACGGTCCCTCCAGATGAAAATACGCCTATTATCCGGATGCACAGAAAAACGGGACTCGTCAGAAAACAGAATATTGCTCCATTCATTTCTCCTCCAGTTGACATGCTCGATTGCCCACTCCCTGCGGTCGCGACGATGCATTGATGTTAATCTAACACATACCATCGGTCGGCGAGCATACAGACCTACAGCATGGAGCCGGTTTCGGACAGTCTGAGTTGAAATCGTGGTGCCTGTAGCCGAGCGAAGGTGTTGTTGGAGAAGATTAGCGTTCATGGTTCGGTGTCTCCGAGCTGTTAACGCTAAATACCGATCTTCATTGGGCGTTGTTGCCCGTCTACGACCTTGCCCTGGTCTTCGCCCTGCACATCCACTCTCCAAAAAACGGTTCCAGATCCTGGAAATGACACTTTGTGACACTCCAATGGCTTGCGCTACTTCGGCTTGAGTTTGGCTCCCTTCTAACCTACCAACAATTCTCAAAGCTTCTGAATCTGTCAAATGGCTTCGCTGAGACATCGTCCTCATCGAAACAAAGCAATCACTGAATGCCGATCATCCTTGTCTTCATTCTCTTTTATTCAGTTGAAAGTCAAATTTCATTCGCTGCCACTGAAGCGACGTTTTTGACGTCGAACTCAAAATTTGCATACTCCACAGTTTGAAAACCAGAAAAATTTGCATTTGTGATTCTCTTCTTCTATTTTCGGCAAAAAAAAATTCGTTTATATCTTTATTTTATATAAAACTTCAAATATCCTTTAATTGTTTTGAGCAGTGCATTTAAAAAATATACAAATTTCCCTTGTTGTAGAAGAAGAAGAAAATATTTTGTGATTTTATTAAAAAAAGGTACCATGTCAATAATATTTTGTACAAACTCTAAACTTTTATAACTGCACAAACAAAAAGTTACACAAGCATTCAATTAATTTTCGAAAATCTGATGTTTCAAAATGATAGGTCCTCTAAATGAAATTTAGTTATAAAAATTGACTGTATAGGAAACACCCACAATTAACCATAAGAAATATTTCTGTATTCAGTCTCATTATTCTGAATTCACATTTCAGAAAGTGAATCGGTCCGATAATATGTAAGAAATTAAACTTGATTTAGTTCACTTGTGCAGATGCTATTTTTTAAAATGGCACTTGCAAGTTTTTTCAAAATCAATCAGTTTTCTGTAAAAATACACCAGTTCATAATGTACAGATGTTCTAATATAAACCACTGAAACCTAAAATGTGTATTTCGAATCATGGCATTCTTTTCTTGAACCTTAAAACTGACTGATACCGTCCTGATACCCCTAAATTTCCTATTTATATAGTTGTAATTTAGTCATTTCTCTTTTTCGTTTATGATATTTTAGTTGTAAATTTTACAAAACTTTATACTACATATTTATTTTTGAGATATTCTTTTAAAAATATATTCTTTTAGAATTTTAACTATTTTTTAATTTTGTAAAATGAGAAATAAGTTTTACAGTTTTCAAATACGATAATTCTTTCTAATTTTTTATGAGGTATTTAGGAAAATTACTACATACGAGAAACATCAACAAAAGATATTTTCTTTCAATATATCTTTATAATTCTGTAAAATCAGAAATGGGTGATTTTATATCATATTATTAATATTGTATCTTGAACTAGAAAAAAAATCATTATACGCAGTTAAAGAAGAAAAAGTAATTTCCGGGGAAGAAGATATTTTTTTTTTTAATTTAGAAACCACTGTCCTGTATAGAATATGATAGTAAAAAATAAAATTATCTACTTATTAACTCCACGAAGTAGAAAATTATCATGAAACTAATTTAATTCCTTTTATAACATTTTGTATAAGTTTCTAGTTCAGTTACCATTTACTTAATAAAATTCAAAATTATTAACATAAAAAAGACTAGAAATATAACAAAATTTGTTCAGACATATTCTCATGTAAACTGATAAAACATATTCTGATCTAAAATATTTTTTTCAAATATTTTTTATTCAAATATATTAATATTTTTTTAATTAAATTTTCATCTCAGTACATTGAAGTATTTGTTATATTGTTAGAAATGATCAATATTTACTTAAAATATTTCTGTGCCTGTTTGCGTTCTACAATTCATTTCATAAAATGAATATGGTGCATTTTATTATATAAAATTTCGTATAACTAGTTTTGAAATATTTGAATCATTTTTAGTTTTATCTCACAGAAACGAAGATTACTGACAAATAAGTATCTAAATTAAGGTTTTTCTGACATATTTCCTATACATAATCATATACGTCTTTGAAATTTTCAAAAGAAAGAATTTATGACTGTGCCTAATACTTATTTTTTGGTTTGCAAATTATATTTACACAGTCAAACGTATTAAAGATCTAAGTTGCGTTTTATTGTAAATTATGCACACCTAAATTTTCAAAACAAAGAATTATTTGTTTTTACAATAGATATTTTTTCATGTCACTTGATTTTAATGTAAAACAAATGTTGTTATATTAGATATTACTTAAATACGTAACTCCGTATGGACATATTTTGTAGTAGCATTCTAACTGAAGCACATAATTTTTCAAAAAAATTCATTCCATGTTCCCAGATACATATATTTTTTTCTATGTGAAGTATGTCCGCAAAGCAGCATAACGTTCAACATCAAGCTATAGAACACCTATTATTACGTGGCCTACTCTAACTGCACAGCTTTCAATAGTCATAATTTTACGTGCTCTAAATAAAATGTTTTAAGTTATGAATTTTTATTTTAAGTACGACATCTAAAACTTCAATTATAATTTACTTTGAAATTAGATTACATATATATTCAAAATGTTGTCAAAATTAACTTCGCACTTTTAGACACCTGATCAATTTTAGACATTTTGTCGAACAACTGAAAAAATATCTAACTACTTCTTTGTAAGTAAAGGATCTAAAAATATGTTTGGGCTCACAAATTTTCATTTAACACAATGAAAATGTTTATTTAACTTGAAACGGTACCAGTAAGACTAAAATGGGTAAACAAGTCACAGGTAAAGAAAAGCAGTGAATGCACCCCTTGATTTGTAAAAGCATTTTGGTAACAATGCCATTTGCCGCTATTAACGTCTACGTGTACAACTTGGTTTGGTGAGACAAACGCATAATTTTATGTATCTAAAAACACTGGAAATCCAATGTATACATTTCGGATTCACTCTGAGCATCACACATGCAAAACATCATGGAAATGTAATGACAGTTACATTTTTCATAACATGTTACAGGGGTCATTGTTTACCAAAATCTTTCCCACAATGTATCACGGACTATAGATGTGGTCATTATAAAATTTTCTTATCTGGATAAAAGTTTGCCCAATGTCTCATTATTTTTGTTGTTCTGTTAGGTTATGTTTAGAGCTACTTGTTTGGATTAAACGCCATTTGTAAAATACTTCTTTGTAAATCACTTCGCGTTAAGGTAAAGAGTGAGTTGCTTTATCAATATGTTTCTGACAATTTGTCACTGCAACTGTAATCAAGAATGCTGTATTTTTGGTCTAGAACACATTCGTGAGCGTATGGTTTAAAATATCTATATCTCAAATGTCAATCCACTTGGAAAACTTCTGTCACTAGGTTTTCACTTCTTTTGATAGCAACCATGTATAAATTTTTTAACAGACCGTCTTTTTCGATATCAAAAGAATATTGCATTAAACTAAATACTGACTGTAAGCTACGATTTTTAATATTTAATACTCAGAATTTAATTGTTTTTGTGACCCTTTTAAAATATGAAAATGTGGAAGCAGATATTAAAAATCTGTCATAAAATGAAAAAAATATTTTTTTTCTGAATATCTTTTACGATAGCTATTTTAAATTTAAGATTTTTCTCTTACATTCTTCCTAACTGTTTTCAAGCTGTTCAAGTGTGTTTACAAGTGTTCCTGAGTTTCAAGCTGTTCAAGAAAAAATAATTTCATCAAACTTTTTATGTACCTAGCATATTATTTTTTCTTCCTCAAAAATAAATATATTTTCCAAGATAAATTTTATGTTTCATCCTGAACAGAGGCTTATTTTGGTAAAAATAAGTACATTTCAGGTTTGAAATACTTTCTAAAATCCTATTCTCAAAAAAAAAAAAAAATTCACATTAAGTATTAATATGAGTTGAAATTCATACTTGAAAGAAGTTGAAATTTATAGTCAATGTATGTTTTTGAGTGTAATCGGTAAGTATATATTGAAACCTATGTTAATGCTAATCAAATTTAAATTTCTAACATGAAAGCTATTCAGGTTATTGAATTTGAAGGCACTATAAATGCTACTACTTAAACAAGAAAACAAGAAATGTAGCACTGTAAATAGTGTGCAAAGAGATTTTGATGATTTTGAAGTATGTTGTATAGTTTATTTTCTTAACCGTGGAAGTAGGAATAAAGTGGATTTAACGTATCCTAAAATTCTGCCAGTAGGAAGTGACAACCATCGAGGCTAATTTTCATAGCTAAATTTGAATGAAAGTTTTCTGCTCATTTAAGTGGATTACGCATTAGAATTGCGGTCATAATTAAGGCAATATTATCTATTTGTTTAATTGGTTGAAGTTTGACCCGGTTATAATCAGTCAGTGCAGTTTCGACATGTTTTGACTATCTAAACAATTGTCGCGTCAATTTCAGTGAATGGGATAATAATGCCACCAGGTAAACTTCCACCAATAAAAACGAATAGAAATTATTATATTATTTATGACAGAAATTTTGCATGAATAAGGCGAGTAAATAAAGATAAAAAAGCTATTAAAACTTACAATTGAATTGTTGCTGCGACAGTAATCAAGCCCTGCTGATTCAATGTAAAGAAACAACAACCCAATTTTGTGACTACATAGGGGAGACCGGGGTTAGTTGGCTACAGGGGTAAGTAGGTGAAGTCCCCATAAATCGCCTGTTTGTTGCACAACCAGTCACAGAGTACCTTTCTTCTTGCTTTTTATAATCCTCATTGTAGTTTTGCAGCGTTACCTACGTGCAGTGGACATTTATTACGATTTTCTGTTTTTTGTACTGATAAGTAATTTTTTGTTGCTTCATTCTTTTTCTAATTTCTAATACTTATCTTAATAATTGCGATTTAACTTGTGCAGTTTTACTTAGTGTATGATTAACTGTACCTACCCCATTTGTGATTTACTTGGGCTATTTATGTTTAGAAGGTTACGCGTCCCTTTTGCGAAGAAATTTATTATGGGGCTAGTTGGCGCATTGAACACGTGGCAAGTTGGCTCGGTGTCTAGTGTGTGCTGGTAGCTTGAAAACAGCAAACACCGAGAAAAGTTGTTGCAATGCAGGAATTTGGGCACATGAGAGTTGCCCAAACGGAGACAGTCGAAATTTTATTTGTGACAACTGTAACTCTGCATATGATATCGAGTAGGATAGAAGTTACTCAATGTTAGAATTTTATTCATTATTTGTATGGCTGTATAATTTAGAATTTACATTGTACGGCGATAACGCTTTTGTTTAATGAAATTGATTTCTCTTAACTGCATGTCTAATTTGAGTTTTATTTCAATTTTCATAAACAGTGTGCCAGCTTACCCAATAGGTATAAGCAACTTGCCCCGTGACGGGGTAGGTTGGCGCACAATTTTCCTTTTAATTTAGGCCTCCGCTAAACATAATCTACAAAAGCTACATACTCAAAAGTCCGAGGTATTTATAGCCAAATGCTTGTTCTTTAAAAGTGCAGTGAAAGTTTGTTAAAAAACATAAACAAAAAAATAATAAAAAATAATAACTAAAAAGTGCGCCTACTAGCCCCGGTGTCCCCTACTTAGTAACTTACGTAACTGGTAGACATTAGACTTATACCTCCTCTTTATTCACAGTTCTATTCGCTGAACTATGATGGTGAAAGGTTATCTTTAACCATCTGACTAGAAGCCCGTGATAACACGTTTTCACTGCAATGCAAGTATTATTAAATTAATAAAATTTTATAAAATTTGCTGTCTTTTCAATCGTTGAGCCATGGTTAAAACTCACAATCATTATCTTTAAGTACTCAATTGCGTTTTTCTTATCATGTTGAAAAAACTTTCTTCCTTTAAAATTAAAAAAATATATATAAAGTGAAAAGTGAAAAGAGCATTACTATTTTGCAATTTTTCTGGGCAGACGGAGTGTTTAATGCGACTTTGCTTTTTTGAAATTTCAGGTAATTTTCAGAATAGGTTTTAAGAACATATTGGTACAAATAAATTTAAACAAAACTCAAACCTTGAAAGTATTTTCTATTACACATATAGAAAGATTGTTACTGAAAAACAAATTGTACTTCTGGGGAGAAACAAAAAGCTGATATAACAAAGACTGCGAGATATTTTAGACATGAGACATATTATTTATAATTTATAAGAAATAACAAATTTAAACAAAACTCAAACCTTGAAAGTATTTTCTATTACACATATAGAAAGATTGTTACTGAAAAACAAATTGTACTTCTGGGGAGAAACAAAAAGCTGATATAACAAAGACTGCGAGATATTTTAGACATGAGACATATTATTTATAATTTATAAGAAATAACAATACTTTACATTTAAAATTCCAGTAAAATAAAATGAAACATAAAATGTATCATTTCAAAACTGTGCTTAAAATAAAAAATGTAAAAAAGTAAATAACAAATTAAAAAAATTTAATATTAATCAAAAAACAAGCTATAGTCTAAGAACCGAGGTTGCAAACTGGTGAGACAGAGAGAGTGTTTCCCTACTAACTTTCTTCTTTTTAACTTTCTTCTTTATTTGTTGTTATTTACTTTTTTACCCGACTGAAAAGAAGGGTTATGTGTTTCACGCGTATCTGTGTATGTGGATTTCTTTGTGACATCCCAACGGCTGGATGGATTTTAATGAATGAGGTCTCTATCAATTCATCTTAACAGCCCGATGGTTATAGGCTAGGTTTTGGTTTTATAAATTCGAAATAGCGCTTCTTAAAATACAAAATGGCGGTATAGACGGAAACAAATTACGCACTCTATTGAATGGCATATCATTGGATAGGTCTTTCAAAATGAAGACGATGTTTCATTGACTATTTTACAGTCAGAAGCTCAGTTAAAATATTATACAACCTGGAAGTTGTGTAGGTAGGATCTGTAGCTTTATTGCAACTCTAACCATCATAGACATCTATAGAACTCATCAAAACAGTGTTTGTAGATAGGAACTAACAATTAAACACAAGTTAAAAGTCATCAATACAAGTAAATAATAATAAAAAAAAGATAAGGAATATAAACAAGTAATATAAAAATATATTTTAATACAATTCCTACTTAGGTCAATAAGAGAATTTTTTTCTCCCAATTCTTCTTTCCTCTTTAGTGGCACTTAAAATGCCTTGATCAAGAAGAGGGCTCTCTCGGTCATAAAATACCTTGACCAAGAGGAGGGCTCTCTCGATTATTGAAAATTAATTAATTTAATTAATGAAATAATATTTGAAAAAACCTGGATTAACATCAAGTGTCATCCACTACAAGTTAAAAAAATTATTTGAGCTTGATTGGATGAATAATAAATTTTATTATTTTATTAACGATTTTATTAACAATTATTAACGATTAACGATTTTATTAACAATTTTATTAACGATTGAATATTTGATATATATAGCGAGAGTGTGAGCTAATAGTAAAAATTGAAAAAAAAAAAAATAATTTCAAATTGATGAGAAATAATTAATTAGTTCGCTTTTTACTCAGTCGGGTTTTTTGATTTTTTAAATTTAATTGTTTATTACATTTTCTGTTTTAAGCACGGTTTTGAAATGATATATTTTATTATTTTATTTTATTTTTCTGGTATTTTAAATGTAAAGTATTGTTATTTTTATAATTTATACGTAATATGTCTGATGTTTAAAATAGGTCACAGTCTTTGTTATATCAGCTTTTCGTTTCTCCTCAGAAGTACAGTTTGTTTTCAGTAACAAACTTTCTATATATGTAATAGAAAATAGTTTATAGGTTTGAGTTTTGTTTTGTTCAAGTTTATTTGTTCATTTCATAGTTTATGTTTTTGTTCTCATCTAAACGTTACACAATAACTGGCTATATAATATATATAAAGATATATAGATAGATAGATCCGTAAATAGTGTCCTCCCCTATTGTCAAGCAAATTGCTTTACTCCGATTCATTATGAAGTACCAGTAATATAGGTTAGGTAATTATTTACTGAAATTTAAAGTAAACTGAAGAAAAACTAAATTGAACTATTAAATGAAAAATGTTAACGAAACTCAAATTTCAACTAAATTTAAATCTTATCTGATTGTACACTACACCACCGGTGAAGACCGAGATACGCTGTGTAACAATTAGCTTTAATTTCAACTCGATATAACAATAAATACTCAGACTTTAGTCTTCATCAGCAGCATTTCGTTATATATGTGAGGGAGTTCTAAATACCCTGATGGAAGAAATTGTGTTTTCAAAAACGTTCTATGGACTCTGATTGTTTGAATAATGTATATCGGCTTCTATTCGGAATTTCTGGAAAATCCCTTCAGATTCTGAAAGCCATTTTTTTCCAAATTTAGCCAAATGTTACATAATTTGACGAAATTCTTTCATCTGGTGCCAAAAATGTGTTGAGAAAGGTCTATGCATCTGATTGGTTGAATTACGTACCTCGGCTCCTATTGAAAATTTCTAAAAAAATCCTTCATATTCTGAAAGCCATTTTTTTTGCCAAATTTGGCGACATGCTTTCATTTGACGCAGAGCATGTGTTTGGCCATTGGTAATCTTGAAAGTCGATTTCCCTACCAAAACTCGCGAATGTCGCCAAATTTTAGCCTAATATCGTGAAATTTGGCAAATTTTGCCAACTTTGAGACTTTGTTTACTACAAACTGTTGAAAACCTTTATAACTGCATTAATATTCATTTCCATTGAAATGCATTAAAATGTAGATTCCGCATAATGATCTATTAATATAATTTTCCCGACCATGTGATCTACCCCAATTGTCTTCTCATACTACAAAATGGTAGAATACAAAATTTAATCAAAATCATTATGGCCGTTTTTTTAAATAAAATGTGCATATATCTATATACACACAGAAAGAGACACAAGATTTGTTCGTTTCATAATATATGATGTAATAACAGTATAAATTAGAAGTTTGTAAAATATTCTAACGAAAAATGTGTCAAATTCACAGTAAACAGGATTGTTTAATAATGCCTGTGAAAATATCACAGAAATTTTAAATTTTATAAAAAAATAAATATACGTGTGAGAGTTGTAAAATAAACACTGCAGTTTATATAAATTCTTTTAGAAAAGATCAAAGAAACCTCCTCTATAGTCAAACAAAAATATGCGTGGTAGAAACTACCAAAAAGGAAAACCACTATATTTTAATAACTCATACAAAAAATTACAGAAACATACAATGAGTTTAAAATGATTTGCATGAAACATTAATAGTAATCATTTTGAGAAACTTTATGAAATATCATTTTAACAAAAAAAGTTTTCCATCAGCATATTTTTTATAATAAAGCAACTGTTCGATTACATGAAATCAGAATATTAAATTAATAATTCATTTTATGAATAATATGTTTATGCAAAGAATATTTTATTACATAAAAATTTAGTTTTTCTAATCAATATCAAAAATAACACTTAATTTCAATAATTTGCTTGATGATAGTATATAGTGTTGCATGTTGCTTCAGAGGTTGTTTCGTTCGAGAGATAAATGACATTGACTGTATTCAGTATTTCTCAAGCATAAAGTATTTTTACTGTTACGTGTGTGTCAGATTAAATGTATTTAGCTATTTAGACAATGAAAAATTATCTTTTAAATGCATATTGTGGGATTGCTATGGGATGTTGTGGGATGCATATTGTCGAATTATTTAATCGATTTGAATCGAACTTTTGTTTGAACGGTACTTAATCTTTAACTTATATAAGCGTTTTCTGGAACCTTAGAAAATCCTGAGATGTATGTCATATTGTTGAGGTTCGGGATTAACATAAGACATTTATTTTACTTTAGACACAGTTTAAATAATAGTATCATTTAAGAAATTACTTAAGAATCAGTATAATATTAGAAAATTAAAAAAATAATAATTTTTATAATAGTGAAATAATAGTGATTTTTTTTCTTTTAACGATGCTTAAATAAATTTTGAATAACTCTTCCGTCATAGGAAAACGTTACTTTGTGCATTTTGACATTGTTTATTGAAAGTTAACTGCATCATTAGTACTATGATCCAGTATCATTAAATAAAAATATTCCAGAAGTTTTTTAATACATTAGTAGACAGATCAGAAATTAGAAAAATTACATGACCTCCAAATTAGTTGAAATAAATTGCTAAAACAGATTTCTTGGTAAGAGGTTTCTGATTAAATGTTGTATATGCGATTGAATTTTTTAAAAAAAAAGTGAATAAATTTTAAATAAAGTGTTAAAAATAAAATAAAAAAGTCCTTCCGGCCAGTGCCAGGAGGAAGAGGTAGCTTTCATAATCCTTATTTAAAAAAGCCAACTTATATCATACAAACACACGAAGCTCAATTTAGTGGAAACCTAATATAGGAGATTCAATACTAATTTTTATCAATATAATGAATGAGAATTTTGCGAAATTAGTCAGCTTTATCCAAGCTGCTTTTCTTTAAAGTAACTTATATTTGGCTGCCAAATTCGGCAATTTCTTAAAGTGCCTGTCATTTTAAGACAACATGGTGGATGAGGCTAAGCAGTGAACTTGGTTGAGACCTTAGTAATTGCTGTGCACATGCTCACTCACATCGGAATCGGTTAATATATAGGAGTGCTGTCGCATGCAAAAAATCAGATTTTTCAAAATGTCACCCACAATCGAAATTGAAACTGCTATATCTGAGCCATTTTTTAAGGTAAAGACAAACAAAAAATGCTCCTGAATCCTTATATCAAGATCAAATACTTAAGAAAGAATACCTTTTTCAATTTCTAATTTTTTTGCACCTCACTTTAAATATATATATATATATATTTTAATTTAATGGCCGCCATTTTGAAAAAAGATGGCTGATGAATCTGGCCAGCGAAATTGGTCGAGGTGTTGATGTATACTTTCCACATGCCTTCTTACATCGAAATAGGCGAATACGTGTGTTATCGCGTGACAAATACAAGATCGTTTCAAAATGTTAGCCATGCTAGAAATTCAAAGTGCTATAAATCAACCATTTTTTAAGATATCAACAAAATAACAAATTTTCAGAAACAAAAACTTTTCCGGAATCTTTGTATCAAGTCCAAACACATAAAAAAAAAATCTTTTTCATTTTCCAATTTTTTAATACCTCATTTTGAATTTTAAATTTAATTTTTTTTAAATGGCAACCCTTTTGAAACAAGATGGCGAATGAAGCTGGCCAACGAACTCGGTCGAGACATTGGTATGTACTATGTATAGACCAAGTTACATCCAAATAGGTTCATACATAGGCCTGTTATCGCGTGACAAAAATCAGGTCGTTTTAAAATGTCAGCCACAAGAGAAATTCAAAATGCTATTACTCAGCCATTTTTTTTTTAGATATAGACGAAAGAAAAACTGTTCCGGAATCTTTGTATTAAGGTCAAACACATACAAAAAAAAAATCTTTTTCATTTTCCAATTTTTTGGTATCTCATTTAATTTTTTTTATTTTTTAATTTTTTTTAAATTACCGCCATTTTGAAACAAGATGGCGGATGAAGCTGGCCAACGAACTCGGTCGCGATATTTGTATGTACTATGTACACACCAAGGTACATCCAAGTCGGTTCATAAATACGCCTGTTATTACGTGAGAAAAATCAGGACGTTTCAAAATGTCAGCAACGCTAGAAATTCAAAATGCTATAACTCAGCCATTTCTTAAGATATAGACGAAACAAAAACTGCTCCCGAATCTTTTTATCAAGGTCAAACACATAAGAAGAAAATATTTTTTTCAATTTTCAATTTTTTGTACCACATTTCAAATTTAAATTTTTTCTTAAAAATTTAAATGGCCGCCATTTTTAAACAAGATGGCGGGTGAAGCTGGCCAACGAACCCGGTCGAGACATTGGTATGTACTATGTATAAACGAAGTTACATCCAAATCGGTTCATAAATACGCCTTTTATCGCGTGACAAAATTCAGGACGTTTCAAAATTTCAGCCACGCTAGAAATTCAAAATGCTATAACTCAGCCATTTTTTAAGATAGAGACGAAACAAAAACTGCTCCGAAATCTTTGTATAAAGGTCAAATACATAAGAAAAAAATATTTTTCCATTTTCAATTTTTTGGTACCACATTTCAAATTTTAAATTTGAAAAATAAATTTTAAATGGCCGCCATTTTGAAACAAAATGGCGGATGAAGCTGGCCAACGAACTCCGTCGAGAGATTGGTATGTACTATGTACACACCGAATTACATCCAATTCGGTTCATAAATACGCCATTTATTGCGTGACAAAATTCAGGACGTTTCAAAATGTCAGCCACGCTAGAAATTCAAAATGCTATAACTCAGCCATTTTTTAAGATATAGACGAAACAAAAACTGCTCCGGAATCTTTGTATAAAGGTCAAATACATAAGAAAAAATATGTTTCCATTTTTAATTTTTTGGTACCACATTTCAAGTTTTAAATTTTTTTAAAAATTTTAAATGGCCGCCATTTTGAAACAAAACGGCGGATGAAGCTGGCCAACGAACTCGGTCGAGACATTGGTATGTACTATGAACACACCAAATTACATCGAAATCGGTTCATAATTACGGGAGTTACAGTGTGACATAGGTCAGATATATATATATATATATATATATATATATATATATATCAATTTTGAACGGAGGGTGGTTTCGGGATCTGGGGGTCATGATCGATGAAAATATACCAAAATTTTTTGAAATCGCTTTCCTCCGAACGGCTGCAATAGGTAGCTTTTTTGTAAAGAAAGCTACCTAAAAGTGTATAAATACCTTTTCGGAGACCGTTGGAGTTAGTGTATGGAAAAAGAGAAAATAAAATATGAAAAAAAAAAAAAAACTTTTAATGTGACCTAATCTGAATATTATCTTTTAATTCTAAATACACAAATGTTATAAGTAATTATAAAAACAAAAATCCCGCCTTAAAAAATATAAAATGCAACATAATCTTATCTCAAGCCATGTTTTACTTATTTAAAATAAAATTTTTGCTATAGAACAGATAATATGATTAATGATCATGAACACTGATATTAAACTTTTTGAAAATAATAGAAAAAATACTACAATGTATTTTGTTTAATATTAATTTTAAACAAACTGTAATTTTTACTCTTTCATTAATATCATTGTAATATATATATATATATTTCACAGTACACAAACGTCAAACAAAACCAATTAACAGTTTAAAGCATTAAAATATCTTAAGTTTTAAGATCCGTAAGTTATATCAATTCTTTTTCATGTTTAATTCCTTTATTTAAATTATCTTTATAAAAGGAAATAGTCTTTATTCCGAATTTGGGTATCAACCGATTTTCTTTTAATCTAATCTAAACAAATCCTAAAACAAGCTATCTCAATGAATGGCAATTAGTTTCAGCGTAGAAATGTTTTGTTTTGAATGAACAATGCAGCATGCAATAACAAAACTAAGCTAATGTTTTTTACTGCCGTTTGCATACTCTAATGGAACGATGTTTGGCATTATTTGACTTTTAGTAAATAACATATTGCTATTACAGAAATTTGATGAAATATTTTTTTAATCTTTAAAAAATATGTGCTGCATAAAATGCAACTGGATTTTTTTAAACATTTCTTTAATGAAAATTAAGCGAAAAGGCCGCAACCATTTATATCTAGCCTATATATATAAAATCCTAATGAAACGGATATTATGAAACGACTGAATTGAAACGAATTTATGTAACGATTCTATGACACAACTGATTAAACAACTGATTCTGTTTCACGGCAATTTCTCCTAAAATATGGAATACTTTGCGATGAAATTAACACCAAAAATCCGTATTGATCCACAGATCTCAAAACTGGTATTGGAATTTTTTAATTCGAATTAGTTTTCGAAATATTATTTTTTTTCTAATTTTAAATACTTTTTTTCTAATGGTGGCAACTCAAATTTTAATCAAACAGACATATATATTTTTTCATATTTCAGAAAAGTTTGACATGGTAACCTGGCTATTGTTGTTTATTTGATAATAAATGTTTATTTACATTTATTTCTTTTTATAAATTATATAAATTATTTCGTTCTATAAATATTAAATTTTTTTATAAGAGATTTTATTTTCAGAAAATGTTATTATTTTAAATAAATTTGGCGATCCGTTTGGCCTCCCTTAAATGTATGCTAAGAAATGTATCATGTTACTTTTATTTATAATTCAATTTACTTGAACAGTCTTTCGCCAAATCGAAAGATTCTGATGGAGAAATCAAGAACTTGGTATTTTTATGTTAGCGGGACGCAGGCGGTACATCACCAAACATTTTCCCCGTCGCATGTTTTTATATTTCATTAATTTCATTTAAAATATAATCCTTTCAATCATTTTATTTAAAATACAAAACTTCCATTTAAAACTGAACGTTTCAAATGGAAGTTTAAAACTGAACACACTTAATACTTAAAAATTAACACTTAAACTTGAAAACACTTAAAATTGACGGCTTTCACTTCTTTCTTTCTTTTAAAACAAAACGAAAAGAAAATATCAGGCATGGATGTCATATACGCACCGGGGTACCTAATTGGCGCCAAATTGTCATTTTTTGATTGACATGGTAACCCAACTGTTGTTGTTTATTTAATAATAAATGTTTATTTACTTTTATTTCTTTTTTTAAATTATATAAATTATTTTGTTCTATAGTTATCAATTATTTTTATTATTTCCTTTTGAAAATAATAGAAAATAATTAAAAAATACTGTACTACTTAGTTATTCCGTCGACCTTTTACACCTTTTTAAAATTTTGGCACCTGGAATATAAGAGGCGAAGGGATTCGCCCGGAACTCTTGATGATAGTCACATGACTTAGGCTATTGTTATAGAAATTGCTTTAAAATACCGAAAACGAATACTCTGTACACTTAATTCATTTTATTTGAGCTTCTTTTTAAATGTTTAACTTATCCTCTTTAATCAAACACGAAAACAACCATTGGATGTCTTAACAGCAAATGATTCGGCCTTAATTTTTTGCAATCAAAGGGAATTGAATAGAAACCCGTTTACAGGGAGATCTGCACAGCTTTTTTCAGTGTAATTCAATCTCATCTAATATTTTAAAAACCCATCAGATTAGTGTGTTTTTAGATTCTGCGGTGTCTGAACGGGGGTTGGCGACCGTAGATTGCAGGGGGCAGAGCCCCCTAGTTTAAAAATATTTTAGTTTCAGAAGTAGTAAAATATATCAATTTGAATCTATTGTACAATTCTATTATTATAACACCCCCATAAAGAATGTCAATCAACTCTTTTTAGGTTCTGTAAAATTCGTGAAATTTCTATGAATGTCTACTAATCAAATACCGATGCTATTTATCTTAATGCATGTCAATTACTTCCAGTATACAACTTTTCTTCCGAATTAACAACATAACACCAGTCATAAAACGAGTCTAAAGACATCATTTAATCTGGCAATAGAATCTAGCAAGAGAGCAATGATAGTCTTTATTTTTCTTTTACTAAATGAAAATAATAGTTCTTCTAGAAATACAATGCAGCGATTTCTAATTCTAGAAAGAATTTAAACACTTATCAACTTGAAGATATATAAGTTATTTCTTGTTTTTATTTCTTGAAAAAAAATCATTTCATTAATAAAAAGAAATATCACTGCAAATGGAAGATGCATAAACAATTATCAAATTCAAAAAATTCCAAAGAAACAAATTTTTATTTCAATTCCTCATGCTTAAAAATTTGCAGACTTGTTTGCTGCATTTACATTTAATAAGATGTATGTTTAGTAACTTTAAATAGCAGTCAAATCAATATATTAAATATAACTTTAGTTAAGATAAATTAAAATTTTTCCACGTAGAAGAAAATTTCTTTTTGTTTAAAATTTTTAAATTAGCCGTGTGCCTCTAAATATAAGCTGAAGTAATCCTCACATTTGTTATAAATTTAAAAGAAGAAATACTGAGAATTTGACTGTTTATGTTTCCTAAAAAATGTATAACCCACTATTTATTTTTCGATACATTAAACATATATGCATTTTCATATCAATAACTTTCTTATAAATATAATTAAATAAAAATGATGCATTTTGCAATACTGGAGCGATAGACAGGTGATAAATTTACACTTTATAATATTTAAATTTATTAAGTTTATTGAATAGAATAACATATGAAAAAGAATCTGGCGCACATTTCTTTTAAAAATTAAGCAACAACAACAACATAACAGATTTCCATCATAAAATGCAATAAATGAGCATTCCATCGCTTTTTCTCCTCAAATAAAAATAGGTGTCCTAAATACCTACCTTTCGAAGCAGCCTTTTACTAAGACGATCATTATCACCATATATATTATTCATGTTGTCAACATCTCCTTTTTCAATTCCTACTATTATTTCACACTCTCCATATATTTATTTATACATTTATTTATTTATATATTTATTTGTTCACATTTTCAATCGTTAATAAAATACTAATTATTCATCCTATCAAGTTGAAATAATTTTTTTTAAAACTTGTACTGTATGACAATTGATGATAATACCGTTTTTTCAAATAATAATTAAATAATTAAATTTCAATTAATTAACTTTAGTTTTGCATGGGAAACAAAATGGTGGCCATTGGTTATTGAAGATCAATGAAAGTATTTCCAATAAGGGGTTACCATAGGGGGTGTACAGAAGCTTGGCGATTTCTCTATATTTGTATTGAGTTATACGGATGGCTGTTAGGGTTGATAATGATGTGAACAATATTAAAAGAGCGAATTAGTCCATATTCCAGAGAGAGACCAGCCGAATACTGTATATATTCTTTATTGACCCATTGGACACCAGGTTCGGAGTATTAATCGCAAGGCGAGCCCTCGGCCGGAGCCGAACTTTGGAGAGAGATTGTAGTTTTTACATTTTTTATGCTCACCGATAAAGAGACCAGAAGGAAGTGATACAATTACATTTTCTCGAAATGCTCGAGTATTGGCAGGAGTACATACACAATTTCACCAGATACATATATGCTATATTGCGAGATTGCAGGGAGGAAGACATGTGGTCAAAGTAAGATAATTGAAATTGAATGGGGGATATAAAAGAGTAATGAAAAATATTTAACGCCAAATGATTACTTAGAAATTATAGTACATAAACCGCAAAATAACGTTCTATAGTGGTTTGCCACAGTTCTCATGTGATTAAAGCGGACAAAAGCGCATGTTAATAAACTAAATCAAAATAAAGACAGGGTTAATAACTGAAATGACTAATATATCTTTCATCTGGACCGACGGTCAAAAATGTAGAAGCAATATGTCTGACTAATTTCTGCATATCATCAAAACTAAGGCAGAAGGATGAAAATTAGAATCCAGTTGCTAGACGAGAAAAGAAAATTATTTCTTTTCTTTTAAATGCAGTGCGCTGCGGTTAAAATATTACAGTTACAGAAAAATGATTGCTTAATTTATGAAGGCGAAAAGAGCGCTAAAAACAGATTGAATCCAAATGCAGACAGATAATTAAATTTTAAGAATTAAAAAAATGTAATTTTAAAGGGGGGAAAGCAGAAAGGTATTAATATTAATATGTGAAGGTAGGCGCCTTCACAAATATCTCCCCAACAGCCGAAAAAGAACGAAGTGAACCGCGAATGAAAAAAATTGACCTCATGTCTTCTCTCAAATACATTACACATAAAGAAATATGTAAAAATGTAATTTTTTATAGTGGGAACCCGGTGACCAACAGTTTATAAACATATACAGAAATAATAAATATGTAAAGAACAAATAAATCATGTCTCATATAAAAAGCATGCCTATAAGCATGGCAAAGCAAGTTGGTACCAAAGACTTGCAAAAATATTTTTTTTTTTTTTTTTTTTTTTTTTTTTTTTTTTTTAAATGAACTGCAGTTTAAAACTTCTGGACTGATGTTTTCTTAAAAAAAAAAATCTTTTTAACGTGTGCACACGGTAATTATTTTTTTATGATTTCCAGAAGATTTTAATATAAAATTGCTTGAACTGTCAGTCCAAGCAAGAGCAATTTCCACAATTGCTACAAAAGTTGGTCATACTCCAACTTATAAAATTATTTTTTTTTGAGACATGAACTGTATATAAAGACAAAAACATTACATGATATAGTAAATATAAAAAAGGTAGATTTTCGGCACTATTTGTGACATCTAAAGTTTTTAAAAGTAGTGTAACTAGTAAAAGGAGAGGAAGATGGGTTAAATTATTTGTTGATAACTGCCATAGTTTTATCTAGTAAAAAAAGACAGAATGTGTTTTACTGAGAATCTAATTTAAGAGAAGTGTATTTTAAACATATTGCATTCCTATAAGGTATAAACAAGAGGTAGGTAAGAACTGTCCTGAGAAAGTACCCCTTAAAAAAAAATGAAAAAAATGCACATTAAATTTAATGAAATTTAATAAGCACTGTACAACAGGTGACACAAAAAGTATGTGTGTGTGTGTGTGAATGCAGTCATGAATAACACCATTTGGTGGTACAACTGGTATATACCAGTATTAAACCACATGTGTCAATGAACATAACAAAAACAAGCAAAAAAAAAAAGAAACAATGCACACCTGTGTACTGATTGATTAGAAATCGTGAATAAGAAAACTACCTTATCACTTGAATTACCTTGAATAGCCAAGGACGGTACTGAATGAAAAAAAGTTAAATAAAAAGTAAAGTGTAATCCTGTAAATTTGCAAAAAAGAAACTTTTTTTTATTACCGATTAAATTAAAATAACCTTTAAGTAAAAGGTCAACAGGTTTCAATCAAAGCCATGGAAATGTGAAAGAAGTGTACATTTCATTTCTTTCTTTTTTTACGAAACAAAAATGATATAGAATGCGAAATTAGAATAGTGTTATTTATAATGTGTAACTATTATATAATTAAAAAATGCTGCATATCTAAATGAGCAATCCCACACGCAGTACCTATGACTAACCGTTGTATGTAACCTTTGTAGAAACCTTTGTATAGGATATCTGCCTGTAAAATTGCACAAAAGAACCAAAACTTGAAAGAAAATTCTAATGTTCAACAAGAAAAAAATTAAGTTTAATACCATTGTAAATTATAAACACCAGAAAATGCCTAACAGATACAATAAGCGGTGTTTTTTTGTTTTTTTTTTGTTTTTTTTTTTGAGAAAAAAAATCTGTGACCTAATAAAATGAGACGCTGACAATGTTAAAAAATGTGTGTAAATAAACGTGAAAAAAAGGCATTAATAATCTTGCTTCAATGTGAAAAACATTTTGTTATAGAACAAAAAAAAAAAAAAAAAAAAAAAAAAACAAACAAAGAACAAACGTGTGCGCTTATTCCAAAGAACCAAAGAAGTGCATCACAGTGACCTAAAATGTAAAATTATAACAATGAACCGAAAAAATGTGTCACAGTGCCCTCAAGTGTAAAGTAATAACAATGAACTAAAGAAGTGTATTAATGAAGCAAAATGTCTATGTGTTTTGATGAACAATTGTAAAAAATTAGGGACAATTAGTACCTGGTGCACACGAAGAATCGAGAAAGCAATGAAAGCAATATTAGGGTTTTTATCTATGAACTAAAGTAAACTATGAACTACTGTGTGTGTTAAAAGATCAGAAAATTTATATGAAGCCTGCGGCGAAGTTTTAAAGGAGTGGGAAAATGAAGGTATCATAGAAAAAGTTCCTATGTGTGAAATGCAGACACCTTGCCATTATCTACCTCATCGGCATGTTGTGAAGGAGAATAGCACTACTAAAATAAGGCCCGTCTTCTATGCTTCAGCCAAGCAAAGATTGTCACTTGGTCTCAATGACTGCCTTGAGAAAGGTTTAAATTTAATAGAATTAATGCCTTCAATTTTGACAAGATTTCGCATGAAAAAAATTGGAGTTTCTTCAGATATACGGAAACCGATTTTACAAATAGGTCTCAACCATAAAGACAAGAATTTTCTGCGAATTCTTTGGAACGATGATAACGTCCAACGTATACATTATAGACACAACCGTGTCATGTTTGGTGTTTCGTGTAGTCCATTTCTACTCGTCTCTGTAAACCAGTATCATATAGAATCAACATTGAATAAGGCATTAAACGAGAATTCAAAATATCCTGTAAATATGGTTCAAAAGCTTGCGATTTATGTGGACAATTGCTTAACAAATGTTGAAGATAAAATGGAATTTAAAAAGTTCATTAAAGTAGCAACGGACATTATGGAAATTTGATTTAAGAGGGTGGGAGTACTCTGATGAAGACTGCAAAACTGTAGAACCAGCATGTATATTATGAATACTCTGGGAGCGTAGTAGCGATACTCTCAGTCTAAACGTGCCAAGCATAGAAAATTATTCACTTGAAACGATTTCTAAAAGAATAATTTTAGCAGCAGCTCATAACATTTTTGATCATTTGGGTATAGCTTGCCCCGTTACTTTGCTTCCTAAATGTTTGTTGCAACGCTTGTGGAAGTCAAAAGTTTCATGGGATGAAGATGTAGATTCTGATACAAAATCACAGTTTTTAAAATGGATGAAAAACTTACATTATCTGAAAGACATTAAAATACCGAGGTGGCTGCAGTGCGATCTTGAAGTTGAGAGTCTACATTTCTTTTGTGATGCAAGTAAGTTTGCATATTAAGCGGTTGCTTTTGTCAGAATTTGCACATCAGTAGGCTCTATACAAGTTCATTTGTTGCGAGCAAAAGCTAGAATTACTCCTTGTGGGGAGAAAGAAACAACGATATCAAGATTGAAACACCTTGCCGCTACTATTGCAGCTCGTCTAGCTTCAGTCGTTTTCAAAGAATTTGAAACTAGAAATGTATACTTCTGGACAGATTCTTAAACCGTACTTTCCTGGATAAAAAGGGAAGAAGCATAGGGAATATTTGTACAAAATCGCGTTGAAGAAATAAGAAGTATGACGCACACAGAATCTTGGAGACACATCCCAGGGTCGTTAAATCCTGCCGATCTTCCTAATAGAGGATGTACTGCCCGCCAGCTACTAAAGACGAAATGGTGGGAAGGGCCGAATTGGCTGTATTCTCAACCCGAAGAATGGCCCAAATCTGAATTTTCTATAAATGAAGAGGAAATATTGAAAGAGAAAAAAAAGACAGTTGTGTCATCTATGGTCAATCTGCAAGATGTTGATAGTTTCATTAGTCAACAGTTTTCTAGTTATCGAAAAACTATAAGAGTGGTTGGATGGATGTTCAGACTTTCCCATAACACCTTGTGTAAAACTAATAAATTGGAAGGAGAATTAAATTGTGAGGAATATAAAAAGGCTGAAGTTGCAGTTTTCAAATTGCTACAAAAATATACACTACACGATAGTAAATTTTTGAAAAAAAATGCAAACCTTTAAAGATGAGAATGGTTTACTACGCATAAAAACTAAACTTTTTGAGAATGAAGAAAATGAATTTCAAAATCCTGTTTTGTTGCCATCAAGTCATGAAATAATTTTGAAGTTGGTAACTGAAGAACATGAGAGATCCTTGCATGCAGGTTTGTCTACGTTATTAGCAAGGATAAGAGAAAAATATTGGATATTTGGTGCAAGAAACTTAGCAAAGAAGATCATTTCTAAGTGTGTAATTTGCAGACGGTACACTGCTAAGCCTTTAGAAGTGCCTTTCGCCCCTTTACCCAAAGATAGAGTAACTCCGACTAATGTATTTGAAGCATCAGGAGTTGATTATTGTGGACCCTTTTATTTACGATCAAATGAAAAAGCATGGGTTGTTTTATTCACTTGCGCGGTATACCGTGCCGTGCATTTTGAATTAGTAAAGTCATTGTCCACTGAGACTTTCATTCAAGCCTTAAGAAGGTTTATAGCCAGAAGAGGAAGAATATCTGTTCTATACTCAGATAAATGGCACGAATGTTACCGGTACTAATAATGCTCTAAAAGCAATAGACTGGAACAGTATTATTTCTTTTTTCACTACCCAGAAAATTTCGTGGAAATTCAATCCGCCTACTGCCGCATGGTGGGGTGGTTGGTGGGAGCGTATGGTAAGAATGCTCAAAGAACTTTTAAGACGAGTTCTTGGTAAATCTACTGTCGATTATGAAGAGCTCTTGACAGTATTGTGTGACTGCGAAGCAGTTATAAATTTGAGGCCATTAACATATATAAATAATGAGTCGAACGATTTGATGCCATTGACACCGGCAGTGTTTATTCATGGAAGTACCATCAGAGAGACCCCAGATCTCGATACCATAGATAGATCTTTTCTAGTTAAAAGGTCTAAATATATCCAAAAATTTCGTGAGGATCTGAGGCAAAGATTTAAAAGTGAATATTTATCTCTCCTAGTTCATCGAGGATGTAGAAGGAACGATCAGCTGAAAATTGGAGATGTGGTGCTCATAGGCAGTGACACAACCAAAAGAATTGACTGGCCACTTGGGATAGTTTTCGAGATCTACCCGGGGAAAGATGGAATCCCGAGAGTTGCAAAAGTGAAAACATCTGTAGGGGAAAGAGTTCGTCCTTTCCAAAGACTTTTTCCATTAGAAATATCATCAAGGTCTGATGCAGAAGAATTGGAAAAGTCTCATGATATAACAGAATTGTCTGCGGGACCTAATGATTTCACTCTACAAGATTCCGAACCATCTCATTCAGAGACAAAATGTGTTTACACTCCAAATGTCATAGAGACTCCTCCAATAATAACTAGATCTGTAAGGAAAATTAAAATACCTGATCGCCTGGACTTATAAAACAATATGCTTTTTTAAATAAATTTTTCCTTAAACAATTTTTAACAATCTTTTGTAATGTTACATTATGTATTGCAGTTATTTGATGTTTATAATAATGTCGCAATGTTACATTTGTAATTACACATTGCAAGGTGGGAGTAGAGTATGTTAGGTATTCCATTAATTTTTTCTTATTTTCCTAACTTTTGGAATATCTAACTAAATTTTGGCTTACCTCCATGGTGTATGATTTAATCAATGTCACATTTTAAAATTGAGAATATGTCTTTGGGCAAACGTATGTGGCAACGTTTCTGTTTAGTTTTTTAAGTTAAGTTAATAAATGTTTTTGTTGATAGGCTGTTCCATATTTTGTCAGTGTGAAAAAGTGTTTTATTTACTTTTATATAAGTATTTAGAGTGATGAGTGTGAATTTATCCAACAAATGAACATAGTTGCAATGTTTTGAAGTCATTAACGAGTTTTTTGAGTAGTTCCTAAATCACGGACATTAGACTGAGCAATTTTCAAGTACGTGATCGAACACCTGCTATGTTCGTGTCACGCATTCAATGTCACGCATCACCAATAGAGAACACTTTGAGCAGTATTCTAGTATATTCCGGCGTTTGATGTATTCCTTTTTTTATAGTAGACCGTTTTGTGATATTATAATAAACTGACATTTATTTAAATTCCTACTATTAGTTCACACTCTCCCTATATTTATTTATTTATTTATTTATATATCTTGTTCAATTTTTCAATCGTTAATAAAATACTTATTATTCATCCTACCAAGTTGAAATAAATTTTTTTAAACTTGTACTGGATGACAAATGGTGTTAATACAGCTTTTTCAAATATTAATTCATTAACTAAATTTTAATTATTTAATTTTAGTTTTACATGGGAGACAAAATGGCGACCATTGGTTATTGAAGCATTTAATGCATCTTCATATCTATCAGGGGGTTACCATCGGGGGACCCTGTTCTGTCGCCAAATACCGCCAAATTTGTCTCCATCTTGGCGATATACTGCCAAATTTCGCGACCAAAATGAGTCGCCAATCGTGATGCCAACTTGGCGATATCTCTAATATTTCGCCAATTCCCATAGACTTTCGTTGTAAACCTACTTGCTTATAGAAAATCAACAAATTGAGATATTTTAATGCAACAAAAACTAATATTAGCTTAAGGGATTATATTAAATTTTTCTTTGATGACCTAAGTAGGAATTGACTTAATATATATATATATATATGTATATATATATACACAGACGGAAAAAAAAATTCCCAACACCAAGAAAGACTTGTGTTAGATAAACGAAATTTGGTAGGCGTATTTATACATCTGAAAGATGACATCGATTGAAATTTCGCGCTTCGCGCATAAGTGTGGCGCTAGTGGCGCCACTCAGAACTTGCACATCAGGCTTACTTTAAATGCATGCTGTAAAGTTCGTGGGCGTTATTTAGCTACGAAACATGACGTATTGAGTTGATGTTAGCCAAGAATGCCTTTAACAAAACGAAGAAGCCACTGTCAACAGCTCCCCGAGTTGGAACGAGGTCGCATATCGGGCTACGAGAAGGTGGATTTTCTTTCCGCGATATTGCAGAAACACTTGGCTGGAATGTATCCACTGTGCATGATTGTTGGAAACAGTGGTCAAGGGATGGTGTTGCATCAAGAAGACCGGGTTCCAGGCGGCCACGTGCACTCCTGAGAGGGAAGATCGCCGTATTCGGCGTACGACGGTGGCGCATCGTACTGCGTCTGTGGCAGAAATTCGAGCTGTAGTTGATACCACAGTTACACAATGAACTGTTAGAAATCGGTTACTTCAAGGACAGCTCCGAACCAGGTGCCCTGTAGCGTGCATTCTACTGACTCCAAGCCATTGCCGTTTGCGACTCCATTCGTGTCAAGCCAGAGCTCATTGGTGGGCGGAGTGGAGATCTGTTGTGTTTCTTTTTCATTAGAAAACACAACAGATCTCCACTCCGTCCTCCAATGAGCTCTGGATTGACACCAATGACGTCGCAAACGGCAATGGTTTGGAGTCAGTAGAATGCACGCTACAGGGCGCCTGGTTCGGAGCTGTCCTTGAAGTAACCGATTTCTAACAGTTCGTTGTGTAACTGTGGTACCAACTGCAGCTCGAATTTCTGCCGCAAACGCAGTACGATGCGCCACAGTCGAACGCCAAATATGGCGATCTTCTCTCTCAGAAGTGCACGTGGCCGCCTGGAACCCGGTCTTCTTGAGGCAGCACCATCCCTTGACCACTGTTTCCAACAATCATGCACAGTGGATACATTCCAGCCAAGTGTTTCTGCAATATCGCGGAAAGAAAATCCACCTTCTCGTAGCCCGATTATGCGACCTCGTTCCAACTCGGGGAGCTGTTGACAGTTGCTTCTTCGTCTTGTTAAAAGCATTCTTGGCTAACATCAACTCAATACGTCACATTTCGTAGCTAAATAACGCCCACGAACTTTAAAGCACGCATTTAAAGTAAACTTGATCTGCAAGTTCTGAGTGGCGCCACTAGCGCCACACTTATGCGCGAAGCGCGAAATTTCAATCGATGTCATCTTTCAGATGTATAAACACGCCTACCAAATTTCGTTTATCTAACACAAGTCTTTCTTGGTGTTGGGATTTTTTTTTTCGCCAGTGTATATTACTTGTTTTTCTGTTTAATTTCAATATTTCATTCTGCGCTTTGTATACAGTCCCTAAAAGTCAGCTCAAATTTTTAGATGAAATAACCGTTTTTGGCGATACAGGCTAAAGGTGGTTTCGCCGTAAAAAAGGACATTGCACCATGATTTTGATTCGAATGTTTTAATTCATCTTTTAACTGATCCGTCAATGAAAGACAAATTCATGTGCAAAAATCTCAAACTTTGAAATTTAATAGCTGTGTCAATTTTTGTAGTACAGATTTCAAACTTTTTGTGTTATATATGTTATGATATAGGTAAACTTTTACTAAATATAACTGTAGGGACTGGGGAACCGTATAAAAAGTTACATTTCGCAAATTTTATAAAATTTATTTTTTACTTTAAATAATTCCACAACATGAATAGTTACCTCATTCGAAACGTTTTTGTAACTGGAATTATATGTCTGCAACCAACAGTTGAGAAATTAAAGATCGGCGATAGATAATATATTGCAGCCTGTATAATTAAATCGATTTCCTTTTACTTCGAATGCTGCTAGGAACTTTTCTAACATTTCTTTGCATTATTTTACATATTCTTCAATTTCAATTTCATATATTTTTGTTTCTTTCTAAATAGTAAAAAAATCGAGAATTGTACGTCAAACATGACAAATGAGGTGCGTTCGTATTATAACTAGTTTCATAAATATCCAGATCTTGGTGCACTAACTGTTGCACTCTTATGCAACAATTTATAAATTATGAAGTTTATTACAATTATATATATATATATATAATATTACAAAATATGAAAAAATATGACCTCATCTTAAATAGGACCTAATCACCGTGGCAACATAGAATCATTGGCTTTCATGTGTGACATATCATTTCATTAATTATGTGTGATAGTATTTAATAGAATAATCACCATGACAACCTAGAATCATTACATATCATGGGTTATCATTGAATTAATTACGTATGATACGATATAATCGAATAATAAAAAAAACTTTTATTAATATATTTTTTAAGTTTTGATTCAATTTTCATAAAATTTGAAATCACTAGACAAAATAATGCAAAGATTATTTATATTAAATTTGAAACCATTTGTTTGGGTAGTTTTTGCGCTAATGTATGCGTACAGACGGACGAATTATACGACGACTATACGTACTACGTATTTGTATAATTACTAACGCACCTAAAAGACACCTAAAGAAAAATAAATAAAACATCAATAAATATGGATTACAAATCTATTTTGTAATGAAGGGCAACGATGGGAATCCACTAACAGTATTACTTTGTATTTCATAATTTGCAACGTGTTTCATTCGCTATTTCCGGAAAGCCTGATAAGATCAAGGGACACATTTAGATAAGCCTTTGCTACATTACACCTTTCGAACAATCGGCATTTCAACGTCTTCATCATCCAGTAAACTCTGTTTGACTAGCAGTAATGAAATTTCATGGAAATGACAAAACTTTTGTCTTATTAGAGTAATTTATTTACTAGAAATACAGCGAGATTTTGTAAATTCTTATATCTAGTTTCTTCTTTTCGTTAGTTTCACTTGGTACTATTATCTGAAAAAAAATTGTACTGTATAATATACAAAAATGCATGTAGGATTTTTAACATCAATAAATAGAATGGTTTAAAAATGGATATAAAATATACATTTTAGACTTACATGATTTAAATGAATGATATACAAATATCTAAAACTTTATTATTTTGATGTCTTGATATTAATTAATGAGTATAAAAACAAAAGTGTTATATCTTAATGTTACATTAAAAATTAATTTTATATTAAGAAGATCTTGATATATTTTAAATTATATAGAACTATGAATGTGGAGTTATGATAGTAGCAAACAGTTAAAATAATGAGAAAATACAAGTTTATTTGGAGCTACAATCTTTTACTTTGGAGGTATTTATTGACAGATTAGAAGAATCTTCTGACAATAAATGATATATCATCGATGTATCATTAATTCGTCAGAAATAAAATCGTGTGTTTATTCCGGAGGTAGCGTCACATTTTCACGACTAATATTTTAGCCAATTTCTCTGATAGATTCATGGCCGTTTATATAGTGTCAGACACAGTGACTGGATGTGGAGTATTAGCATAGCATCGCTATCTCCACTGCAATGTCAATACGATGGCAGCACGTTTAAAGATGATAGTATCACATTGAGGTATAACCAGTAATTGTATTGCCAATGATTTAACTTTGCAACGGGGTGTGTGATGTTGCTATGGAAACTACGCTCTTGAGCCAAATGATTGTCTGCACAAAATTAAATGTCATATATATCAATATTATCGACGCTAAAAATGGTTCTAATGATGTTTCTGATTCTTACTTCGAGAAAATACACAGATAATATACCGTTTATCCATGTGTATAAAAACACAGATGCTTCAATGTAGTTGCAGAATTAAAAATTTAGCAAATATCTATTTTTTAACGATTTCAGCATACATTATTAAAATTAACGCATACAAAACGTGAAATTAATAAATTATTTTGAATAGCCCTGAAAAATAATTATAAACTTTACCCATATATAATGTACTAAAGTGAAGCATAGTAATACATACAGGGTGTCCCAAAAAAGCAAGGATGTACTTGAAAAATAAAATAAAAGAAACTGAAAGCGATTGAAATGTACAGGTAGCTGTATTCGACTTGCGAAACGAGTAAGTTTTTAGTCACACAGAATTTCAAATTTAGTTACAAAGTTCGCCAACAGCAGAAGCGGTGCTGCTAAGTGGGAAAATTAAAAGAATTTGAAAAATGTGAATCAAAACGATATTTTCAATATATCCAATATATTTGTATCAACAACACGACATAGCCTGATAAGAATTTTCGAAAAATCTGTATTAATGCCACGGAAGGAATAATCTCTAATCCAGTAGAGGTGTACTATTTCAATTCGGCAATTATCGGGTACCACAATTATCGGTAGCAAATCCATGCCGATTGCCATATGCTTGCAATAACATAAAGCAATCACACTATCATCGGAATGCTCGTTGAGGAAATTAAAAACTTCAGGCTTCCGGTGGGGACGGTTACCGTCTTGCATAAACCACATGACGATTCCAAGATCTTCCAGGAATTTTGTTCCATTACAAATCCACGCCATATAGATGAGTGCAGTAATCGTTTGGCGTCGGAAAAATGACCCGATGACTCTTTCGTACTTAATAGTGGTCTAAAGTACGATTTTGGAGAATTGAAGTATGATTACGGCGACATAGGGATTTTCTGTTGTCGAATACGTCAGTTGTGCTTATTGAGGAAGAGAATACTTTACTTACAGAGAGAATACTTTACTTCACTGGTGAACCAAATATTTCCCACATATATTTTCGCCAGCATCTAACTGCTACAGAATATAGTTCGCGAAACTTCTGGCATGCATTAAAGGGTGCAGTCCTAAGATTTTAGAAGATTTGAATCTTGTATGGAAACAGTTGAAGGTTGTTGCTCATGATATTGTGGGTGGAATTTAGTCGTAGTCAAGATTCAGTTGCTGCATGCAGATTCGAAACCCGTAATCGCTGATAGAGCACTTTCTGAACAACTTCGGAATCCCCATCTGTATCTGTAACTTGCGCACGAGGGCGCCCGGCGTTTCCAGCATGATCATCATTAACGTTCCCAGTCCGTTGAAAATTTAAAACAAATCATGTGTTGCAGGGCTGTCCAACGCGGTGCTCGCGGGCGCCATGGCCCTCTTTGGAGATATTCTTCTCGCCATTTTAAGGTTTCTTGTTAGTAGAAAAAAAAAACCTTTTTAAAAATGCTTCTTTAAAATCATTAGTGTTCCATATGATTGTTTTAGTATAGGCGGCTTTAAATTTTTGGCTCTTGTCGTAATTTATTTTTTAGATAAGCCTTTCTCAGAAATATGTAATTCCAAATTTATCATAATTGTTTATGTCTTTCTGCAATTATTTTTCATATCGATCCCTGCATAGTAGGGAGCCTTATTGCTTACACTGTGAGATGCCTCTTACAAGTAGTCTGGATATCGCTATCAACCAGGTTGCCAGTTTGGTCTATTGTTTATTTAAAAATTCCGATGTCGTACCTGAAATAACGGATGGTAATTTTCGTTTTATTTAATGACAGATGTTCCCTGATTATTTAAAGTGAACGCATCTTTCTGGATTTTTCAATAAAAATGCGGGGCTATATTGTGTTCCCTGCAACACTCGCCCACCCCCCAATCACCACCTTTTATAGTGAGGTAATTATTGTTGTATGATTCCAGTCACGTGAATAATGGCACCCTTCAATGTTTGTCACTAGCTGATATGCGCCTGCGCTTAGTGAAATTTTGGACACCTCTTATCTATTGTATCCCTATTTCTTTTTTTTTTGCAACATTAAACTTCCTTTGCAAAACTTCTCGTTTCAACAATACTGTTGTCCAGGCGATCGAATACCTAGACATGAAATGTCCATTGTTCTAACGAATAAATATATTCTGTACTTCAATTTACAATCTCTCAGCAGTACAACGAAGTACGGAATGCAGATCTGACAGAGTGCGTTTCCTCACAGTTCTCTCAGATTTCATGCAACACCCTCTGTTTTTGAAGTTCGTTATTAAATTTGAAATTCTGTGTGAGTACAGTTTTACTGCATTATCAAGTAAAATACTGCAAAACCAAGTAAACTACTGCAAACAAAAAACTTCTGTTGTTTTCCTTTTCCCATTAATTCATTTTTCTAATGACCCATTATTTTTCGGTTTACCTGTATGCAGAAAGTAAATATATGATCATAGTTTCGAAATATAGTACAGTATACAATACATAAAAGATGCCATAAGAAACTTTTAACGATGCTAAAATGCTTCGAAAATTAAATTTATGCATATAGGAAACGCAGATTTACATGTTGTATAAACAAAATTAGATATATTTATGGGAACTAAATATTAAATTCTAAGGGCTTTTTACTACGAAAAATAGAATAGATAAAAAAAAAATAGTTACTTGTTTCACACTGAAAATATCTTAGCTAACTTTAGGAAGACAATTGTATGATGTGTCAAAAGTTTGAAACTTCAGAAAATTAAATTTATTCAGTCCTTTTTAATAAATTATTACTTCGACGTAACTTTTCTTTCGACACAAGAATATTCATATTTAAGTTTTAAGATATCATGATCAGCCACGCTTGAATTTTAAAGTTATATTGAAAAAATTCATACACCGAAACACCATATACAACTAAAATTTCAAAAGTTTTTGAACTGAATATAACTGAAACTAAAAATTCGTACTTCTGCCTTATTTTATTTTAAAGATTTTTTTTTAAGAAAGTAATACGCTACCTTTAAAAAAAAAAAAAAAACTAAAAAAAAACGATAATTCTTCTTTAGTGGTTTACAAATAAGATATTCCATACCTTTATGGAAATCTGATAGCCTTCTAGATTGTGTATTTAGTACTTTTAATCAAAACAAACTAATTAGTAATTAGTTTTATATTTCTTTCAATAAAATAAAATTACAGGCTATAATATCATTCACATCATTGAGAATTTTCATGATAATTAATAAATAAAACTAGCTTAAGTGTAAGCAACTTTTTTGCCTTTTTTTTTTTTCATTTTTCAATAAATAATAAAGATTCCATATACAAAGGGACATTTTTGGAATACGAAACCAAAATATAATGTATAATTTATATTAGAAAATCACAGGAAAAAAATTTCATTTTAAAAACATAATTGTTGAAAAATAAATTCCCATTTAGACGGATAAATAAATGCCAGTACTACACTTTTAAAAGAGGAATAAAAAAGTATCCAGGTATTTCTGATTCTTTGTAACTTCTGAAACCGCATATGATAGTTGATATGATTTGAGTCATTAAGTGCAAGAACGAATAATTATCAAGTAATAGTGGCCGATTGCCGGACAGAAAATGATTTTAATTTTTTGCTGTTTTAATTATGTTTATTTAGTGTTTTTTCTGACTTGCTTCTCACATTATTTTTTATTTCATTGATTCTATATTATATAATAGAATTTTAAAACATTCTGAGATTTTTTTCGCTTCTGATTTTGACTATTTATGTACATGGAGTATAATTTCTTACAAAATCGAAATTGTTTGTAGCTTTCTGTTTCACTTTTTTCTATATCTAAAAAAGTTATCAAGATATAATTCACAAGTTCCTCTTTTCACGCATGGAAACTGGAAATGGTCTCACCATGTAGCGTTTTCTCACTTTATTTTGCTTAGAAATTACATGTATAATTGTAGCTGGGTCAACTTAGATGTGAAATAGGTGTTAACGTACACGTGTCACAGCCTGTATATTTATTAATATTCACAAGTTGGATATTATTGATTATTTTTTTTATTATTATTTTAATATTCTAAGTATTATTTTCAAAACTTATATTCAAAGAATTCATAACCTCGATTAATGGATGCGAAAAGAAGTTTGAAATGATATAATATATACATTTTTATAATTAAAAATCACATATAATGCTTAGGAATTCAGTAAATCCAAATAGTTCAATTCTGAGTGTTCCATTCTGAGAGATTCCGTTATAAAACAAATTTATAGTTTTATGCTCACGTTTTATTTCTTATAGTGTAGGATATAACAAGCTTTTCTATTAAAAAGAAAACTTTTCTTGAAAAAGTGAATAGATTTTTATCAACGAGTGAAAAAATAAGATTTTAATGTAGCTCATGCTATGTCCTGGTCTCGCCTCTAAGAGACATTTAGACCAATGTCAGACGGGCGTCTGTTTTGCTGCTTTTTTGCTTAAGTATTATACATTCACAATGCTATAGCATTGTGAATGGATAACACTTAAGCAAAAGAGCAGCAAAAAAGACGGCCGTCTGACATTGGTCTAAAAGAGGAGAGCATTTTTCTGTTTTTCTAAGGCGATGCATTTAATTTAGCGATGATGGAATTTGTATTTAATGAGGATTTCTGTTCTCAGTGAAATTATTAACTACAGTCTTAACACAAAAGACCAAGTGTGTTTATATGTGCGTTTGCGTATGTAATTTTAGTAAATTAACTGTCTTTTGCTAGAAAATAACGTGAAACTCCAGAAAAATCAGAAAAAATGATAAATCAAAAGTATTTTGATACAATAATAAATAATTGTTTTAATACAGAAATTATCAAATATAGTAATGGCTCAGTCATTATTTATTAGCATATCACCTTTATGACAGCCTCACAATGCGCGGGAATCTAGTATTTTGTATTCGATCTAAAAGAATTCGGTCCTTCTCATTTTTAAAAGCTTCGTATAAAACCTCCTTATTTGAATAATTTTGGCATATTACTCCACGATTTACCTTCTTCCACAGATGCTCTATGTTGTTAAAATCCTGAGTTTAGCTTGGCCTCTCTAGAAACTTGACTCATCTGCGTTTCATAAAATCATTTACGTACTTAGATTTTTGTTTTGGGTCATTATCTTGCTGCAAATACCACTTCGCAGGAATGTTTTGTTTTGCATATGAGTCTTTTATGTATCAGCTTACATGAACCGATCCATATTTGTCTCAATTCGAACTAACGGTCCAATTCCCTTGCGTGAAAAACAACTCTAAACCATCACATTGCTGACTCCATCTTTGTCAGTGATATTTGGTGTCAAACATAATTTTTTTTTTGTTTTTAGGAAGTCGAATGTACTTGAGGTCATCAGATGACAGTACCGTAAACTTGCTTTCGTCGCTCCACAAAACATTATACCACGCTACACTTGTCCACGATTTATACCGTTTTGCAAATGCAAGTTTACCCTTCCTATAATTAGCAGATATGAAATGCTTTTTAGCTGTTAACGACCATGTGAACCATAAAGGTTTAGGAGCCGTTTGACCGTTGAAATGTGTATGTCCATGCCGTAAGATACTTTCAATTCTTTTTAACACTTTCCAACAATGTTGAAAAGTGTTTATCACTTCCGTTTGTCTCTTCGTCTGTCCGAGCTCTAATTCTCGTAAATATACTCGGACCGTTCTGAAAATTTTGGATGTTATTGACCTATACCATAGCACGTCAGAAGTATTCTGTTGCCTTACGGCCAATGGGAAAAAAATCGTTTCAAATAATTTTTAGTGGTATTAAATTTTTTCAAAAATAGTAAAATTGATATGCATTTATGAAGTCCTCTAAAATATGCATTCTGTAGAATAATTGGTGCAAAGGATATTTTTTATTTATTTACAGGGCCACACAAAATAATTCATAATGGTATAGAAAACATAAAACATAATGGTGTAGTGGCAAATTGTTGGCGGCGTATTTGAATTATGTTAAACTAATTCATATATAATGAAATTGATATACGTCGCTGAGCTTTAGTATAAGTTATTTCATGCATAATGCGAAGTGTATAGCATTTACAGGACACACAACAGATTTCAGATACTATATTGTATCCGAATTACTGTATAATAGCAATGATTGCTCGAGATACATTTTTAATTATGATATGCGCTTTTAAGTTTCACTATATTTATGCATACTATATAATGTGTAGAAATGCTATAGTTCATATACAGGGCTACAGAAAAGAATTCGTATGTGTTACAGAGTATGAGTGTAAATTGCTTAAAGGTGGGTTTTAAATGAGTTAGGCATTTTTACGCTGAACTGAATTTAGTTTATTAAGAAATGTTTGTATAAAATATAGATAAAATGGTACACAAAAGAATTCGAAATGGTTACTGGGTATAATTGCAAATTGCTTTAAGGTGGTTTTTAAAGGAGTTATGCATTTTTACGCTGAACTGCATTTACTTTACTAAGAAATGTTTGTAGAACATAGATAAAATGATATACATGGTCACGCAAAGAATTGGATACATGGCCGTCTATGGATGATAATTTCTGGAAAGGCTATTTCAGTAGATTTAAGAGTGTTTTTGTTTGAATTAAATTTTAGCTAAACAGTGGGGTGTAATAAAGGTATTAGGTAATCTACAGGGCTGTACAAAAGTATTCAAGTATGTTTCAATTTATTAGTATAAATTGTTGAAAGAGAAATTTCAACCTTTTATGTGTTTTCTTGCTAAATTAATTTTCCCATTATATAGTATATATATCAACTTACAGATCAAATACAGGGCTGTTCAAAAGAATTGGAATATATATTTGGCTATGGAAGGTAACTGCTGAAATCAGTTTTTTAAATGTTTACTTAGTTATCTTATTTACCTTTTTTCCTAGATAACGAAATTTCATTAACGGTTTCAGAGAGTGTTAGAAAGTACTTCATAATCTATACCGTACACATGGTTTTTATTTCTTGTTTTATTACTACAGCCGACTTTGGACAAATAATTTGCTGATATCTTTTTCTTTATACAGTCAACATTGGAAGTTGTTTTTTCCGGACGGCCACTTTGAGGGTTATTTTCGATAAATTTCCGTTTATTTAAAGCGGTATTCCTTGTGCTAATAAGCTGTTGAGACACGTTGTGACTGGAGCATAAATTAATTTTCCCATTATATAGTATTTATACCAACTTACAGATCAACTACAGAGCTGTTCAAAAGAATTTGAATAAATATTTGGTTATGGACGGTAACTGCTGAAATCAGTTTTTTAAATGTTTACTTAGTTATCTTATTTACCTTATTTTCCTAGATAACGAAATTTCATTAAAGGTTTCAGGGAGCGTTAGAAAGTATTTCATATACTATGCCGTACACATGGTTTTTCTTTCTTGTTTTATTACTACAGCCGACTTTCGACAAATCACTTGTAGATAACTTTTTCATAATACAATCAACATTGGAAGTTGTTTTTCCGGACGGCCACTTTGAGGGTTATTTTCGATAAATTACCGTTTATTTAAAGCGGTATTCCATGTACTAACAAGCTGTCGAGACACGTTGTGACTGGAGCAATTTTTGCTTGCATCCTTCCTTGCTTTAAGTCCATTTACAACAGTTTTTAAAACATCACTAGAATTTTTGCTTTAGGCATTTAAAAATAATCACAATAAGTCAATATAAACATTAAACGAAGCTATAGAGCAACTTACGCTCTCATCAATTAAATGCAAACTAGTTGTCAAAATACTTTTGAGCTAAGGAAGAGTTATTTTTCTTCGGTGGCGCCGAATGTAAACAAACGAGTTGAAACCCGATATCGTTGAATAACTGCAATCATATTGTTCTCAATGATAGGTAATATATTGTATTGTATAGTTTTATATTAAACAAAATAAGAACAAATATAACGTTGTCAAAATACTTTTGAGCGATACTGCACCTTAGATTATGCTAGTTAATTTAAGAATACCGTTATTTTCATTTGAGTGAACAATAAAATATGTAATCATGAATTCTAAAGAAATTACACCAATCTCGAATCTCTAATGATGTTATGTTTAATTTTATTAGACTTTTAGAGAATTACGATTCCAGTAAGTTATGTTATAAAATACATTCATAAAGAAGAATAATGAATAGACACCCTAAGCAAAATTGATTCCCCCCCCCCCTTGTACACGTCATAGGACTCCAAAAATATATGATCACTATCCCTGGATTATTGACTATCATTATTAAAATTAACGACCTTGTAATTATTCTGGTTTAATTTTAATGATAAAAGAAATAATGTTTACATGTGTCAATATAAGGAACCACCTGTCCCTATTATGGACATACATGTACATATTAGGGACTGATGGCTTCTTATTGACCTACTACACAGGGTGTATGGAAGAGCCACTCTTCCAAGGGATTTTAGAAAAAGAAATATATCTTAAAGTATTCCGGGGAGGGGGGGGAAGTAAATATCTTCAGAACATGCAGTTTAGAAGGGGGGGGGGTATTTTTGGTTGTGGCTCCTCGAAGACCTATACAAAGCACCTCAGTTACTACAAAATATTATGAAATAATATAGTTGGCTTTGCTTAGCTTTATTGCATCTGTCTACAGAATTTACATCTGTTATTACTCAGTCCTCACAGGCTGGACAAATAAAACTTCTTCATCATGGGCGGTAATTCCCACACAGTCCTCATGGACTTATCTGCCGCATGTGATGCATAATCGCATGTCAATACTGCATAAGAAGCAGCAGCAGCTCTCCTTTGTTGAGGAAGTCTAATCGCTGGTTCCTGCGATTTCGCCAACAGATACCCTACTGAGGGGTGGCTTCTTTTGATTTTTCCGCAAGGGCTTTTTGGACGATTTTTTTTCTTGGAGATTGTTCAGATGACATTGCAAATTTGTGAATCTGAAGATTCACTTCCTGTATATCCAATGTGGACATAAGGTGTCCATATTGGGAATTGGTCATAGTTTTAACAAATCTTGTAATAAATAAACAACAACAACAACAAAAAAAAACATTTTTAGGCAATATATGCAATAGGAATCGAAAATATGTTTCACCAGCTTTCTAAAACACTCCACTTTTCAATATTTAAAGAAATTTTACCATATCTAATAAGAATTTAAACTTATATGTAATTACGTTCAGCATACAACGAAAAACATGTTTCCTTCCAAATGGCGAACAGCGTGTTTTTTTGCACTTTCCAGGGTTAATTATCTTTTTAAGTGCTTTTTCTCCCGGACATGTAGCGCCATATCTCGATCAAAATTTTTCTTTTAAAGATATTAGGGGTGTCAATATGGAGGGCACTGTCCTTATTGGGTACAAGTACCTTACGAAAAAAGAAACAAAGAGTTCCAACTGTTCTAATTTATCAAATAATAGATATTTATCTTCGGTTTTCCTTTAGAAAATAAATAATAATTTATATTACAGAAATTCAATGAAGCGTATTGTTGAAATAGATTTAAGTTATTAAAAAAATTCTAACATATATAATTATAATCTCATATAGAAAATTTCAAATTCAAGTTTTCTAGATAATTCAGTGTTTCTATTTGTTTAGGGATTTTAAATAAACCATTGTTCTTTGCATAAAATTAAAAAAACGAATCCAGAAATAAGCAAAATTAATGCACGCTAAATATTTTTATTTAATCTGGTGCATGAGCAACAGTAGAAAAAGAAAACGAAGAGTTTCAGTTGTTATAATTTCACTATTAATATATATTTAACTTCGATTTTCTTACAGAAAATAAATAATTATTTATATTATAAAAATTTAATCAAGCGTATAGTTGGAATAACTAATTTATTAAAAAAATTCTAAACGTGATATATGAAAATTGCAATCTTACTTGGATAATTCCTTATAAAGTAAATTAAATTTATACTGTAAATTTATCAATATAAAAAATAAATAAATCAAAATGGGTTTTTCATTTTAGAATATTGTTTTTAGTTTCTTTTTTTTGTGGAAAGGCAAATAAATTAAAAAAAAAATCTAGATAAAACTTTTTTTCTCGGTCTCAAACAAAGCTAATTTTTCTTTTAAAACAAAACGCCAAACGAAACATGTTAATGCATAACAATTACTTTACTGCTTGAATAAAAATAGGCAATCTAGAATGCGAGTTCGACTGTTCTTTTTTTCTAATGAAGCGTTATTTAACATTAATTTATTTTTTGAAATTAGGTAATGATTTTTATATGTCATTCAGTGAGCAAAAATCTTGGAAAAAGCCTCACATGCTTTCAAAATTCAATGTAGAATAATAAATGCAACAGAAATTAGTTTATTTATGCTCACTTCATAATTCACATATCATCATATTAGCCATTTGCCTTGAAACAAATGTGATTGGTATGTAAAAGTTAATGGCAAATCTACCATACACATATGGAAAAAGAAATAAATAAAGATTATAAAAGGTAATTATTTTTCTAAAATTTTTAGTTTTGTAACGTCATCGGAAACGAGGTTTTATTCGATAGAATAACAGTGACGGCTCATCCAGTGCTTCTCAATCACTTTGTTTCTGAAATTTTAATACATTAAATTTTACATTATTTAATTGTGGTACTCTCGGCGATTAAACGAGGAGAAATTTAGTTTAAAATTATACTGGTATTAAAGTGAATATGAACCACCTGACAAGCAGCTACAGTATCATAACTTGCTAAAATGTACAAAGTGTCAACGCAAATGTTAGAAAGTTACAGCTTAACTTAGAAGGAAAAGAATCTTCATTAAGAATCTAAGCAAAAGTTAAACTAGAAACTTCCCCTATATATATTTCATTTCATATGAACTCAGTAAAAAGAACAAGTTTTAAATTGTCTTAAGTCAGAATGATAAAAATAAGAGTAGTTTTAAAAGCTTTATTTGAAACAGCTGATATTAAACGTGGAACCTAAACCGAACATTGACTATTAACTTAATTTAAGAAAGGGTACAAAGGTAATATTGTAAGAAAGGTATTATGGAATATTTCAAATGCATCCAAACAAATAATTGTATTTTTTATATACAAATGCAATGTATTTTAACTTCTTATTTCGAATTTATCTCATGCAATAAATAACATTTCTATAACATGACCAAAATTATCGCTTTAGGATAATGTTCGTATGAGACCATACTCGCAAAATACTTATTATCTCTTCAATACCTACACCTTCGAAGGTACATTAAATAAATTTATTAATAGCGTGAAAGGGTATAAATGCAAAGTGCAAAAGGGAAACCTTAAAAATCATTTTTGAAGATTTTTACAGTTTTTATTTTTATTAATAATTTCTTTAGACCATATATCTTAGCTCATGATATTGCTTTTGATTACATACGTATATTATTATACGGCTACTTTTGTTAACATTTTTCTTTTGATAAAAATAATTTAATATTAAAATTAGTTAACTTATTTAATTTTTTATTAAATACGTAATTCAATTGTGTAATCTATCAAAATTCCAGTTTTTTTTAAAACTCTTTCCTTTTTTTTTAATCTACAGTTCCATTTTATTCTGAATCAAGCTTGGGATATTTTGGAATAATTGCAGTTTTATTTTTTCAGGTGTACGGGAAAGAATTTGTGATTAAATTTCCTTTTATTATCGTTTTTCTTTCTCTTGTTTTCTAATTAGTGGGAAATGGGAAAAATAAAGTAAATGACACATGAAGTTATATGGCTTATAAATCTATTACCAAGTTAATGGTAACGGCTGCAATCCGTTAATAGCATTACTTTGTACTTCCTAATTTGAACTAAGTTTCCTTCATTATTTACGGGCCGTTGATAAGATCAAGTAGCGCAATTCGGAAATCTTCCGTTACATTCCTTTCTTCCAACAAACTACATTTCAATTCCTTCATCATATAATAAATTCAGCTTGAATAAGAGTAAGAGATTTTATCGGGAACCTTCAAAGGATGTACAGAACATTTTCTACTTTTAATAATTTTTTAGCACAAATGCAGTCGTGGACCTACAAGTTCTGACCCCACTTTTTTTTCAGCACTTAGTTTTTATTTTCATATTACACGAGTACAGTAGGATAAAAAAATAACAGATTAACTAATATTACAGAAGTAAATGTACAGAATAACTAAAGTAATTCATAAACGGATTCGTGAGTAAAAACAATATAATAAACAACGTAACAACAATATAATATTATTTTTTTTACTATGCTTTTCTAAGTGCTATTTGACTGTAAAACCTTGTAGACACTTTTCCTTGAGCAGTGAAAATATTTATATATTAAATGAGACTTTTAAGTTATCTACGATTCTAGAAATATCTCCGTAAGAAGATAAGCAAAGTGAATGTTTTAATGTTTTGAGAAATGGTTTTCATAAGGAGAGTTCATACGTTGCTTAGAGTTATCAAGCTTTATTGTATTCTCATGTACTTGAAGACAAGCACAATGTCTCCATATTTTTAGATAAGTACGAGCATGCATTGTACTTTTGTAAATAATCTTTTACATGAGGAAATGTTTGTTGCACGACGTTTCAATACCTTACATCATTTATATGAATGGAAGGAGAAGAAAGAAAGCTGTATGATTTACAATGATAAGTATTTTTATGACATAATTGATTTAACTTTTAAAATACTGCAGAAAAAGCTTATTAACTAGTATGCTTGTATAAAACACGTGACATTTAATTATTTCGTTATGAAAAAATAATGTATTTATTAATAACGCAATTAATGATACTTGGAATATTGTTTATACAATAAATTTCTTTTATAAAAGTCAGTTTTTCTTAAAAAATACATTACTATACAATAATTAAAATTAAATTGTCTATATAAGCATTAAAATCGATTTCATATGAAGGCGCAAAAATCAAAATCTTTCGTTTTTATGACGTTCCTCGTGAATATGTATCACATATGTAAGGTTGCAGTAATGGAAAACGTTCAAATGCATGATATAAAGTGTAATTTTAAATTTAAAATATCCCAATTCAATATTTCCTGCAAAAAAGAAAGAAGTATTCCAGTTTCTCCTTATATTGGATATATTCAAAAACTAAATTTTGATAAAAATTATCTTTAAGTTTGCTGAAAACAAGTATTCTGAAGTTATTCCCTATATTGTTTTTTAAAAAAAATTGAGGTCGAAAATAAAATCTTATTCTTTTCGTTTTGTAAATAGCGTACTTAGATTATATATTTACGAAAATTATAATTCATAGACTGAATTAAAAGTAAATTATTTTTAATGAAATCCCGAAACAGCAAAATAAGATGTATACGCATTTTTAATTTAAATATGATAGAGATGAATTCATTCAGTAACACGCATTTAAATATAAAATTATACAATGAAACGAATAATAATAAAAAATAATAATAAAGCTACATATAATCGTTTAAAGAAATTTAGCATTGCATAATAATTTATCATTTGAGGGAGTTTCACTAAACAAAATTACTAGTACACATGAATCAAAAATGCAAAAAAATCACTTTAAATTCTTATCACTGTGTACCACGCGTACTGTGCGTTGCGATGTGATATTTCCATACGAAACTTTATTTTTTTTAAAATTTATTATGAAAACAGATTAATAAATAGTATTTTGTATAAACTTCTAAAATTTTGAAAGAAAATATTAACACAAATAAAGAACTTTATAAACGTTAAATCAATATAGAAAAATCTGATGCTTCCAAATTATAGGTTCTCAGGTCTTGATTACTGAATAAGCATGAGGAGCATGTTCTTCCCTTAGAAGACTTTAAGTGACAAAAAATGAGAAAACTGGGCCTACAAATTTTATATCGAATTAATTACATTCCAAAATTAAATTATTCAATCAAAAGTGTTTGTACACATACCTTTAAAAACAATTTATATTTTCATACAATAGATAGTTTTAGCGACATGATCACAATTTCTGTTTGTCCAATCAACCGAAGTCATTTATTTAGTAGGTAGTATTAGTGTCCAACTAATTACAATCGATAAAATTGAATAATATAATATTTGTAGTAATTTTTACTCGACTTCCTTGAAGGGGTATGTGCTTCACGCGTATCTGGGTATGTGGATTTCTTTATACCCTCGAAACATCCCAACGGCTGGATGGATTTTAATGAATGAGATCTCTATCGATTCGTGTTAAACTTCCGATGGTTATACGCTATTTTATTTTTATAAATTAAAATTAGCGGCCGAAAAATACAAAATGGTGGTAAAGATGAAAAAAAAGTTACGCACCCTATTGAGTGGCAAATCATTGGATAGGTCTTTCAAAATGAAGACAATGTTTCATTGACTATTTACAGTCAGAAGATCCGTTTAAATATTACACAGTCTGGAAATTGTGTTGGTAGGATCTCTAGCTTTACTGCAACTCTAACCTTCATAGACATCTAAAGGCTACATCAAAACAATGTTTATAGATAGGAACTAAGAATTAAATACAACTTAAAAGTCACCAATACAAATAAATAAAAAAATGTAAGTAATATAAAAAATAGTTTCACATTGATGAGAAATAATTAATTAGTTCACTTTTTACGCAGTCGGGTTTTTTTATTTTTGAAATTGAATGATTTCTTGTTATAACATATGTTGCATTTACGAGTTTCTGGGTATGCGTAATTTAGGAAATTCTTCTCAAGATGGTCCTGAAATGAAACTTTGCTTCCCATAGGTGCAAAGGTTAATCGTGCAATGTAGGTCCTTCAAATAAAATATAGTTAAAAAGCTTGTTTTTATGGGTTGGCTGTATTTATGACGGCGAATTATCAACACCAGGGATATAGGCCCCCACGGAGGGGAAGTGCCCTCCGTGGGGGTCTTTCTAAGGGAACCTAACCTGTATTTAACCTTGGATAACCAAAGTTCGAAAAAAACCACGAAAACACCGAACGATTAGGCCGACGGGCACGATTGGGATCGAACCCAGCACCTCCCGCGCTCAGCTTCGAGAGCAGAACCTCTCGGCCACTGGTGGGGCCTTGTTTTTATGGGAAATTTGCTCTTATAATCTGAATTTAGAATTCACATTACATTAAATGAGTTTCTGCAAGTAGCAAGCCAAGGAAATAAATTGTTTCATTTAGTTCACATGTAGAGTTGGAGTATTTTTAACCAGCACTTGCATATTTTTACATAACGTAAGTTTTTCATGTGCTTTAATCAAGGCTTAAAGCAAGACAGTCAGTAGTCTGAGAAACTACTGAAACATAAAACGCGTATTGGGAGTCTCAACATTCTCATGTTGAAACATAAAACGTGAATCGTACTTTTTTTAGAAACTGATATTAAATGGTAGTTACGTACCTTTTGTAATCCGTATTTTTCATGTGGTTACTTAATTAGCAATTTCTTTTTTCTTGACACCCAAAGACTACTAATACCAATACGGAACCACATCCTTTTCGTCGGTCAAAAAAGTTCTTCTCTCAGGAATATATTTAAGTAATACTGTTAATCATCCGACTCTTTTAAATTAATCTATTTTGTATCATAGTCCAGGAAATAGAGACCGTATAGGGACTCTACCTAGCAAAATTAATGTTAGTACTGGAAATCGGGTTTCTAGATGTTTTTGGGGTCGCTTCCCACCAAATTTTGGTAAAAAGCCCCCAAAAAGGCTTTTATTAAAAAATTCCATTTTTTTATTGTTTTAGGGGAAAAGTAGCTGGAAATTCAGAAAGTAGAAAAAATTTGCAACAAATTAGATATGTGACATTATGACTTAGAATGAAGGGGAAGGGGGGTTCTGCCTCGGAACATGCGCCGCAGTGTTGCGTGGACTAAGTTGCGCAATTCCACTTAACCACTCACACGTTTACATTAGCCCTCCCATCTTCCCTCCAACTTTCTCTATAAGGTTTACTTTAAGTTTTTTGGGTCGCTGAATCCGAATTTTTAACTTACTCCCAAAATTTCCCCACAACCCCCTCCCCCCCTCCCAAATAGTTGTTTTTAACAAATTTTTTTATTGTTTTAGGGGAAAAGCATTACGAAATTCAGAAACTAGACAAAATTTGCAAAAAGTAGGATATATGACATTATGACGTAGGATTAACGGGGGGAGAGGGGGCTGGTCGGAACATTCCCTTTTCTCAAAAACCAATTTTTTTTCAAAAAATCAATTTTTGGGGGGGATGCCGGGCGAAATTTTGGTAGAAAGTTACAAATGCGGATTCAGCGACCCAAAAAAATCTAGAAAGCCGATTTCCAGTACTACCATTAATTTTGCCAGATAAAATCCCCTATTGCCTGGACTTCATCATTTTGTGCCCGTAGCGCCGCAGTGCATGTTACGAGGCAGCCCTCACCCTCCCCGTTCATCCCAATTCATAATGTCATATATCCTATTTGTTGCAAATTTTGTCTAGTTTCTGAATTTCGTAATGCTTTTCCCCTAAAACAATAAGAAATTTAAGTTAAAAACAACTGTTTGGGGGGAGGGGGTTCGGGGGGAAAATTTTGGGGGAAAGTTAAAAATTCGGATTCAGCGACCCAAAAATTTTAAAGTAAACCTTATAGAGAAAGTTCGGAGGGGAGATGGGAGGGAGAATGTAAACGTGTGAGTGGTTATGTGGAATTGCGCAACTTAGTTTACGCAGCACCGCGCGCATGTTCCGAGGCAGATTCCCCCTTCCCCTTCATCCTAAGTCATAATGTTATATATCTAATTTGTAGGAATTTTTGTCCACTTTCTGAATTTCTAGATTCTTTTTCTCTAAAACAATAAAAACCTTTTAATAAAAACCTTTTTGGGGGAGCTTTTTACCAAAATTTGGGGAGGTTGCCAGGGGAAATTTGGGTGGGAAGCTACAAATTCGGATTCAGCGACCCAAAAAACATCTAGAAAGCCCATTTCCAGTATTACCATTAATTTTGCTAGGTAAAATTCCCTATTGCCTGGACTATCAATAAATATTGCTGTTTCTAGTTTGTATTCATGCGATTTCTTCTTACGCAAAATGTTATTATTTTTTTCAGTTAATTTAAAAGCTGCTTTGTATTTCTGTGAAATTCAGTTTCGTCAAGATCCTAAACAATATAGACATAGAGGCTGATATGTATTTTACGGCAGTTGGAAAGTTGTGATGAATAGGATATGTCTCTCTACCAGTCTACTCGTGCTCTATCTCTTGTAATTATACTCCGGTTGCCATCTTACATTCACAAGTAACTGAGGTTGAGGTTTATTATAAAATGTCAGGTATTGAATATGAAGAGTGTAATATTTACAGTTCATCTGGAGCGACACACAAAATAGTTTGGTTACACTATGTGTCTATTTGGGAAATTATTTGCGATGCATGATATTGATTTTATGATAGTTTAAACATGATAAGATTGGCTTGAATCACTGAGATTGACATTAAAAGGCTTTATAAGGAGCATAGAGCCAATATCATTTGTATTTCGGTTACAGGTATGCGCGAAAAACACTATTATATAATGATTTAACCCCTTAACATACAACTACGTGTGAGACACGCGGTCTTATATTCGGGCCAGAACAGATTATAACGGGCCTGGTCCGTAGAACATCTGTCGGGCCAAATGTATTACGGTCATGGCCCGTAGTGCAACGATCGAGCCAACGGGCTAACGGGATTACTAGTGAACCTTTTGTGTTATATCTATCACAATTATTACATCAGGTTATAATTACTTATCAAATATTACACAAAATTAAACAAGTTTTATCTTACACATGCATTTACATTCTTAAATCGTGCGCGTTTGGTACAACTTAGGGCCGATATGCCGAACTGGGGAATGGCTCGAAGGCTGAGTGATCTTGTTTACGATTTGGACCCAAGCTGTTGAAACTTAAATCGTAAGTTAAGGGGTTAGGGGAAAAATAAAATGTGGAAAATAATACTTTTAACATAGTGAAACTGGAAAAGATCGCTAAGATGCACTACGTCAGGTTTTCTCTAGATTAAGAAGTGCTTGTAATTTATCGTTATATGTTTTTGAAATTGCTTATTTAGCTATCTCATTCCACAGTATGTAAAAATGAAATTTGTAATTAATATTATGTTAGAGTTCGAAAGCGTTTCACAATCTAAGATTCCTGCATGTTGTTTCCTTGTTGTTACTCCTTGAAAAAAGATTCATTAAAAATGTAATTTCACATTTTTCCTCTTCCGTAATGACTTGTTCGCGAATTACTACGCAGGAAGTAAAGAACCTGAAAGAATAATTTCGTTTTAAAGTTATTATTTTTAATAGTACACGATTAATTTCGATTTAATAAAACTTTTCGTGAATCAAAAATAGACGTGTTTATAATTAAAGAAATCGAGAGTGGATTAATCTGTTTGAAACGCCTAAAAGTTAAAAAATGACATTTTTATATTTCTTAAATAATTCTTAAAAAAGTCATTTTATTAAATACTCTTAATATCTTAGATAAGAGAACATCCGTATTTGATTCGGAACAAAATTCGCACATTTTTTTCAAATATTAAATTAAGTTTTAACGATGGAAGCGCTGTCTTAAAATGTAACTGTACAGATTTTGTAAATGTTTCATCCACAATTTCAACTTTCTAGTACATAACATGTTTGTTTCTTGATTTGTAAGTAGTCTTTTATCAATGGCAGCGTTATAGTTAGACACCTTTTCAGTATATACTACTTAAAAAAAGAAAAAAAAAGTTTTGCTGATGTTAACGTCAATGTAATAAAAAGAAATTGTATTAAGAAGAGATATTGCGCAGAATATGTACTCAAGCGCTGTAAGAGATGAATCGATTTAGAGGATGTGCGAGATGCAATTTATGTGGCTTTCGGTCAAATACGTAGCACTTCTAGACTCATATGAACTCTTAACTTGTCCCCGATGATTCCATCTGGACAATCCTGTCTTCTGAAAATATTTCCCGTCTATCTTGTTACTGAAAACACACAATGTATCTTTAATTTTTAAACGGGAACCTTGTGGGATTACATTTCAAGAGTGTCGTTGTGCCACAAATTAGTCCAATCAAGTGTGTATATTTTGATTATGCTGTTACATTTAACAGAGATATCGCTTGAAAAAGATTATATTACTCCTCAATTTCACTCACAAAGTAACAAACCCGAAAATTTACCTGTCTAAGGTGGTTCTCACATGCTTTAGACTTCAGAACTTTAAGTATCCGGTTTTCGAGACAACAAAGCCGGAACATGTTGCAACCTTACAACAGACAGAGAAAACAAACGAGGTGTTGGAACTTACAAGGGCACCACCAATTATGGTGCTCACAGATATTAATGATTTTAAAATATGGGCAGATTCCCAAAACAGCCGAGACACCCCATTTGGCGACTTTTCTGACAAGCGTCAAATACCCCACATACGCCAATCTAAAATGCGGCAACCTGAAAACTAACGTGATTGGTCCACTTTCCTGAATGCTTCCAGACTGTTTCTTACTACGTCATCACCCTGGAATCATGGGAAATACAACATTTATAAATAACGACGTATTAGAAAACACAGGAAAGCTGATTTTTATGAGATTCAAAATAAAACAAACGATTTCAACATAAGTTTATTGAAAATGTGAAATTTTTAAAGTACCTTTTCAAATCAGAGTAACGATATAATGATTAAAATTTTCTTTCTCAACAACTTTCATAAAAAATCATGGGGTTATTTAATATTGTAAGTACGTGCCTATATTATAGTAAACATTGAACAACTCATTTCTAATTTAAAGAAGTATGAACGCTTTGTGTTCATAAAAAAATAATATACATCAGTGAATACAGCAACCTAGTTCTGCAGCAATCTGAAAAACACAGGAAACTCGTTAAAGCGGGAATCAGGGAGCATGTATGAACGCTTCGCGTTCATTAACCGAAAAAAAACATCACTGTCACCAGCAGTTCTCTGTGTGTAGCAATCTCAAAATTCAGCAGTTCTTGCTACCAAGCAATCTCAAAATTCAGCAGTTCTCGCTACCTAGCAATCTCAAAATTCAGCAGTTCTCGCTGCATAGCAATATCAAAATTCAGCAGTTCTCAATGCGTAGCAATATCAAAATGTACAAAACTCGTAAGGTCAGCATACATGAGAAATATACAATAAACGGCTAATATAAAACACTATAATAAAAAATACATAAAATTATTAACATACCTAAACAAACATCTCCTTTCTTGAAAACCAACTCTATAAAACGTTGAATTGCCATAATTTCGTAAATTTCTAGTCGTCGATAAACTTCATTTAACTTTCCAGCAAAAAAAATGAACAAATACTCACAATTTCAAACTAAATTACACAGGTACATTAACTTTCAAATTTTACAACTAAACACAGCATAAAATATTAACAATAACAAACTCTTACCTTACCGTCATTTAATTTTACAATTATAAAACATCTTTCTTCGACACCTCGTTGTACAAAAATTACAAAACATGCGGAGTTGAGTTGTTAAACGTAGGCGTAGCCATCCAATACACAAGAAATCAGCCAATCCAAATTCAAGATCACACAACTGTAGGCGTGGAAAGAATTTACGAAAGGAACTGGTAACAACAAAGATCCATTTATCCCCTCGCCAAATTGAACGATGCCAAGTGTCTCGGCTGTATTGGGATTCAGCCAAAATATGTTATAGAGATTATACCCCTAATTATTTTTCTGAAAGGTTTTATTCAAATGGGCCCTAGTTTTCGAGATCTTGGCGGTCAAAATTCAACATACGTTTCAAATGCTGATTAATTTGCTTTTCTGAACGTAGGCTGGCTAGCGTCGATGTAACGTGGTAGTACACTATGCCGTAGATGGCGGGTTCGAACCTAACTTGTACCTTTTTTAATTCAATATTATATTTTTTAAAAGTTACAAGTTTTTATAAAGAATTAAAAAATCCACAGCTTTGCAATTTTTTTTTATTTTCCTAACAAATTACATTCACATTTTCGAATTTTTTAATGAAAATTTATATTTTCTCTGCAAAATTTTAAACTAATATTTCTGTTAACGAAAATGAAAATAATATATCTATAGCTATCTCATCTTTTTAAACTTACTATTATTGTTTACATTTATGTATATTTTGTTCTGAAATTACGCATAATATTTTTTCTTACATTACATATATATATGAATAATTGACTAGGAAAACTTAACAAAATGATATATCATTTTAATATTTCATTTGTTCTAAATATAATGAATGCAATATATTAACTAATGACATTCAAAAATGTTTATCATTATCGACATCGCCATTATTAATTTAGTAATTATGCAATTAATTGGATGATACATATCATAATAATATTAAAAACATAAAATTCCATTAAAAATCCAATAAAAACAACTTCTTTGCATGATTTTTTAAAACAATATTGGGAGACCACATAAACTAAGATAATATAAATACTTTAAATACTTTAATGCCATTAAATAGCTGAATGAAATAAATAAAAGGAAAACTTTACATATACTGATATTAACGTTAAAGCACAGTAGACGATTTTATTAAAAATATTTTTTATGCATATGAGAAATTTTATTTGCCATTTACAGTTCATTTTTTTATGAATGACGTCAACAATGTTTATAATTGTCAGAATGAAGAAAATGTTTTTAATTTAATCTGTCATTTTTTATCTTTGCATATAAAAAAATGATGTTGAGTTCGAACATTACAGATAAATGTATTTATAGGACATTAAAAATTTACACAACTTGTAAAAACTTGCATATAACCGGTACTACTTTATCATTTTATTACTCTTTTGTAAGTATGGTATTGAAATTATCTAATCGTGAATACGTTTAAGATATTCGACATGAAAAATATTTTGTATAAATTATAGGGAAAATATATACATTTCTATTTAAAATCCCATAATGTAAAGAATATATATATATATATATATATATATATATATATATATATATATTATTATTATTATAGATCGATCTGCACTTAAAATATGTAAATTTAAATACAAATAAATTTAATAAAAATAATTTAACAAAAAAAAAATCTAGATATAAATTAGTTTAATTTTCGTCAGTAGAAGTATTAGCTTAAAAATTGCAGAAAAGCTATAATATTCATTACAGATTCGAAAATGTAAATGTAATTTGTTAGGAAAATATCAAAATTTTCAGAGCTGCGGATTTTTTAATTCAGTGTAAAACTTGTAACGTGTCAAAAATATAATATTAAATAAAAAAAGAAGAAAAATGCCATAAGTTGGGTTCGAATCCATAATCTACGGTACAGCGCACTCGCACGTTACCTCGACGCTACCCAGCCAATGTTTAGAAAAGATAATTAATCAGTATTTGAAACGTATGTTGAATTTGACCCCCCCCAAATTCTCAAAAATAAGGTCCCATTTGAATAAAATTTTTCAGCAGAATAATTAGGGGTATGATCCATGTAACATGCTCTAAAATCATCAAAATCTGTGAGCACCATGTTTAATGGTGCCCTTGTTAGAGCAATGGTAATTAGGAGACGTGATGTACAGTACTAGGAAGTGGAGCTTCTGTTTGCTTTCCTGTCATTGTGCACATAGCAAGAGTTTTGAAATACGACATCTGGACCAAGTCTCACAAAGTAACCAGTACAGTGACAAACTAACCATGTCATACGGTACTGTTAATTTCAAATAATACAAATATAATTACTTGTTCTTAATTCAAAATCTTCAATGAAAATAAAGAAACTATCAGAAACAGGATTTGTAATTTTTAAATATTTGTATACAAAACATTTTGTCAATTCAGTATCTTTCGCTCTATGTTTGTGTTCATTTAAAGGATGTCTATTTATTCCTTAGCTTTCTTGTAATTTAGAGAAAAAAAAATATTCATTAGAACAAACTGCAGCATTCTTTTTTTTTGCATTCTTTATGTTAAATTTTGCAGACATTTAATATATTGAAATGAATTGTTTAAAAAACTTCAATCTTATTTGTTTGATAATCAATATCTTTATACTTTTATACTCAAGTTTCCTAAATCAATTTGAAAACTTGTACAAAAAAAATTACAGTATTTTTCTAAATTTATATCATTATTTCATTGAAAGGTTTTTTCTTGTACTTTTAGCAAATGTCCTTTATATATGTTCTTTGATTTATTCCGATTGTATTTTTTGAGTGTCAAAGTAGTTGTAAAGTTAATTAAATAATTTATTGTTACAAAAAAAATTAACCATCCGAAGCAAGGCATTTAAGAAATTATTTTTATTCAGAAATTCTGAATTCATACTAGAAATTGGGAATTGAAATAATATTTTTTGTTAATGGAAATATTTACAGAGATTATGTAATGTAAAAGTTTATTCTTTCGTAATTTTCCTGAATAGATTACAAAATTCTGACAAAAAAAAAAAAAAAAAAAAAAAAAAAAAAAACAATCTTAAAAGGACCCAATTATGCGCTTCAAATGCAAATGTGTTATTAGTGAATTTGAAATTCAAAGTAGACTTATGATATACACATTTGAATATTTATTTTATTATAACTCGCAAAATAATGTTAAACAAATTATGTAAGTAGCATTACAAGTTACATCGTTTGTGATAGTTCCAATACGACAATTAAAGCGAAACTGAAACAGATTGAAAATCACTTTATACGATGACATTCATAGAGTTTTTTGCCATTTTGTAAAAAATCAGCTGCATATCACCTTTTTATAAACTAATAGCTCAGAAACTGCAGAAACAGCTGCTATTGTTGAAAACATGCGCGAGTATAAAAAGAGTGAACGTTCATTGAAGCCATTTATAATAAAATTTTCTGATATATAACTCTTCTCACCAGAAATGGGGGAGATTTTCGTTGGAATATATTTATAATATTTTGTTAAAAACTTGAATAGCTCATGAATCATAATTTTATTTAATTTATCAAATAATTTTCCGTAGTGAAGTTACCCTCTAAATTGTGTATGTTTTCAACGATGTTGGGATTATTTGTGTCTCACGTGTGATCTTGAAGACTATTCCATATTTTGCTGCAGTTGCAGCCATTCCCAACATATGTGAGTAGCATATGCTAAGCTCGGTATCGTCCCTGTAGCTTAAATGATAGAGCACTTGGATCACTATTCAAAAGGTTCGGGGTTCGATTTACCGATTTGGACATTTTTTACTCTGTTGGATCCACGCTTAGTTAACAATGTAATAAATCAATGTTTTGAAATATAGCTCACAATAAGAAAGAATTTATTATTATTTTTTAAGAAATATGGCGACATAAACGGCTTTTGCTGTTAAACATCGCCGTAACAAATTAAAAAAAATGTATGACTACATGTAAGAAATAAATACCATTTACAGACATCCCATTTCTTGCTAAATCGTGACTTGATAAAACATTTTTCTTTTTAATAGCATCCAGCTTATCAAATTAAAATAAAATTAGTTACAATTGTTTGTATTTATTTACTTTTCATAACATTTCTCAGTTTTCGAATTACCATGTCATAAGTTATGTTTTATAGAGCTATGCACTTAAAAACTGCAACCCATGGAATACTTATATAAATCGCTCAGAATAATAAAGAAGGAAAAATACAAATATATTTTTACCAATTAGGAAAGTGAGACTTTAAATTCAATTTTTTTGGCATGGTAGTAAATTAGTTATTACTAATTTTTTATGATTTTTAGTTGTAAATTTTACCAACCTTGAGAATGTATATATATATATATATATATATATGTATATGTATGTGTGTGTGTGTGTGTGTGATACATTATTAGATCTAATTCCGCGATTTCCTTATCTTATTCTAAATTACTACTTTATATTCACTAAATCCTTATCCTTAAATAATCTGCATCGTTAACTCTGTTAAATTCCCTTTAATTTAATGTCTCACTTATCTAAATTGCTTCAATATTACGCTTTTAGTATACTTAAATTAAATTTTCCATTTCGCGCTTTTTTCTTTCTGGAATATTCCTTTAGCTTCCATTTTTACTTTCCCGCGCATTTCTGGGGTTATCCTTTTTCCCTTCAAATTCACCCGCTTGCTCTGTCCGCACTTTTTTCATGACGTGATATTCTTAATTATTCATTGGTTGAGAGCGTGATCTACGTCATATTTGTATTCTTACACCTGAGGAACAAAAAGTCGATACTCGCTCGGTTTCAGCAGAATTTGTCGTATTTCTACTTTGATAACTTCCCCTGGTCGCCGTCTGATTTTTTCTATTATCTATAATTTGCTTACCCATAATTAAATACTACGTAGCGATGGCTTGATTAAAATAATTTGGTGGAAACTGCACCGCCGAAAACTCTGTCAATAAAATCCTGAGTTAAATCATGCATTGTCTCAATTATTCCGGAGAAATCTAACTGGATAAAACTCGATGACTGCAACTACTTTCCAATACCCATGTTGATTTAGTACGAAACATTATCTTCTTTAAAATTCAAAATTCGTTATATTTGTCGACGAGAATTCAACTCTACCTGTGTTTCTATTATTTCAATATTGCACTACTGGTAACATAACAACCAGTTATTTCATTCACTAGTAAAACCTTCCAATGTTAGAATAATCTAACATATATATATGTGTGTGTGTGTTTTCGAAATATACTTTTATTAAATCTATTATTTTAGATTTTTAACCATTCTTTGTTGTAGTTAAATGAGACATGTGTTTTAGAGTTTACTAATACGAGAATTATTGGTATTTTTTTATGAAAAAGTTAGGACATTTAATACACTAGGAAACATGAACAACTGATATTTTCTTTCAATAAATTTTTATAATTACGTAATACCAGAAATTTTTGCTTCCATATCATGCTATTGATATTGGGCCTTGGGGTAGAAAAAATCATTATTAGCAGTTGTAGAAGAAAAAGCAATTTCCGAGGAGCATGATAAAGTTTTTTAATTTAGAAAACACCGATCTTTATATAATATGATAGTCAAAAAAGTTAAAAATTCTAGTTATAAACTTTTCGAAGTAGAAAATTATAGTAAAAGTAATTTATTTTTTATGACATTTTGTGTAAGTTTCTAGCTCACTTTTCGTTCCTTTAATAAGATTAAAATATATGAACATCGAGAATAATCTAGAAAAATATCGAATTTTGTTCTGATCATTATATAAATATATTAGAAAAGTATTCCACTTCTAAAATATTTTTTAACACACACTTATAAATCAAGTTTAATTTTCAATTCATTACTTTGAACTGTTTGTTACATTTACAAAAATTAGTAATAATATTTATAGAAAATGTGTGCGTAGTACACTGTGTTTGTTATAAAACTGATATACGGGAGAGTAGCCGAATTTGGACCATTTCACTTATTTTCAGGTGTAACTCACTTAATTTTTGGAATATCTGCAATAGATCATTATACAGGGTCAATCCATTCATCTACTAACTAAATAAATATTTTGGATCAATTTCTTTTCGAAAATCTTAAATTTTATTTTAATTTGAAAAATTTGCGAAAAGTGGTCCAAATTCAGCAACCGGTCGCCTAAGTTGGACCCCCAGTCTCCTAAATTGGACCAAATAATATCAGGTTGTTTTAATGATCTAAGGAATATAACTAATTTTATTAAAAGCAAAGTTTGCGATTAATGAAACAATCAAACAAAATAACAGCAATGAAATATAATGAAATCAAATATCTGAAAATAAGAGTAATTGTTTCAAATCAAAATGTATTCAAAATATAAATCAAAGTTATCAGTAATTAAGAATAGAAATTATGGAACTAATTGTCAGTTACTTGGATATCATGTAAGGAGTGATGCAAAGCTTCTAATGTAGTTTATTGTTTTTGTTTTCCAGCGCACACAACATGGAACCGTATATGGCAACTGAATACTGAATCATTTCTGCTATTTTATTTTACTTACAAATTAGGCAAAACCAATCATCACTGTCTAGGTTTTTCTTTTTAGATTCTGAATGATCAGACTTTTTTTTTCAAACAGAAGTTTTCTTTACATTATGTTTGTAGTTCTTCTCTTCCATCATTTTATTGCTAATTGCATTATGCCTATTTTTTAAAACCCGTTGTTCCAATTGCTTTTGTGCTGTGAAAGCTTCATTTTTGTCTTTTTTATTTTATTTCAAGGTTTAGTTTATATGGCGATGATGTTAACACAACTGTTTTTTGGCTCCCTCTGTACTTTGGTTTAACTGAATTTAGCAAGGGAAGAAAATTTCTAATGCTTTTCTTGCTTTTGGGGAGGATTTGTTGCTGCAGAGCCCTGTTGCAAGTCAATTTCTTCACAACTTACTGTCTGCTTTTTGTTTCGTATATCTTTAACAGTTTTTGCTGTCACGGGTGTTTTTCTTCCAGACGGTTTGTCTATGTCTTTTTCAACATTTTCATCAAGCTTTGAGATTTTATGCGTTTTAATGGCAAAAAAGTATAATTCCACCCTCAGAACTGTAAAAAGTCTTCCATCACAAATATCCTACAGGAGAAAAATGTTTGAATTCAACTCTGTAAATCAAATATGCCGTAAGAATAAAAAAATCAAAGAAAATAAAAACAATTACATGCAAGATAAAATAAATTGCAAACAAAATTTATTGCATAGACATGTAAAAATATTTTTATGTTTATATAGGCCTAAACTGTATTAAAAAAATAATCCAGATATACAAAAAGAAACTTGCGTGGAGATAATAATCCATTATAAAATATAAAACAAATAGTGTACAAAGCGTACCGTCCTCGAAATTCATTAGTTACTTTCAAATTTATGATAGCATATCTGGTAAAATTTGAGCAATTTAAATTGTCCCAATTACGGCAACTGCGCCATTTTTTAAAACAGTTAATTTCAAGACTAAGAACAAAAACGAAATCAAACAAATCCGCGTTAAATATATACGAAATAAACAAATGAATTCATATATGTATATGAAAACATAACAACTTACCTTAGTTTTAAAATGTCCACTTACGTTTAGTAGGGAAAAAATAGATAAAAACAGCTAACTTTAGGTTTTTATAAATTGTCAGAAAACAGCACGTGGTAGACGGTTGCTTCTTCTAATCCTGAGTAACGCCATTCTGATGAGTAGGGTTTCAGCGGTAGATGGAGTCTCTTCCTGTTATTAACGGCAGAATTGCAACGGTCCAATTAAAGCGGCGGTCCAAATACGGCTACTCTCCCCTATAGAAATTATACATGGTTACTTTTATTTAATCGTAAATCTGGACTTTAATAATTGTATGATTTTTACATATTTGAATATCACAGCATCTACAATCACTCACGTATAATTATTTAAGTTAAGTGTTTTTATATAATAATAAGTATTTGTATATAATAATAAGTAAGTATATAATTCCTATACATAAAAATTGTCTTTAAAAATTCCGTAGGTAAGAAATATTAAAAGTACCAAGAACTCATTTTTGAATAAGAAAATTATATTTATAATATAAAATGAAAGGTGAAGAAGAATTATGTATTTTTATTTAATTGTTAACCCAAGAATATTTAAAAGCTGAAATTGTATTACAATTATAATTATACGTAATTAAATTAAAAAAAAAACCGGAAAATGAATTTTTTTTTTCTTTTCTTTTGATTTGTATTAAAAAAAAAGAAAAAAAAACGAAAATTGTGTTATATAATCTCATACTTAAATATTTTATTCTGCCCAGTATTATTTTTTAGTCGCATTGCGACTTTATCGCACGATTTTTCAAATCAATTTAACAGTTGGACAGGTGAAAGTTTCTAGAGATTTCCAGTTGCGAAGTAACTACACGCTCTGTATATGTGAAACATGAAGAGCACCTATACATATTAATTTACTCAGTGAAATTTTTCCGGCGCAAACAGTATAATTTTTAACTCCAAGACGTAAAACACATACTATTACTTGTCCTACTCTGTAAGCACGCTTTGCGGAATGTGTAATTAAACGTGTCACTTTTTAAAGGGTCTTCAGTGATGTTTTTAATTTAGGCACGACATAACAATTTCAATTAGATTATTAAATCTGATCTGCTAAATCTGAGTGTATATTTCTACAGAGTATGATCAAAGTCACTAAAACGTTTAGATACCCAACCAGTTTTTAGACATTTAGTCGTACAACTACAGAAATATATGAATTAGTACTTTCTTATAAACCGAGGATCTAAAGGACATTTTTGAACTCATATTTTTTGTAAACACAATTGAAATGTTTATTTGCATTAAAACGGTATTTGTAAAGAAAATATGGTTACAAAAGTCATAATTAAATAAAAGCATTTAATGTTTTCAAGTTCTGCTGAAGCACTCTTCGTAAAAATAACAAATGTCGCTATTCACGCTTACATTTACAACTTAGTCATACCCATACAATTATAAAAAGCCAATGTATCCACTTCGTATCCACGTAGCACATCGGACGTTTAAAAACCGATAAATTTTTCATGCCATAATAAAAGAATTATTATTGATCAAAATTTCTCGCATAATTTTCATGGTCCATGGAGTTGGCATTGTAAAATTTTGTAATGAGAATGTAATTTAATATCTGAATATGTATAATCTGAATGTCCACGCCCGTTCTCATTATTTTTGTTGATCTTACAGATTTTTCATTATTGATTTAAGTAGTGCTGCTTAGAGCTACATGTTTCGTTTAAATGCCATTTGTGGAATCTCACATTGTAGATCCCGTCGTGCTGTGAAAAAATGTGAGATGCTTGATCATTGTTGTTATGACGATTTGGTACGGCGATTGCAAACAAGAAAACTCAATTTTTATTCTAGAACGCATACTCGAGCGTATCCTTTGAAAGATATAATTTCATCTCAAATGTCAAAGAAATTACAAAATTTCTGTCACTAGAGTCTAACTTCAGAAAAAATAAATATATGTATGTAAATATATATATATATATATATATATATATATATATATATTTATATATAATAAAAAATTATTCCACAACTGGCGCTAATAGCAGTTCATGTCAAATGCAACAAAATGTATTTCATCACTACTTTAAAATGCATAAACACCATAACTTAAAAAACAAAGTGTATATCAGCAATATTTAACTATAGAAAACTCAAAAACTTTCAAAAATACAGGTAAAAACAAAAAAAAACACAGGCAAATAAGAGTCCGTACTTCATCAGTGGGAGGACCGACAGACTTAACTCCACTCCCCACTGTTAAAAGTCTGAAGGTTTCTCAACACACGTCCATCCATCACTCAATACAGAAAAAAAAACTATTGTCATAGAAGAAACTAAATTCAAAAAGGCTAAAATAAAACAAATTTAAACAAAACTAATAATGGAAATAAAGTATAATTTAAAATACAAAAACAATAATTCTTTAATAAAATTATCTTTTAGAAAACTACTTTAAAATTTACAATTTAAATATAAACAAATGAAATTAACTTAACATGTATGAATGCAGAAGAACGTGCACCCTCCCAAACTTGCAAGAAAAAAAACCTGAAGACAGTACCTGTATAATGTTCTTCACCTGTCAATAAACAAATTATTAATTTTCTCTCCGGTTCCATTGTCAAAAACCAGAAATCCAAATCTGCATACTTCCATTGATTCAAAACATCTCCGGAAATCCGTTCTTAAAACAAGACTTTAGAATTTAGGTGTCATATGGAATGTTCTGGAAGGATGCTTCCATAAGTTGCTCACGCCGCCAATCCCCAATGTTGCCACACACTTTTTAAAATTATCTTTAAATAATATTTGAAAAACTGTATAGGATAATTATTATTGTAAAAAAGATTAGCCAAAAACTTAAAAATCTGCTTATAAAAATTACTATCCCTGCCACAAATTATATTAAAATGAATTAATTCATTAATTATAATATTTATGTAAATTTTTTATGCAAATTAGAAAACCAATGTGGCATACTTTTTGTAAAATACTGAAAACTTTTTCTTTTATCATACAAATCCAAAATTAACTTATTATCAATAATTTTAAAGGAAATATCCAAAAATTCTGCATTATAATCATCACAGTTTGCCCTGTTCAACTTTAAACATTTAGGATATATATTTTCATATTCGTTAGTAAAATCAAAATTAAAAATCAAAATATCGTCAATATACAAAGATTTCAAAGAACACAATATACACAATATACACAATATACAAAGAATATACAAACTTTCAAAGATTTATTATATTTAATTGCATGCTTAAATTCATAATTAAAAAAAAATAAATTAGCTGCTGTACTAGAATAATTTGTCCCCATTCCAATTCCACAAATCTGATTAAATGTATTATTGTTGAAAGTTACATAATTATTATAAATACAGAAATGACATAAACTTAAAAATAAATCTTTATTAATATTTAATTCTTCATTTAAATAAAATAAATCAAAATTATTCATTAAAACATTATAAAGACAATCAATAGGTATATTGGTGAAAAAATTTTCAAAGTCGAATACCTGCATTTTAATAGGAGTCAAAGGTAGTTTGTCCAAAATTTGGATACTATTATCAATCGACCAAAAATGACTATACTTCTTAAATTTACATCTTAAAAAACCATATATCTTTTTTAATAAATTCTGTAAACCAATATTATTATTTCTATTAACACTTTTAGAAGTACTGCAAATAAACCTAAATTTAATCGGATCTTTATGAAATTTAGATGTGAAAAAAATGAATGGCAAACAGTGAGGATTAGAAACTTCAAAATTTTAAGAAAACATATTTTTAACTTTCTTTTTATATGCAATTAAAAAAAAAAAAACAGAATTTTTATCAATTTTAACCTTTGCATAAAAATCTACATTACCTAATTCACATTCTATTTTTTCAATGTAAAATTTCTTACATATTATTGCATAATTGTTAGCGGCTTTGTCAACAGGGACAATAACAAAACTATTATGTAAATTTTCAATTAATTCTTTATCTTCATTATTAATAATTTGATATTCATACTTATCTGGATTTAAATAATCCTTCAAAAAATTACTGAAATGCCCCAAAAGTTGAGACCTCCATTCAAAAAATGCCTCCAGAGGCATACTAAACTTATAACTATGTTTCTTTATAAAATTATTGACATTATCCTTAAAAATCTTTAGTGCTTTGCTGTTACTAATTTTACTATTAATTCTAAATTTTGTACCAAAATTCATTAAATGTTTCACATTTTTATTCTTGATTATATCAAGATTACCTTTAATTATATGACCATGATAGTTTTCGATAAAATCTTTATATTTCACTGAATCTAACTAATCACTAATCTACTAATTCACTAATCACTAATCTTACAAGAACAAGTTAAATATGTATTTACATCTGAAAAAGCTATTTGTCTATAATTAAAAATCTTTTTACTTAACGGTTTAGGATAATTATATGCAACTGAAATAATACAATCTTTAAGAGGAAAAAGGTGATAAATATCTTTGCATATTATATTTAAATGTAAATTATCAAATGATTTCTCTTGAAATTTCATATTAAAATATATTACATCTTTATTAAGATCATTTCTATTCAACAACTTAAAATTAATTTAATCCTATAATAAATACTTAAATTGTAAATTCGTAATCTCAACTATATAATTTGATATCTCAAGTATCTCTTTTTGGAGATCTCAACTTTTGGGGCATTTCAGTAATTTTTTGAAGAATTATTTAAATTCAGATAAGTATGAATATCAAATTTTTAATGATGAATATAAAGAATTTATTGAAAATTTACATAATAGTTTTGTTATTTTCGCTGTGGACCTCTAACAATTATGAAATAACATGTAAGAAATTTTACATTGAAAAAATAGAAGGTATATTAGGAAATGTAGATTTTTATGAAAAGGTTAATATTGATAAAAATCCTGTTTAAAAAAAATTGCATGTAAAAATAAAGTTAAAAATATGTTTTCTTATAATTTTGAAATTTCTAATCATCACTGTTTGCCATTTATTTTTTTATCACCTAAATTCTCATAAAGGTCCGATTAAATTATATTTATTTGCAGTACTTCTAAAAGTGTTAATAGAAATTTTAATATTGGTTTACAGAACTTATTAAAAAAGATATATGGTTTTTTAAAATGTAAATTTAAGACTTATAGTCATTTTTGGTCGATTGATAATAGTATCGAAATTTTGGACAAACTGCCTTTGACTCCTATTAAAATGCAGGTATTCGACTTTGAAAATTTGTTCACCAATATACCTAGTGATTGTCTTTATAATGTTTTAATGAATATTTTTGATTTATTTTATTTAAATGAAGAATTAAAAATTAATAGAGATTTATCTTTAAGTTTATGAAATTTCTGTTTTTATAATAATTATGTAACTTTTAACAATAATACATTTAATAAGATTTGTGGAATTGGAATGGGGATAAATTATTCTGGTGCAGCAGCTAATTTATTTTTATTTTATTATGAATTTAAGTATGCAATGAAATATAATAAATCTTTGAAAGTTTCAATATCCTTTGTATATTGCGTATATTTGTTTATTGTGTTCTTTGAAATCTTTGTATATTGATGATATTTTGATTTTGATTTTACTAACGAATATGAAAATATATATCCTAAATGTTTAAAGTTGAACAGAGCAAACTGTGATGATTATAATGCAGAATTTTTGGATATTTCCTTTAAAATTATTGATAATAAGTTAATTTTGGATTTGTATGATAAAAGAAATAGTTTTCAGTTTTTTACAAGACGTATGCCACATTGGTTTTCTAATTTGCATAAAAAAATTACATAAATATTATAATTAATCAATTAATTCGTTTTAATAAAATTTGTTGCAGATATAGTAATTTTTATAAGCAGATTTTTAAGTTTTTGGCTGATCTTTTTTACAATAATAATTATCCTATACAGTTTTTAAAATATTATTTAAAGATAGCTTTAAAAAGTGAGTGGCAACATTGGGCATTGGCGGCGTGAGCAACTTATGGAAGCATCCTTCCAGAACATTCCATATGACACGTAAATTCTAAAGTCTTGTTTTAAGAACGGATTTACGGAGATGCTTTGAATCAATGGAAGTATGCAGATTTGGGTTTCTGGTTTTTGACAATGGAACCGGAGAGAAAATTAATAATTTGTTTATTGACAGGTGAAGAACATTATACAGGTACTCTGTTCAGGTTTTTTTTCCTTGAAGGTTTGGGAAGGTGCACGTTCTTCAGCATTCATACATGTTAAGTTAATTTCATTTGTTTATATTTAAATTGTAAATTTTAAAGTAATTTTCTAAAAGACAATTTTATTAAAGAATTTTTGTTTTTGTATTTTAAATTATACTTTGTTTACATTATTTGTTTTGTTTAAATTTGTTTTATTTTAGCCTTTCTGAATTTAGTTTTTTATATGACAATAGTTTTTAGCTCACAGGCTATCAAAGCCTGAGAGCTAATGTGCCCGCCCGTTCTGTATGTATGTATGTATGTATGTACGTACGTACGTATGTACGTAACGCGATAACTCTTGATAGAAACATCCGATTTGCTTCAAAATTTTTTCCTAGGTTCATTGTGATAAGGCGCTTCCCTGATTAGTTTTGGGAGTTCATTGGTTAAGGATAAAGGGGGAAAACGGGGTTAGTCCCTCCCCCCTTTATTCAGAAAAATGGGTTTTTCATGCAGAATCATTCGATTTGCTCCGAATTTGGTATACCAGTTTATTATGTTAAGGAACGTCCCTGATTAATTTTGGGGGTTCATTGGTTAAGGATAAAGGGGCAAAAGGGGGGTTAATCCACCCCCGTAATTCAGATAAATGGGTTTTTCCTGCAGAATCATTCGATTTGCTCCGAATTTGGTATACCGGTTTATTATGTTAAGGAACTTCCTTGATTAGTTTTGGGAGTTCATTGGTTAAGGATAAAGGTGGAAAAACGGGGTTAGTCCACCACCCCCCCCCCCCCTTAATTCAGATAAATGGATTTTTCATGCAGAATGATTCGATTTGCTCCGAATTTGGCATACCGGTTTATTATGTTAAGGAACTTCCCTGATCAGTTTTGAGAGATCATTGGATAAGAATAAAGGGGGGGAAACGGGGTTAGTCCACCCCCCTTAATTCAGATAAATGTGTTTTTCATGCAGAATGATTCGATTTACTCCGAATTTGGTATACCGGTTTATTATGTTAAGGAACTTCCCTGATCAGTTTTGGGAGTTCATTGGTTAAGGATAAAGGGGGAAAAACGGGGTTAGTCCACCCTCCTTAATTCAGATAAATGTGTTTTTCATGCAGAATGATTCGATTTGCTCCAAATTTGGTATACCGGTTTATTATGTTAAGGAACTTCCATGATTAGAGTTGGGGGTTCATTGGTTAAGGGTAAAGGGGGAAAAGGGAGGTTAGCCCGCCCCTCTTAATTTAGATAAATGGGTTTTTCATGCAGAATATTTCGATTTGCTCCGAAGTTGGTATACCGGTTTATTATGTTAAGGAGCTTCCCTGATTCGTTTTGGCGATTCATTGGTTAAATATAAAGGGGGGCTAGTCCACCCCATTAATTTAGATAGTTTTTTTTTTTGCAAGATTATTCGATTTGCTCCAAATTTAGAATACCGGTTTATTATGTTAAGGAACTTCCCTGATCAGATTTGGGAGTTCATTGGTTAAGGATAAAGGGGGAAAAACGGGGTTAGTCCACCCCCCTTAATTCAGATAAATGTGTTTTTCATGCAGAATGATTCGATTTGCTCCGAATTTGGTATACCGGTTTATTATGTTAAGGAACTTCCATGATTAGATTTGGGGGTTCACTGGTTAAGGGTAAAGGGGGAAAAGGGAGGTTAGCCCGCCGCTCTTAATTTAGATAAATGGATTTTTCATGCAGAATGTTTCGATTTGCTCCGAAGTTGGTATACCGGTTTATTATGTTAAGGAGCTTCCCTGATTCGTTTTGGCGATTCATTGTTTAAGGATAAAGGTCTGCTAGTCCACCCCCTTAATTTAGATAAATGTTTTTTTTTTTTTTGCAAGATTATTCGATTTGCTCCAAATTTGGAATACCGGTTTATTATGATAAGGATCTTCCCTGATTAGATTTGGAGGTTCACTTGTTAAGTATAAAGGGGGTAAAGGGGGGTTAGTACACCCCCTTAATTCAGATAAATGGGTATTTCATGCAGAATTATTGGATTTGCTTCGAATTTGGAATACCGGTTTATTATGTTAAGGAACTTCCCTGATTAGTTTTGGGAGTTCATTAGTTAAGAATAAAGGTGGGAAAGGGGGCTAGCCCACCCCTTTTAATTCAGATAAATGGGTATTTCATGCAGAATTATTCGATTTGCTCCGAATTTGGTATACTGGTTTATTATGTTAAGGAACTTCCCTGATTAGTTTTGGGAGTTCATTGGTTAAGTATAAAGAGGGAAAAACGGGTTTAGTCCAACCCCCTTTATTCAGATAAATGGGTTTTTCATGCCGAAACATTCGATTTGCTTCGAATTTGGTATACCGGTTTATTATGTTAAGGAACTTCCCTGATTAGTTTTGGGGGTTCATTAGTTAAGAATAAAGGGGGGGAAGGGGGCTAGTCCACCCCTTTTAATTCAGATAAATGGGTATTTCATGCAGAATTATTCGATTTGCTCCGAATTTGGTATACTGGTTTATTGTGTTAAGGAACTTCCCTGATTAGTTTTGGGGGTTCATTGGTTAGGAATAAAGGAGAAAAGGGGGGCTAGTCCACCTCCTTAATTCAGATAATTGGGTTTTTCATGCAGAATGTTTCGATTTGCTCCGAATTTGGTATACCGGTTTATTATGTTAAAGAACTTCCCTGATTCGTTTGGGGGTTCATTAGTTAAGAATAAAGGGGGGAAAGGGGGGCTAGTCCACCCCTTTTAATTCAGATAAATGGGTTTTTCATGCAGAATGATTCGATTTGCTCCGAAGTTGGTATACCGGTTTATTATGTTAAGGAACTTCCTTGATTAGTTTTGGGGGTTTATTGGTTAAAGATAAAGGGGGAAGGGGGCTAGGCCACCCCCCTTAATTTATATAAACGGGTTTTTCATGCAGAATGATTCGCTTTGCTCCAAATTTGGTATATCGGTTTATTATGTTAAGGAGCTTCCCTGATTCGTTTTGGCGATTCATTGGTTAAAGATAAAGGGGGGCTAGTCCACCCCCTTAATTTAGATAAATGTTTTTTTTTTTTTTCAGGATTATTCGATTTGCTCCAAATTTGGTATACCGGTTTATTATAAGGGGCTTCCCTGATGAGATTTGGAGGTTCACTGTTTAAGTATAAAGGGGGAAACGGGGGCTAATTCCCCTTCACTTATTTTTTTGAGGGGCATTATTCTTTAAAATAAGTGTACAATATACAATTAGTGTGAATAGCCTGTGAGCTCAATGCCATCAGTTTAGCTGGGCACTTTTCTTTTTTATTTTTTCTGTATTGAGTGCAGGATGAGCGTGTGTTCAGAAAACTGCAGACTTTTAACAGTGGTCGTGGAGTTAGGTCTGTCTGTCCTCCTACTGATGAAGAACAGACTGTTATTTGCCTGTGTTTTTTGTTTTTACCTGTTTTTTGAAAGTTTTAGAGTTTTCTATAGTTAAATATTGCAGATATACACTTTCGTTTCGAAGTTATGGTGTTTTTGCATTTTAATGTAGTGATGAAACATATATATATATATATATGTATGTATGTATGTATATATATATATATATATATATATATATATATATATATATATATATTAGGGTGGGGTGAAAAAATATATTTCTTATTTTTGATTCGCTATACCGCGGAAAACTTGTGGCTAGGGTAGCTTAGTAAAATGCAAAAACAAAACAAATACATTTTTACGTTTAGCGGTAGCGCATCGTGCCTAAAATTTGAGAAAGAAACGCGATTTTGATCATTTTTTTAATGGATGGAAATAAATCAAATAACTTCTATTTCAAGCAGCTATAGACATATTTTAGTAGAACAGACAATTATAAATAAATGAAAAAAATATACATTTCGCAATACTTTGGTAATGTATTATGTTTAAAAAGAAGCATATTTTTTATGACGAATATTCATTTAAACAAAAACTACTTTTCTGATTGTACCATTCCTGAGTGTAATTTCACTTTGTAATAAAATATAGTCCTTTACTTGTCTTTACTGTCTTTTGGTAGTTTGAAATAAGATTTGCTTGAAAAACTAGGCATTAAAGATCTCGAGAAAAATTTTCGTTCTTATAAAACCATCTCTGGAATCGAAACCGAAAACTTTATTTTTACGGCTTGGTTACTTGCTTCACGCACCGTTCTACTGCTTGGGTGTGACATGGGAATTGGTCAAAGTTTCACTGGGCCGCTGTTTCACCTGATTGGACCTTAGACCAAATCTCGTCTTCGGCGACTCTTCGCAGCAAAGATGTAGTACAGTTCCAGTGAATCATTTCGATGTAGTATGTAGCTAGAAAATGGATTTTGGGTGTTTGAAAACACCTGATTGACTTTCTTTTAGAAGCTAAGTTTCTACCCTTCATAATTCTTCTGAAACATAACTCTCGTATATGATCCCTTTTATCTACTATCATACTCAAAAGCAAGTTTTCTAGATTGGAAAAAAAATGAGTTTCTCTCAATCACTGGCTCAATGACCCTCAGCAAGTTTTCAGGGAGGAATTTGGGCGATTTTATATTTCCCAATACATGTTCCGCTCCATTTGTGATGTATTTACTTTTTTTTAATTCTAAACCATACAACTACAAATGACTTTAGGAGAAGAGAAACTAAGATCTTGTGTTCGTCTGTTGGACTTTCAATACTTAAATACAACCGGAGAATTCTGTTCGCCGTTGTTAACCACCATGAGTGGGAACGTGTGCCAGGCGCACGAGCATATAAATCTTCAGGACAGCTGCATGCTTTTATAACACAACTAATGTCCAGTAGGTACTGCTGAACGTTGCTTAAAATTTGCTGGTCAATTTCTGGAATTTCACACTCAACACTGTCAAAATTTACCAGTGGAAGTTTCCCACATTTCCTGAGCTGCGTGACAATTGGACTACTACATACTACATGATTTTGTCCCATTCGTTTAATCATCTAAAGTTTGAAACAAATGCCGGAATGATTCAATGAATGCCGTAATTCATTGAAATTTAAGAGGCATACCCCGCCCCCTCTCACACATTGTAGGGGTCTTTTAACTTCTTCAATTGAGTGAATAACACCGGTTTTCCATCCCGTATTAGTAAAGGTGCCGTCACATCCAATCAATTTTTTTTTGTTTCCTTTACATCCACACTTCCATTTTTACTAGTACCATGCATTCTTTAGAAGTACAAGAATTTTAGTTCAATGATGGGTACCTTTTTTGCTTTTTCTCAGTTACAAATAATAGAGACAGGACACTCACAAATCTCAGGGACCATTTTAGAATTGTAGTCTAATGTTATTTTGCACTTACACGCAGATACATCAAACTGTATCAAATATATATATATATATATATATTGTAAATTTTCAACTCTCTTTTTGATCTTTTGCTTTCTCTTATCACGATTAACGGGCATCATAAGATTACCATAAATGTCATGAAATGCATTTATTAACTGAACAATTCTGTAAGGCATTATTATCGGTATTGAAGCTTTATAAAACACAGATTTTACTTGTGGTGTCACAATAATCGAAACGTGAGAAAAATTAACTGACCTGTTGTTGATTTCAAGGCTAAGTTGTAATTTTTATGGAAAAGACACTTGAGAACGTCTTTATAAGTTAAAAGTTTTTTCACAGGTAACACTTTTGGGTGGTCAAATAACGGGCAGTTAAAGTCACTGCGAGTAATTTTCTTGGAAATAACCATATCGCAGTGGTTAATATAATCAATAAATTGAATCACTTATTAATCAGTCACGAATTAAACCAATCTTTAAGAAACGCGATTGAAACGCGCAACAAGAACACACTGCTAATCATTGATTGCAGAATTCTACTGAACAACTCACAGAAACCGTTGTGTCACACGCATACGTATCGCGCAGTGCATTATGTACACTGTTAAAAATTTTGCAGCATTCTAGCAGGTCATTCGACCGTTTTTTGAAAAAACGGTTTCATAACCATAATTTAACTACATTCTGACCATAAAATGGCCAATAATATGGTCAGAATAGCGTTAAAATTAAGGTTGTGTAACCGTTTTCGGAAAAAACGGTCAAATGACCTGCCAGAATGCTGCAAATTTTTAACAGTGTAACGTCAGTACAGGTAGTATTGACGAGCTCCAATTCTCAGCAGGGCGCTACGCGCTGGACTGCTACCAGAATAGAAGGACTCGGAATACAACTTGATTGCGTCGATTTAATGATTTTTAATTGCATTGTGCTACCCTAAATGAAGTACTTTTTTTTTCTTTTTTTATTATAATTTTTTTTTATCTTTCTTTTAAAGCTTATTCATCATAGCAGTTTTTTTATCTTTTTCGTTTATAGCTTTAAAAAACGAAGGAAAACTATTGTTTTTTCCATAAATTTCAAATATTCTATCACGATGCGCTACCGCCAAACGCAAAATTTTATTTAGTTTGTTTTTGCATTTTATTAAGCTACCCTAAAGCCAAGTTTTCCGCGGTATAGCGAATCAAAAAACTATAAAAAAAAAATTTTCGACGCACCCTAATATATATATATATATATATATACTATATATATATGTATCCCGAAAAAAGGTTATCGTCTTATTTGATATGAAAATAATTTTGCATTACACTAAATGTTGGCTGTTAGTATAATACATAATGCACATTCTATTGGTATAAGTTTCCCTTTTATACATATGGAAATATTCAAAAATATTAAAAATCTGTCACTAAATTAAAGAAAAATGTTTTTATATCTGTATATATTTTAATACATAAACACAGTTTTTTTTTCACTAAATATATATTTTTTTTCTTCATGAAAAAAATTTTTTTATCTATCTGAATTGCATGTTTTATGAAGGGCATAAGCTTATTTTGTCGAAAATTTACATTCCAGGTTTGGAATATTTGCAATAATGCGACTTTAATTAAATTTAATATTTTTTGCTATAAGTGAAAATATGACTAAAAATTTTAACAGCAAGTTAATGTAAGGGAATTTATTCATAAGTAAATATTTAAAGCTATGATAATACTAATCAAATTTAAATGGTTAATTTCAAAGTTGTTGAAGTGACTAAATATGAAGGCACTCCGATATATAAAAACGAATCATATTACTTAAACAAGAACACTAATAAGGAGGCGATAAATATAGTGCGCATCAATTGTGATGATTTTAAATCATATTGCATAGTTCTTACTCTAACCATTGAACTTCGAATAAAATGCATTTGAAGTATCCTCAAAGCTGCCTTGGTGGATGGGTGGGTGAGGGTTGATTACCGCCAGGCTTCATTTCAACCATTAAATTTGTATATAAATGTTCTCCTTATTTAAGCGCATTAATCATGCAGAAATTCAGTCATAATTAGGTAAAATTATCTATTCGTTTTTACTAGTGTAAGTATACACCATATGTAGTCTGTCACACTGGTTCCGTCGCATTGTGACTACATGAACAATTGTCCTATCAATGTCAGTGAATGAGATAATAATACAATCAGATCAAAATTACAGCAGTAAAAACGAATATATATTTTTCTTTAATTATATCAGAATTTTGCATGAATAATGCGTTTAAACCAGTCAATATTTTCTATTAAAATTTTCTAGAGGAATCCCCCCCCCCCCCCGGTTGTAATTAAGCCCTCTTGATACAATGCAGACAAACAACAACCACCTAATCGGGACTACACGCTCAGTTACTAAATTCGTAACCGATTAGAATTACATTATCTGACTCATCCTGCTTATTCATAGCTCCATATTTCTAACTATGCTGGTGAAAGGTTTTCTATAAATGTTCCTCATATTTTAGAAATTAGAAGCAAAGTTCAGTATGCGTTTCAAGAACTTAGTATGCGTGTCTCAAAGCGGTTTTCCTTTAGTCGAGATAGGATGTTCGCTGGCTGATTCGAGGTTTGTGTCCTAGCTTTTGACTTTTTTTCTTTTTTAATTGTTTTTTTAGGTTTGACACGTTGAAAATTTTAAGCATAGTTATCAATTGTTGCAGCTTAGAACATATTTTTTTTTCCTCAAACCAAATTCATCAGTGATCAGTTATATTAAATATTTTCTTTTAACGATTGCATATTTTGTTGGATAATTTTAGCAGTTTTTAAGACCCCCGTATGCGTACTAAACTTCTACACTACACTCTTACACTCTTTACCAGTTTTTTATAATTTATTTTCTACAGTTTGTACTTTAAAATGTTTCACTGTTTCAGTTTTACCGTGATTTGCCATATTTTTGCGTATAAATTAGTGACGACTAGCAATTTTTGAAATTAAATGTAAAGTTCTGTATGTGTTTTAAGAACTTATTAATTTGTGTGTCTCAATGCGGTTTTCGTTTTGTCAGTGTAGGATGCTTGCTGGCTGATGCGAGGATTGCGTCCTACCTTTTGACATTTTTCTTTTTTAATTGTTTTTAAAGTTTGACACGTTGCAAGTTTTAAACATGGTTAACAATTGTTGCAGCTTGGATTTTTTTTTATATTTTCCTAAAACCAATAAAATAAGAGATCAGCTATATTTTTATTTTCTATTAACGATTGCACATTTTGTTGGGTAATTTTAGCAATTTTTAAGACCCCCGTATGTGTGCTTCTGCACTACACTATTACACTCTTCACAGTTTTTTATAATTTATTGTCTACATTTTGTACTTTAAAATGTTTCATTGTGTCAGTTTTACTGTGTTTGCCATATTTTGGCGAACTTTTTTTGCCGTATAAATTAGAGACCATTAATTGGCGTTTATCATATTTTTAACTTCCATACATTTGTACGAGTTACAAAAAATCTAAATTATCAAAAGTTTTGACTACAAAAGAATAGTACAGTACAAAAATTACATATTTAACCCATTACCTACTGGTGTTACGTTAACCCAATTGAAAATGAATGCATATATTTAAGTTATTTACATACCCACCACTATTTTTGAATTAAAAAATTGTCCTTACTTAAGGACATAACATATTAAATCATATGAAGCGAAAATTATCTTTCAGAGATTGTGGTAGCCAATAACGTTCAGCTAAAAACTTGAAAATTCCAAACTTATAGTTTTGGCGGTTAATGGGTGTTAAATTCACACAGTCTTTAAGATTTACATTTTTTTATTAATTAGGGACCTTAAAATTTGTCTATTAATTGATGAACTCGTATGTAATGTACTATTAACTGCGCGTTTCTTAAATAATGTTCGTTTACTTTTATAATCAACTAAAATTTTGAATATTAAAAAATATGTTTATAATGTTTAAATGTGTATGTATTTAATTAATGTCTTTACGATAAAACATGGTTATACAAAAGTTCCTTCTAGCATATGTACAAGTCGTAGGGCTCATATTTATCTAATGAATAATTATTTTTCAGATCAAACACACATGATATTGCAATTTTATTAAAATATGCTCGTAAGTTTGAATCTTTGCAAATTTAAATTTATTCAGGCGTGTATAATAAAGAATATTTTTTTCTGAACCTGATATGATATAGTTTAATAAGATGTCTTGATCGGAAGCTTCAAAAGCTTTCAACTTTAACATTTCGAACATCATGATCAGCCATGCCTAAATTTCGGAGTTATATCGAACAAAGAATATATATATAAATATATATAGGAAAAAAAATAGAAAACTAAACTTTCAAAAGTTTTGAATGCAAAAGATATGATAAAGAAATTCATTCTTTTGCCGGATTTAAATATCACAATTTTTTAAAACATATATCGAGTTTTGTGTATAAGCAATTTTAAAGAATAGGGATATGATATTTTAAGAGATGTACGTGATTTGTAGAAAATGAACTATGAAGGCATGGCTAAAAATTACTACAAGGGAAAAAATCTCTCTAAAAGAAGTAACTTATAGTTTATTGTCAAAAATTTGATAAAACATACACAAATTAAGAAAAATCTGTACTAAACATTATGAGTGAATTCCAAATGAAACCAATAGAGAAAAGAAGATTTCTGAGGACAAGTTAAAACATTGTGATAAAATATTGCACATTAGGAAAGAACATAACCTCAAAAAAATGTTGTTTTACCAGTAGAATTTGTTGAAAGTGGTTATCATAGACGGGGTTATAAATTATTTACAGGGCTAATTAAAAAGTATTAAACATTTAAATCTATGACTGCAATAGAACGTACTTCAGAAATTAAATTAACAAGCACGCCAGATGATTCATCGGAAGCTGCCCTATTTATTTCCGCGATAAATACACATGCAGTTGAATCACAACCAAATTTTTATAGTCTTTATGTACAACAACTATTCCATTACCTGATCCGATTATGATACTTGAGCTATTACAATATCATTGTGAGTGTAACCAGTAGCATAATTTTTCCAAAAAATATAGACAGTATACATTTTGAAAATATTCATTTAACCCCAGAAAATAATATTCTGAGTTAAAGTAATGCAAGTATTAATGACAAAACAGGTGTTTGTTTATTCCATAACTGAAATGGTAAAAAACACCAATAAAAACATCCTTTACATTAGGAATGCGCAACCTGTGGTCCGCGGGCAAAATGTGGCCCGCGATGGGTTAACGTGTGGCCCGCGAATTTCGTCAACATATGATTGGAAAAAAAATTGCAATTTTTGGAAAAAATCTTCAGTTTGCCGCGGGAAAAACTGAAAATTTCGTCAGTCAACTAAGAATCGCGAATTTTGTTGATCAGACATAAAACAATTCTTGAATTTTGTCAATAAAGTACGGAAAAATCGCAAATTTCGTCTATCAAGCATGGAAAAATCGCGAATTTTGTCGATCAGGTGCGAAAAAATTGCAAATTTCGTCAATTGGGCACGGAAAAACTGCGAGTTTTGACGATGAAGCTCAAAAAGATCGCGAATTTCGTTGGTCGAGCACAAAATAATCGTCCATTTTGTTGATGATGTGCGAAAAAATTGCAAATTTTGTTGAGGATGCGCGGAAAAAATTGCAAATTTGTTGATCGGCTGCAGAAAAGTTGTGAGATTCGCCAGTCAGTCAAAAATAACGAATTTTTCAATCGGGTACGAAAAAATCTAAACTTTTCCGATTAAGAGTGGAAAAATCTCATATTTCGTTGATTAGCTGCGAAACAATTGCGTGTTTCGTCTGTTTATCGCGAATTTCGTCAATTTGCCGCGTGAAAAAATTGCAAATTTCGTAAGAGTACGGAAAAATCGCAAATTCTCTCGATGATGCGCGAAAAATAAAAAAAATCGTTGATTGACTGCGGAAAAAGCGCCAGTTTCGTCAGTTTATCGTGGGAGAAAATCGCGAATTTCGTCCATCAGGCACGGAAAAATGACGAGTTTTATCAATCGGGCTGCGCAAAATCCCTCATTTCGTTCGTAGGGCACCACAAAATCACGAATTTAGTCAATCAGGCACGGAAAAATGAGAAATTTCGTCGATCGGGCGTGGAAAAATAGCGAATCTCGTCGATCAGACGCGGAAAGATAGGCCGAATTCGTTGATCAGGCGCGGAAAAATGGTGAATTTTGTCGACAGGCTTCGGAAAAGTTGAGAATTTCGTTGATCAGACGCAGATAAACCGCAAATTTCGTTGATCGGCTATGGAAAAATCTCCTGTTTAGTAAGTTTATCGCGGGAAAAACTCGTGAATTTCGTCAATTTGCCGCAGGAAAAAAATGTGTATTTCGTCAGAGTCAAGAATCGCAATTTGCATTGATCGCACAGTGTTGGAAAAATCGCAAATTTTAAAAATAACGAGTTTTTTCAGCTCCGAAAAATCGCGAATTCCATTGGTCGAGCACAAAAAATCGTAAATTTCGTCGATCAGGCAATGCAATATCACAGATTACACATTTCGTCGATCAGGTGCGGAAAAATGCGAATTTTGTCGACCGGCTTCGAGAAAGTTGAGAATTTTGTTGATCAGGCGCAGACAAATCTCAACTTTCGTTCATCGGGTGCGGAAAAATCTTGAATTTAGTTCATCAGGCGTGGAAAAACCGCAAATTTCGTTTAACAGCTCCCCCTTCCCCTTTCATCCAATGTTCACATTTTTTCATCTCTACCACTTTCATACCTATACATACTTGTTTTTTTAGCAGTTTTAATAAAACAAAATTTACCCCCCCCCCCTCCCTCGAATAATGTCCAGGAATATTGTCACTCGTTGCAAATAATCCTGGCTATATCTCTGTTATATATACAAACTAGCAGGTTGAGCCCGCTACGCTGGTTCAATTTTCAAATAAACCTTCAATCAAACGAAATGAAGAAATCGACCATGTATTTTAATTTACCTGGGATATCATTCCACAATGCTGCAAACGATGCGAACGTCATTGCGATATTATATTACCTTATGTATTGCAGAAATTTTGAGCTATTAAGAAGCAATACTTTCAGATGATCATTTACAGTGCATTTTAGTAGGTAAATGAGGCCATTATGACAACATAAATTAAAATACTCTCTAATCTGACACCATTAAATTTAATAGCATTACAATGATTACAGAGATTGACCACTGAATACAAATAATATTAGAATAGTTAATTTTCGGGTGCTTGTTCTTGAACTCCTGGTCTCTCAGCTTGAGCATATGTGGTTTTGGTAGCTTAAATACAATGTCACTGAATGTTACGTTATGCTTCGTAATAAACGTCTCAGCTTGACAGTTCTATTACTATTTTTTACCTCTTTGAAATTCCAGTAGATTAAATACTAAATACCGCCAAAAATGTATTAAGATGATTGCATGTACATTATTAAATGATTCACAGACAAAAAAGAGTATTTAACTTTCATTTTTAACAGAAAAGTGACGCATAAAACTGTGTGTTTTTTAATCTGAATTGTTTGAATAAAATTAAAATAATTTCATTTTCATTGCCTTTTCCTTTTGTAGACCAGTTGAAATCATGTAACCGTTAACCCGGGAAGAAACTCTAAGACTTAGAAAAATAAACTTCATGCATCCAATAAAATATTTCTAATCATCCATGATCGACATCATTGTGAGGATTGGGTCAAACATTAAAAGTGATGCATCAATCTTGTTACGCATGCACCAGAGGTAATTGCAAAACAAAATTACCTGCCAAATTACGTTCCAATAAATAATGCTGTTTTTATTGACTCAATTATAGATCTCTTACCAACAAATCTCCATACCTTAAATAGGACTGACAACGATCAATAAAGTTATACAAAATTTTTAGCAATATGCATTTTGGTCAATACGGATTGCAGATTTATTTTGCATTCTTCTAAAGAGCCTAATAACACGGAGAAAGAAATGGGATTGATATTTACATTATCAAGTGTAAATTATTCTCCCGTGTATTTTCTAAATAACCCAGATTATGAAAATAACTCTTAATTTATTGCTATGATTAGCTGCTAGAGTGTGCGTCAGGACAATATACTTTATGATGATCGAAATTGGAGGTAGTTTTATCCTATGTAGGCTAAAATGTTATTTCGACAGATATTATTACATTTGCCACCATTGGAATAATAAAGTTTCCCCCCTTCCATTGAAAGTATTGTTTCTTATGAGGTCAAATAATTTGAAATAAAAAATAAATAATAACAAAAGCTCTTTTGTTCGTTTGCTTCAAGATGATACACAATAATTTCAGTAATAATAAAAAATCATGAATTTACTAATGTTAAGTACAAATTTCATGTAATCTTCTGAAATTGGGTTCACTGTCCAGAGTCTCTTTCAAATATAAAAAGAAACATGCAACGGTACAGTAAATCCACTAATTAGCGGTTAACCTGATTACGGAAGATTAATCCAGCATCTTTAAAAAAAACTTTCAAAAAAGAATAAAAGATATGCCAAAAAAAAAAAAAAAAAAAACAGAAATGAGAATGACGAAATAAAAAGATTATCTAAAATTTATTTCAGTAAGCAATTTTTATTGTAAAATGTTTTCTTTGTGATATTAAAAACGCATAATTGTATAAATTTTCTTAAGAATTAACTTTAGTACCTAACATTTGCGCAGTAGACATTTATAATAGGAAAACTGGTCATATGTGTTTAGAAAAAGTGTGGATTATATTCGCTGATCTACGTTCGAGGTTATAAAAGTCGCAAGTTTGGGAAAAACAAACCAGATGTTTCCGTAGTAAAGTATTTGCAAACTATTTTAAATGTCTGAAACTAAAATATTTTACAACATGTGTTTGCATGTGTGTGGGGTGGGGGGCGGGGGGGGGGTGCAGACTTTTGAACTAAAATGTATGTATTAACTCCACTTTTATAATTTTAACTGCTACTTATATAGTTTAAATTTGGATATAAAATTTTTTTCTCAAAAATGCTGTCTTACGCTTTAAAAATCACCTATAAAGTGAACATCGCTGGTGCTGATGTCAGGTTTACGCCTTTCTGGATTAAAATCAAATTGTTTGGCGACAAAAGTAAAATCTGCTAATTTTTTCTGTAAGGATTAGATAATAAACAAAATTCAATAAAAAATAACAAATCAAAAAGAAAATTGTTACTCATTTGGAAGGTCTCCTTAAAGCGCATACTCAAAATATTTCGAAAAAGGAAATGTTAATAAAATTTCTCATGCATGTAAAAAAGTTCAGTCAATTACAGTGGCAGAATCCCAGTAGAAAATATGTAAAAAATATAATATTTTCGAGTATTTGGCGCAAAAAGACGAACGCTGCACGCCGTTTGGAGAACCAAAACATTTCGTGCCCAAATACAATAGATAGAAATGCATTTATAAATCACTTGTTAAATAAGTTTTAAATGCGCAATACTCAACGAATTTAAACTTAAAAGATAAATTAGCTTATTATATTTTCTGTAAGATTATACAATCTATACAAATTGATTGTTGCTGTAGTTATTTAATTTTATGCGGTGTCATCGGCTGGATAAGTTTTAAGTGTATTTAGATTAAGAATGCTATCTTTAAAAATTTCGATGATACGTTGCTGTTTCCATGGCAACACTACTTTTCTTTTGTTGTCAATGACACTATCAATATCGAAGTTAATTATACAGTTTGCAAATGCTCAGAATTGGACCTTAATTTTAAGTTTTAAACAATTTAAATCCATTTAAACTTTGTTCTAAACAGCATAATTACCATCTTTAAATTCCACTACACACACATACATGTATATGGCAAAACTACAGTCATAAAAATGTATTTATTTAAGTTAAACTTACTTAAACTAACTTCGTATGGAGATTCGAAAAAGTTTTCTTAAAGAATATTTGTCATAGTATTATTTCAAATTTTATTGCGTCGCTAACCAGCGTTAAATCGCAAAAAAATATTTTTTTTTTTTTTTTTTTTTTTTTTTTTTTTTTAATGAAAGCTAAATCGAGGTTCTGCCGATTTTTTTTTTTTTTTTTAAATAAACATATATATCCTCATGAGAAGAATATTCTCTATATTTTTTTTCAAATATTTCTAAGTATGCGCTTATGAAGAACTTCATTGATATCATCTTATCAATTTTTCAGATGCATTTTTCTTAACCTGACGCAAAAGAAAGATAAATCGCCAAATCCTGTTTTAATTACAATATTTCAAATGCGTAATTTTTTAAGCATCACGAACATTCCCTTTCATGTTTAAATTAAATATTTTAATTTTTTAATATTATCACTCGCCAAAACTGATTTCGTCTTTTCTTTTTTTAAATTTTAAATAAAATTAGTAACAGTTTTTTTCTTTTATTTTTCGAGGTGTAATAGCCGTTTCAATTTTTCATCATCGATAAAGTTCGCCAAGAAATAAAATGGTAACTTTATCGCCCAAAATAACAATACTTTCCTACATAATTATATAACCAATATACGTAGAACGATGTGTTATATCTTAAAACCTTCTGTGAAATGATATCTATCTAACAGTGTACATTCTGTCAAAATTCATGCAGTGGAAATCGAAATATAGATGTTCGGAACAAAATTTCCGTTTGGATTTTGTATATACTAGGGATCGTACCCGGGCTAAACGGGTTAAAGAATATAGGTGAATATAGGTAATTTTTTTATATGCAGCAATTTTTTTTTAGATTGCCCACTTACATTAAAAAAGCATTTTGCATATGGAAAATACGAATTATTCAATAAAATCAATTTTTGAAATTGATCAAAAGTGATATTTTCTTATTAGCCGCATGCTAAGAGTTATTTGACCAAGATTTTGCTACTTACGGCATCCTTTTATATTCTGATAATTTCAGAGCTTATACATGTCTGTTAAATTTGAGTTTTATTTTAATAATTTTATTTATTTATTCATAGGGATTTTTTTTTTAATGGATATTAGCCGTAAGAAATTGATGAACTCTTTATTTTCTTTTAACGGCAAACGGATTAACCTTTCATAATCGAGCTCCGTGCGATATAGATAAATTAAAAAATATTTGACGCTTTAAAATTATTTTTAAAACCATAGACAATCAGTAAACTGAGATGAACTTTGCAAACAAATTCCATTTGAAAAAAAAATCCTATTTGGTGATCTAAAAATTTAAATTGTGTGATTACAAATATGTTAGATTTGTGTTTTTTCAATATTATTCTTTTATTTGTTTATAAAAGAAGTATTAATTTCGTTATGCAAAAATAGTCCGAAACAAATGCTGAAAAATGTTTGTTGCTTTATGTGCAAAATGTTTATTATTATTATGTATTGAATCCGGCACGTGATAAGATAAACTTTAAAAAAATCATGCTTAAAAATTATTTAAAAAAATTTAATACATCAGTCAATTAAGATACACTTTTTAAACAAATGGCATTTGAAAGTAATTTTTTTCCTTATGCGACGAAAATTGAAAATGTACGATGGTCAGAAGATTAAAAAATTGCAGTAGCGAAAATTTCAAGACCGAAATTTTATCGTGAAGTGTTGCCTTTCGCAAAATGACGTCAGCGTTAAGCCCAGATACGCTTGTTCTTTATAATATAGATACTTAATCAGTGAAATATAATAAAGATAAGTTATTACGATGTGGTTATCAATTGAGGCTCTTATGCTTGGTATTCCGGAATGAAATACAGTAATTTTCACCTTCTCAAATTTGCATACGCACTTCTCATATCCATATTCATCATTTTTGAAAAATTTGTATTTTGTTCGATCATTTAAAAATCCTTTTAACTCAAAACTTGAATTCACGATTGTCAGCAGCAGTTTTTATGTGAACAGACGCACTCTTTAGTTGAGGTTCTAATCTCAATTCCGAAGAGTAAAAATTTCCATAATTTATGTTTTTTAGACGCATTTGTGTTAAATTGTTTAGTTTTATCTAAGAAAATGGTCGTTTTCTTTTAAATATGACTTCATTTTCACTTAAATATGCATTTCGCCTAGTGTCTGAAACTTAGTATCAGTACACATGCAGAAGGAAAAACAGTATAGAAAATTTATTAGAAAAACTGCGTGTTTTCAAAAGCAGTATGTCATTTTCCGTTATTATGCCCCTAATATAATATTTTGCCCCTAATGGGATTTTGTGCCACTAAATCCTATACAACAATTTTGAATTTTTATCAGATAATTGCATGAATAAAGATAAAAATACCTCATTATTTCTCTCTAGTCTGCAATAATGAAAGCTATCTAATTTTCACCATTTTGAAGAAATTTCATAAAATGCTTTTAAAATTAAAATATAAAAGTGGGGATATCTAAAAAAAAAAACAGATAGTGCGATCACATCTACAAATAAAGAGCATTTAGTTTAAAAAAAAAAAAAAAAGTTAGTAAAATTGGTTCAGCAGAAAGATCATGACAGATGACTAAAAAACACACTTGTGTTTTAAATATATAGATTACATAAAATTAGGAAAAATTAAATTAAGCAAATTATGTTATTTCGAAAAAAATATAGTAGAATGTCCTAAAGAATAGTATTTTATTATTCGAGAGAGTTTTGCACAAAAACTTCGGGGACATGATATTATTTTAAACCACGAATTATTTGTTTGTCTGTCTAGCTCGGCGAAGCAAATCCATCCAGGCGTGAATCACCAATTTCTGTAATATAAATCGCTACTATTTACATGTCACCTCTCTTCTATAAAGATACTCTAAATTTTTGTAAAACATTGCGTTTTATCAGTGTGTGATTTCGATTACAATATTCTCAAAAGTGAAGCATTTTCACTTGTGAAGAATTTCGAAGCAGCTGGGCTGTGAAAATGACGCACTTCTACAAAACATAATTCAGACTTAAGAATTAAAATACACGCTTTTTTTTTATAAAATGACGTCATTTGCATCAGCTAAGGCAGTCGAATTTTACAATACAGTCTTAAGCTTCGTTTATAGAAAAGTATGCATATGACGTCATTATCACGGAATAACAGACAACATTCTTGACATAGCCCATACTTTAATTTAATTTTTTTTTCAGGTTTTATGAGAAAATGGCAACAAAAAGATACAGAATCTCCTATTTTTGACAGTTTTCCGTTTCCTTTCAAAAGAAATGGGGTACTTTTGTTGCCACGATAAGAAAAATGGTATTCAAAAATACAAAAAAAAATAAATATCCCAAAAATAAATTGAGATACAGCTTTCAAAAAAATTGCATTTAAAAAGAGCATTTTTTTCCTTATACGACGGTGTAAAAAATTAAAACATGCGATGTTTAGAAGTTTACAAATTTGCAGTAGAGAAAATTGCAAAACAAAAATTTTATTTCAAATTTCAAAGTGTTGCCATTCGCAAAATGACGTATGCGTTACGCACAGATATGTTTGTCCTTTATAATATAAATCCTATCTTGGTCAAAAAACCCGGCAAACCCGATTTTTATGGTTGACTGGTAGATTTTCCGTCGTGTTTTCCAGCCTCCCTGTTTTCATACCTTTAGGTGCACGGAAACATTACGATAAATCTACCGATTTACAACTAAAATCGAGTCTGTCGGGGTTTCTACCAAGATAGGACTTGGCAGAGCCGTCGCATTTTAATGTGCTATTCAATTCTGTACATATTCAATGCTGTCACATTCTGTCTAATCCGGGAATTTCAATAAAGTGTTAATGTATCCTTGCCAGCTGAATTGGATATTTTGACTAGGTAGGGAACATAGAGCGGTAAAATAGCCCTCCCATTCTGAAACCATATTCTTTATCTGATTATAGGCCACAGATCACCTCCCCGAAATAGAATTCTCTCCGTTCTATTGGTGTGGTCCTCGGCACCCCATAAGTCTGTGTAAGTGGCCCTTCCCTTAAAAAGGTTGTGCACCCCTACTTTACATGACACCGAAAAGAAAAAAATAAACTCACCCATAGTAAAAGATAGAGAAGATATCAGGAATTTCAAATAATCACCATTGAAAAATACATAAGCATAAGTTTTGTAAAGTATATTTAAATATTTGAATTTCTTTTAACTAAAGTGAGATTTTATGTTAATGAATGGGAAAAATTTTAAATAATCTTCCTGAACCAGAAGGCCTTACATTCTGCCTTTTGTCGTTTTTTATCGACAATTAAAAACGTCATTAGTTCAGTCAGCCACTATCGTTAATATATATATATATATTACGAAATTTCTATAACATTAGTAGACAGGAAAAATCACAAGAAAATGTCAAAATCTTCAAATTTTATGCTATACCTTGCTATAAAAAATTTCTTTATCAGTGCTTTTATTAGTACTGATATACGCATTTGATATATATATATAAAAAATGTGTACCATGCATAGATTAAGTTTATTTCTAAAAACATAAATGTTATACTTAATTTTCAATTTAAAGAATTTCTATCTCTTAAAATAAAACGTGCAATATAACGCCATGTCATACCATGTTTGATCTAACTATTCAAATTAAAATACTTGCTAGATACCATTTAAGATGACATTAGGTTGAGCAAAAAGTTCTGGGAAATTTTTAATCCAATAGTTACCAGAATTTGCGTCGTATATAGGAGTAATAGGGATATATTTATAGGAGTTCAGAAATTTCGGCTGCAAAATGCCTATTGAATAGTATAACTTGCGTGTGTTGATCCGGAATTATCGGTAAAAAGGTCTAAGTATTCTGGAAGCCGTCGATGAGATTAATAAGAGTGAAGGTGCTGCTACAGCGACAAATTTCGTACTTGCAGCAAATCCGGAATCTGGCAGTACGATGGAAGAAAGTCGTGGACTATGATGGTCTGTACTTTGAAGAATAGTCCTTGTTGCTTTTGTTGTTATTTTGCACATAAAAATGCAACTTTCACAAATTTCCCAGAACTTTTTGCTAAACCCTGTACCAACATGAGTATTGGAATTTTGAAACCAATTAAAATTATTACAATGCATTTCCGTTAAAATTATTTTTTTAACCAAACTAGATGTATACAGGGTGATTCTAAAGGTCATGTCCAAACGGCACATGTGGGTGCATCAGCTAATGAAGAGCAAGAATTACACAGGAACTGGGTGTCGGGAATGCGATCATGACGGTGCAATTGTATCGTGAACGTGACGAGAAGAAAAGTTAACAAACGTTGTTAAAATACATTTATTTAACAAAAAACTTAATCGAACTACAGAATACAAATGGAAAATGTTACAACTCATAACACGAGCTCAAAATGTCCCACATTAACCGTGATGCATGATTGACATCAGCGCCGCATGGAATCTCGAACACGTTACAATTGGCCAGGAGTCTTTCTGACACGTGCCTTCGCTTCAGCGACGCGTGCCAAGAGGCTCATGACCGATGGAACGGGGGTCTCGTATACCAAATACTTAAGATATCCCCAGAGGTCGAAATCCAGGTATTGTGGGTCCGGTTATCGTGGTGCCCACAATACAGGGCCGATTACAACATGCTCGCGATTCTATGCGGAATTGATGTGAAGCATGCATAACGGCTTATGGGGGCACATTTTGTGCACTTGTTATGAGATGTAACGTATTTCATTTGTATTTTGCAATTCGATTAAGTTTTTTTTTTAAATAAAGGTATTTTACACCGTTTGTTATCTTTTGTTTGCGTCGCGGTCACGATGTCACGATCGAGTTTCCCACCACCAGTTCCTATGCAATTCTTGCTCCTCATATCTTGACACACCCACACGTGCCGTTTGGATATGACCTTTTGATCCACTCTGTATAAATGTTTCATTGTTATTTTCGGTTAAAACTATATATTTCACAGCACATTAATAATGAAGAAAACCAATGAACATTTTGTGCTATTAAAATATTTTACTTTTTAAAGGCGTACGTTACGCGTTACATTTTAAATTCTTTCTCATTGAAATTCCTTCTGTTAAAGTATCTTTAGAATAGTAAAGACCCGTTATTTTGAGTCTGGAAATTAACTAAATTTATTTTAATTTAATCTAAGCAAATCCTGGAACAAGTTATCTTAATGCATGACAATTAGTTCCAGCGCACAATGTTTTGTTCTGAATGAACAATGCAGCATGCAATCATGAAACAAATCTAATGTTTTTTTAATCCTGTTTAACCTCTGATGAATTGATGTTTGATTTTATTTGATTAAAAATTATTACTATAGAAATCATATTATATAATTATCGGATATTTACAAAATATGTATTTCATAAAATGTATTTTTATATGCTTTTAAACCTATTTCTTTAAACGAAATTAAATAAAAATACAGAAGTTAACCCCGCACAACTTGTAAATTAACAATGAGAGCCCATTTTCATTTTTAAATACTGAATCTTGTTAAGTTTCGAGTGCAGTAAAATATATCAATTTGAATCGCTTGTACTAATCTGCTTTTATCAATGACACATGGTAAGTTTGTTTTATCTCTTTCGATTACTTTAAAAGTTATATCGATGTATGCTAACCTAATACTGATATTACCTACTTTAATGCTTGGCAATTACTTTTAGTATACAACTCTTGTCTTTGCAATTAACAAAATAAAATCCACACTATACTTGTAAATTAAAAATTAGAGGATATTTACATTTTTAAATATTCAAAGTTTAAGTGTTAAGTAAGTTAGCGTTAGTAAGTTAACGTTAAAGTTTAAGTTTCCGCAATAGAAAAAATATATCCATTTGGATGGTATGTACAAATCTGGTTTTATCACTATCCCATATTAAATTTCTTTATCTCTTTCTCGTTCCTTAAAAATTTATATCTATCTAAGCAAATGTAATACCGATATTACCTTCTTTAATGCTTGGGAATTACTTTCAGCATACAACTCTTTTCTTCCCAATAAACAAAGTAAAATCCCCATTATAGTTGTAAATTAAAATTAGTAGTATATTTAAATTTTTAAATAATCAACGTTTAAGTGCTAGGTTATTTAGTGTTAGTAAGTTGAATTTTAAGTTTTCGCAGTAGAAAAATATATCACTTGTGATAGCTTGTACAACGTTGGTTTTATCACAGCTCCATATAAGATTTCGATTAAGACTTTCTAGATTCTTTAAAATTTATACTGATGCATGCAAATTAAAATTTATAATAATTTAAATTTATATTGATACATGACTTATTTTAATGCATGGCAATTACTTTCAACAAAAAACTGTTTTCTTCCGAATTAGCAAAGTAACTTCCCTCATAAAATGAATCTAAAGACATAAACTAATCTATCAATGTAATCTAAGAAGGGCACTAAGTTAGAATTTACTTTATTTTTATAAAATAAAAATAGTGCTTCTTCAAACAATGCAATGCAATGATTTGTACTTTATATATGTAAGTATATAAGTAATATAAGTATATAAGTAATAGAATATATTTAAGTTATTTCTTGTATTTTACTAATAAAAATTAATATATATATAATTTCAATTAAATTTAACTATTCAGCAAATACAAAATAAATGCATATTCATTTCAATATCTTATGCATAAAGATAATTAAACAAAAATATTTATGTAACGATATTGAATTCATAAAAAGCAATCCATTGATATTTTATAATACTTCTATTTATTAATTTTGAATCGCTTTCAAATGTATAGAAGAATTTTTCACATAAAATCACTCGAATTAATACTTCACATTGAAGAAAAATTCCATTTCTTTAGAACTATCCAATTATATATCTTTCTCTGAATATAAGCTCAACAAAACTTCACATTTTTCATCTTGATGCATGCTAATGATTATCATCATTCAACTTTTTTTTTTTTTTTTTTTTTGATAAACAATGCCACAACCGATTGCTGAACGAATCAAAAGATTCCCATAGCAGTTCATTTTCTTACGAAGTCAAGTGATTCACTTTATGTTTAGGATATAAAAACAAGAAATTGTTTAGATTGACGATAATTTTTTTAAAATTATAGAACGCATTACTAATTAGTCTTTACATGAAACATAAAGACATTTTTACGTCATTAACTTTCTTATAAATATTAGGGGCATTTTACAGTACCGAAACGATAAAATATCATACATTTACTTCATAAAAAATTTAAATTTATTGAGCTTTAGAAAACTATAATGTATAAAGAAGAATTAGACGTATACTTCCTTTTAAAATTTATAAAAAGAAAAAAAAATATTTAATTGTGAATATCGTACCGATAAAAAGAAATTTATTGAACTTTTACAATACCTGTTTTTAGTGAATTTGGATAGGCTTCAATTACTTACATTATAATTTTACTTGCGATTATGTGAATTAAACCTGTCCCAGATTCAAGGAAATTTCCATTTGTCTAGAACCCTCAAATTACTTACGTGTCTCTGAATATAACTTAAAAAATTGTCAAAAATGTTATCTTAATGGAGGCCAATTATTATCAATTGTCAAGTGTTTCGTTCTGGATGAACAATGTCAAAGACAATCACAGGACAAATGTAAACATTTCTACTGACCTTGATTCTGTTTTGAAGTGATATTTTCAGTTACGTTATACTTAGGAAGTAAAGAGTCAGTTACTATGCCGAATTTAATGTATGACAATTCTTAAAAATGCTATAACTCATTTCCAATTACTCGATATGTTCAAACATAATGCATTTCACATCAATGATTTTCTTACATAGATGATGTTCAGGTATTATAGATCTTTCGGACAGTATGGAATACTTGAATATCTGACGCATACGATGTTGCAGCCGTGCGTAAAACTGCCGAACGTCTTCCTAGGACACCCATGTGCCACTATTTTCAGTTCTTTTTGGACGCATGTTGTTGGAGCTAAGCGATGTTATAAAATCATATTTTCTATTTTTGCAGATTTTTTTGCGGATAAATTTTATGAAATTCTTATTAATTATGAAACTCATCAGTGTCAGTTAGGTTTTCATTATTATATTTTATGTCATTCTTGTTAGCCAAGTTTAGTATAAAGTTGAATTTATATTTCTTTCTATATTAGTCAGTTTTCTTCTATGTTAATTTGTTGAGGTTGTTGTTTGCAGTGGTCAGATTTTCAAGATGTTGTGTCAGGTTATATGGAATATCAGATAGATAACTGTTTCAAGACGAGTCTAGTGAAGACAAAGAAACATTTCACTCCGACGTATCATTTCCGTCATAGCATACATGGTCACGGTGACGTCGTTGTGACGTCAGTGTAAGTCACCGCGGTCACGTCACATCTGTGACCAAAATGCTACCACTCAGCAATGTCACATTGTGACTGAATAGGAACTTCTTAGAAAACTTTTAAAAATTACAAAAATTCTTAAAACATGTTACTTACAGTAAAATTATATTTTTCTGCAAATAAAAAAGAATTGTGACGTCACTGCGTGTAACGTACGTCACGTCACATATGTGACAAAAAGACCATCATATTGTAAGTCACAGTGTGACAAAAATATGAACTATGTCAGAATAAAATCTGAAACGAAAGGCGCGGGGGGGGGGGGGGGGGGTAATAAATAAAATGCACGATACAAGCAGTTATAAACTAAATTTTCATGTTATATTTTATCAGTTTGATATCTAAGACTGTGAAAGTATACTTTTTTCATGATTTCAATTTCATCTAGCATTGCAATTTAATATAATATTCCTTCACTGATTGTTATTATAAAAGTGTTTCTCGGAAAAATGGTACTTGCTGGAGCAATTTGGATAACATATTTAGAATTAGGAATATTAAATCTGTACACTTTACATATTTAGTTTGCAGTGAGGAATTTTTTTTTTTTTTTTCCGATCATTGGTATTTGAAACACTTGTGTTGTTTCAAGCTAAAAATCTTCTATTACAGTTAAGTCTGCAGCTTTTAAAGAGCACTTAGAGTCTTCAGAGTTTAGTCATATATGAATTTCTTGCTTCATAATTTGCATTCAAGTCATATTTTTTCCTGTTGCTGTTTAACTGTTTTAAGTAACTATTTTTTTTTTATTCTACTTCTTTCAGACGTTTTAAATAAAATTCACATTTTCCGAAAACAGATGAAATATACAAAATTTATGCAAAACCCATGATATAATTAAGTATTCATATTTCAAATTTGTGTTTTAGAGATATGACTTTAAAAAAAAAAAAGTTATCTTACAAATTGTTTTATTTTACCGAAAATTAATATGAAATGAATTGACAGATTCACAAAGAATTTTTTTTTTAATCCTCGATAACCCTTTGCTATTTATCAAGAAGATGTTTTGTATTTATTATGTGTGAAGCATACTTTACTTTAAAAAATGTGTGGGGTGGCGTTATTATTACCATAAAATTTATTTTTACACGTTTAAAAATTTAAACAATATTTTATATAATAAATTCTAATTATGAATATTATTATTATTATTATTATTATTTACAAAAAAGAAACTTTACAATCCATTTTAACTTGAACTGTTAGGAACTGATAAAAAGAAAAGGCAAAATACATTGGAAAATTGTTCAAATAAAAAAATTTAATTAAAGACACTCTCATAAAATTATTGCGCATTTGAGTTCCAAATAGGTTGTGACAAAAATAAATAAATAAATAAATAAATAAAATAAACGGTAAAAAACATCTGCTGAAAATAATTGTCCCGCGAAAATAAATAATAGAAAACGCGGGATGTTAGTTCACTGTTTAGACCATCACCACGTCTACAACACTTATTATTTACTGTTTATTTACTGTCTACGTACTGTTTTCTGATTACTAACACTTATAGTTATTATTTTGGAGTTAAATATGATATTCGATTGTTATGATATTACGTAACTGTTTCAGATTATAAATTAACATTATATCGGAATAATGTATTTTTACATATTACAGCAGTGAAACTTTTGAAAGATTTTTCTTTTAGTGCTCATAATATTTTTAATTATTTTTTTAAATCCCAAATCTTCAAACCAATGTTTCAGATTTAACATTTGCCAAAATTATAAAATAATAGGAATTCCTTATAACATATGGGAAGATTTTTGAGATAATGTTAACTCTAATAATGCATTTAATTCATCTATTGCAGTCTGTTGTTGTTTAATAGTACAATTATAAATACTAATTATTATGGTAATTATTATTGATTTAGAATGGATTTATTTTAGCAGAGTCTTATATGCAAGTATTTAAGGAACTTACTTTTAAGGGTACATTTTTCGCAAACACCCCATGCAGACAATAACAAACTTTGCATATGGAGCATTTTTTCAGCAATACGAAAAGCAGATGGAATACAGAATGATAATATTTATTATACTTACATAAGAAAAAATTATGTATCAATGGATTCTGCTAAGTATGCAGATTTTTAGTGTTTACAATACTTTAAGTACAGACAATGGTTGATTTTGGAAATAATATAAATACATGAGGAAAGTTCTGCAACAATTATATCTTCAGATGAATCATATTATATATATTTTTCGCAAACACCCCATGCAGACAACAACAAACTTTGCAGATGGAGTATTTTTTCAGCAATACGAAAAGCAGATGCAATACAGAATGATAATATTTATTATACTTACATAATAAAAAATTATATATCAATGGATTCTGCTGAGGATGCAGATTTTTAGTGTTTACAATACTTTAAGTACAGACAATGGTTGATTATGGAAATAATTATAAAAAATACATGAGGAAAGTTTTGCAACAATTATATCTTCAGATGAATCATATTTTTAATGTTTCGGCAGCAACATGTAGAACAGATGAATCGTCAAATCAAACTTATAATAAAAAAAAATATTTGTCAAAATTTATTTATTAATGAAATCTGCAGATGATGCAGCTTTTTGTGTTTAACCAGCGTTACGCAGAGAAGATGGATGCCTGAATAAATAAAACATATATAATAAATTGATGTATCAATAAAATCTGCAGTTGAGCCCAATCTGCTGATTTTAATTTCTCTCAACATTACATTATTATGAGATTGTAGAGATTATGAGTTGCTAATAAAAATAATTATAAAATAATAATTTATAAAATAGATTTATATTAATAATAATTTATAAATATAATCCCTTATAATTCAATAATTATAAATATATTTCATCATATTATCATGTAAGGAAATTTCTCTGACGATGAAATCTGCAGATGAGACAGAGTTTCAATGTTTCCTCAGCATTACGTAGAAAAGAAGGGCTGATGAATGAATTCAGGTGTAAAAAAATATCAGGAAATTTCTCGAATAATGAAATTTCAAATGAGGCACATTATATTTAGATAATTGGTTGATAAATGAAATGGATTGCACGAAAAATAAAAAAGGAAGAAAATTGCTTTGTTGATAGATTTAATTTTTGCATCTGGTTGATAATTAAGTTTAATAAACACTATCTTTCGAAGCAAATTTTGTCCTCCGTCCGTAAAGATATGAAAAAAAAAATCTGCAATTAACACATAATGTTAATTTTCGCATTACCTAGAAATGATATACTGTTGAGTGCATAATCTCAAATATTTATGTCCATTGCGAGTTTACTTTTATTTTAAGTTCTCTCCAGACTTAAAATTAAATGAATGTAGAAGACTCTCCTCTCTGCAATATTGAAAAAACGTTAAAAATTTGCTTTATCCGCAAATTTATTTGATACAGCTTTTTTATATTATACTCCATTACTGTAGAAGTTCTTTTTATAACGATTTTCATTATAGCATACGATCTCCACTACGTAATGTAGAGAAAAAAAATATATGCCTTATTTGTAGATTTCATCGATTCAACAATTATTCTTATATTTGCTTTCATTCAACAACCAATCTTATCTACGTAATGCCGAGAAAACAATAAAAATCTGGCTCATCTGCAGATTTCATCAATGCAGAAATATTTTTATGACTATTTTCATTGTCAACCTGTATCTTCTGCGAAATCAAAGGAAAAATAGTTAAAAATCTGCCTTATCTACAGAGTGTTTTAATAAAAATGTTTTCTCATAATTTGTTTTATAATTATTTTCATTCATGAAATTTCTCTGTAACGCTGGGAAGAATATAAAAATCTGCCCCATAATTTGATTTCACTAGGACAGAAACATATTTCTAATTATTTCCGCGGCAACATATATCTTCTCTACGTAATGTAGGAAATAAATTAATGATCGGCCTATCTGCAGATTTTATTGATACAACAATTTTTCTTAGGCATACATGTTTTATAATTATTTATACGTAATTCTAAGAAAACATTAAAAGTCTGTCTTATCTGCAAATTGGATTGATATTTCTTCATTCGGTGTTAGTAAAAAAAAAGTTAAATAAAATTTAGAAAACCAGTCGGATTAATGACATATCTGCCAATAATACTATGGTTTCTACACTTTTCAAAGCAATTTAAGTTCCGCCTCCTACATTGTATGCGAAATGTATGCTTAAATTTTTACTACCTCGGACTTATTGGCATAAATTTTGATGAATCTAGGATATTTGGACAAACGGTATTCGGTGGTCATTTTGGTTCATTTTCTAATAAGCTGAAAAATGCATTCATTCATTGTAGTGAGTCTGACAAAACATCAAGTTGATTGAGAAATTAAATGGATAATTTCCAATTAGCCTAAATCTCGACAGGCGCATTGCAATAAGCCTGGAAATACATCATACAGGTTTTAAAACAAATGATCATCATCCAATTAGCCAGGACCTGCTTAAGCTCTTTGTAATAAGCCTGAAAAAAATCATGCTTATTGGGAAAAGGAAGTTGATTCTCTAATTAGCCGACTTCTTCGCAAATAGCTTAGGCTCTTTGCAAAGAGCTGGATTCCGCAATTAGCCTACGACATATACAGGGTGTCTGAAAAGGTCGTTTACAAACTTAACATGATGGTCTGTCATATCATGAGGAACAAGATTTACATAGGAACTTGTGTTCGAAAATACAAACTGCGACTGCTAGGGGACAATGAATGCAGGTGTGGAGGGGAAGAAAGAAAGGATATCGAAAGAGGTATTAATATGACTTTTATTAAAGAACATGGTTTAATGTACAGAAGGTGTTCACAATTCCTTCCATTCGCCGCAATGAATGCTTCACATGCATGGATTTCACGAACCCGTTTAAAATGGGCAGGTGTGTCACAGATACGTGCCGCCGCTTCCACGATCCTGGTGACGAGATTCATGTCCGATGTTACGGGCGTCTCATACATATTGGACTTCATGCATCCCCACAGATAGAAATCCAGGGATGTCAGGATGGGGGATCGCAGAGGCCATGCGACTGGTTCGCCTCTGCCAATCCAGCGATTAGGATATCTCCTATTGAGGTATTCTCGTAGTGTAGGTAAAATGAGCAGGCGCTTCATCATGCTGAAACCAAATACTAAGGCGTGTAGCGGCTGGAACGTCACACATCAAATCCGGCAAGACTCTTTCTAAGAAAATGCGATAGGTATTCCCGCCGAGGCGCTGGGGTAGTAGGTAAGGACCAATTAACATGTTACCGATAATACCAGTCCAAACGTTTACGGCGAAACGTTGTTGACGTGCATGGCTACGTGTAGACCTTGACTTTCATGCGCCCATATGTGCATGTCGTGCAGGTTCAGGGCACCGTGCTGTGTAAAACAGGATTCATCCAAAAACAAAATCCACGATGGGAAATCCGGCTGTTGCAAATACCAGCATACGAATGCAACGCGTTGGGGGATAATCGTCAACGCACAATGCCTGTACTACTTGTAAGTGGTACTGGTATTGCGTGTCCTCATGCAGTGTGCGCATAATGCTGGAACGATGCACACCCAAGACGCGTTCGCTTGCTCGGAGACTTGTTTGCGGTTTCCTGTCAAATTCTCGTAGCACGGTTTCCTCTACGAAAGGCATGCGTTTACTGCGTTCTCGACCGATGTGGCTACGTACTTAGAAAGTTCCTGCTTCACGCAACCTGCGGTGCAATTGTCCAAACAAAACAAGACTTGGCTCACGTCTGCTTGGGAAAAGCTCAAGGTACATCCGTACCGCGGCTCGTGCATTTCCATCCGCGGAGCCATATACGTAATGCATATCGACCAATTCTGTGTTACTAAACCGATTCATCTGTCTACTGCAACGTCCTCACCGGAAATGATTACGCTTCCTGTTCCACCGTAAGTCTGCGTTCATTGCCCTCTAGCGGTCGCAGTTTGCATTTTCGAACACAACCTTCTATGTAAATCTTGTTTATCATGATTGACGGATCAGCATGTTAAATTTGTAAACGACCTTTTAAGACACCCTTTATAATTCATTACCAATTATTCAATACATGAAACGTAAGAATTTTCTCACCAAAATCTTTCTTTTAAAGGACCGAAATTTTGAATAACATTTTCCATTTCACTTTATATTCCATACCACCTTTGAAGTAGAATGATCTGTTCCGAGCAAAGCTAGAAGACGCAATAGTATTTCACTGATGAAGGCCGAGTAAGTTTCAGTTGAAAACGTTTTGGTTTCTAAAATGACTTTAATGTATTTTTAAATGTCTTTATTATATTTGACGAACATTTAAGCAATGCTTTTACATTTATTTGTATATTTTTAATTTTAATTATTAATCAAGTTGAATTTTGCACTGAAACTTTAATTTTTTAATGAATCACTGTGGTAGACCTATCTAGATTTCAGTGTATATGAATCCATTAATGAAAAACAGTTTGATATCATTATTAGTTTTCTTTAAGATCCTATTCAACAACGCCACTCTTACACAATTATTCAAAATTCAACTAGACAGGCAATTATTGTACTTTTAGAAATTAGCTCCGATGAATGATTTCAAAATATATTCACACGAAAATATACTTTCTTCTGCTAAATATCTATATATATAAAAGAAAGTCTGAATTTTGTATTAATCAACGCGCAGCCCAAACTACTGAACCTAAAATTTTGAAAATTGGGGTAAAAATACTTCTTATGATATAGAGTGCCGCTAAGAAAGGATTTTCTAAAACTCCACCTTTAAGGGGGGTAAAAAATAGAACGAACTTTTAAAAAAATCCTTAAAAATCTGATTTTATAGTTATTTTTCAACTGATAACATATTTTAGTGTATTTTTGTATGCTGAATTGAATGGTACTAACCACATTCTTTTAAGTCCAATAGTTCGTGAGATATTTCATATTTTCTAATTTGGCGATGTCTTTGGTGCCAAAATCTCGAAATATCTAACATTACAAGCGATAATTCATCCATATTCATTCATATTGTACATCCGTTACCGTAGCAACGGAAGAAATTGCAATTTAAACTTTTTGTTAATTCTTTTGGTTAAAGAATTAAAACGGCTATATGAGTTTGAAAAAAATATATAAACACAAACGCCTTGAAAAAAAAATTATTGATTTTACTTAAAATACAAAGACGTGATCCATTGAGAAATTAACATTATAAAACCAAAATATAAAAAGCAATGTTTGTACGACTTATCTTTTTTTTTTACTTACATCCGGGCCATATCAGATACAGGACAATTACACTAATTACAGCAACCCTTAATTTTTGTCCATTTGAAAGTTTATTATTTAAATTTATTTTATTATTATAGATTTTTTTTATTACAGTTTATAGTATGTAGTCTTATGTTATATATTTTATTTTTTTATTTACTTTAACAAATTTGCCTTTTTTAATAAGGTTATGCATTTAAGAATGTTAAATTACTGTTTTGAACGTAATTGGCAAACGATAAACAAGATTGGCAATTGCCAACCATTTTTTGGCGATCTATCTCATGGTCCAGATAATACTTAAGTACTACTTTTTTCAATGGATGAAACTGGAATGGAAATAATACATCGCGATTTATCGTTTGCTTCTGAATAAGAAGGAAAAATGGGTACTTTTATGTCAGCCATGTGTAAATCTCACCATTAGCATTTTTAAAATTGCCAATAGAAGTAGTTGCATTTCGCGTATGTAAATTAAAAACAATTCTTTGTTTTAAGTTGTGGCATTATTTCCTATTAATGTTTTACTTTTCAGTTGTTCAACGAAATTAGTGTAAGGCATGTATTTTAAATGTCTGTATTTTAAATGAAACGCTATGATTGAAAAGTTTATATTTTGAATGAAAATAATAAAATAAGAATAATGTATGGACACAATTTTTGTTGATCTATTATTTGCAACCGGCTAACATAAAAGTATCACAAAAGCCATGTATTTACTGTCATGCAACCAACCTCTTTTTAACTTCCAAAGTAAAGTGAAGTGAAGAGACTGACTCCCCAACGGTAAGTGAGTTGAAGTGAAGCGGTGAGACCGGCAGAGTAGTAGTGTGGTTTTCGTCGTATGTGTAGGATGAGGGAAGGCATCCCAGATAATATTGGTTTGGTTTTGAGGAATAATATGGGTAGTTCTGGTAGAGCATTGTTATCGATAAACGGTAATCAAAGTGTATATATTTTTAGGCAAGTGTAAACATTTTGTAAATAGGATTTTGTGTTTAATAAACTTTTAATATTAAACTTCGGGTGCCATCCTCGGTTATACTGACATCACATTCACTTTTCTTTGGGTAATTCTTCATGGTATTCCTGATTAATCTTCCGTAATCGGAAACCTCGCCAATCGGTGTAATAACTACAATGTTGAAAGCACCGTTTACGTATGAAGCGAAAACTTCACGATGAATTCTATTACAAAAAATCGTATCATCATCATCTACTGCATATTTAAAACGGAAATTTGTATTTCATTCCGATTGTTAGGATTTTGATAGGATATGCCACTATCATTTAGGTAGTGTTTTTGGAACGGGTTTTGTGTATATTCTACGCTGCTTACTTATAGGGATAAAGGAAAAAGTTAAAGAATTATGTGAACCTTATTATTAAAGGTTAGCCTTTAAAAAAATTCTATTGAACAGATTTTGTTGCAAGTGGCACTGTTACAAAGCTTTTCGGGAATGGTTTTAGTATATAACATTTCCTTATATGTTGTTAAGTTATAGAGCTATTGGAAAAGTTATAGAGAAAGATGAAAGCAATTATTAAAGATACTGTAATCATATAAAATTCAAATTTGTCTTTCCTTCCACCCGTTTATAATTTGTGTTTTGCGGGATGTATTTTGAGGGGACTTATCACTGTTACTTAGATAATTTTTTGTTGATGGCTCGTACTTCTTGCATGATTGGTAATTCTTGCATGGATGGTACTTCTCTGTAGCAATGTTTTCTTTTGGGTTATTGTTTTTTCTGAAGCACAAACTTGACAACAAATCAGATTGCAGAAAATCACATTACAATAGAAAGTTACAAAACTAGGTGAACTCGATTGCGAAATATTAGCTTTTATTTAAAGCTCTACTGAACGTATTTTAATTGGAGTTGCACAATTAGGTAATATTTCAGGAAATGTTTCAATATTTAACATATCATTCTACATTTTTAGTTATGGAGATATGAGGAAAGTTCTCAGTGGTGTAGTTGTAAAAAAAGTAGTATAAAATCTACAGGCGGAGGGTATATACTAGAGAGTATATATGTTATAGCTATGGAGGGTGTATAGAGTTTCTAAAAAAATCCAGAAGGTCTACGGCATATAGCCTACGCTACATTCTTGAAAGTTCTACAGTCACGTTAACGCGATTATGAAAGATATATTTAACTATCTACTCCACATATAAAATACAAAGAGCAATTTCGGTCCGACCACTTATAACTTGAGTTCTTTTGAGAAGACTTGCATTATTAATTAGATAAATTTTCAAGATTTACAACATATATCATCCTACGTTGCTTATTTATAGAATTATGTGCGAAAGTTCTTTAATTAGTGAAGCCTATTTGGAAAGATTAAATCTTTTAAAAGGTTCTACTGAGTTAAGTTCGATGGAATTAGCTCTGGTTGTTAGATAACTTTTCAGGAAAGTTTTTAGAAAATAACACACATTGTTCTAGATTGCTTTGCTATATAATTATAGATAAATACTCTGTAATCTGGTGTACTCTATTATAAAAAAAATAGCCTTATTACAAAGCTCTACTGAACGCATTTTGATGAGATTTGCATTTTTTTAATTTTCAGGTATGATTTTAATATGCTATATTTTGTTCTTCCGTTCTTTTCCATATTTAATTGTAAATAATCAACTAAAAGTTTTGCTTCTTAATAGTCCAAATTTTGTCTGAGACATTAGAAGATATAAAACCGTAATGGTGTTCATATTGTTTTCAGCAATGTCCGAAGACCATTGGATATAAATGTATATATTGCTATAAAACACAAGATGAAATACACTGATATATTTTTTTGATTAAAGAGTCGTTTGAAGAAACTGACCAGCGTACCGGGCGAAGGTTGCTAGTAGTATATAAATCACTATTTATGATCGCAATATTTTAGTTACATATGAGTACCATGAATATGTCACAAAGAACCATAAACTATGGACAGAGCATCTACCAGACATTCTTTTTACATGTGGTGGTAATTTGCTTATAAAGAAATATTTTTGCGTATTTAAAATTGAATATTTTTTTTCAAAATAGCATAGTAATCATGTTACAATAAAATTGCTCTGAAAGTAATGGCACTGAATTCACACGCTGGGAAAGCAATTAATTAAAGAGGAGAGTAATTCGAAAGCAGTGTAAACTATTTTGCTTATCTTCAGTAAATGAATAAAACATCTTTTCGAGAATATCATGAACGCTGTATTATGCATATATGATTTCAAATTACAATTCCACAAAAATGCATAGGATATGTAATTAAATATATTTTCCTCTTCTATATGATAAATATTTTATATCAGTATTTATGTTCAATTTTCCAATTTTAATTTAGCAATTAATACCCAAAAATAATATCCAGATAAGAAAATTGTAACGCTATTAGAACTTTTTGTTAGATTACACTTTTTTACACTTATTGAAAAGTGACTAAGCTTATATCGATTTACAATGGAAAAAGGACGATTTCCTTAAATACATGTGTGACACGAGTCATACTGTAAATTAGTTTTATTTTAAACGATGTTATATTTATTTTTATACTAGTGAACAATTTCACTTCTATACATATATCAGCCGATTTTCACGGATTACAAAGTTTTCATTAAAGCGCGAAATTTTATAAAATGTCAAAACGGATAAATATGTAGACATTTAACTTGCGTGTGGTGAAAATAACTTTCTATCATGATACAATGATTCGAAGGAAGCAATTTTAAACAGTTAGAAAATGAGAAAACTAAAGTAAATCTGCAGTTGATCATTTGATTTATAGTGTATTTTTTCAATTATTTTTATGCGGATCATAAAACAGAATGTAGTATTAAAATAAATGTTTTAGATTTTAATTAACATTCTTTCTCCCAAAGTGAAACAGATAAGAACTACATTGAAATACAAAGGGAATTGTTTCAAATACTTCCTGATTTATATATCAAGGCATGGTAAAGGCATGTTTGCTTAGATTTGGATATACGTTCGTGTTATTCGAGACTAGAATGAACATTCCGGTACATCCTATCAGTTGCATTAAATTACAATTAACATGATATATTTACTATTATTATTTAAAGCGAAATCTTTTGAAAGACTGGAAAACGATATTATCGTAAAGTTAAAAGACTTAAATTATATAATATCATTATTATTTTTTAATATCTAAAAAAAATGCATTTTATAAATAGAAAAAAGATTAATATAAACGAAACGTTAATAATAAAAATTTTCTGAAAAATACTTCAAAGGTCATAAGAACAATAAAATGTCTTGGGAATCATTTTTCATAAAATAAAATACAGCAATTCGTTTTATATATTTTATACTTCATGAAGATTTTTTTGTTTTTGTTTTGGGGAATTTCTAGATTTAAATATGTAATGAAACACTTCACTTAAGTACATAGCGCGTTTGAAATGTTTAAAAAATGATTTGTTACAAAAAAATATTCAAATACAAGCGTTTATAAGATGTCTAACAAAGGAGAATATCGCGTCTGAAATAAATGTAATTTACTTAGCATCTCTTTCAATAAAAATTAATTATAGACTTTATTTTGGTAGTTTGGCACCTATGTATCCTTTTTGAAATGGAATAGATGTCATTTACCAGATATTGCTCAGATTATGTCATTGTTATCGTAGCACCATTTTATAAAGGAAATCAGAGCAAGCGTTTCTTTTTAGTTTACTTATTATAGAAGTGCTGAATGTTTTATCATTTATTTAGGTATCCAACTGACTACTAAAACAAGCCCTTTATAGATCTGTTTATCATTTATGATAAATATAAAAATATAGGTTTTTGTAACAAAAAAAAGGATTGTTAATCAACCAAACGAAAAACATATTTCTCGAACATCCCATACATAGTGTATTAACAATTTCGAATAAAACTATTTACTTTATTATTAACAGGGATTTTTGATTAAATAAAATAAATGTTACTGTTCAAAAATGGTGATACTAAACAATGGCAAAGTCTGGAAACTATTCAAAGATGTGCAAGACATTTTATAACAAAATCGAAATAATACTCAAAATTAATCTCAGAAAATATTTTTTCATAGAAATTAACGTGCTAAAACTCATGCACAAAATTTTCTTTAAAAAGTACAACTTATAAAGTCCTTCCGGCCAGTGCCGGGAGGAAGAGGAAGATTTAATATTCCTTATTTAAAAAAAAAAAAAAAAAAAAAAAAAAAAAAAAAAAAAAAAAAAAAACTTATATTATTCAAACACACGACGCTCAATTTAGTGGAAACCGAATATAGGAGATTCAATACTAATTTTTATCAATATAATGAATGAGAATTTTGAGAAATTAGCCAGCTTTATCCAAGCTGCTTTTCTTTAAAATAACTTATATTTGGCTGCCAAATTCGGCGATTTTTTAAAGTGCCTGCCATTTTAAGACAACATGGTGGATGAGGCTAACCAGTGAACTTGGTCGAGACCTTAGTAATTGCTGTGCACATGCTCATTCACATCGGAATCGGTTGATATATGCGAGGTTTGTCGCATGCAAAAAATCAGATTTTTCAAAATGTCACCCACAATAGAAATTGAAACTGCTATATCTGAGCCATTTTTTAAGGTAAAGACAAACAAAAAATGCTCCCGAATCATTATATCAAGGTCAAATACTTAAGAAAGAAACCTTTTTCAATTTCTAATTTTGTTGCAACTCACTTTAAATATATATTTTTTAATTTATTGGCTGCCATTTTGAAACAAGATGGCTGATGAATCTGGCCAGCGAACTTGGTCGAGGTATTGATGTATACTATCCACATGCCTTCTTACATCGAAATAGGCGAATACGTGTGTTATCGCGTGGCAAATACAAGATCGTTTCAAAATGTTAGCCATGCTAGAAATTCAAAGTGCTATAATTCAACCATTTTTTAAGATATAAACAAAAGAACAAATTTTCAGAAACAAAAAGTGCTCCGGAATCTTTGTATCAAGGCCAAGCACATAAAAAATCTTTTTCATTTTCTAATTTTTTAATACCTCATTTTAAATTTTAAATTTAATTTTTTTAAATGGCAACCCTTTTGAAACAATATGGTGAATGAATCTGGCCAACAAACTCGGTCGAGACAGTGGTATGTACTATGTACAGACCAAGTTACATTCAAATCGGTTCATAAATGCGCCTGTTATCGCGTGACAAAAATCAGGTCGTTTTAAAATGTCAGCCACAATAGAAATTTAAAATGCTATTACTCAGCCATTTTTTTAGATATAGACGAAACAAAAACTGTTCCGGAATCTTTGTATTAAGGTCAAACACATAAAAATAAAATCTTTTTTATTTTCCAATTTTTTGGTATCTCATTTTAATTTTTTTTTAAATGGCCGCCATTTTTAAACAAGATAGCGGATGAAGCTGGCCAACGAACTCTGTCGAGACATTAGTATGTACTATGTATAAACGAAGTTATATCCAAATCGGTTCATAAATACGCCTTTTATCGCGTGACAAAATTCAGGACGTTTCAAAATGTCAGCCACGCTAGAAATTCAACATGCTGCAACTCAGCCATTTTTTTAAGATATAGACGAAACAAAACTGCTGCGAAATCTTTGTATAAAGGTCAAATACATAAGAAAAAAATATTTTTCCATTTTCAATTTTTTGATACCACATTTCAAATTTTAAACTTAAAAAAAAAAAAAAAATGTAAATGGCGGATGAACCTGGGCAACGAACTCGGACGAGACATTGGTATGTACTATGTACACACCGAATTACATCGAAATCGGTTCATAAATACGCCTTGTATCGTGTGACAAAATTCAGGACGTTTCAAAATGTCAGCCACGCTAAAAATTCAAAATGCTATAACTCGGCCATTTTTTTAAGATATAGACGAAACAAAAACTGCTGCGAAATCTTTGTATAAAGGTCAAATACATAAGAAAATAATATTTTTCCATTTTTAATTTTTTGGCACCACATTTCAAATTTTATTTTTTTTTTTTAAATTTTAAATTGCCGCCATTTTGAAACAAAACGGCGGATGAAGCTGGCCAACAAACTCGGCCGAGACATTGGTATGTACTATGTACACACCAAATTACATCGAAATCGGTTCATAATTACGAGAGTTACAGTGTGACATAGGTCATATATATATATATCAATTTTGAACGGAGGGCGGTTTCGGGGTCTGGAGGTCATGATCGATGAAAATATACCAAAATTTTTTGAAATCGCTTTCCTCCGAACGGCTGCAATAGGTAGCTTTTTGTAATGAAAGCTACCTAAAAGTAGCCCTGAATAATCACTGTACTGCTCGTGAAACCGAAGAAGATGAAATTGGGATTACACATTTCTTATTGAAGGATGGAATCTATATTACAGCCACTGCTGTCAACCAGTGGTGTAGTCGTAAAAAAAAACAGACGGTATACGCTCTAAGCAGAGGGTATACGGTCAAGGCTGAGCGTATACCCTAGAGTGTTACATACTATAGCTTTCTTGAGAAACAGATGGTATACGGTGTTCTTTAAAAAAATCCAGAGGGTATACGGCGTATACCCCCGTGTACCCTCCACTACATCCCTGCTGTCAACTTCATATGTACTAAAACACCTTAGGATTTTTCTAGTTTTGAACCAACAAAATACATGCAGCAAGGTTGTATCGTTTGTCGCAAATTTTTAACTACTTCCGACTTTGTTTGTTTGGAGGCTAAACAGCGTTTCGCCATTTTTTTAACATCCTCATATTAGTGTAATTAACGCTTCTTATATATTTTTTTACGTTTCAAGATCTGTCCTATCTTAAATTAACCTTTAAGTTTTCAAAAATAGCCACAAACATTTTCAAAAAAAAAAAAAAAAAAAAAAAAAAAAAAAAAAAAAAAAAAGGAATGCGCAGGTTTGGAATGTTTATGCATATTTCATTGAAAACTGTTATAACAAAAGTTTAATACAATAACTTTTTTAATGGATTCGGGTAACAATTAACTGCGTTATTTAAAAAAATAATTTCTTCATTCACTTTATGACAGACTAAAAAGAGACATTCGTAACTTTAACGATTTTTTTGCATATGATTGTTATTATTTTTAAATATATATATGTATGCATCAACGTTTTATGTACATACTATTGTAAGGTACAATAAAAAAATTGCATGTTCTGGGATGAAATATTAAAAAGTGCATTAACCATTTATCTAGTCAAAACATGTATAGTACTTACGTCTTCTTATTCAGTAGACATTTACTTCTTCATTACTGGATATATTTATTAAGGTGGGCCAAAAAATTCAAAAATTGTTTTTCAAGTCGTAAGTTTGCGAATAAGTTGCTAATTGAGGAGACTAAAAATTGGGTAAAAGAAGAAATAAAATCAGTTTTTATATTCCGCTCTTTCATGTGTTTTAATGTTTGCCGAAACGTGGAAAAATTCACCTTTTTACAATTTTTTTTTCAATTTTAAAAGTAACCTATTCTCGAATGTAAAAGCTGAAATTCTTATGTATTAGATTAAAAGAAAACATAATGTTTAAATATTATTGAAATCTATCAACATCTTCCAGTCGCGAATCAGCTCTAAAATTCGCCGAAATTTGCTAAAATTCATATTTTTGGAATGTTTTAAAATTATTTTCTTCACGATTGTAACAGTTGAAATTCTTATGTATTAGAATACCAAATCATAATGTTTAAATATTATTTAAAACACATTTCGGTCGCTCATTGCTTTCAAAGTTAATGAAATTTTGAAAAAATAATTATAATTAAAGGTAGATCACAGTTCATGTGAAAAAAATACCAAAACTTTTGCTGGTTCTCTTTATTGAATACAAGTTTAAATATTTAAAAACAAATTATGTTAGAACATTAGTATTATTTATAAACATATTTTATGTGAAGAGAATCTAACAAGGAGAGGGCCAACATTGTTTCACAGATTTTGATTATTTTAATATATGTTGTAGGGTAAAGACCCCTTAGTATCAGGTTCAACGGATTTTATCCAACGATCCTTAGTTCTTGAGAAACCGGGAGGGGGGTTCTAATAATAGTACACAACTTAAATACTTACATTGCAACAGCAATAATAGGTTGGTCGTAGCTCAGTTAGTACGGCGTTCGCTGGCATATCTGTGGGTGCGGGTTCGGTACTCGAACGCGCTACATTTGTTTTTCTCATTTTTTGTTTTATAAATATACTTGTAATTATAATTTAATAATTTCAATTACAAATTTTAATATCATACATTAATTATAATGTTAACAAACTTAAAATTATAATTTTTTATTTTTAAACTATTATTTCTCATCCTTTAAAGAGGTTTAAAAATAAATTGGATCTATTATTGAATGATAAAAGTTCCAAAATCGTGACAAAATCTGTTTTGGTGCCATCTAGTTTTGATAAAAAAAAAAACAATATTCAAATAAAATAAAAATAAAAGCAGAAAGAAGATAAAGGTAAAAGCAAAATAATTGAATGCGCAAGCATACGTATTACAAATTTAAAAATCTTTAATATGCAAAAAATCAGATGTAATTTATGTCTGATGCTAATTTTTAATATAATTATGCTTGTTACTTTAAAACCAGAATAATAGTATTATCGCATTGACTTCCTTTGTTTAAACAATGCGTAAGTGATGTTTCTTTAAAATCACGAATTGACACAATTGCTCAATATCATTGCATCGACAAAGAATATATGAAATACATTTTAAAAGTGATTTTAAAAAATTAACAGTTTTATGATATTTTATACGACTATTTAGATAAAAGTAAAAAAAAAAAATACATAGGTTAAAATTATAATTGATATACAATATTATAAATTTTAATTGATAATGAGATTATTAATTATATTACAAGTATATTTATAAAACAAAAATTGAGAAAAGAAAATGTAGCGCATTCAGGTATCGAACCCGGTCCCGCGTATCAGCCGGTAAACGCCATACCAACTGAGCTACGACCAACCTATCAGTGCGGTTGCAAAGTATTTAACTTGTGTACTATTATTATACCCCCGGTTTCTCAAGAACTAAGGAGCGTTGGATAAAATCCTTTGAACCTGACACTAAGGGGTTTCTACCCTACAACATATATTAAAATAACCAAAATCTGTGATTAACAAGGTTGGCCCTCTCCTTGTAAGTCCAAGAAACACATATTGAACAAATTAACATCAACGTTTTCCCTCATTCTTAGCTGAAGGTACTTTGAAATCAAATTTATGGGCGAAGTTATACATGGTTGACCTTGATAGCATTGTCGTTCCAGTAAAACCATCTCTAGCTCTATAAACCGTTCCTGAGGCTTCTGTTACGAGTCTGACATATTGTTCAACTGCTTGTGTGTGAACGGGGAATGTCTGGAATCTTATATCCCAATTAGGGGCTGAGCCACTTTAGATATGTGATTTATTCTCATCGTCACTGTTATCCCTTAATAATGGGATGGAAGATAAATCACAATCCATCCGGTTATTTATATCCACGTAGTCTTGAGCATTGAAATTGAGGTTTGGCGGCATGAATGTTCTGATTGTTGTTCTCTTTTGATCTAACTGTCTTGCCTTTAGAAGTCCGAGCTCTGAAATGTTTTTTGAAGTATCTTTGTCGTGGCTAACATTAAATGTTCTGGATGAGCAAAAAATATATTTTTTCGATCACAGATCGACAATATACTTAAATGGAAGGTCCGTTGAAGATTGTATTGCTTGGTACACAACTTTTGGTCTCCCTGTAAAGTATTTACTTGCTTTAATACTAAACTCCATTGGCATGTATGACTTTAAAATAAATACAACTATTTCTTGAAATTCAGGAGTGGGACATTCTTCACTTAAGTACAATCTGAGAATTCGATTGGCTGTAGTCAACCACCTCGAGTTTGACAAGGAACTAGGATCTTGTACAGCCAAATCCTCTTTACAGTTTCCTGACTTTATTGCAATGGAAATATTGAGCAGATATTGCCGATCCTTTTTTAACAACATTCTTATTGCCGATCCTTAATATGATATTCTTCTGTCTATTGTAAGGATCTGATAGTCAATACTCTTGGAGCTAATCACTGGCTTACCGCAGCCACTTAGCTTTTCACAGATTGGCCCTTTCAAAGATTTTGTACTCGTTGATTTACCGTCAGCGTCTTGAAACAGATGCCTCGATGGAAGTTCATTAAAAGGGAGAAGGTGAACTGCCCATTGTAACGGTTTCCCCAAATGTATTTGCATTCTGCGAATCAGATCGTTTTTCCAACCTGTGTTAACATTAGTACCATCGCGTCCTATGTGAACTAATTTTTCAAGAGAAATACCATGACCGAACAGATATAAACGTAGAAGTTACAATATGTTCTGAACTTCCCGAAGTTACATGGCCTACATAGACTGAACCAGGTTCTTAAATTAGCGAGTAATGCGCTTCCTTTTTTACTCTACGGAACCTTTTTGAATGAGCTACATCTACACTAACGTGTTGTTATAACGCGTACGTGAATTTCTCAGATTTGACAGCTATTGCACTATCTTAATACCTCAACAGAACATAATTATTTTTTTAAATAAATTTTTTAATTCTCAAAATTGTGGTCGGTTCGAGTAAGAGTCTATTACACTTAAATATTGACAAGCTATGTAAGATAAAAGATTATCGTAAAATCGTGATTTTTGCAAAATGTCGGCCAAATTTAGAGCACATGCGCAACTGGAAGATGATGATGGATTTGAATAGTATTTAAACATTATATTTTGTTACTCTAATCATAAAAATTTCAGCTATTACATCCGTGAAAATGCTAATTTATAAAAAAAAATAATTTTTTCTTTGTAAAAATATGCATTTTTCCACATTTCGAATATTTTACAAAACATGCGAAACCAGAAGATATAAATCGATTTTATTTCGTTTTTTATCTAATTTTTAGTCTCCCAATGCGCTACTTTTCCGTAACATTGCGATTTGAAAAACAATTTTTGAATTTTCTCGTTCCACCCTAATATATATAGGCTTAATTCTTTAATAAATGCGCAATGGAGATCGTTTATTTTGAATTTGTGTTAATTTCAGTGAAATAAGGGACACACATTGTATAAAACTATATTTTTATTTAATATTTTTTCTCAGTCGCGTTGCTCATAATTAAAAAAATGCTATCAATTGTTTTAAAACAATCGATTATGTTATAACTTACATCACATCTTGTATACTTAACTTTTTTCTCTCTTACTTCGACTGATGCTTAGAAATTTTCAAATATTTAATAACATTCTTTTAAATATAATATTTTTTTACTTGATTTAGTTTTTAATATTATTTCCTTGTAAATAAAAAAAAAAAAAATCAACTAAAGCAAAATAAATGAAATATACATTAACGTGGCTTTCAAATCTATTTTGAGATTAATGACAACGGTGGGTATTCAGTAACAGCGTTACACTTTGTATTTCCTAATTTGCGCTGTGTTTCATTTATTATATTTGGGACAGCTGATAAGATCAAGAGACACATTTAGATAAGTTTCCGTACTTCTCATTCTCCCAACAAACGAATTTCAATGTGTTCATTATATAGTAAATTCAATCTGACTAGCACTAAGGAAGTTTCAGAGAAATGAAGAATCTTTGGTGTTGATAGAGGAATTTATTTAGAAGAAATACAGTGACATTCTGTAAATTTTCATATCTCGTTTCTGATTTACGCCGGTTTTAGTTCTTAATATTATCTGAAAAATGTTATTGCATTGCGCATTGCAAGAAAAATATATATAGATTTTTTATAGTAATATATAAAGTGATTTAGAAAATTTAATATAAAATATAAATTTTGGACTTACAATATTTTACCTAATTATATACAAACTATTAAAACATCAATATTTTGATGTCTTAATCTTATTTTAAAGCACAACGACAAACGTTTCATGCCTTAAATTTTAATTGACGCATTCTTTTAATATTAAGAGACATACAATAATTTCTTATAATAAAAAAACTCAAAATCTCTTTTGTTAATTATAGGATTAAATGTGCTACGGTCATATTTTGCGTATGAACCCTAGTCAGACCCCTTTTAAATTAGAATTCGACCCACAAAAAACATGCATGCCTGTTAAGGATTCGAATCCGTAACACCTTGTTCAGTAGCCAAGGTACTAACCACTAGAGAAGCATGTAGGCTCATATCATTTCATATATTTTTTAAAAACTGTATTTTATTCTTTATAGACTATTTCTTGAATGTATTGTCCTGTAATATTTCACGCATTTTTTTCCTTGATTTAAAAAATTATTGTAAACCGAAAACTTTTAATATAAAGTTTCGTATCATTAACATGCATATCACACGAAAATTAAAAATCGCAATTGTGATAGGAAGCAATAAATATGGAAAAATATATGAAAGTGAGAAAAAAAGGCAATAACTAGAAAAAACAAGTTTTTTTTATAGAAAAAATGTCACATTTGAGGTTTTTGTTGACAATTCAGGTGGAGCTCCAGTTACTATGTGATATATTCAAAGTATTTTTAACTTCGCATGAAAATAAAACATGAGTCTATGTTCCGGGAGATAGCTATACATTTTCATTTTCGCAACCAATTTCGCCAACAAGTTTTTTCAATTATATGTAAGATCAATTCATGTAGATAACTTCCAGTCAGATTGCGGAGACGTGATGGTGGAGGTGGTACCATAACAACAACACACACTCCATTGAAACAGAATAAATAGCAATATATAAAAAAATTAAAAATTTATTAGAAAATTTAATTTTTTTCCTCTTATACTATTTTACTCCGTTTGTTGAAATTACATGCAACCCCATTAAAGACATTATAATCACACAGATGCATCATTAGTAATAGAATTGCCATTCATTTAACATTGAAACGGACCGCCCGGTTTTGCTATGATTACCAACTCCGCCAGTGAGCTAGCTGAATGGCAATATTGTTATCTGCACCATCTATATGTATCTTTCATATATATCGAAATCAGTAACGCTAAAATTGCTTGTAAAATTGTTATGCTTTCTTTCTGAGTATTATAAGACAGGAAATTAATCCAGAATCTAACGTTTCTACACGTCTTAAAAGCACGCCTGCCTTGTTATATTTTGAGACATGGAACAATTTAAATTCTATTGCATAACACATTTAGCTTATAATAATAAAATTAAAGCACGATAAACGCAAATGATATAAATGTTTTTGAATAGATCTCTTAAATAATTATAAAATATATACATGCAATTCCGATATAGAAGATACTACATTGAAATTTTTAATACATATGAAGAAAGTAATAATTTGTTGATAGTTGTGAAAGGTAGTACAAAATGAGATAGATAAACCGATGTTATTTTCAATTATAAATTGTGATAGAAAGCTCTGAAAATAGAATTGCTCCCTCTGAAAAACCTAGATTTACATGTTGCATTGGCAAGATTAAATAAAGACAAGGGAGCTGAAAAGTATATTCTAAGGGCTTTTTAGTTAGCATTTTGATTATATAAAAAAGTAAATAGTTTTCATACTGAAATTAGCCTGGATTTCATGGGGCATAAATAAGTATATTTTATCAAAATTTAAATCACACAGTCGACTGAGTTCAAAATGTTATCTGACTTACATTAGAGTTTTATCTAAAGTATAGGACTATTTGTGTTATGTTAATGTATGGGATTAGCTAGTTGTTAGTTGAATGTATGATTCTAGCTATAAATAAAGGACCATAGCTCTGTTCCTTAAATGAGAAGTGGAGGATATTTCTCATCCTAAACGCAACCTGACCGACCATTAGAAAGTATCCTCTATTACTAACATTACTTCTAAAATTTTCACTATTACAAGTAATTATATTATATTATTGTAAATACTACCTGTTGAATAATTGCAGCTACCACAATAACTATAACATCTACCATTATCATAATTTTCTTAATTTTTAACCTCATATTTAGAACGATTTACACTATATGACTTTTGAATTCCTCCCTAATCATAATTTATATCTCCATCACCTGAAAACCAGTACTGTGAAAACCTCTCTGTATTGGACTACATAATTTATTTCTCAATTTAAAATTATCAAAATAAAGTGTTGATTTACTATTTTAAAAATACTCAAATAGTTTGCTTGCTGCATTAGAGCTCTCTATGCCACGCACTTTTATCTGATATTTCTGGGAAGTCTTTTTTAAGTTCTGCTGCAGTTTTTTCATAACGTTGAGCTTTATCAACTATTAGAAATTCCCCATGTTTTTTCCAGCCATAATAACTCATCTCCTGTGAATAAACAATTTAAAACTAAGTATTTATTTTTGTTGGAGATACTGTTAAAATGACTATAATCCTCTATGCGCGAGATGAAATCATCAACGTCTGACGTAGTACAAAGTCCAATCTTGGAACAAGAGTACGACCGAGATTCTTGAAAATTCTGGTCACCAATTGTGGCCGAACCACCGTAATCGATGCCTAAAGGAGTACACAATGAGACAAAATTTATTTATTTAAAGTTATTTATTTAACAAATTTACTTAAAAGCAGTTCGAATTGAATGACGTTGGCAGTTTTGTGGGCAACACATACGCTGAAAAAAATATCTCTAAAGTTACTAAAGTTTTTCTAGGAAACTTCCTAGAACTTTTTATGTAGCAGCAACAGGAAAAATTCCTGTAACAGACGCTGTTACAGGAATTTTTATTGTTGCCGTTACATAAAAAATTCTAGGAATCCCAGTTTCCTAGAAAAACTTTAGTAACTTTACAGATTTTTTTTACAGTGTACCGACGATACTCGCATTCAGAATTAATTAATCCTTAAACTAACAAATTGCAAATTCACTAATGTAAACTCAACTTACGTAAGAACAAATATTTTAGTTTTAATGAAATTTGTAATTACGTAAAATCTCAAAATGATATAATCCTATTATTAATATTATCTCTTCAAGTAGAAAAAAAATACTGATAACACGCCTATATAGTAGAGAATATTCTGAGCCACAACTTTTTTTAAATTTTAAAAACACAATATTTTGAGAAATATGAAAGAGGAAAATACGTAAAAAAGTGGCAAACTTTTTTAAATTGAAAAGTTATAGTAGTTATTTTCCATAACATAATTTTACCGACAGATAAGTTTAAAGTACATTTCTAGCTGTAGAATCCTTTATACGCAATTAAAAACAATGTAAAAGATATAGTAAATGTATAATGACTAATCTTTAAACATTAGATAAAATGAAAAAAAAAAGTTATTTTGAATTTGAAAAACATATTTCGCACACATACATTTAATTTTTAATTTTCACAATATTAGTAATTTTATTAAACCACATAATTTCAAAATTTTAAATATTTTCTGGTATACATTAGATTCAGTTTAAAAATATGATTAAATTTAATATTAAATAGCTGACCCAACCTGAGTTACCCCAACGATCATAATCAAATTACATATACCAAAAATCAGACAACTTTTACTCCAGGTATTCAGTGTTGGAGGCCGAAATACCTACGAAAGCGTAAACCTGTCCGTTCTACACAGCCTTTTGTCTGTTTTCGCATATGTATTTCGATTCGCATGATATCAGAATATTAACACATTGAACAAAAGAAAACAGCGTTCAATCTCTCCATTTATAAAATTGCAAAATGATTCTGATGTTTAGTGAAAATGGAAAAAAAATCGAAAATGAACGAAACACAATGGCGCAGTTATCTTAAAACACCAATTCATATCTTCGAAGGCACTGTGAAAAAAAAAATCTGCAATGATTGTAAACTTTAAAAAAAAAATAAATAAAAAAAATAAAAAAAAAAAACTTTTTGAAATAGTAATTATTAATATGTCTTTAAAAAAGTGTCTTTAAAAAAGTGTCTTTAAAAAAGTGTCTTTAAAGAAAGTTTGTATCTGGACTGCAGTGAAAATATGTGGGTGTTTTATGTTTTTGTATTTTTATTCTGTAAACAGGGTTGGCAGAGATACATGAAAAGCTGGCTAGAAATTTATGCAAATCTTCAAAAAAATAGACTCAATCAAAAAAAAAATAAATCTGTTATTTCACTATCCAGCTCGATCTTTCAATATTCACATTATAATAGACTGAATGAAACAAATTTGTGAACTTTTAAACGATAATAGCAAAGAATATTCGCGGATAATTATTCTCCAATATGTTATTTGCGATTCTAAGACAGCCATACACTCATCAGAATTATAAAAACTCCTTTCAAGCACAAGGAAATGCATAACTTTGTATCTCGAATATAAAAGCAGTGACATTTCATTTTTAAATTCTATTTATTCGAACTAGTAAGGAAATTCTTTATAAGTAAAATTATTTAAAAATGGAATAATTTTTATTATTTTATATTTTTTTCATTTTTTTTCTTTTAAAATAATGGCAAGGACATATGTTTAATAAAACAGAGAAATGAACAACATTTATTATTCTTTAATTTTGTAGTGTTCTTCTAATTTTGCAGGAGGTGTAATTATTACGAAAACATAGCGGGAGCTTTTTGAATTTATGTTTTACTGAATAATTACAAAAATACTTATTATTCGCATTTTAAAACTTGAAAATTCAATTAATTCCCATATTTGAAAAATTTAAGATTATCCAATAAAAGTTTTCATAAAATATAACTTTTTTAAAATACGGCAGTTTTTGGAGATTAGATTAAAAAAAAAAAAAAAAAAAAAAAAAAAAAAAAAAAAAAAAAGTAACGATATTTATAGATAAGTAAATAAAAATTAAAACCGACAATTAACGTTTTGAATTACCTCAAAATAATATAATACATAATAGCCGTTATAATATCTATGTACGCAGTACTATGAACGCACAAAACACAAACAGTATTCTGCAAACAGCATTCTACAAACAGTATTTCTATTTAAAAAAATTCTAAGTATAAACTTAATGTTTTATGGTATTGCGTTTTAAAATGTTTGCTATGACAATATTCTTTTTATGAGCATTTCTATGAGTTTTTAAAAGTTCCAATCTTTTTTACTACGAAAATTTATTTAACATTTAATGTGACATTCAAGTAAGAAAAACGTTTAAATACCGCATTAAAGAAACGCGCACTGAAACGCATTATCATGATTAAAGAGCTCTTGAGATGATGTGGGTTTTGTTTGTCCGTTTTAAAATTTTACTTTGTAATGTATTCCGTTTTATAGAATGAAAATTTATTTTAAAAGTTTGATAAGATACAGCAAAAGAAATGATTATTTAATTTTTGGGAATCAACGTATTAAGAGGTGAGAAACGCATTAGCCTATTATGCTGTATGATATTGTAGCGATCTCATCTCACATGATCAGTATAAAGCGAGTTACTAGCACAGAGTAACTGGCTTGGCCTTTTGCTCGCCCCTAACGTTCTCGCCTCCTGATTATGAGATCCATGATTCAAATCCCATCGGCGCCAATCCACGCTCTCTCCAAAATATACTTAAGCAGCAAAAAAATACTAAGTATCATTAAATCTATATTAATAAAAAAATTGTTTTGCTATGCGTGTGCGATGGCTAGCAAAATCTACAACACGTGCGAGGCTGAAATTTTTTGTGACGGTAGCCCAAATATTTCCTGATGCACGTGAAACTCGAAAAAAAAAATAATAATCAGTTATTTTTTAAAAATCGCAACACATTCTCATTAAAAGCTCTTATCAGTCCTTGCGAGAGGGAAAAATCCATGGCGCCTGCTCAGAAGGCATATTTTCTCATCGGATGAAAATAAAGGTAAAAATAAAAGAAAATTTCGGGGATATTTTGTTATTATTTATTAACTTAAATCGTCCAAAACGCTTTGTAAAGGTAAACACTGAAGAGATATTATAAAAAAAGATAGTATACTCGTTTTAAATGCCATAATCAATTAAAAAAATATATTACAGTTAACCTCTTCAAAAAAAAAAAAAAAAAAAAAAAAAAAAAGGGTCGTTTTTTCCGAAAAACGTTTTTTTCCCTTACTGCAACGCCTCTCCAGGACACAACCTGGGATACGGAGAAACCGAGAAATCGAAAATATATTTTTAAAGCTGTACCGGTTTCTAATCAACCGTGTAATCGGTTTAAATATATATATATGGATTTTAAAGGTTTCAAATATACCAGCAAACTCAGGTCACTCCGCGCCTTACAGAGATGATACTGTTTCTACTCTAAAAGTAGCTAATCGTGTATTTTAATACAATATTTTAGAGCATCTGAATAGACCCTATTTATATCATTTACAAATATTTTAAAGCGTTCGGACTTGCATAATTATTTTTTACAAAATATATTGTGTGAAAGCTTCGAGGAAATCCGTAAAAAAATTAAAGTTCCATCGTGGTTTCACACCTCCAGAGCTCAATTTTAGAGGTACCGACAAAAAAAAGTATGTGTTTACGCTGAAATCTTCTTCTAAATGTTAGTGCTATCGGTTTAAAATAAATAGAAAATTTCCCCCTTTTAAATACACCGGCGAAATCAGGTCACTTCGCACATCCCGGAGACTTTACTTTTTCTACGCTAAAAGTAACTAAACTTCCGTACTTTAACACAATATTTTTAGAGCATCCAGTTATATCAGATTTACATCACTTGCGAAAGTTTTGAAACAAACGGATGGGTAGAAATATTTTTTACAAAATAAAATGCGTGAAATTTTGACGAAATCTGTAAAAAATCTGAGTGTTTCGTCGCGGTTTCGCTCGTTTTCGGAGTGCATAGGCTCCAAAAATCAAATTAGTCAGACATTAAAAAACCAAATTTCATATACTTTCAATTCAATATTTTTTTCATTTAAAATAATAAATTCAGATAAAATACAGTCTTATGTTAAAAAAATCATACAAATTTGATGTTAATTTATCTGTTGTTAATTCATCACGGGCTCGGGCTATGCCAGTCGGGTCAGCTAGTTTTTATGTATATTAGGCTATCATGATATTTCTTATTATGTTTGTTGTATTAAGAAAATTTACTGATTAAAATTTTATTTTACTTTGACTTCATCTTTGATTGAATAAAAATATGGAAGAGTTTCCTGTACCAAATCGTATTGCGGACACTTCGAACCGTTAAGAAGTAGATGATCCGTTGTCAAAGATAATTGATAAAACAAGAATTTCATCAAGAATTGTAAGGAAACATCAGTATTGATATAATAAGCTAATTTGATGGCTTTAACCCTCTCATGCATTAAAACCTCATATGAGGTTCTCCTATAAAAATATGAAAAAAAAAAATCATTATTCCTAATTATTTGGATTTTGAATTGCATAGTAGCCTTGTATGAGATCAAAGTCAGCTTTTGAAAAGAATCAATAGATGGGACAACATGCCTTTCATTTTGTTTGTATAGGTTTTAGCATCAATTGCTGTCAAAACTCTAGAATGCTAAAACAACGGATTTAGAAAGTGGTTCCCACCACCCAAAGGAGTTTAACAAGTAAGTAAAAATATATGTTATGTTTCTTACATCATTTTGTTTACAAAAAGAAAAAAAAAGAGATTTAATTTTTTTTTTTTTTTTTCAGGAAAGAAAGAGGTTTTAATCTGAAACCTCAAATGTGGCTTCAATGCAGTTATAGCAATTACAGCTCTCGCTGCATGCAAACCTCATTTGTGGCTGTTAATTATATCATGTAAGTTTCTAAAACATAAAACTATGAAAAAGGGGATTCTAATTAATTTTGTTTTCGAATTATATATATAGGTGTGTTTATGTATGTAACCAGACATTATAAGTAACGCATTATAAGTAAACTATTATTATAAGGTTTTCTGAGCGAAATATGCTGGCTGGTTGTCGGCCCAGTTAGCTTAAACGGAAAAGCATTGCCCTTGTAAGCCAAGGATCTGGGTTCGATTCCCGGCCTGGGCATTTTTTCGCTCAGTTGGAAATATTCAATTCGTATGACATTATAAGTAACCCGACAATGTACATATGTGCGATATTGGAAATATATATATGAATATATATGGAAGTAAATATATGAAAGTAATAAAAAAATTAATTAAAAATAATTTTCATGGTTTGAGCGAATTAAAAATTAAATATCAATAGGATTATGAAAAAGGACTTCATATTTTTTTTTTAATTGAATGGATTGACTGACGGGTATAATAGATTATACTAACTTTTTTTTTATGCCATTATATTATTTTTAAATTATTTGTTGCTTTTTATAGGCTTTATAATGGACAACAAAAGTGGCAGATCCAGAAAGAGATATTTATCTCAAAAAGAAATAGAAGAACTTATGTCTCTTCCTTCAGATTCCAAAGATGATATGTTTGATGAAGATGATGATGACTTCTTCGATCCGGATTACATACCAGCTGAGAATAATAAACATGATAGTGAAGCAATGAGTGATGACGAGGAAAGCAATATTGGACCTTCTACATCAAGCGACATTACACATACACATAACAAAGAAGCTATTAGTAAAAATTATATTGATAATAACATTCATCTTACCTTTAAGATTCCGGCTATTAAAACCAGTATGATCAGAAAAAGACGTAGGTTCGCCAACAAAGATAATGATTTCTCCAAAGAACCCCTAATTTTTCAACCGAAAAAGAATCTAAATTTGCTGGAGATACTCCTTTAGATTATTTTTATAGGCTTTTCCCAGGAAGTTACTTAGAAGACATGTGTTATCAAAGCAACCTTTCGCTACGCAACATGGTAAGAAAAATTTAAACATTACTGTTCTGGAATTGAAAATTTTTTGGGGAATGAATTTTGTAATGACCTATATACGTTATGCCAGACTTTGTCAATATTGGTCTACAAGTGGTGACTTACGATTAAGCATTATAGCGGATTCTATGTCTATATATAGATTTGAATTAATAAAACGCTGCCTTCACTTCCAGGACAACTGGAAAATTCCTGCAGATAATACAGATCGTTTGATAAGATTAAGACCGTTTTTAGATATCCTTCATAAGACATTTCACGAAGCTGGAAAGCCAGAAGAACCAAAATCAATTGATGAGATGATGGTACCATTCAAAGGTAGATATTCTCTTAAGCAATATTAAAATCAAAACTAAAGCCATGGGGTTTTAAAATATGGGTTCGTGCTGGAGTTTCTGGCTATGTTTATTATTTTGAAATATTTCAGGGAGCAAATGGTGGAAGAATGCCACCATCAAAAGAATATGGTGCAGCGGGCGATGTAGTTTTGCGTTTGTGCCATGATATAGCTGGAAAAAAATCATAAAATATATTGTGACAATTTATTTACTTCAATTCCCCTAATTGAGGAATTAAAAAAACGAAAACTCTATTTTATTGGAAATATTCAAACTAACAGAATGAAGAGAGCCGAGAAAAAGCTGAAATATACTAAATCTCTCATAAAACATTGAAGGGAATCAGTTTCTGTAACTACTTCTGAGGACAACATAACAGTGAATCGATGGGTTGATAAAGCTATCGTGCACGTAGTGTCATCATTTGCTGGAGTTTATTTAACCAACAGATAAAGCAAAACATTTTTGTTATGCAACTAAGTTCATTGTAGGAATAGATAGACTGCACTCAGCGCTCACTGCATCTGATTTGAAAGATGCCATCAGACGTCAGGTTTAACTGATTCCTATTGGCATTTTACGTAATTCATTTCGCATGTGACGAGTTATCACGTGGAAAAAGTGTAAAACAAATCGAAATGGTTTGCTTTCTGTTGCATCTGTGTCCTTATTGGTTATTTTCACTTTTTATCCTTTACTATCGCCGGCTATTCGTGCTACATGTACCGTTCCAAAGCTATTTATGTTTTTTTTTTTTTTCTATGATGATCACAATCCAATAGAAAAAGTCCTTCCTGCCAGTGCCGGGAGGAAGAGGTAGCTTTCACATTCCTTATTTTAAAAAAGCCAACTTATATTATTCAAACACACGAAGCTCAGTTTAGTGGAAACCGAATATAGGAGATTCAATACTAATTTTTATCAATACTAAATCATTATGAATGAGAATTTCGCGAAATTAGTCAGCTTTATCCAAGCTGCTTTTATTTAAAGTAACTTATATTTGGCTGAGATGTTGATGTATACTATCCACATGCCTTTTTACATGGAAATAGGCGAATACGTGTGTTATCGCGGGACAAATACAAGATCGTTTCAAAATGTTAGCCATACTAGAAATTCAAAGTGCTATAATTCAAACATTTTTTAAGATATAAACAAAAGAACAAATTTTCAGAAACAAAATCTACTCCGGAATCTTTGTATCAAGGCCAAACACTTAAAAATTCTTTTTCATTTTCCAATTTTTTAATACCTCATTTTAAATTTTAAATTTAAATTTTTTTAAATGGCAACACTTTTGAAACAAGATGGCGAATGAAGGTGGCCAACGAACTCGGTCGAGACATTGGTATGTATTATGTACAGACCAAGTAACATCCAAATCGGTTCATAAATACGCTTGTATATATATATATATATCAACTTTTGAACGGAGGGTGGTTTCGGGGTCTGGGGGTCATGATCGACGAAAATATACCAACATTTTTTGAAATTGCTTTCCTCCGAATGGCTGCAACAGGTAGCTTTTTGTAATGAAAGCTACCTAAAAGTAGGTGTTGCCATTTTGAGTTTTCGAAATTTTATCACTGAAAACGTAACTATTAGAATTTAATTGTTCTTTTTCTTATGATCCGATAGTGCATACCACAAAACATTTTAAACCAAAATTTCAGTCACTTTCCGTATGATAGCTAGGAGCTTATATATCGGGATATTTTTTTTTTTATAATCATCCTGTATATATTTATGTGTGCGTGTGTCTTGGAATTTAAAGATCATCTACGTATACTAAAATATAGTTTAGATATAGTGAGACATCCGAACCGAAATCATAGGTCAATTTTAAATGTTTCACAAAATGTTGAAATTTGAATACAGTTTTGCCAAAATAATTGATTGATTAATTAAAAAATATATGAAAAACTGAAAAACATAACAATTTATTAGAAGCCTGTTTTTATGAAATATCTTAATAGTTTTTCATTATTAATAAATATACACATGAAAAATATGTGCAGACATCATTTGTAATAGAGGGATGGAAATTATTTATAATTGAAACCGTACCATTCAGAGAGATCATACAATTAAAATTTAGAAAAAAATGTACATATATATAAGCTTGCCAATAAGGCATTAAAATATTTTTGAGAAATAGAAAACATTTCGCGAATTGTTGGTGTTAAAGACAAATGGTCAAAAGGGAAGTCACACTGTTAAAAATATGCAGTTTTTGCTGCATAGTCACCACATCCCTTTTATAGAAAACGATTAATTTTTGCTATTATGGAGCATTCTCATTGGTCAGAATAGAAATATTTTATAAAAGCGGCGGAGTGACTACGCAGATTTTTAACAGTGCATAAAAAATTAATTTCAATGGGGTGAAAAATTGGCTATTTGCATTATTACCTGTACATTCTGTTTCTCATACACTGTTAAATATATTAACCTCTATGTACTGAATTATGAATTTATAAAAATTTTATCCTTTAAAGCATTTTTCGTAAAATTTTGAAACTACATTAGAAGAATTACATGATTATTTAATAAATTTTAGAAGGATTAAAGGATTTAGAAGAATTAATTAAATCTGAATGTATAGGGATTTTCTGCAATATTTATAACCCCACTCAAGTCTTTTATTTTAAATATTTTACTTAGTATTTTGTAGAATTAGTAAAGGTACAAATATAACGTCCTTACAATAGAAATATAGAAATATTTACGAATTCAAAAATATCCCCACCCCCTATCGCCAAGAAAGCTGAAAAGATGCAAAGGCAAAAGAAATCATCCTTTTTAAAATATTTTTGCTTTGTGTAACCCATAATGCTTTTCGAACAAGATAAATTAATGCATCTATAACTCATTCTAAACTGTATTACTACTAATCTATGTATTAAATGAATTTTATAACATATTATTTTAATGGTATTTATGAGTACCTTCTGTAGATAAATGGTTAAATGCATTACACATATTTGAATTGAAACGTTTCAATAAAAATTTGTTTTTACTTAAGTTGTTAGTAAGCTCTTGTATGGAATGTATTTCCATTGTAACAGCAAGTAAAGTTCAACTAGCCACAATGCATGAAGGTAAGTTTTTCTTATCTATGTTTCATATTTAGAGATATTTAGTTTTAGTGCTGAATAGGGATGAGTATTTTTTGTAGCGTCATTCTTGTTGCCATATTTAACTTCTTATTTTAAATAAAACTTATTCAAACTTTATTTATGTAACATACAAATGTCACATGGCATATTTAATAATTTACCTCTGTTCAAAATGATTCAACAAAATCGCCGAGCAGCTGTTAAGAAGAATACATCATCTCAATCCTAATTATTAGACACCGATTATGATGTTAAAAGTCAATTTTTTCCTTAAAAGTTTATCCTACGCATAAAATAAACATCCTTAATCTCAAAACAGTACATTATTTACCTGACAAAACATGTATCATAGTATGTAATTTTATGTTGCAGTTGGTACTGAAAAAAAAAAAAAATTGAAAATTTTGGAGTGAAATCGTCCGATTTTCAGATAATGACACAAATATATTTTTACCAATTAGGAAAGTGACACTTTATATGCAAATTTTTGACATAGTTGTAATTTACTTATTTCCCCTTTTCTATTTTATTTTAGTTGTACATTTTAACAACTTTGAAAATGCATATATATGGTTTGGAAATGTACTTGTATTAAATCTATTAATTTAGATTTTTAACTATGCTTCATTGTCGTAAAATGAGAAAGATGTTTTAGAGTTTTCTAATACGATAATTATTGGTATATTTTAATGAAATATTTAAAAAAATAATACTTAGAAGAAACATGAACAATGCGACATTTTCTTTTAATATATTTTTATAATTAAGCAAAGCTACAAATTTGTGCTTCCATATCATGTTATTCATATTGCGCTTTGAGGTAGAAAAAATCATTATTAATAGTCGAAGAAGAAAAAGCAATTTAAGGAACACGGTGAATTTTTTAAATTTAGAAAAGAACGGTCTCTATAAATAAAGATAGAAAAAAAGTTAAAAACTCTGAACTCCGAAGTAGAGAATTATAGTAAAACTAATTTATTCTTTTATAACATTTTGTGTAAGTTTCTAGTTCATTTATCGTTCGTTTAACCCTTTTTGTACTGAATTATGAATTCAAGAAAATTTTATATTCTAAAGCACTTTTCGTGAATTTTTGAAACTATTTTAAAAGATTTTCATAATTATTTAATAAATTTTAAAAGGATTTTAGAAGTATTGAAGGATTTAGAAGAGTTAATTAAATTTTAATTTATTGGGATTTTGTTCAATATTTATAACACCATTAAAATATTTTATTTTAAATATTTTTCTTAGTACTTTGTAGAATTAGGAAATGTACAAATATAATGTTCTTACAACATAAATATACAAATATTTCCGAATTGAACACCCCCCCCCCCCCTAATCAACGCCAAGAAAACGGAAAAGATGCAAAGGCAAAAGAAATCATCCTTTTAAAATAATTTTTATTTTTTATAAACAATAATGCTTTTGGAAGAAGATAAATTAATGCATCTATAACAAATTCTAAACTGCATTACTACTAATAGATGCATTAAATTATTTTTATAATATGTTACTTTAATGGTACTTATAAGTGCGTCAGTAGATAAAGGTTTAAATGAATTACACATAATTGAATTGAAACATTTCAAGACAAAATTGTTTTTATTTAAGTTGTTAGTATGCTCTTCTAAGGAATGTGTGTAATAAGCAAACATTTAAATTGGATAATGGTAATAGAACCAGCAAATTTGGAACATAAATGATTATATTGAATTTTGTTAATATTAAATAGCAAAAATAAATTTCCTTATCCTCAACTGAAAATATTCAAAGAAAATAATGCAGCTCTCAAAACAGAATTTGTAATTATTTAAAATCTGTATAGAAAACTTTTTTAAATAATTATAAAAGATTCTCCTTTCGTTATTCTTAATTTACACTCTAGATTTTTCTCATAATGCGATGTTTATTTATTATTTAGCTCTCTTGTACTTAAAAAAAAAAAATATATATATATATATATATATATATATATATATATATATATATATATAATAAAAAAGTAGAAGTCATTGGAGCAAACTGCAGCTGACTTTTTGTTTAGTTCTTTTTGTTGATTTTGGCGAATGTTTCCATGTACGCCGAATTTATTTGATCAAAATACCCCCCCTTTTTTTTTTCTTTTTTTCTTTCTTTTTTTTTTTTTTTTTTTTTTTTTGCATTTTTAGTCAAATTCCCTGAAGCTGATTTTAATTTGAAAGCTTGTAGCAATTGTGTTCCCTAATTTTCTTAATTAGCAACACTATTTTTGCACTTTTAAGAAATGGTCTTTGATTTGTAGCAATTGTATTCGTCGAGAAATAAAGGGGTTGTGGGAGAATTTAAATGACACAAATAGACATCTTACCCATTGGAACTCAAATCGTTCATTTCAGATATATATATATATTATTCCGAATTCATACCAGAAATTCTGATTTATTTATTTATTTATTTTTTAAATTTGTGCGATTAAAAAAGTAAAATTTCTTTTTTTGTAAATTTCTTGTACGGATTCGGTTTCTCTGAATAAAGAAGAAATTTCTGAAATGGTCGTATGTATGAGCTTAACGGAAGAATGGATTAATAGTGAATTTAAAATTAAAAATAGAGAATTAACGGAATATTTTTACTTTTATTTTGTTCTAATTGACAAAAAGTCCTAATTGTAAGTTCAGTAGTATTAAAGTAGTAGTAAATAAGTGGTATTACAAGCTATATCACTTTGCGATGTTTTCTCAACAAAAATAGAAATGAATTCAAAAGTCAGTTAATACCATAACTCTCTTTCAGTATTTGGTATATTGTAAAAAATGTCACTTTCTTAAATACTTGCAACACTTTTCATAGATTTGCGGTTCTGGAGGTACAGCAAATTTTGATGGAGTTCAAATCTCGTGCAAAAATAAACAAGGATTTTTTCATGAGACGAATTTAATATTAATTTCTCTGCCTAATAACTTCTGCTAAATTTACTTTTAATTTATGTTTTTACCAGAAATAGAAGGGTTTTTTCCGGAGTTTTCGTGGCTTGGCATCGCGCATTTTGTTAAAATATAAACTAGATAATAATAATAATAATAAATATATTGATTAAGAAGCATAACTGGATTAAAAAAATCTGTTTATATATTAATGTCAGCCAAAAAAGTGCAGAATTTATGCAGAATTACATACATTCCATGTTTTGCTGAATTCGTATTTAAGATACTAAAACATTTACATTTTTAATAGAGTATTCAGCTAACCAAATTTGAATAAAATTAGATATAATTTTTTTATACATATACTTACTACACTACTTCTCAGTCTTTTATTTTTGAGTCATCATGTCAAACGTAATGTTTTGCCCTTTGGAAACTGTTAAATATTTATCAAAATTATTCAGAATAACACAGAATGGCAAATAAAATTTTCGTCAATAAGTAAGTTATACTTGAATTTCCACTTTAATGTCATAGTTGAAATTTTGTATTTTTCCTTTTTCTTTTAAGATAATTTTATTTTCGATATATGCTTTTAGGAAATATATTATTTTAAAATTTTAATTCTCTATTATTCTAAAATGAGAAAGATGACTTCATGCTTTCTAATACGATAATTATTAATAATGTTTTAATGAAATATTTATGAAATTTATTACTTAAGAGAAACAATAAGAAAATACATTTTCCTCCAATAAAGTTTTATAATTACGCAAAATCAGAAATGGATGCTCCAAATATCATATTAATAATATTGCGTGTTGAGGTAGAAAAAATCATTATTCTCAGTTAAAGAAAAAAAAAAAACAATTTCCGAGAAACAAGATAGAGTTTTTTAATTTAGAAAACACTAGTCTGGCGAAATTATGATAGTATAAAAAGTAAAAGAATGTATTTTTTAAATCCTCGAAGTAGAAAATTATGATAAAACTACTTTATTTATTTTTATAACATTTTGCGTAAGTTTCTAGTTCAGTTATGGTTTCTTTAACAAGATCCAAGAATATGAATGTGAAGAAATGCCTAGAAAGACAAAGAATTTTTTTAGACATATCCTCATATTAATCGATAAAAAATTCCTTCACTACAAAAATTTATTGCACATATACTTATGACCTAAGATTATTTTTCAATATAGTACTTTGGAGTATTTTTTATATTTTTAGACATTAGTAAAAATAATTAGTTGCGAAAATTTTTGTTTTCAAGATGAGTTACACAAGTCATCGACATAAAATAACTATAGTGAATTTGTAATTCTAAAATTTTTAAAAAGAATTTTGGAAAATATGCATCATATTTACATATTGGAATATCACAGAACTGGACATTATTGAGAAATAAATATTTAAGTTCAGCATTTGTCGATATATTTCTTGTATATCAAAAACTGTCTTTAAAATGTCCGTACGAAAGAATTATTAAAAGTGCCAAGAACTTATTTTTTAGGAGCAAATATTATTTATGCACTAAAGAAAGCAGGCGAACGCGAACAGAATTTTTTTTTTAAGTTGCTCACTAAAGCGTACTTAAAAAGCTGTAGTTGTAATACAACTAGAATTACGCATACCTAAATTTTAAAAATCCCAGCCGGCTCGGACTACAGGCGGAGGTATATTTCAAAGTTAAGTAATAATTTCACCAACAAAAACTAAATCAAGATTAGAGATAATCCCAGTTTAACAATTTTAACTGGCCGCTTTTGAAGAAATTTTTATTTCATTTTTCTGTAAGAGCTCTTTTTATCAGAATCTTATTAAGTCGAAAAAAAAAACTCCCCGCTCGACAACTCGAAATTTCCTGACACATTTTCAGTCTAATTTTTAAAAGTAAAATCATAAAACTTGTTGACGTGATATTTTAGAAGAGATTTATAAGCGACCTGTTATTTTTATTTTTCGTTCAATTAATTAGAACTTTATTTACAATTATTTTCTCAGTACGACCATTTTTTTTTCGTTTCAAGCACTACCTCTTCAGGATCGCTTCTTTGACAACATTTTCTGAATTATATTCTGCATTATAAAAAAAATCGACCAATACAGCACATTATATAGTTTCTGAATAAGAGAACCTGCAAATTGGATGCGCTTGACAGCAAAAATGAATTTAAAAATGATGCAGAAAATAAGCCGTTTGGATTTGAGTACACCCTTAATACGATAATTGTTTTCGTCAATCCCTATTATTGTTTTTTTTTTCTGCAAGAGTTGATCCTATCAAAAAATTGTCAATAGGAAAGTTGTAGATAATATTGATAAGATGTATAATAAATTTAAGCAGATTGCATATCTTGTGAATTGATGGAGTTTTGATTTTTTCATTTTTAATCCCCCCTATTTCTTTAGTTTTTAATATTCTTTTGCAGCAAGAGTTGGTCCTAACAAAAACTTGTCAATATGAAAGTTATAGATAATATTAGGAATATTTATAATAAGTTTAATTGAATTTGATATCTTAAGAACCGACGATATTATGAATTTTTTTCTTTCTAAAACCCTATTTTTTGCGCCCATCGAGCCCATTTTTAATTTTATCAAATATCTGTGATACATAAACATTGGCCCTTTTCCTAGAAGTAATAATAACTTTAAGTTGATATGATATGTTTACAAATTAAGAAGTTATGGGGGGGGGGGTCGGTTTTCACAAATCCCCTATTATCACTCACTATGACAGATTTACCCATTAACTACCTTGACCAATATTTTCAACCCCTTGATTTTACGTATCAGTTTAGAAGAAATTTGTACTGAATTATGGAAATTATCTTGTCCATAAAAAAATGATATACAGGGTGTCCATAATTAAACGACCCTACTTTAAAGTAGCCTACAAACGAAACTATTTGTCAGAAAATTGTGAAATGTTGTGAGGGACATAATGAGGGAATGAGAATTTGGCTGAACGGAAAAATTTATTTACAAATTTCGTCACCAGAGGGCTTTTTAATGAATTACAGATTTTTTAATGTTTTTATGCTCTATTTTTCTCAGACATAAATAAGACAAATATACAGACTGCCCCCCCCCCCCCGAAAAAAATAAATCGTAAAAACATTTAAAAATTATTGGTGTTCGAATGGTGTACAAACTCTCAAACAAACTCCCACTATGAATACTGAATGATACGTGAAGGTTTTGGTTTCATCCCCATTATCCAAAGTGACCATGATTTCGACAAGATGTGGTTCATGTAAGACGGAGCTCGACCCCATCGAACCAAGAAAATGTTTGATGTCTTGGAGGACCATTTTGGGGACCGCATTCTGCTTCTGGGGTACCCAGAGACCACTGGAATGGGACTCACTTGGCCGACATATTCTCCCGATCTGGACACATTTGACTCATTTTGTGGGGCTACATTAAAGACAATGTGTACAGAAATAACCCCAAAACTATATCTCAGCTGAAAATTGCCATTCAGGAGGTCATCGACAGCATAGATGTTCCGACACTTCATGCAGAATTTTGCTATTCATCTGCGCCACATCATAACCAATAATTGCGGCCTTTTCGGACATGTCATAACCTAAATCCGAATATCTGTAGTGACGTTTACATGTTGAATAAAGTTTGTGCACTCAGTAGTTTTTAAATAATTTACGTTTTATTACATATAGTTCAATAATTGCCACCCTGTGTAACTATATTGTTAGGTACAGTAAGACAACCAAACCGAAACCATAGACCAATTTAAAAAATTTTACAAAATATTGAAAATTCAATAGCATCTTTGCCGAAATGCTTGATTGACTAATTTAAACAAATATTGAAAATACTTAATCATTTATTACAAGTCTGTATTTGGTAAACTTACTAAGTATGCACATGAAAGAACAAATGCAGTCATCATTTTTGACACAGGGATCGAAATAATTTATGGCTGAAAACGTACCATTCAGAGACATACATACAATCGAAATTCAGAAAAAAAAATGTACATATATAAGCATGCCATAAATGCATTAAAATGATGTTAAAAATAGAAAACATTTTGAGTAGCGTTCATAAGAAACACTTATGGTAAAAGAAATTCATATAATCAATGGGGAGAATAATTAACTGTGTTAGTTATTTTGCGTATATGGTCTTTCGCGTTGAATCCATATTCGTTCCTATGCACTTTTAAATATTTTAATTTTACTACGCATTATTGAGTTCATTCGATGAAAAATCATTTATATAGTTTATAATCATTTATATCATTGAGACATCATTTACATTTATAAATGATGAGTCATGTAGAACTGCTGAAGTTTAATGATCTTCAGAAAACGAAATTATCTTTATTCTTAATCTTTAATTTCCCCAAATTTCTTTCAATCGAATCTAAACAAATCTTGAAACAAGCCATCTTTAACGCATGGTAATTAGTTTCAGCGTGAATTTTTTTCTTGCAAATGAGCAATGCAGCATGCAATCACAAAACAGATCCCAAGTCTTTTACGTTGTTTATTCCTTAATGAATCGATGTTCGACTTTATGTGACTTAAAAAAAGGATTATATACAAATTTGATGAAATAATGTTTAAAGTTTTACACAAAATGGACAGCGTAAAATATAGTAAAATTTTTATTTTACGGTATTTTTTCAAAGAAATTTAAATAGAAATGCTTCAATTAGTCATATAAAACTTTAAGCAGTAATTCATTTTCTTTTTAAAATATTTAAAATTTATCAGTTTCCGGAATAGTAAATTATATCAATTTTAATTTCTTGTAACATTCTGGTATTATATTTGCCCCGAATAGAATTGCAGTTATCATTTTTAGGTTATTTATTTTTTTATCAATATATGCTTCTGAAATACCAATATAACTTACCCTTTTTCACGCCAATAGCAAACAATTCTTTCTTTTTTATTAACAACATTGCAGCAGTCATAAAAGAAATGTAAAACCACCAGCTGATCTAGATATGCAATGCCCTTACTTAACTTTTATAGAAATGGCTTTAAAAATAACTGGATGGAACTGGTCAAAATCTGATAGCATACAACATGATGTGATATTACCGATTGACAAAATTAGTAGGGCGCAGAGCACGGCGGTCCTTTGTAACTAATTTATGCGTTGGCGGCCCTTTTTAAATACTTTACGCGCCCGACGGCTGTGGCTGAATTTTTCGCGCGCCCTTTTGATTAATTTCCTTTTGCGGTCACTGACGAAAAAGATAATATAATACGTTAACTGATCGTGCGAAACTAATCATAAATTTCGTCATTTAGTAACAATGAAATATCGCGAAATCTGTCAATCTATTGGATGGAAAAAAAAAACAAGAAATTTGTCAGCCGGTTACGGAAACTTCGCAAAAGGACTTCAATTGTTGTTCTCATCATTGATAGATGGTATTAATTTTTGATTAAATAATGATCTGTATAACTGGCATAATTGGTAAGTATGCTTTCCAAAGTAATCTACCGAAATGTAAGTAGCAATATGAATTACCGAAATGGTGTAAACATTTTCTTCCTTTTTGCTTTAAGCATGTTTAAAAAAGAAAGAAAATTAAACTCTACAAAGCAAAGTACTGTGAATGGTAAAAGTGATGCTTGATGTTTGAGTATAATAATGCTTCTAAGATGCCATAAATTTTTTGCAGTTTAAGTTTTGATGGGTTCCATCTAGAATTTTTTACAGTTATTAGGATTTAATAAATCATGTACATAGTTTAAAAGAACTTTTGTGGGTCATCGCTTGATATGAATTTATTTGATGATGTATATAATTAAAAAAAAAACATTCAATATTTTAAGCCATCCACATAATTTGAAAATTTATGAAATTTAATTGAATGTTTGATAAAAAAGTTTACATATAACCAAACAAATTTAAATTGATCAAAACACCAGAACGTAGCCTATTGTAAAATATAAATTTCAAATTTTCGACATCTCCGCTGAGGGGGGGGGGGGGGGATTGAGGATTGGATCACGGCACTTGTTTGTTATACGAATACCACTGTCACCAAAACTAATAATTTTCATCAAATTAAACATCTGAAAAACATTAACATTGTTGTTGCGAAAGTGATCATTTGCAAAATATTGACATTGTCGAACATCTTTACTAAATCATTTCAGATATATGTTGAAAATAAATATTATACAATAAAACTCAATTTAAATTCATGCGTGAAAATATAAATGCCCCTGAACATATACTTTTTAAAATAAAGATTCCGCATTGTCACATAAAATTTTATGAGGTAGGGTAATATATAATTACTTCATGCTGTCTTTTTAAAATTTTATTACGTATTAATTTACACTTTTTTGTGTATGTTGCTTTTTTATACGTAAAGAAAAAAAATGTACTCTGAATCGGCAAATTATCCAGTACATTGTACACCTGTAATTCATATTTATAACACGTATAAAGAACTCTCTTATCTACAAAAAGTACAAATAATAAAAAAATAATAATTGGCAAAAGTACTAGAATGTAGCTATTATAAAAAAATAAATCATTTCAGTAATGGAATTTCAACTTTTTATCTGGAAGTAAAACCCTTTCTAGAACACCTCCCCAAAAATTCCAAACACTTTCATCTGCAGGCAGAAATGCGCGCGCGTGTGTGTGTATAGTATGTCGGGAGTATTAAGTAACTTTTCTGTTATCAATATCACTTCTTCCAAGCATAACACTTGGAATTATTTGAAACATTTGATAAAAATTTACGTTGGCGCAAAGACGAACATTAAAGTGGAAGAATAAAGTACTGCGGATGAATAGGGGCCGCTCGCCGCGGCGGTTGACCCTTTTAAATTTGTCCGGTTTCAATTTTTGATCTAATATATATATATATTTTTTTCAATCTCGCTTTTGCTAGAGAGTCTCTTACTCGGGACGTGACTGGGGACCTATGAAACTTGCTTCCGCAAAAGAGTCGGAATAAGTGGAAGAATAAAGGGCCGCGGAAGAATAGGGGCCGCTTGCCACGGCGGTTGACCCATCCGCCCTCCCTCCACCGCCGACCACGTGACTGGGGACCTATGAAACTTGCTTCCGCAAAAGAGTCGGAATAAGTGGAAGAATATAGGGCGGCGGACGAATAGGGGCGGCGAGCGGCCCATCTTCATCCGCAGTCCTTTATTCTTCTACTCTAGTCCGACTCTTTTGCGGAAGCAAGGCTCGTGGGTCCCCGGCCAAGTACCGAGTATAAGACACTCTAGAGCAAGCCAGAATGCAAAAAAAATCAAAAATTGAAACCGGAGAAATTTAAAAGGGAAATTGCACAAATTAAAGACACCGAAAACCGGGAAGGGAGGGCTCGTGGCGATGAAGCTGCCCGACGACCCCTTGCTTCTTCTAACTTATATTATATTATATAATATTTTGTTGTTTCATATCTTTGCTATTTTTTTCATGAAAATACATCAACTTTTGAAAAAAGAAGTTTCGTTTCTCTGACTCACATTTTGCAAGTATTAAATGAATCTGAATATTGTGCGCAGAAACTGTATATTGTATTTTGTTTCCAAATTGTAATGCGCTTTCAATTTGAAAATTGTTCTCGAACGACACATGTTTCTTTAACTGGAATTTTCGAAAAATGCATTTATTTTAATTCGATTGATTTAGAGATTTTGAAATATATAGCATGATTTCACCTTACCTTGATAATGTAACCCAGTGATGAATTCAGAGGTTTGACTGGTGAGAATATACCCCGAATTAATCGTTTAGAAGTATTGAATAATATTTCAAGTATTCCACGAGCTTAAAGATTTTAGCACAGTATAGAAAATTGATTGGAAGAGCAAATTTCAAGAGCTCACGATACTTTTCATATCGCATTAAAGTCAGCACACATTCACGCATTATGTTCTGAAGCAAGACAAAATCGAAATATTTCCCTTTTGTGTCTATCATCCAGGAATAATCATCAGCACGAGAACTTTTTGCCACCAACAGATAGAAGACATACGCAATTCACATCCATACATCACATTTACAAAGAAATGTTTAATGTACTTTTATTTATTACCAATTTTTCCCAGGTATTATTTCAAACAATGGGGTCCTTTATACATGTCTGTGTTATATGCTTATCTCTAAAGAATAGTCATAAAAAGTTTTTTATTCATCGTTTGTAAATACGTTTATTGTTGTTTTTCAACAAAAAAATTCTTTCTACAGTTTATCTATAAAAACAGTATTCTGCATTGGTATAATAAAATAGCAAAGTTTTACTTTTATTTCTAAAAATACATTCTTTTAAAATTGTTCACGTTCCAATAAAAATTACTAAATGGTTAGTTCTGTAGAAAACTAAAGGTTCATTTAAGAACATAAGTCTTTATAAGTACATAAAATTCCATTAAAATATACATTTACTCTGGTTTATGAAACTTCATCAGACAGTATTCTCTCCCCCTTTCTTTTTGAATAACGTTTTAACCTTTATCTAAGGCATCCTCAGTTCAAATGAAAAAATATTTTATGGTTCTGGCCGATATTTTCTTTTTTCCCCAGTTTTTCCCTGTTGCTCATTTATGATCTGGCACCATCTATTGTCAACAGTTGCATGGGTTATTTCGTTGACTATTTTTTCTCCATTCTTCCCCGTCCTTTAATGCTGTAATCTCTATGGCCTCTCTGATTAAGGCATTGTGTAAACCGTCGTAGTTAGCTATTTTTTCAATGGATATTGTGTTAATTTTAATCGGGTTTTCTATGTTGGCTCTTACTAAGGCTGTTGTTTGGTTATAATTCTTTAAATCCCGGATGTGCTCTTTCAGTCTTTCTTCAATCTTTCTTTTTGTCATTCCTACGTAAAAAATTTCTTCGTTTTTGTTATTTTTACAAGAGATTTTGTATATTCCGGCTGTTTATAGATTATCACATTTGTCTGTATCGTTCCGTATTAGATTAAGGAGGGATGGATTTGGCGTTATCGGTACCTGTTTTCCTAGTTTATAAATTTCTCTTTTTATTTTAAGTGAGATTCCGTTTAAGAAAGGAATGGGGGGGGGGGGTAAACTCTTGTTTTTTCTTCTGTGTTGGCTTGGATCAATTCAATCTTTTCTGTAGCTTTACGTATTAATTTCTGGATAGTTTTTTTCGAATGTTCTGCTTTGGTTCCCATTTCTTCAATTATTTTTAACTCTTGCTTTAAGAATTTTTCGTTCGAACACACGTGAAGTGCTGTTTGTACATTAGTTTCACATCTAGGTATGGTAGGACCGAGATTTGAAACTAATGTACAAAGAAAATAAAATACAGACGACAATCTACCGTAAACCTACAACTAATCTCAACATAATAACTAATACAGCTAATACCCCCCTCACATAATCTTGCAGCACTGAATACGTACATAAACAGAGCGCTTCACGTGTGTTCGAACGAAAAATTATTAAAGCAAGAGTTTAAAATAATTGAAGAAATAGGAACCAAAGCAGGACATTCGAAAAAAAAACTATCCAGAAATTAATACAGAAATCTGCAGAAAATATTGAATTGATCCAGCCAGCACAGAAGAAAAAAAACAAATGTTTACACCCCTCATTCCATTCTTAAACGGAATCCCACTTAAAATAAAAAGAGAAATTAATAAACTAGGAAAACAGGTACCGATAACGCCAAATCCATCCCTCTTTAATCTAATACGGAACGATACAGACAAATGTGATAATCTACAAACAGCCGGAATATACAAAATCTCTTGTAAAAATAGCAAAAACGAAGAATTGTTTTACGTAGGAATGACAAAAAGAAAGATTGAAGAAAGACTGAAAGAGCACATCCGGGATTTAAAGAATTATAACCAAACAACAGCCTTAGCAAGAGCCAACATAGAAAACCCGATTAAAATTAACACAATATCCATTGAAAAAATAGCTAACTACGACGGTTTACACAATGCCTTAATCAAAGAGGTCATAGAGATTATAGCATTAAAGGACGAGAATGGAGAAAAAATAGTCAACGAAATAACCCATGCAACTGTTGACAATAGATGGCGCCAGATCATAAATGAGCAACAGGGAAAAACTAGGGAAAAAAGAAAATATCGACCAGAACCATAAAATCTTTTTTTCATTTGAACTGAGGATGCCTTAGATACAGGTGAAAACGTTATTCAAAAAGAAAGGGGGAGAGAATACTGTCTGATGAAGTTTCATAGACCAGAGTAAATGCATATTTTAATGGAATTGTATGTGCTTATAAAGACTTATGTTCTTAAATGAACCTTTAGTTTTCTACAGAACTAACCAACTAGTAATTTTTATTGGAACGTGAACAATTTTAAAGAATGTATTTTTAGAAATAAAAGTAAAACTTTGCTATTTTATTATACCAATGCAGAATACTGTTTTTATAGATAAACTGTAGAAAGAATTTTTTTGTTGAAAAACAACAGTAAACGTATTTACAAACGATGAATAAAAAACTTTTTATGACTATTTTTTAGAGATAAGCATATAACACAGACATGTATAATGGACCCCGTTGTTTGAAATAATACCTGGGAAAAATTGGTAATAAATAAAAGTATAGTACAGTACAGGTATTAACCAAAATAAAACCTTCAGTTTTTTAATTATATTGAAATGATTAATACATGAAAATGACTTGTTCACCTCTGGGAACCTTAGCTAATATTTTATAAAATCAAGAAAATCTATTTTCTTCCATTTTCTGAAAGATCGTGAAATGTGCTGCAGCTTGCAGGCTGCGATCAAAAATTCGCATTCTTTTTACACCAGATAAATCTAAAAAAATATATATTTTTTTAAATTTCACGTGAACTTTGGCTCCTTTTGTCTGGCTGAAAGAGGACCGCACAAGTGAGTTGCGAAAATATTCCACAAAATGCCCCCCCCCCCCCACACACACACACACACCCGTTGAACAAGGGTTCATCAAAATGGGGATTCAAAATAATTAAACTAGAAAAAAAAATATTATAATACAACATCAATTCAACTATGCATAAATACTATATAAATCAAAATATATTTACATACTGGACTTGAATAAAAAGTATAAAATAAAATTATATCAACATTTGGTAACAGACGTCTGCTACTAAAAATAGAAAAAAACAATTTAAGTCTATACAAACTGTTATAAAGTATTTCAAGACAAAAATTAAACTAAAATTTAGAAATATTATCTGGCAAAAAACATTTTTTTAATACAAATGACAGTTTTTGAGTCTCTTAATAAAATCAGTTTTTATTTCCGTTTTTAAACTTTGCAGTTATAAGTTATACAGAAAATTTATGGGTCTTTTAATAAATGAATTATTTGTTTTCAATTCACAAGACCTTATCTTACCGTCTCTGCTCACAAAATTTTGTTGACGTTGCCCAACTTCCAGAAAGTTCTTGGTAAATCTTCATCATTGACAAGAACCACATAGCCTATTTTAAAGTCAGAAGTATTATTTTGGTCCGCGAGCAGATTTTAAATTGAGAAGATACTAATTTTTCCAACGTTTCCAAAAATGATTTAGAAGAGTCTCGCGTAATCGGAAGCGTTTCACTATAGATTCTTTCGTAGCTGGTAAAATTAAATCGTTCACTTTTATGTTTGGTAAACAAAATATACGTTTTAGATTAACAAATGCACAGTTGTAGGAGGAGATGGCTCTTTTAACTCGTAATAAATATACGTCAACGGACGAGTGTTAATTATATTTTCTACTTCAATTAGAAGCGTCTCTAATTCACTCAATATTAAAGAAGATCTTCCGATAACCTTGCGTAAGCTAGTTTTCAGAGATCGAACCATTCGCTCATAGAAGCCACCCCACGAGGCTGCACGCTCTACAATACACTTCCAGGAAATTCCATTATTGGCGCAAACATTTTCAATATCAGGATAGTGAATTACTTTCCACATTTCTTTTAGTTCAAGATCAGCTCTTTTGAAAGTTTTGGCATTGTCTACATAAATTACAGCACACAGTCCTCTTCGTGAGGTAAAACTGCGAAATGCTAACTGGAATTCTACTGTTGATATGTTTTTCACTAATTCTAAATCAATTACTCTTGTGATAGCACATGTAAATAATAAAATATATATATATTTTTTTCATTGCCCTTCACATATAGGGACCCCGAATAATCAAGACTGGTTACTGAAAGCGGTGGAGCATCGTTAATACAGCCACCTGGAAGAGGGGCTCTAACTTGTTTACCAGGGCATGCGTTAAATTTCTCGCAGATTGTATATTTGTTTTGGATTGATTTTATGCACTGTCTAGATCTTAAAATCCAAAACATTTCACGAGTTTTTACTAATGTATTGGACACTCCTGAATGAAAATCTTTTTCATGTGCATCTTTCACAATTAGTTCAGTAAGCTTAGGTTTTACAGGGATCACAATAGCATGCTTTTCATAAAATTAGGAATTAGATTTTTGTAACCGTCCTCGTACCAACAGCAACTCTTCCTCTGACAACATAGGATTTAACTGAAGAAGATTCGACTCCCTAGGTATACTCTTGTTACATTTCAAGCATTTTATGACTTGGGGGAAACTTTCTTCCTGCACTAGTTTTAACCAAAAATTTTCAGCATGTAATATTTCCTCAGCTGATAATTCTGAATCTCTTTTTTCTACCTTTACTTTAATGTTTGAAATAAATGTAAGTAGTCATGTAGTTATGCGATACAATTTCCTTAGGGATCTATATTTTTCCAAATTAAAAATTGGAATTTTATCACCGTTATTTGTTTGAACAGCACAAGAAATGGTTGCTGCTTTTCGAGACTTCTCTTTAGAAACATCAGGTAATCGTGATGAAGCTATTTTAACCCAATATCACTGGTCTTCGGGAAAAGAAAGAAATTGAGCCCCATATCACTATTTTTAAGAATTTAGTAAATGTTTCACAGAACTACATCTCGTTATCTGTGGGAAATCTGCGGGATTATGTTTGCCGTCACAGAGTCTCCATAAACTAGGATCAGATAAATGATGAATTCTAGAAATTCAATTAGTTATAAATTGTTTCCATTTTTCTTTTAGCCCTTTAATGCAATGAAAAACAATTTATTAATCAGTTAAGAAAACAGTATTATTTACAAGGATAAAGTTGGTGATAAAGTTGGTGATGATTACAAGCATAAAGTTGGTGCGCGATTCTTTTCACCAATAAGTGTTCCCATGAGTTCCAGACCTACAAGAGTTAACTTCTTCACTAGAGCAATCCTAGACTTCGATATTAGAAAACTAGTTTTAAATTTATCTTTAAAAATGGGATACGGTAAGTATGCCACTGCACCATACGCATTAGGGATAGCATAAGTAAAAATATGCAATTGGAGATGCTTATTTTCCATGATCAGGTTGCTAATGTAATGCCTGAGAATTTTCAAGTGTGCGAGATCCGGGATTTCTGAAATCCAATTTTGCCAATTATTTTCTAGTTCACCAGAAGACCTTTCATTCAGCTGGATCAAACAACATAGACACAATTTTCTAAGCATTTCTCTTAGTACAAGAATCATTGTTTGATTTTGATAGCAATGGTCAAAATTCTAGTTTCGAATTGTCTTCAATATTTTTCCAGATCAATCCTAATACTTTTAGGGAAGTATTTGGGAATCCGGAACTCGAAATTGGTGTGTTTTCATCAACACATTTTTTCCTAAGTTCCGCAGGATTACTTTAAAAATTTTCTTAACTTCACCCCACTTTCTTTCAAAATATCAACATCTTCTTTAGATAAGTTAAAATCTTCCAGAAAATCGTTTTCTCCTGAAAACAAATCATCAACATACAAAGAATTATTTAGGTTTTCAAATGTTTTCTTATGAGTGATTTTATATTTATTAATATGGTGCTTAGTAGTACAAGCGTGGATAAAGGGATTGCAGGTGACACCAAAAGTAGCTCTTGTCATTATGTAGGGTACTACGTTTTTATTCTTATCAAAATATGCATAATATAAGAATCTAAGATAATTGCGATCTTCTTCGGCTACAGATATTTCTAGAAAAGGTTTTTCAATATCAGCCAAAAAAGCAATTTTATGTAAACGGAACTTTAAACTTATATCTAAAACATTAGGATTCGAGTTAGGGCCATCATTCAAGCATTCGTTTAATGATAGATAACCAACATATTTAGAAGAAGCATCATACTATGCAAGTTTTAGTTGTAGTTTTACCGCCACGAATAACAGGTCTGTGTGGCATATAATATGAGTTATTGGAATGTTTCTCCGTGAACAATTCTATTATACCCTCATTAAACTGCTCTAGTAAAATGGAATTATATTCCTTAAGTAAAGAATAATTTTCCAAGAATTTATTATCAAAACTGGAAAACCGCTTCTTTGCTACTTCAAGATTATTTCTAAGCAATTCATGAGAATTTTTCCACAATTTTTTTTTTCATAACGTCCATTTATGAATGTTATTTTTTCTTTAAATTCCTTTATTACCTCAAGATCGGTAATGTTCTTTTCATTGCTTTCAGCAATTCCAATTGCTTCAAGGTCCCAAAATGCTTTCAACTGGGTATCTATATTTTCAAATGAAACACATAAACGAGCTACTTCTTTTTTATTGGAATCTATCTGTCCTTGTACTCTGACTGAAAATAGTTTATGCAACGTATAGCTCATATCACAATATGTATTTCAAAAGGAAAAAATGAAAACATATATTAAAATATCCATTTGCTTAACAGACATTACTAAAAACGCATTAAAAGTATATTATAAACCTAAATTGACATGTTTTAACTCCTTCACTTAGAAATTTCTGTTATACATTCTGATGACGACTCAGTGAAGAAGATGAAACATGTCAATTTAGGTTTATAATATACTTTTAATGTCTTTTTAGGAACGTGTTTTAAGCAAATAAATATTTTAATATATGTTTTGACTTTTTCGTTTGGAATATATTTTGTGAAATAGTTATTAGTGGACGCAATTAAGACTTATTACTCTTACGTATATTTACAATGTATAGCTCTTTTGTCAATTTTTTCTCGATTCTCTTCAATATTTTCCACAAAAAACACAGACCCTAGCAAAATATTTATTTCCTGTTCAAGACCTATATCGGCAGGTTTATAGCCTCTTGTTCTCATTATTTCTAGGACTTCTGGTACTAGTGGTTTTACAGAAGCTCCCGTTATATTATCAACTCCTAGAACTTCCATCTTTATCGAGTTGATAGTTTGAACAACACTGATTAATTCAAGAACAACAATTTCGTAACCTGATTCATAAGGGAGTCTGCGCCCAAAGGGAAAAACTAGTAAATTTTCTCTTCGAAATGGCTTCAATTTTAATTTTTGCAAGACAGATTTCTTCACAAAACATTTTTCAGAACCACTGTCACATAAAACGTAAGCCAACAGGCATTGCGTACCAGCATACGCAGAAACTGCAGAAGTCTGCAATAATGTAGGTTTATTTTGTTTATATTTTTGTTCTGACATAATCGATACAATAGCACCTTTCGTTTCATTTTCAGGATTTTCTTTTATTGCGTCTTTAAGACAAAACAAATAACTATGGGTACTTTTACCACAATGGGAAGAAGGATTAATTTTTGTTTCACAATTAACTGATAAATTCGATTTATAAAAACATTTGTAACAGAGACCTCCTTTCTTTAATTTATATCTTTTTCTGTTCATCCATGAATTTTGAAAAAAAAAAATAGATCTGCATGATCAGAAGACTTGCAAAATATGCAAAACTGTTTTGTAGATGTATTTAAAGCATTAGCTGAAGGTATGTTTTTCTGTTGAGAAAAATTTTAATATTTACTTGGAGAATTCTCATATTTGGTTTTAGAATTATCATAAGCCTTGCATGGGAATATAATACTAAATCGGTAACTTCAAGGCATCTCAATGCCGTTGTAATAAAATTCAATAAATCATTTATTTCGCAATCTTTATCTGGATCTCTCTTTCGATGGAAATATAGTATGACATTTTATGGTAATAACCTTAATAATATGGGTACAATGCGCGTAGCAGTCTGGTGTTATACCTAACGCATCAAGATTTCTAACACTGGTTTCAACATTATCTTACAATTTTCTGAGAGAAATGACATTGTTAGTAGATTTTACTAGTTAGAGATTTAAAATTTATTCATGTAACAGTTAATAACATTTTTTCGCTTCCCATACCTTTCTTTTAACAACTTTAAACATGTACAATAATTTTGATCTGTCAATTCGAAACCAGCTACAATATTATATGCAGGTCCAGACAATATCGATTTGAGATATTTAAATTTTTAAATTTTTTATAAGGATTCATTTGAATCTATTGCACTAATAAATAAATTGAAAAATTCTAAGAACTGCCTTGCATCACCAGAAAAAAATTTCTATGTTTAGTTTAGGCAGTTTCACTGCCGACACTGGTTTACTGCCGATTGTGAACCGTTACTCGTTTCTAGTGAAACTTCTGGTTCAGTTTCGAATTTACATTTTTTAAGACTCGTCTTAATTTTAAATATCAAATTGCATATTTTTTCAGAATAATCTTCTACCGATTTTAATTCTTTAAGTAGTCTAATTATTTAGGTAGAGCTTCCTTTTCATTTATGAACTGTAATGATTCCATTAAAGAATCGCAATCTGTCTTATCAATATCAACTGATAACAATGGATCACAATTTGTGATTAATTTCATAACCACTGCACGAATAGTAGCTCTTTTACTTTTAAGCTTTTCAAGCCTATCGATGTTTAAATTTTAATTGAATTAAAAAAAATATTATCATGAAAAATGTTTATTTTCAATAAATCAACAGTCAATAGCCATGCTGAATAATAACGGCATTTATTAACTTTTTCCGGGTTCTTCGTCTCCAAAATATTGAATAATATCAAGTATTCCACGAGCTTCAAGATTTTAGCACAGTTCAGGAAATTGATTGGGAGAGCAATTTTTAAGAGCTCACGATTATTTTTATGCAACATTAAAGTCAGCATATTTTCACGCATTTTTTCTGAAGCGAAATAAAATCGAAATTGTTTTACTTTTGTGTCTGTCAACCAAGAATAATCATCGGCACGAGAACCTTTTGCAGATTACCACCGACATCTTGAAAACATACACAATTCACATCCATACATCACATTTACAAAGAAATGATTAATACTTGAAAATGATTTTTTCCTGTCTGGGAACCCTAGATAATATTTTATAAAATCAGGAATATTTATTTTCTTCCACTTTTTGGAAGATCAAAAATATACTGCAGCGTGCATGCTGCGATCAAAATTACACATTCCATTTACATCATATAAAACTAAAGAACAAAAATGTTTTAAAAACAATTCTCTTCTATCACGGGACAATTGACGCCTTTTGTCTGGCTGGAAGAGGCTCGCACAATGGTGTTGTGGAAAGATTCCACAAGATGTGAAATTAACCTCCCCCAGAGCTAAAAATATTTCTTCCAGAGGAAAATGTTTGATTTCAACAGCGATGTATGCTGTACTGACAAATAAAAATCGAATGAATGAACGAAGTGTAACGAAAATATCCTTTCATGCAACGAAATGCGCGCATTTACTTGATATAAGTGCATAAAAATATCGAGTCGCCTTATAATCTTTACGAAATAAAGTAGTAAATAATAGCTAACAGTGACGAGCTTTTATTTATTATGCATTTTTTAGAGTTCACTGTAGAATAAAAATGCCACAAGGCGTGAATTGAATAAGTGTACACTTTTCTCAAAAAGGAAATTCATTGTAACCTGTTAATTGTTTTGAACTTGTTTGTTTACGAGTTCCTTTTATCAGTAGAATTTCACGATTTTTCTTTTGTTGACCATTAGACGAATTTCGTTATTTTTTTCCTGCGATCGATTGAATAATTCAGAGATATTTTTCGACAACCAACTAATAATATTTCGCAATTTTTTCCTGTGACCAAATGAAAACTTTCTAAATATTTTCCGATAAACGACTGGAGAAATTCTTGATTCCCCATTCTTCTCCCCCGCAAACACCGGATGAAATTAGCATTATTTTGCGAACGATTGAAAAATTTCACATGTTTTGTAACATAACCAATGGAAGAATTTCGTGATAATTTCATACAACCAAGTGGAAATTTTTAAGATTTTTTCTGCGACCGATAACGAATTCTATCATTTCTTCTCACACTTCTGAATAACAAAATTTAAGTTTTTTTTTTTTCACCGATTGGCAAAATTAATGACTCCCACACCCCCTACAATCAACTACTTTTGGAATATTTCCCTTCTATCGATTGGCGAAACATGCAGTTTTCACCTGTGACAGACTGGTGAATATCGCATTTTTCTCGCGACTGACTGAAGATTTTCACGATATGTTCCCATGATCAATTGGTGAATCTAAAAATGTATTTTCCGGGGTTTAACAGAAAAACTTGTGGAGGTTTTCCTCGTGGCCCATAGACGAATTTCGCAATGTAATCTTGCGAACAAATAACAAAATTTACTATTTATTTCCGACAAACGGCAGGTGTAGTCATCCCCCTCCCCCGAGATCTAAAATATCATTTATTTGAAAAGGCCCATTAAAAAGGTCAATAAGTTCTGCTTGTCGTGTAAAACATTTAAAAGCGCTATCAAGTGCATAAAGGTAGTTAAAAAAGACTCCGGATATGTGATGTTGTTAAAAAAGGCCCATGGGGACCCCTCGTATTTTTTGTGTTTTATTCATTTATTAAAAGTTGTAGAGGTACTAGTGTATGTGCTTATTTAGGTAGCTGTCAGTCAGAATATCATTACGTGCATATATTATTAATGCAATTTTTAAATATGTTGATAACTGGAATTTTTATATTTAAATTTTTATAATAGATACATTTTAATGTGTTTTGCTTCATATTAAAAAAAAAAAATCATTTAATGCTTAACACATTTGAAATGTTTTAGGGGTCACCAATAATCAAAGAGACAATGCATTCTACATTCATAGCTTAAAAATTTTTGCTATTAAATATAAGGATTTGAATTTACAGTAAAATTCATTACATTATTTATTTTGTAATTTCTTAAACATAAATGTAATTCTAACAGCACCCACTTTAGTTTTCTGAAGAGGTTTATTTCCACTTGCAAATATTGAAATTTAATTGCAATAATATGCTGCCATAAAATTTATGGCAGTATATTATGGCAATAAAAAACCAAATTAGTAAATTTTTATGGTTTTCATCGTAAAATGTTAAAATGAATGTCAGTGTCAGTAAAAATGTAAATTATAATTTAATAAACATATAGTATTAAAAAATATTAAATTAACATTTTTAATGCTATTATAATTATTATTGTTATATAATTATAAAAGAAAATTAACATTCAATAAATATAGAGTCACGATATTTGGTATGGATTTGTTTAGAACGCAAATCTTTGCACGGCCATAGTTTAAATAAATGACACATTAACATACCTTTTTGCATAATGTTTATGTAACAGAAAAGTAGTGGAATTACTTTTAGGCTTCAGAAATTCAAAATAGCAAATAAAAAATGACAAAAATAAAAATAAAATTTTGACTTCTTGAAATTTAACGAATTTCATTCACATTCATCATATATCTATCAAACTACTCTTAATATAGTAAAAAAGCTTAGGAATAATATATATATATACATATATATATATATATATATATATATATATATATATATAATCAATTTCCATTCACCGTGAAAAGTTGTGAAAATTTAATGTAAATAAAGTAGTACAACTAATAAAAAAATCAATTGATAACCGGATAAATAAAAATCAGAATGCAGCCATTCATTTTTTTAATACATTATTTTAAAAATTGCATTTCAACTTGAACGTCTTCAGAAAAAAAAAAAAAACTTTGGCATTTCCATCTCTAGGCGGGCGAGGAAGGAATTACTTTTAGGTTTAACAAATTTAAAAACTTTAACGTAGTAATGTTTATTACGTAGTAGTGTCAATGTTATTTAAATCCTTAGAAGCAATTGCAAAACTATGAATTTTGCGAAACAATTTTTAAACAACACTGGTCATCAAAATTAAAGGATAATGAGAGAAATAGAACGTAACTGATATTTAATGAAAAAGTTATTACTAGAAATTTGTACAAAAGCATTAGTTAACATAAATTACAATGTTTGGCAGTTGATTATCCTCAAAATATTTTAAAAAAATGTGGAAATTTGAAAATGAAAGCAAAATTAAGTCACATCTTTTGGAAATTATTATTCTTTAATATGGTCTATTGTTACTTCAGACAGATATGTATACCTCACATCTTGATTTCATAGACTTTACCAAAATGTTGATCATGTCTTATGGAATTGCATGCCACTCGTTTAGAAGTGCACTTTTCAGGTCCTGGAGGGTTCAGGGAGAAATGTGGCTTGCTGAAAGTAAGCGCCCTAAGGCAACCCACACATACTCAATCTGGTTCAAGTCGTGTGAGTAATGTGCCCAATCCGTTCGAGTCATATCTTCTGTTTTCAAGTATTCCGACACAAAATATATTCGATATGGTCGAGCCTCGTCATCCATTAACAAAATTTCTAGGCCAACAGCACCCCTAAATAGTCCATCTTGGGGTTCCAATACCTCCTCCACATATATCCGAGTGGTTACAGAACCTCTTTGAAGAATAAGCAGCTCAATTGCGGCCATTTGTCAGGATTCCTCCCCAAACTATTAAACTGCGGTCACGGAAGCGGGGTATTTCAAGGACAAGTGAAGGCAAATTGCGTATTCCTTCCTGTATACATATCAAAACACGTCTATAATTAGTGTTCAGATTATATAGGGACTCCCCAATATACAATACTCGGGTCCCGTATTCTTGGTTCCATTGAACTTGACGACGGTTCCACTTTAAACGTCCCCTTTGGAAGCTGGAGTGAGTGGGACACACACATTTGGTTTTCTCGCATACAGTCCACGTAGTTAAGTCCTCGTGCAGCATCAGAACGGCTAATTCGAGTTCCTCTGGCAGCCTGAAAGTCTGAAACCAAATCTCTTGAAGTTTATTCGCGGTTTCTTTAGATTTTGATTTAGCGATCTTATATTTTTAGCTTTGCGTTTTAATACATGAGGTGCTCACAACCACAGTAGGCCAAGCCTATTTGGAAAACAAATGAGACAGTTCATTTAGCAGGCGCATAAAATCTCATTTATCCACTACGACACTGATCCAACTCTGTTTTCGCATACTTTTGCATACATAAAATCTGTTTACAGACTTTGTTTACTGTGGGAGTCGATAAAATATATTTTATGCACGTTCTAAATGAACTACCTCATTTTTAGGGTTCCGTACTTATAAAGTAAAAACGGAACTATTATAAGATCACTCCTGTGTCTCTCTGTCTGTCACAGCCATTTTACTCGTAAGCTATGGAACGTGAAAGTTCAAATTGATGGGAAGTAATAAAGAATATTGATCCACATATTTACAGATAATTAAACATTTACAAAAAAAATTAGGAAAAATGTAGAGGGCCTAATTAATTTACTTGAAAAAATAAATCTTCTCTTTGTATATCGTGTGAGGTATTGTGTGAAAGCTTTCGCAAGGCTGAAACCCCAAAAAATAATTTAATTTATGGATTATATTTTCAGGGATATCATCGAAAATGTAGTGCAAAAATATGTCTCCCCCATCTATTTCAGAATCTACTGATACTAAAATTATGAAAAAAATAGAGGAAGTAGAGGTTAATGTAAACCTTGCAGGAAAATTATAGCGATTACCCTAGGTCACATAGTTTTTAAGAAAAGCGCATTTTTCCGTTACATACAAATTTAGATTTACGGGCATTCAGCAAACGTGTTGAGGGACGCTGGAGGTATCTATCATAGCAGAAGTATAAAAACGTTTTTGATAATGATTTTTGAAAAAAAGTCGTCGGTCATTAGCCGAGATATTAACCCTTAAAGACACGGACGTTTTGGACATATATAATGACAGGGATGCCTGTTGTATGTACCATCGGCTTTAAAAACCTAGATAACAACTTTTAATGATACATTTGTGTAAAACAATATCCAGTAGCAGTATAAAAGCTACGAGCGTCGAATTGTAAAAAACAGACTAATTTAATTAGAATTAAGCACATAAATAATATGGGATTTGCGACAGGTTTCCTTTGAGTAAAGCTCTAAATTCGCCTCCCGTGTCTTTTAAAGTTAATTAGAAACCTATCTGGCAAAACGCGGCACAGACCAAGACTGCGTTGCTCCTTTGCGACCTCCTTTAGAAGCGCGCTTAACAAAATGCCATGTTTAAACTTTGAACAACGGTTTTGTTTTAGCTACACTGTAAAAAAAAAAAAAAAAAAAAAAAAAAAAAAAAAAAAAAAAAAAAAAAAAAAAAAAGATTGTTACGCTGCTGAAGTTTAGTTTTATGAAATGCCAAAGTTTAAATGTGAAGTTTAAATATGCACTGTTTTTATTATCAGTGCCGAATTAAGTTCATCATAAACAAATTCGTACATGATCTACATAAGAGTTATACAGAATAGCAAAATTCTATATTAGTATTTAGGGTTCATATCTCTTTGAACTTTTACGGTATACGCATTCATACTTTTCTAATTATATATATAGCTACACCAAACCCTACGTTGTATAATGTTTTACCAAGTCTTATTTTTCTTTTAGTAACGATTTTCTTAATAATACAGTTAATAATTCATATATTTACTGTACGGAACCCTATGAGCGCGAGTAATATTCGCATTTGATCGTTTATTTATTTATTTATTATTTTTTTTAATGGAGTATGTCTACAATGGATGTAAGGCTCTCAAATATGATAAACTAAACATGCACTGCCGCTGTGTGGAGCGCAGCGGAAATACGAATGAATCCTAAGATTCTAAGAATCATCTTGTTTTGTATCTAGGCAAGAAATTCCTTAAGCGCTATGAAGAGTAGACGCATGCGCAAATTTGTCGATTTTGAAGTACTGATCTTAAATTTTTACATTTGCGTTTTAATACATATATTATGGTCCTTCTAAAAATGCAATGCAGTGTTTTGTATTTCTAGGAGGAATAAATACCAAATGAAAGATATATAAGCTATGTCTTGTTTTTATTTCCTAAAATGATGTGACTGAAAATATAATTGCATAAAGTGAAAGGAAATATCACTTCCAACTGAAGAGATATAAATAATTATCAAATTCATCACATTGAAAATAAATGCATTTCAACTTCCATATCTCAGGTGTAAAGAAAATTTTCAAATAATATTTATTTGACAATACTGAAGTATTAAATAGTATCCTTTGAAATATTGTAATTACATTAATGATTTTGAATAGCAGCCAAATCTATAGAATAGAATTTATCTTAAGGTGCTTTGAATTAAAACTTCGTACAAAAGTAGGAAACATTCATTTGTTTAGTCTCTTCAAATTAGTTGTCTCAGAATATAATCGCAAAAAATCCCACATGTGTTATCCTAATGCATCCCAAAAAAAATTAGCAGACACATTGTTCGTTCTGTATGAACATTGAACAAACATTCACAATTTATTTTAATTTAATTTAATTTAACAAATAATGACATATTAAATAGAATATAGCTTATATTTCCACTTAAAAATTAAGCAAGAAAAATATTTATTTGAAAATATTGAAATATTAAAAAGGAATTTATTATAGTCTATAATATTTAAGTTTAGCAATTTTGAATGTGTGAAATAGATACAATACAATTTTACTTCTGATTACTTGCATTAAAAATCTTCTAGACAGAATTTCCTTTTGTTAAGAGTTAACAAATTAGTCTCGTGTTTCTGGATATATGCTTAACAAATACTCAAACTTCATATATTAATGCATACCAATTGGTTTCACTATGGAACTTTTTTTCCTGGAGGAATAATGCTACAGAAAATCACAAAACAAGTCAAAATACTGGCGTATATTCTGTTTGAAAACAAAACACACACAAAAGAAAGATTTATTTGAGAATGTTGAAATGAAAAATAGGAGTTTATTGCCTATTTTTAATACTTAATCTTCATAATTTTCAATAAGCGTCAAATATATAGAATAAATTTTTAATTACTTGAATTAAAATTACTTGAATGGACGATGACTGAATTAAAACTTTACCAAATAGAAAGAAGTTTACATTTGTATAGAACTATCAAATTAGTCATATGTTTCTAAATTTAATTTAAACAAATTCTCAAACTTATTTTCTTAATGCATTACAATGAGTTTTAGCACTGAACTGTTTTGTTCAGGATGAACAATGACACAAACAATCACAGAACGGATCAAAAGGTTTCTACTTCTCTTGATTCTCTTACGAAGTTGTACTTGTTTTCGCTTTAATTTTAGGAGACAAACACAATTAATCAAATGAATTTTAATGACGAAACTTCTAAATTTATATATATATCGCTACCAAATATTCAGTACCGTGAACGTAATTGCATTTTTACAACAAAACATTTCAGTAATGAGTAAATCATAAATATTGTACTAAAAACCAATTATACCCCTAATACATTTTATACACAATGACAATATAAGTAAATTATTTAGCACAATTAGTCTTTTGATAATTTTAACATTTTTTTTAATCCTATCATACAGTTTCTTTTCAAATTTACATTTATTGATGCTGAGCATTATCTTAAAACAATTGTTAAATTCACAATTTTTTATGCAATTAAATGTTGATTACGCCTGAACCAATATGCATAGATGATTCATCCTTCCACCGGAGACTCTACCTGTTTTGCATTTCTACCAAAATGTATGATTTTTACATTTAATATTGTTTCTATGGATGCAATATCTTTAACTAAATGAGGTAAAATGGCAACAGAACGCTTCCATTGATTTCCAAACTCGACCGCTGGATTTATTGAATCCTAGGAATCTCTTTCTGAGAGCATGCCGAACAGCAAAATCTGAGAGAGCAAAACGGACAAGAAATCAACATTCATTTTTTGCAGTCATGCTCTGTTTACACACTAAAAAAAGGAAAAAAAATCTTTACTTTTACTCTAGATAACATGTGTTTCCCTTTTTTACGTGCTAAACCTGGTTCATAAATCCCTTTTTTATGATTCCAATATTTAAGTTACACATGCGTATATGAATATGTCACAAAAAACTTCACAAAAACCAGGTAAAGAGTGTCTATTAGATTTGTTTTTACATGGAATGGTTAGGCTATATCTTATAGAAACAACTAATTTTTTCGCGATTAGAACTGAAAAAATTCTAATTAACATAGTATCAAAGTTCCAATAAAAATGTTCACATTATTGATTGCTAAAATTATATGTACTTACATAGATAAAAACGTATTCTTAATTATACTAATTAATATAATAAAAAGGTAATTATTATTTGACTTTGACGATGTTTATCGAACTGCAAAACGGTTACGTATTATTTATTTCTAACAATTTTGTATAGTATGACGACCTGTTACACGTCAGGAAGCAACACCTTCTAGAAATAATCCTACAGAGTGCTTCAAAGGGTGTTCAGGTTTTAAAATGTTACTTTTCGCCACGCAACAGATGAAGAACACGGGGTCAAGAACTTTGCTTTTTTTTTTTTTTTTTTTTTTTTTTTTTTTTGAGTGGCACTTTCAATAGCTTTCAGTTATTTCACGTACATATTTTAAAATGTCGGCCATCAAATATTACATCATTGAATATGATAATGTGCATTTTATTTTTAAAAAAATATTTCGAAATGTGATCAAAACATTGGAAATCCGCTTTGAAGTAATCCACAAATATTCTATATAAGTGTAATCCATAAGTGCGTCCTTGTATACAACACGTTTATTGAAATCGATCACAGTGGTAGTGCACTGTAAAAAAAAATCTGTAGTTCTACAGATGTAAAGTTACATGCTTACTAAACTTTCACCTGTAACGGTACGAAAAAAGCTGCAAATCTACAAAACTAGTTTTTGTAAAGCTACAAAAATCTGTAACTTTACAAATGAATCTGCTAAAATTTCAGTAATCTTACTAAACTTTTATTTGTAACCCTGGCTGCAGTTACATGAAAAGTTCTCGGAATCCCAGTTTCCAAAAAAATTCTTAGTAACCTTACAGATTTTTTGATTTTCGGCGCAAAAGTGTGTCTGTTACATGAAATTTTGTTGTTGCCGTTACATGAAAAGTTCTAGGAATCCAAGTTTCCTAGAAAAATTTTAGTAACTTCACAGATTTGTTTTTACAGTGTGGTGTCTCCATCGCTTATGAAATCATTTATAAAAATAATGTTCACTTAACTAGGGTTTTTTACGATCCTGTTCACCAATGTCAGGCTTAAAAGATATTTCAAAATGCAGGTAGCTGTAAAATAGATCAAAATTCAGTCAAGGGCTAAAATCCAAGCTAAAATTCAGTGAAGGAATGAAAATTTATTCCCGAAATTTATGAAATATGTATTCTCCAAATATGATTTCAACTTCGAAATCTGATTTTTAAAAATGCATACATTACGTATACGTAGAGCATAAATAAATTTATTTTTCATGTTACCTATGATTGAACTTTTATAGCTATATTTATGTTAAAATTCCAATTTCATAATTAGTTCAAAAAATAATAGCAAAGTGAGTGAAAATATAAATGTATTAAAAATTTTTGTTAAATAATTATTTTATCCATTTCTTGAAAAGACAAGTGGTAAAAATCGATTTTATATGTAAAAAAGTATAATTTCGTTAAACACCAGCAACACTTTTTTTCATTAAACTTTACAATATATTTTTAATACTACTGATTACTTTGAATTATGTAAATCATTCAGTTGACTTTCTAACCTTAAAACTTTTCTATTAAATCACGAGGTTTTATAAAATTTCAAAATGTATCATAGTCATTTAACTAGTGGACTTTGGAAAATAGCGATTTAAAATCATGAACAATTCAAAGTTTACACTTCTAAACATTTAAAAAAAAGGTGAAAAAAAAAGAAACCACAGAAGATCTATTTGATTAATGGTTTGTATTACAATGCTCTGTATGCGGAATGTAAAGCATAATAAAGTATTTAATTAAATGTGTAAGTATGTAATTAACAATATTTCTATGAAAGTGGAACAGATAAGAACTACATTGAAAGACAGATGTAATTGTTTCGAATATTTACTAATTTATAGATCAAGCCATGGTAATGGTACATTTCCTTAGATTCCGGCATACTTTCGTGTTATTCCATACGAGAATAAATATTCCAGTACATCCTAGTTGTTTGATTAAATTACAAATAATATTAAAGTTTTACTGCCATTATTTAATGTGTGGGGCTTGTGAGTGCCTAAGCCTTTTGGTAGACCTCCCCACCTAGCTGACCCTGTCATTATTTAAAGCGAAAACTTTTGAGACACTGTAAAACAGTATTATTATATTACCTAGAAAACTGGCAGGATATGTAAAATCCTTAGTTTTAAAATCAAACAAATAATATATGTATTGTATAAATATTTAAAGATAAATTATTTGAAGAGTATATACTCATTTTTTCTAAAAACAACTTAATAGACCATAAGAACAACAAAATGTTATGCGTATGTATGTCATTTTGTTCTGTAAAAATATAACACACACACACACACATTTATATATACATACACAGTATATATCTACCCTATATATATAAAATCCTAATGAAACGAATTTATGAATCGAATATATGAAATGGCTGAAATGTAATGATTCTTTGAATCGACTAATTAAACAACTGATAATGTTTCACGGCGATTTCTCCTAAAATATGAATACTTTGCGATGAAATTAACACCAAAATTCAATATTGATCCGCAGATTTCAAAACTGGTATTAGAATTTTTAAATTCGTATTAGTTTTCGAAATATAATTTTTTTTCTAATTTTATATACATTTTTCTAATGATGGCAACTCAAATTTTAATCAAACATATATTATTTTTTTCAGATTTTAGAAAAGGTTACTATTTTAAACTAATTTGGCGAGAAGTTTGGCCTCCCTTAAATGCATGCTAAGAAATGTATCATGTTACTTTTATTCATAATTCAATTTGTATTTCATTATCATTTTATTTAATACAAATAGAAACATTTAAAATAAATGGCTTTCACTTATTTATTTTATTTAAACGAAATGAAAGAAAAATATTAGGCACAGATGTCATATACACACCGGGGTACCTAATTGGCTCCAAAATGGCATTGTTTTGGATGACATGGTAACCCTGCTATTGTTGTTTATTTAATAATACGTGTTTATTTATTTTATTTTCTCTTTTTAAATTACATAAATTGTTTTGTTCTATAGTTAATTATTTTTTTTTGGTTATTTTCCTTTAAAAATAAAAAAAAATAATTGAAAATAATCAAAAAATACGGTACTACTTAGTTATTCCATCGACCCTTTTCGCCAAATTATACAAATTGCCTTAATTTTATTTTGAATAACGAAAGAAAATAGTATAACATTAATAAATATACAAATAAAACGTCGAAATAAAAATCACTTGATGACGTAAAGACGTGTAACTTGCTTAAAGTCAAGTGAATGTGACATTTATCAACCATTATTGGCATTTAATCTTATAGTTTGGTGATAGATTTCTGTTCGACGGGATAATTAAGTAGTACCAAAAATACATGTGTATCTGGTATTCGAAATCGAGGATTTCGCCAAATTTTCGTAAAAAAAATCACGCCAAACCGGGTGCGTATGTGGCATCTGGCCAAATATTAAATGATGTAACAAACGATGACATTTAATTTCAACTTCAAAGCAATGTTTTAATTTATCACTCGAAAAAAAAATGCTAACTGGCGAGTTGTAAAATAGTTATTGGCGAGATTTGCACCCGGCTAGCGTAACAGTACCAAGAATGCTTTGCGACAATGCTTTTATGTAGTATTATTCGAAAAAAAATTTGATTTTTTTAAATGGAGATGGAAAACTTTCGGCACAGATGCCACATACGGTCCCATATTGGCACTATTTTTTTCTGACGCCAATGTCATATACGCAACGGGTACTTAACTGGCGCCATAGTATCGTTATTTTGCTTGATTTGATAAGCCGGATGTTGTTGTTTATGCTGTTGATCTTTTCTCCAAATTAGCGTCGGAAAAATATCGCGCCAATATGGGGCCGTATATGATATCTGGGCCAAACTTTCATATGAAAAGCGAAGGTATCAGAGCGTATTTATTTATGGCAGTTACATGACTTGGACTATTCTAATATAGATGAAATGATGGCGATAGAATAATGTTTGGCGACTTATCACCTGTATCTGGCTAATATTAAAGTACCAAAATGGCACCAGGAATATAAAAAGCGAAGTGGTTCGCCCGGAACCCTTGATGATAGTCACATGACTTAGGCTATTTTTATAGAAATTGTTTTAAAATACCGGGAGACAAAGACTCTGTACACTTAATTCCTTTTATTTTTGGCTTCTTTTCAAACGTTAAATGATCCTCTTTAATCAAACACGAAAACAATTATTGGATGTCTTAACAGCAACTGATTCTACCTTAAATTTTTGAAATCAAAGGAAATTGAATGGAAACGCGTTTACAGGGAGATCCGCACAGCTTTTTTCAGTATAATTCAATCTTCTATAGTATTTTTTAAACCGATCAGATTAGCATGTTTTATATTCTGCGGTGTCTGAACGGGGGTTGGCGAGCGTAGCTTGCAGGGGGAAGCTGCCCCCTAGTATATATATATAAATATATTACCTCTTGCTGGACGATTACTAAAATCTAGTCAAGCATAAGTGAGGTTGCATAAATTATGTACCACTTAGTGAAAACATTGGTAATGGAAGTATAAATATGGTGGGATATTAACAGTTGTGGACAGGCATAATATTTTTGAGTGGACCAATTTAAGCCCCTATCGATTACTTTAAAGCGATAAGATTGTCTCAGTTCAATCGAAACAACAGCGATTCATGATGCAGTCAAATGCAGGTTAGGCCGCATGAAAGATAATTATTGGATTAAGAAATTCAGTTGTTTTCTCAATAAAACAGAGACGAAATTCACTTGAAACTGTTTATTCAACCACGCATATAAACATCAACAATTCCCATATTGCGAGAATTTATCAGAGCCTTCAGGCTAGAGCACGAATTAATTATTCCACGTTAAGAAGATGGTAATGACAATTTAGATATTTTGCGAGACGACAAGTTACCTGGCAAGAGCTTTCAAGACAATCGAACAGCACAAAAAATCTCTCTCTGACCTCATAGTCGACATTTTTGTTAAGATACGCGTAGGAATACAGATTGAAATATAAACTTCTGACGATCCAAGCAGATTCAGAAAATAGACACGGAATTAAATGCGATCCGTCACGCAACCAATGAAGAGCGAGAGAGGGGCGTAACAGAAAACGAGTTCTGTATCGGTTTACGGACAAACTTCTATGTAATACGGCTGAAGCTAGACAGGTTGGCCGGAAATTAATATGGAATAAAATAAAAATAGTAAAATATGGCTTTTATAGACATTCGAAAAATAGAAGTAGCTTCGCTCAGAATATTACAGTTTTGGTAGCTGATAAAATTTAATGAAGAGATAAAACGTTTTGAACTAGGATTTTGAATAAGATAACTATTAAGATGTGCATTTTAAGTTTATATAAATTAAACTAGAAATAAATAATAGTATTAAGGAGTATTAAGGAGAGTATTAAGGAGTAGGGGAAAATGAATACGCCGAACATTTAAAATAATTTAAAAGAATGTTACAAGTAAAACTTTTATATAACATATATCTGTATATACATATAACTTGTAGACAATAAAACTGAATTTATATTTACAAAGATATATTTGAGATTGTACAATGAAAATCATCAAATTTAAATTTGAATTTATAATCACCATGATATATTTGTGATTGTACAGTAGAAATCATCATATTTAAACGTGACTTTTATTTAATTACATTATTGGAAAACGTTAACAAGATACCACGTGTACATAAAACACATACATAATAGCAAAAGCTTCCAATTGTTTTGATAAAGTGTTTTAAAACATGCATAAAAATTTGACAATAATTTATTTGTATATATTTTCTACCTCATAAATATTTTTGGTCCTGGTGAATTTTCTGATGGAAATTTGTAATGAAGCACTGCAATGGAGTGTTGCGTTTACGTTATGGGTTGTTGCAGAAAAAAAAAAAATTAGTAGCAAAAATTGTCAAAGCTAAGTGCGTATAGGATGCTTTACAAATGTATATATGTCGTTTTAAACAAATATAATTTAGTACACTATCAACTCCAATAATTATTTAACAAACACTCACGTCTGAAATTTGGCACTAACATTCGATTTTGAAATGAAATGGGTGTTATTGACTATATTCATATACAGTAATACCTCGACTTACGTCAGCAATTCATTTCAAGACTAGCGACGTAAGTCGAAAATGACGTATGTCAAGGTACATTTAGATGAGCAAAAATACATAAGTAATAAAAATTCACTAAAATCTAATGAACATATTCTATTGTATTTAGGGATTGTGTTACATACATTTAACATTAGCAAAATAATGCGTTTGCAATACACGAATTTGGAACAAACCAATAAGTTGTTAACTCACAATTTATTGTTCTTCTAGCTGACTCGTTCGAGTTTTTGAGCATGCGAAAACATCTTGCAATTAAGTTTGAACAGACATTTTTTTTTCTTCTTTTAGAAGTTCTTTATAACAGCAGAGTAAGTTTTCTAAGTTTTTTCTAGTCATTGCTACACTTTGCTCGCCTGAATCAATATTTTCAAGAACCGTCATTCGAGCGTCAATAAGGTTTAGTTCTTCGGTTTATTTTTCCACCGTCACAATCTGCGTCCATTCCCCCTAAGCTCAAAATCTTCATCTATTTCTTCGACTGTTTCTTTAGTTCGTCGATAATTAATTCCAGATCAGGAGAATTTCTGAGTCCAACGAAATTTTCAGCATCCATCTCTACGTTGATTTCTCTTCCATTTTCGACGATATTATCAAATAATAGGTATACAGAATCACAATTTTAAGATTTTTTTTCTCATTCTCTGCGAAGAAAAAGGGTCACAGTCTTTTGAAAACATCTCTCATTGTTTTTTGCTGAACTTCACCTCATGAACCCCTTATGACTGTGACTGCATCTGAGATGTTAAATTTCTTCCAAAAATCTTTAAAAAAGTTCAAAGTGTGCCTTAATTAAGGGCATTTTTTCCCAGGCAAGACGACGACGTAAATACGGGGTGACGTAAGTCGAGGGGGCATAAGTCGGGGTATTACTGTATCATTGTGATAGCAACTAAGAAAATAATAAGTAGTGGTGTACTTTTATTTAACTTATTTTATCAGAGTTGAATGTTTTAGCAATTATTTATGCATCCAACTAAACAATATAGCCAACCCTTTCTAAAACCACATTTATTTAAGAGAAATATAAATATACGCTTTTTTAGCAAAGACAGTGTTTAATGAAAAAGATATATCTATTAAAATTCCCAGATAACAAAATTATAAACGCCTAAGTAATTATTCACATGCTTTATTAACGGAAATTTGCTATTAAATAAAATAAAGGTTACTATTTCGAAACTATGATACGAAACAATGGGACATTTAATAATAAAATGAGAGTAATGGACGAAATTAAGAACAGAAATATTTCTTCAGAAAACTTATCGTGGTAAAAATCATGCTAATAGTTTTCTTCAAAAAGGACAACAGATAAAGGACAGCACTGGAGAATCTTTATATGCCTTGAAAAACCAACGAATATGAAGTTTGAATTTCATTACTGAACAGGATCGAACGTCTACTACAACCACTACTGGTAACGTTATGTGCAATATAACACCTTACCAGTTTTCAGGTTTTGTATTTAAGAACTGTCTAATTTACAGTTGCTTCCGAATATGTTTGTCTGAATGTTAATAGTGTTTCACCTTTTACGTAAAATGCTCATATTAGTGTACTGAACACGTCATATATATATATATATATATATATATTTTCTTTAGTTTTAAAGTACCTGGTTTTTATTACAATATCAGTTGATATGAGCTTATTTATTCAATCTGCACTTGTCAATTATATATATATATATATATATAGCGTTTCAGCGATTGATTCAGTCCTATTTAAAATTCATTTTTACATAGACAAAACCTTCAGCTATAGTTTTCAGATAACAAACTGGGATAAGCTGTGTTTTAATCTTTGGCTAAATGTCTCACTATTTGATTGATAGAAATTCTAATATATATGTGTTGAGGTAATTCGCACGTGCAGATTGAATAAATAAGCTCATATTAACTGATATGGTAATAAAAACCAGGTACCTTAAAACTAAAGAAAAAATGTATACTGTATGCCCACTAAAGTCCCTTGCTACCCACTTAACTTCGGAAGGGCTGCAGCTATATTCATAAAAGTTGTGTTTAAGTATAGTAAAGTAGTCATGTGCTACTGAATGAAACAGCCTACGGCGCCACCTGGTGTAAAACTGCGGAGTTAGCATTCCTGACTCGAAAAGGGAAAGAGATAGGTAAAAAAAGTGATTTACAAAGTTGTAGACCACAATCGATTGACACATTATGGAAATGAATGCTAAGAATAGAACGCTTAAAATGCGCATTTTTTTTTCGGGATTTCCTGCACTGTGACGTGGCAAAACGATCATAAAAAGAAATAATATATATATAAAACTTCGGAATTATTAAACTTCTAGTTATAAACATATACCTTCATTGAGATGTTCAAACTTTTCAACCGTCATCTGCAATGCACATTTGGATGCACATTTGTCCGAAAGATAATCATTTCTCTTTCAGTTCAAGTTTCGTGACGTCACAGTGAAGGGAATCACGAAAAAACAAATGAGAGTTTTAAGCGTTTTATTCTTCGCATTAATGTCGGCAAGATGCCTTTTAGTTCTAAATCGATGATGCTCTACAGCTTAGTAAATCACTTTTTTTCGCTATCTCTTTCGGTTTTCGAGATAGGAATTCAAACAGCCCAGTTTCCCACCAGTTGGCGCCGCATGCGGCTTCATTTAGTAGCACATGGCTACTAAACTATACCTAGACACCACATTTATGAATGTAGCAATAGCCGTTCTGATGTTAAGAGGGTGGCAAGTGACTTTAATTGGCATACTGTATATCTTTGTGAAATTATACTTTACAAGAAATACTGGTTTTCATAGCCAAATATAAAAATAAAAAATATATTTCTTCGTTTTTTAATAGTTGCATTTCGTGAGGTCTTAATTTCCTTTTTGTGATGGTTGTAAGGTGTATACATACTTGACTAAAAACTGTAATAAAAAATAGCTTAATGTAATAGATATTTTAATGTATTTCAGAGACTATTAGCTGCATTAATATTAAAAATAAATTTTACATTACTTTGTGAGAGACTACAAAGCGAAATTCGCAACTTTAATAAACTGCTTTTATATGCTTCTTTTTAAAAATTATCTCTAGATGTGTGCCATCATTTAATTTTATACAATTTCAAGGTACAGTAAAACAAACGGTATCTTATTTAATTATTGAAATACTGGTAAAATACATTAAACTTTCACATAGATAAAATATGTATAATACGTACGTTTTATTACATAGTATATAGTTACTTCTTGATAACTGTGGTTGTTTATATCCTTAATTAATCAATAAATGCACAATGGAGATAATTTCTTTTGATTGTGATTTTCGTTCTATTAAAATAATGACACAAAACATAAATTTAATTGCATTTTCTTATCCTCATTTGCACTGATCATAATTCAAGAAATTTTTGTTGTTTCTTTTCTAATGCTCATTTATATGAAAATATCTATTTAAAGTTATATCCTTAACTTGATTTCCTGTTACTTCGACCGGTGCTCATAATTGTTCAAATAATTCCTATGCTCTTTTATAGATTTTTTTTTTCAATTTCAATTTTATTTTTGTTTACGTGCAATTAGTAAAAAACAACGATATCAAAATAAATAAAACATCTATTCACGTGGCTTATGAATCGACTTTCGAATTAATGACTACTATGGGAATTCACTTACAGCATTACATTGTATTTCGTAATTTGCAGTGAGATTCATCCATTATTTCTGCGAGAACTGATAAGATCAAGAGAAACATTTAGAGGAGATTTTTCTACATTACAATCTTCCAACAAACGACATTTCAGCAGCAAAGAGATTTCAGAAAATTGACGAAATTCTTGTCTTATTACAGTAATTTATTTAGAAGAAATACAGCGATATTCTCTAAATTATTATCTCTCGTGTATGCTTCGCGTTGGTTTTAGCCAGTCGGATGCTAATGTATTCTATAATCTAAGTAATATGCACGTATATATTTTGAAAACATAATATATAATGATTAAGAAAATTAATATCTGTTATATGTTTTTAACATACACTATCTGAATGATATATAAATCGCTCCAAAATCATTATTTTGGTGCCCTAATATTAATTAAACAGTATAACCACAAAAGTTTCATGTCTTAAAACCTCACTTACAAATTAATTTTATATTAAGACACAGTCGATAAATTTATTTTAAATAAATTATTTTAAATAAATTTTGTTGATTGGCGGATTACGCTACGGTCATAATTTGTACGTATGGGCTAAGCAGACGGGGACCTCTAGTTAGAGTAGAATCTGACAGTAAATATGCATGTCTCATGTTGTGACGATTTGGACGTCATAACACACAGGGTCACGCGACAGTAAAATGGTTAGTACAATAGAAACCGTTATCCCGATCTGCGTTGTGAAAAGATCAAATGGGATAATGTTAATTAATAAATTAGGAGAGAAGAAAATTTTGGAATAAAATTAATTTTGACAATAACTCAAGGACGCCTTATTTGACGTTGAAATAGAAATATCGAACTTGTAGGTTGCATAGAGAAACGTCCAATTCTAATAATTTCAAAATATTAGTTCTTTAGATACCCTAAATTATGAATATTATCTAAAAGGGAACAAGGAAGGAGTTCAAAGGAAAGACATATAAGTATACATACATAAACTAACTTTATTTTCATTTATATAAATTCACAACTCAAATATGATTTTTTATATCATAATAATCTTTTCAAATTATCTACTATTTTATCAGAATATAACATAGTTCCATGCTCATTAGAACAGCAAAACATTCATCAAAATTATACTTTGTTACTTATTTTTTTTTATTAATTTATGTTATCTTATTCTTGCCCTTTTTTGTTCACAGCACGATCCGATGATGGGGCTTTTGCCAAAATTTTAATCAAAATTTTATTTATGAAAAATAATATTCCCGTTATCATTAAAATCTTTATCATAAACAATCATAATATTCAATGACATAAGATTATGTACTTTAGTGAAAATTTAGAAATTTAGTTGCTTAATATTAAATGTACACATTATAAGAAAACATGAAAACAATAGCCACGAATATATATTGAAATAAATATAAGGAATTTCTCACCCAAATAGACTTCGATCTTTTCTGTAATCATCCAAATTATACAGTTCACTCATAGTTCATGGAATCCTAACCACAAGTAAGTTCATCGGAGCATAAAGTTTTTTTTTCTCTTATATATGTAAAGTTCATGGGGATCTTTCACCAACCAATTTCACTTAGTTTTTTTTTCCTTTTATATATGTAGAGTTCATGGGGATCTTTCACCAACCAATTTCACTTAGTTTCAGCACTCTATGACGCATGAAAATTATCCGAGCTCCAACTGCACAATGTACCCTTTCATTGGAAAAATCTGCAGACACTTCATACATCTCTTTACTATCCTCTTAGCTTATATCTCCACATCAGGTGAATTCTCCTGTAAAATTCTGAATCAATTTACTTTCAAAGACTTGTCTGCTCTCAGTGACCTTTGTCAATAGATTATGACAAGGACAGGTCTACTCTCAGCATTAATTTTCATCATCATTTCCTTTTTTTCTGCATCAATCATTATTTTGTGACAAAGAATTGTCTGCTTTCAGCATTCATTTCAATCGCTATTTTTTGTATTGTCCTTAAAATTTGCTGCGAAGGAACTTGATGTAAAATTTTGAAGTATCTGGATCGTCTTTGAGGGAGTCACATCTTTAAAAAAATAGAACCTCTTGAGGACGAGACACAAGACTTAATAATCTTCTCTCATTCCATCTTCCAAGATCCAATTATATTTTTTGGGGAGGGATAAATAAACCCAGAGCTGTCTTTATGATTGGAGGCTACTCCTGGTCCCTTATTGGTACTCTAAACATCCCTTTATATGGGCGTGCCAATTTATTTTTCACTGCATAGCATTAAATTAATTTTTCGCCTTGCGTCAGGTTTCTCATGGGAATCACCACCCACGTCGTGTGTTGTAAAACCATCTTAATTGATAGAAAATTTATGGTTTCAACATCGTAAATTTTCTATTCTTTCGCTATACATTTACTTTCCAAGTCTGGCGTCAGCAATGTTCTCTTTATCTGTAATTTCATATTTTCTGTCTGGTCTTATTTGGGGAGTTTTATTTTATTACACTGTTTTTGCACATATAAATATTTACAATTCGAAATTTTTAATTTTCAATATTAATACAAAATAAATTCACAATTCATATTCCTTATTTGTTTCTAAACATACCAATACCAAACAACATATATATTTTTATTTTTCTTACGCATTATATAATTATTCATTTTAATATACATTAATTTTGGAGTATTTTTTATGTTATTTTAATTTATTGTATAAATTAATTACTAAAGAATTATTTTCCGAGAATTCAAAAATTTTTAAATGTTATTGGATCGTGCGAAAATTATTTAATTAGTTAAATTAATAGCAAGCCTTGTTGTGTAGATTTCTACACGACATTGCTTCTTCCCCCTTGTTTTTTAAAAAAATAATATGTACACCACAAAAATACACTTATAATACATATATATATATATATTACAAAATATCAATCAAACCTGATATATTTAGTGAGTTCTTCAGATTGTTCATCATAACCCTGTAAGTACACTTGAATAATATAATACAAAATATAAAATAGTATATACTTTTTCTTTATTGCATAGGTGAGAAATATTTATTCCAATATAAGATGGCTATTTCAATATCAAAATACTGCAAAAATGCTATATTAATTTTAGTCAACATTGTCCACTAATTTTTTTTTTTGAATGCTACGCATACTGAAATCTATAAAAATATGTACAGTCATGTAGCTTGTAGGTAATAAAGTTTACTTCAAACAATTTGGCCATAAAATAAAAATATGCGCTATCTACATCCCAAGAGTATGGACACTACGTAGAACAATGTTTTTACAAAAAAATTATAAACCAAAGTGCGTAAATATATATGTACATCGCTCTCTGCTTGAAAACATTTTTTTTTTCTTTTTAATCTAAGGATGCCTTTTCATCCCCGCATCATTACTCCGGAATATCCACTTAAAATTTTCTCCTCGGAGAAAATGTGCCGAAAATCCCTTATAAAATCCCTGAGTGGTCTCCATGTGTCCTTGACAGTGATAATAATCTCGGAACAAGACGTACTGGTCAGTACAATCATGCCAAACAGGTTTACTCGTTATCACTGCTGTGGACGTAGTAATCTCTTTTTACACTCGCTGAATGGTTTTATAAAAGTGCGCGATCTGTGTATATTGTGTGTGTTTTATAATAATATTGGATAATATCTACGCATCAATAGGTAAGTGTGATTCATTTCTAAATCCGAAGATTTTAGTACAAGATAATAACTGTTATTATTTATATAGTTTATCGTTCCTTGTTCTTAACAATGTCCTATAAACAATTCTTTTTTTATCAGATATCATGTCGGACAGTGTTCGCCATTTTCTCCCCATTATGAGCGTTCTTTCCAGACTGCCTCTCACGTAACAATAATTTCTTCTCATACCTTGATTGTTCTTAAATTTTAAAAATATTTTCCTTACCTACTATATTTTACTTTCATATGCCTTAATAGTCCATATGTCTGGGGTTTTTATTTATTTTGTTTCTTTATTTTTAGGAGTCTTAAATGTATCCTTTTTATTTTTCCTCGCAGTATTTATATTATAATATTACGTAATTTAGTTCTGACATATGTGAATTTTTATATATTTTCATTTAATTTCACACTCAATATTATGCTTTCTCCCGTGTGCACACTGTGGTTATTTTGCGTCATTATATTCACAATGTTAATGAAAAAAAAAATTTTTTTCCGCAAAACGCATCCTTTCTAATGTGTTATTTTTATATGTTTTTTGATATTTGTGAAGTGTTTTAATCCTATACTCCTACCGATTTACTGTTTTCTAACATAAGTAATGAAAATATGGTAACCTCTATTCACTCCTATATTAGCGGTAAATATAGTGTTTAAATGTGTCGTTCCGTGCTCATTTTGCCGTTTTATATTTATTTAATTGTTCAATTGGTTCCTAAAGTAGTATGCATCCGTTTTATTTATTTATTTATTTATCTTTATACATTGTGGAATTTTTAATGTATGTTGTAATAATTCATCTATAATGGTTTTATTTTTGTTTTTGTTTGTTTCCGAATATGTTTTCAATCGAACACCATACGGTTGATACACTTTTATATATTATTTTCCGTTCCGTAAAGGTTTTGTTGCAAATTTATTATATATAATATTTGAATTTTAGGTATGATATGGTTTATTTATTATATTAATATATTAATTTAGGTATGTGTTTTTTAATATTTTGCTTCGATACTGAAAAAATCCGTGTACAATCCCATGAAAATATCTTGCGCAATGTCATCCAATCGACCCGCAATCACGATGACACTTTCCTAGGAATATAATGTATTTCCATGCGATTATCACAGTTTCTTCAAACATTATTATATTCAAATTACTCTGTGGTTGTGAATTTTAAAGGTTTTACATACGACTTTCAGGTTTTGTTTATATTCTGTTGTTTACAAACGGTGTGCTTTTCATTTTGAACCCTTCTGTGGTCATCCAATTTATTTATTTGCCTAAATGAGTCTGTAATGTTTATTTTAATATATGTATTAATTTATTTACTTATTTATGTATTATTTTTCAGATTTTTTTTAATGTTTAATCTCTTACTTTCATAATTTTTTAGCAATTTTACACACTTACATTTTGTTTACATTTTCCCAATTACTACTTGTTTTTCTTTTAATGTAATGTGTAGAAAATTTTTATTTTCTGACAAATGGTGTTTTAAATCGTTTTTATTTACAAAGGGTGTGGAATAGGGTGTATCGATTTTTAACTTTTTTTTTTGTTTCCAAATTCCAAGTTGATAGAAAGTTGCTACTAGACACCACAACTTACCACAAAAAATTTTGCATTTAAAAAAAAATGTTTAAGTCTCCCGCACAAGGCCTATAGTTTAGAAATTTTACTTAAAAAGTAAATTTTTACAAAAATTAAAAAAAAAAAACAAACCTAAAACACTTTTTCTAAATTGCAAGTTAAAATTCCACTAACAATAAGCACAAAAACGATAGAAAATGTATTTCAAAACCTTAGCACAACATTTAGGTCTCTCGCACAAGGCCTAAAGTTTGTTAATTTTGACGAAACTTTCGTAATATTTAGTGTAAATGAACCATTTTTTCGTTAAAAACACCAGACTTAAGTGTATTTTTGTTTTGTTACAGGAGACATAAAATGACACAATATAAATAAATAAATAAATAAATATACACATATATATATACATACATACATATATATATATATATATATATATATATATATATATATACATACTACATAAATAATATATAAATGTTGTATACCTTAAAAAAGATAGTTTACGATGTAAATTGTTTAATAAAGGTGTTGAAATAAACTCTATCGTTATTTGTGATTACTATTGTTCATTACAAATGTATAAAATATTATAACGTGGAATAAAATGTAGTATATAAGTACAAAATGTTGCTGATGTATTTTCATAGAACATGAGAGCAGTTTTCTTGTTCTATTTCAAATTCACTGACTTGTTTTAAATATTCGTCCTTTCATCTTGTCTTCAAAACCTGAAACGAAAGTTATATACAGTATTTACGTAGGCCTACAGATTTTTACAAAATTATAGAAATGTTCCCCAATGAATTTCAAATATTATATAGAAGACAGTAAGATAAAGATGTTATTTAAAAACATTAAAATTCAAAGTAGTACAAAAAACACTTACTTACATTTTAATCCTTCACTGAGGTTTTGTACTGGCTCTTGGTCTCGAACGTAGGTAGCTCTTTACGGTCTTCCAGTCTGGCACGAATGAAACCATCTCTTTCGATCATCCCACGCACTCGCTTTGAAGCTTCTGTGACTTCTTTCACAATTCGTTCCACAGCTTGAGTGTGAGAAGGAATTGTAAATTCAACCCTTCCACTTTTTCCCGTTTCCGCAATTAACTGTAACTCTTCTAGGCTCATATCGGTAACAAGAGGGGGTTCGGTTACTGAAGAGGTTTGCCAGTCAATCATATCTATATAGTCTTTAGCATTAAAATTGATCTGATGGGGTTTAAATATCCTTACCTCTTTCTTTTCTGTTTCACGAGCTTTCTGGATTCTCTTATAAGCCAAGACTCTAATATGTTTTCGTTCATCAAACAACATAGCTATTAAAACATGCTCTGGGTGAGCTATGAATGCGTTTCTCTGTAACGTTGCATGGTCGACATGTTTTAGCTCGTCTTCCAAGTAATTTCTGAAATGAATCATTTAAAAAAAATTAATAGAACCCTGCGGGATTTTGGGATTGCACTTAATTGAGAACCATGATGGTATGTAGACTTTTATTATTAATTCTGCAAGCATTCTCAGCTCAGGGGTAGGATCATCCATGGCTACATACAAACGAAGGATTCTATTTGCCAGGGTAAGCCACCTGGCGTGCGAGATGTTTCCGGGGTTTCGTCTGGCCAACTCTTCTGTACATGTACCTAGTGATACGGCTTTGGATATTTCGTACAGATACTTTTCGTCTGTGCTCAACTCTTTAAGATCAACTTCTGGTATCGTATATCGCTTTAAATTGCAACAAAATTGACAACATCCAGATTTTGGCAGCTTAGAAGTTGTTTACCAATAGGGTCACTAAATGTGTTTGGTCCAGAAGTTGGCCCATCAAGAGCAACCATAATTTTTCTAAATGGTAATTCATTCAAATGTAGTAGACACACAACTGCCTGCAGTGGCTGTTGTATTTTATTTTCAAATAAGGTGATAAATCCATTTGAAGTGCCTGTGTTTGCTGCTGTATCATCACAAGCAATAGCTTTTAGTTTTTTAAGATCGACAGTTTTTTCTTCACAATACTTTACAATTGATGTAACTATTTCCTTTCCTGTTCCATTTATGGGACTTACATGACCGAAATACTTGGATCCAGGTTCTTCAACAATAGATATGTGTTATTCCGTTAAAGATTTTCGCACACTTTTACCAGCTACAATTTCTTTTGTTATGATTTCACCTTTACGACCATTAAGTAAATGGCCAACAGATCGGAGGTTCGAGTTGAGCTTACTTCTTTACGAGACTTAAGTCTTTCACGTGCTACTTTTGATTTGTCGATTACTGCTTCTTGGTTCTCCGCAATAACGACAATTAGGTCTCGCAAAAGGGCAGTAGCTAACTGAGCTCCAGTTCTACTAGAAATGCCCCTGCGGTCACAAGCTCGTGAAAACAAAGACAAGCGTTGTGGTAGTTCTTGTTTTACTTCTATACTTGACGCACTTTTTTGACTCGTATCAAGTACATTTATTTCAAAATCACTATCTTGACAATATGTGTAAGACATTGAATCATCTGTACTATCACCAGAATCAATGTTATCAACAGATTTTAAGTTTTCATCCTCAGTCTTTTTTACAACTACCTGCATTAAAGCTTGTGACCTAGATTTTCTTTCTAATCGCTTTTTAAGCTTTTTAGTCGCGTTTTTGTCACACTCTGCAATTGACATCAATGTAGGACCACGTTGGTCGAGCAAAAACTCGTGTTCTAGTGCCGGGACTTTTTTGTCAATAGAGCAAATACAGTTGCTGAGGTCACATTTGCAAGTACAAATATCAAACAATGCAGTTTCAGTTTTGACTGAAAGCTAGTTACTGCATCTTTGTAGGAGTTAGGATACTTCCTTTTAGGCCCTGGACAATTTTCAATTTTCTCAAGTTGCTCATGCAATTTTAAAACCATAAATATTGTGTTTTTGGTGCCACAAACAGGAATTGAAGCTGTTTTCCATATTTCCTCAAGTTTTAAAGCAAATCTTAACGCAATTACCTTCTTTGCAGACTGATGTATTCCCGCTTGTTTCATTTCAATGCGTTCCCACTCAAAATACTTCAAAACATCTTGGTTGGCAGAACATTAAACTCACTCACATCAATAGGTTGCGCGATAACCGGCCTGTCGGTAGTTTGTCTAGTTAGATGCGGTTTTTTACTCATAATGAACAACAACAACACTCACTCAATTGATTCTTACAACAAGACTATCGCACTAAAACACATCCGTAATGCTCGCTCGCGGGCAGACGACTACTGACAAGTGTGCGCGGTCATAGGTGTCGCGTCACCGAGGCGCAACAGTCTGGCCTTCCCCCACACCATCGCTTCAAGTTGACGCTTGAAGTATTGAAATGTGATTTATTATTTCACTTATTTCAACAATTCCAATCAAGCCTAACGAGGCTTTAGTTACATTTAATTTTTAAACCAGCAACAACACAAATATCAAAGCACTGAAAAATGTTCAAAAATGGGCTGAAATTTACGACTTTTAGGCCTTGTGCGGGAGACCTAAATGTTGTGCTAAGTTTTTGAAATACATTTTCTATCGTTTTTTGTGCTTATTGTTAGTGGAATTTTAACTTGCAATTTAGAAAAAAAGTGTTTTAGGTTTTTTAAAAATTTTTGTAAAAATTTACTTTTTAAGTAAAATTTCAAAACTTTAGGCCTTGTGCGGGAGACCTAAACTTTTTTGCCTTGTGCGGGAGACCTAAACTTTTTTTTTTTAATCCAAAATTTTTTGTGGTAAGTTGTGGTGTCTAGTAGCAACTTTTTATCAACTTGGAATTTGGAAACAAAAAAAAAGTTAAAAATCGATACACCCTAGTGTGGAAGGTTGTATAAATTTATATACAATTTTATCCATTTTGTGTCATAAATATGGTAATCAATATGAATGCCATATTTAAAGTGCATCCGTGACATAGCAATTTTTATTTATTTGCATACTTTAAGTCCATGTGTTCATAATGTTTCATTTTTCGTGACAAAGTCATAACGTTTTGTTAATATTTTATAATATGCATAATGGAAAATACATTTTCCATCGTATGTTGCTAATTTCTACTTATTTATCTCCAAAAGAACCGTTTTTTATATTTTGTACAACAGAATTTTTCTTTTTTTTTTTTAAATAAATGTGTCAATTTAATATATATTTTCTTTTAGTCCTCTTGAAGTAAGTATGTGGTTTGTCTATCACTAGCGATCGAAATAATTTTCCGACATGTTTTGAAATACGTCAAAACAATTTTGAAGTGTAAACAAATAAATTATATATACCCTGTTTTCCGTTTTTTTTATTTTTATTTATTTTCTTTTTTTATGAATATATTTTTTTCTAATTTTTATTTTCCAGGATAATCGTTATGTTACGCTTCATTTTTACTCACTCAAAATATTTCTTTTCTAGCCATTGTAATTAATATGTAATTCAATATTAATTTTGTCATCCGGTTATTTAGCTGTGTTGTCTACTCAAATTACGCAATCAACTATCTGCAATCCATGTGTCGTGAAAAATTTGCCATCCGTGAAAAGATTGCCCATGGAAACAACTGCTTGATGCCAATTCAACTACACAGCCAGGATATATTTTGACTAATACGCAGCCAAGCTAACGCTCTCAACTCCTGAGTAAAAAAAAAACGCCTTGGTTCTACCGGAATTCTGCTACGATACCGGGTTGGTGAGAAAATTCTTTATTTATTCCCTTCTTACATTAATCTGTATTTTTAAATACTCATTCGTGACCATAACTGCTCTGCTGAATGTAGTATCTTCACTTCCCCTTGCATCAGCTGCTGTTCATCTCCCCTGAATTTGCTAGGAAGCCGGGGTAACCCAAACCAGTTTTGGTGAAGCATTAGTTTCTCTTTCACTTTTCCTCCTTGAACGTTCGCACTTTGCTCTGGGAACAGGTTTGCCTTAGCTGGCTCATTCCGCTGGTCACAGGAGGAAGAAAAAAAGGATGGGGGGAGGGGTTACCCGCTGCCTTGCTATACGGGATGCGGAGAAAAGGTATTTCTCCAAGCCACAATTATCTTCTTTATCTCTTGAGATGCTACTTAGCGCTTCTCTTTTGTGTTTGATTGCTGTCGTCGTATACCAATATTTGCATTTTTTTATTTTAGTATTTTTTTTATGTCATGCTTACCTGTGTATAATGTAATAAATTCTTTTTGTGTATATTAAATTATTTTGGTTTTGTGGAGGGATGTATGAAAGAAAAATTATCTGTTTTACTTGTTTGCAAAAATCATTACTATTACTGTGACAAAATATTATATTGTTATTTTATTTATTTTGACTATTTACCTTTGATTTATTTTGGGTTAATATTTCAAAAGGACTTCCTTTATATGTCCAGAATTTTTGCACAAAATATTTTTCTAACATGTGAATTTCTTAGGCAGTATTTGTCCAACTTCGTTGAATTTTATTTTATTGAGGGAAAACGAACTTTGAACACATTTGTGCTTTACTACATGTTTATTAAAATTATTTATTCTTATTATTACCACATTTTCTAACAAAATTTTCTACCGCATAACATTTTATTTTCATGGTATAAAATATACATCAAGGCTCCATAAATTTTATTCAAAATTCAAATTTTGTTTTTTCATTCATAATAATTTTCCAATATTAACTATTTTATTAAAATAATATAATCTAAGCAAATATAAGTATATTTATTATTATTTTTATTATTATTATTATTAATTCCGTGTTGCCGTTGAAAAAAATTTGTATTTTTGCTATGTTTTTGTTTAATCAGTTTGCACTGATTTAATTTTTTTTTTGGCATATGGTATTATTTAATAAATTACCTGGTTATTTATTTATTTATTTTGTTTGCGATGTTAGGCGCGAACAATTTTGAGATGTGAATTGTGACAGGTTTTAATTCCGGCTTGTCCCTATTTATGATGAGATAATTGTCGTTTCTAAAAATTCGTTCTACAAAATACGGTCCTGAAAATTTTTGGTGTAACGCTTTAGGTTTTATTAGAAGTTTTAAATAAACTTCATCACCTACTTGTAGCTGTTTGTGTTTTAATTTTGAGGTTTTATTTAATTCTTGATCCGATTTTTCTTGGTTTTTCATGACATCGTGTCTGGTTTCGTGCATATGTTTTAATTTATTTTGCACATAGGTGCTGTACGAGTCCATTTCGTGTGTTGTGAAATTTTTAACGGCGTTTTTATTTCCCGTGCAAAAAATAGCATGCTTGGTGTAAACTCCGTTATTCGATTTTTTGTTGTATTGTGCATAAGCACAAAATATGGAAGTCTAATGTCCCATTCGTACGTTTTAGTACACATGGATGCTATAGAACTTTTAAAATCAAGATGGACTCTCTCTACAATTCTTTGACTCTGTGGATTATATACGCTTGACCTTATTAGCTCGATATTTAGATTCTGCATGTAATCTTTGAAATCTTTTGACCTAAAATAAGGTCCATTATCGCTTGCAATATATCGTGCTAAGCCGTATGCACTAAAATATTGGTTCAAAGCGTTAATTATGACCTTAGTGTCTGTTGATATGAGTGGAAATGCTTGTAGAAAGCGTGTAGCCGTATCAATTACTGTTAAAATATATTTATTTTGTTTTAATGATACAACCAAAGGTCAATCTTTAATCTTTCCCCTGCTAAATAATTCTTATCCATTTTTTTAATGGTACTTTTATCGTCTTATGTTATTTAAAAGTATTGCATGTTATACATTTCATACAGAATGTTTTTACCTCCTGATACATTCTATACCAGAAAAATCTTTCTTTTATTATTCCATAAGTTTTTAGAAAAGCAAAATGTGGTACATATGCACTATTTAAAATGTTTTCTTTCAAACTTTGTGGTGCAATGTATAAGTCATCATTACTGGAATTTTGTGAATTTTTTAAAATTAGTATCCCATTTTTATTTAAAGTGTACTTTTCGTACTTCTTTGCTTTCTTCTGTTGCTGTAAAGCTTCTATAATTTCTTTTAGTTTAGGGTCTTTCATCTGTTCTTTTATTATATTATCCTCAGTTAAATTTTTATTCACCGTGAAAAGGTGTTTATTTAAATTATCTGCAATTGTTAAATTGTGTAAGCAACGACTATTGAAATCTGCTGGATTGTTATTTCCAGAAATGTGAGACATCTCATAGTCGTAGTCTTGGAGTTTAAGTAACCATCTTGCAACAATCTCAGGCTGTTTTTCTAACTGTAAATGGTATGTTAGGGCTTTTGAATCTGTCAGCAAAATAAATTTTTTTCCTAATAGGATATTTCTAAAATAGGTGATTGTTTCATATATTGCCAAGAGCTTGATTTGTAGACTTGGATATTTCTTTTCTGACTCTCTTAACTTTCTTCCTGTAAATTCAATTGGTATCATTTTATCACCTTGCTTTTGTGCCAATATACCTGATGTTGCGATTTTGGATCCATCTGTGATTACATAGAAAGTTTTTGTGTAATCTGGAGGGTGAATTATCGTTTGTGCCATTATTATTTGTTGTATGTTTTCAAATGCTTGTTGTGCGCTTTCATTCCATCTGAATTTCTGGTTACTTCTCGTAATATCTGTCAGAGGTGCAATAATATGCGCATAATTTTGTATGGTTGATTTAAAATATGTGCATAGACCTATGAATGCTCTCACCGTTTTTTGAAATGTGGGTCTTGCAAAGTTAGTAATTTTCTTTATATTTTTTTCTGAGGGTGCATAACACTTTTCGCTGATTTTATAGCTTAAAAATTCAATTTCCGGCATATATAGTTTTAGTTTTGTAGGTTCTATAGTTAAATTGAATTTTTCTAATCTTTTTAGTACTTCTTCAAGTATTTCATGCATTTGTTCTATATTTTGAGCTCCAAGAAGGATATCATCGATGAAATATTCAATGTCATATTTTTCTTTTAAGTCACTTATAACTATGTCCATTAAGCGAGCAATTAAATTCGTCGAAAATTTTAATCCAAATGCTAAACGAGTCATTTGAAAGTGATTTTTTTCCGTAACGAAAGCCAATTTGTGCTTGTCTTCTTCCCTCAGCTTGATTTGAAAAAACGCTGAGTGTAAATCTAACACCGTGTATATTTTTTTTTCCTGACATGCTTTGTAAAATCTTTTTTTTGTATTTGGCACAGGATATGGGTCGCTCTCTACTATATCATTAAGCGATCTAAAATCTAAAGCCAATCGTACTTTGATTAAATTTTTGTCGTTAGTTTTTGATGTGGAATTTTTTTTCACGAAAATTACTGGAAATGCATAGCTGGAATTCGTAGGTTCTATAATACATGCGTCTAATAGATCTCTTATTTCTTTTTCTGCACTCTTCTTTATATCGTGTGCTAATTTAAAAGGTTTGGTTTGGATCGGAAAGTCATGCTGTAATTTAATTTAGGTTTAATTACATCCGTCGCTCCTAGTGTTTTATAAGATTTGCTGAATGCTGTCGCATGTCTCATTACAATATCCAAAACTTCCTTTTGCACTTTCGGTGGTAAATGATCTACTTTGAAATCCTCTCTTGACAATTCCTTTCTTCGCAATTCTCTAATTTGTGTTATATTCAAATTGTTAACTTCATAAATACTGTCAGTATTTGTTTCATTTTGTTCTTTAAGAGAAAAATCAGTTGCAATCTTCCCCATTTCTTGATCATTGTATAATTTTAAATATTTGTTGGAGAGATTCTGTACTATAATTTGAAATGAATTATTGTCGGATTCTTTATTTTTATGAACAGAATTCTGAATTGCAAATTTTTTATTATTGTATTTGGGTTGAAAAAAAATTGTTGGTCTTTTCCTAAAACTCCGTCGAAAATTAAATTTACTAATTTCGATTCTTTAGGTCTTAGAGTAATTTTGTTTTCTACAAATGCTGTTATGTTATTGTTTGAATTATAATGATCATTAGAATTAATTTGTTTAGCTACAGTTTGAAAATTGTTGTTTCGTTGTGTTTCTTTAATCCTGTTAGCTTCTGTAAATTGATTTTCATTGGAATTTAATTTTATTACCGTATTGTTAAATTTTAAAATGTTGTTTTCCAAGTCCAAAATCATTTTGTTATTTTTTAAAAAATCGTATCCTAAAATAATCTTGTAATCGCGGTCAAATTCTTCTTTTGTGACATAAAATGTCCAATTTAGGAAATTATTCCTATTTTTAAATTTAAATTTTGCGCAGTTTTTGAACGGAATCGTTTTATTTGACAAAGTTGTAATTTTAATTGAATTGGCTAAATATTTAATTTTTATATCTGTCTGTTTTATTTTTTTCAAAAATTTCTGGTGACAATAGGCTAATACTTTCTCCACTATCTACTAAACTGGGTATAATTAGTTCCTTTTTTATCTTTAAATTCCATATTGGTAATTCATTGTTTCTTCCTGAGTTGCAACTTGCTATCAATTTTTCTTTAACCTTAGAATTTTGATTTTCCTTAGCCCCAAACACGTTTTTTTTTCATGTTCATGTTTCTTTTTTTTCATTTTTTTGTTAAATTTTGTTTTTATATTATAACCTTGTTTTTTTTCTATTTTATGGGATCTGCGGGTTTGCCTTTGTGCTAGATTTTCAGATCCCCTTACCGGTTTAAATGATTGTGTCCTCTTCTACCCTTATTATTCTGTTTTCCCCTTCTGTTATTATTTTCTCTAGGGAAAGTTACTGTGGGCTATGTATCAATATTTGTATGATTATTTTGATAACCATTACTTTGACTATTTTGAATATTTGTGCCACCTTGAAGTTGTCCTGTATATTCTATTTGCGGATTTTGCCCTTGTGAAAAACCAGTGTTTTGTATCGGGACAGTGTATTGCATATTAAAATTTCCCTGATAAATTCCCTTAGTTCCTATTTGTTGTTGATATCCGTTTGGATAATAGGGGATCTCATTGTGACCATAATTAGGTCTAAATTGGTTGTACTGTGGTCTGAAAGAATTGAATGCTTGTGGTGTTTGGAAATTAGGCGTGTAATTTTGTGGGAGTCTTTGAAAATTTCCATAATTATTATTTCGATAATTTCTCTGAAATCTTGGCCTAACTCTGTTCAGTTGTGCTGCTCTAGGGTGATTAAGATTTGCGCTTTTTTTTGTTAAAGTAGCAATTTTGTGTTAAGTGATTTCGTTTATTACATATATGGCAAAACTGCTGCGTGATGTGATTAATCTCAACCTTATTTTGTTCACTTTCTTGTGTGTCAAGTGTTAAATTGTTTATCTTTTCTTTCAATTCTTTAATTTCTGCCTTCTGATCTTGTGACATGTTTATCAGTGCCTCGTATAATTTGTTTTCACTCATTTGCGTTACATTATTAACTTCCCCTGCACATTTAGTATTTATTGCTAATTCAATGTTTTTTGCCCTTTTCACTGCATCGTCAAATTTTGTTGGTGGATCTTTTTTTAATTCAAAGGAAATATCTGGTCTTATAGCTTCAAGGTATTTAGTCAATTTCATACTTTCTAATAAATCTTTAGCACCGTTTTTCGTTGATTGGCCTGATAATGTTAGTTATTTTTGAGCTTCGATGTTAAATTTTTTTGTAAAGTCTTCGATTGTCTGGTTCGCTGTTTGTTTAGCATTTACGAATTGTGATTGTGCTTTCGCAAATGATTTTTCCTTTTGAAAATGTTTGATAGCTTTTTCTTTAAATTTCACGTAATCGTCGGCCTTATGTAATTCCTGGGTGTTTTTTATCATTTCTCGCGCTTGTCCCTTAAATTTTGATTTTGCTATGACTAATTGTAAGTCACCGGGAAATTGTGCAGCTTCAGCCAGTTCTTCAAATTCATCGAAAAATTGCGTGATCTGGTTTGTCCTCAAAATTAGTTAGAGCGTTTATCAGCGTGTCTACACTAATTATGAATTTTTCCCCTCTCAGGAGATTTTTGTCTGCCTTTGCCACGTCCAGTCAGTTAGACTTTTATTAGAATTTAGTTAGACTTTTATATTTTTGAATATTTCGTAAAATATTTTTAAGTTTTAACTCATACTACAGAAATTTCTACCTCATGTAGATATATAAATACAGAATCGTAAGACTTAAAAAATATTTGTTTTTCAAAATCCTTAATTATAATAATTATGATTGATAATTTCGATAAATAATGTGCTGTGAATCCACTACTAATTTCCTTAGTTTTTTTTTTTTTTATACACATAAATAATTTTTTCATATAACATAAGAAAATAAATTTGTTAGTAAGTGAGAAGAAAAATAAAAATAAGAGGATACTAATAATTTTTATTTTTTATTTTTTATAAGTTAAATCATTGCAACCTTTTAATTTTAAGTCCTAAATTCCATTACTAACAGCTGGTATGTGCACCATTAAATTTAGTATGTCGTGACGATTTGGACGACATAACACACAGGGTCACGCGACAGTAAAATGGTTAGTACAATAGAAACAGTTATCCCGATCTGCGTTGTGAAAAGATCAAATGGGATAATGTTAATTAATAAATTAGGAGGGAAGAAAATTTTGGAATAAAATTAATTTTGACAATAACTCAAGGACGCCTTATTTAACGTTGAAATGGAAATATCGAACTTGTAGGTTGCATAGAGAAACGTCCAATTCTAATAATTTCAAAATATTAGTTCTTTAGATACTATAAATTATGAATATTATCTAAAAGGGAACAATGAAGGAGTTCAAAGGAAAGACATATAAGTATACATACATAAACCAACTTTATTTTCATTTATATAAATTCACAACTCAAATATGATTTTTTATATCATAATAATCTTTTCAAATTATCTACTATTTTATCAGAATATAACATAGTTCCATTCTCATTAGAACAGCAAAACTTTCATCAAAATTATACTTTGTTACTTATTTTTTTTAATTATTAATTTATGTTATCTTATTCTTGCCCTTTTTTGTTCACAGCACGATCCGATGATGGGGCTTTTGCCAAAATTTTAATCAAAATTTTATTTATGATATATAATATTCAAGTTATCATTAAAATCTTTATCATAAACAAACATAATATTCAATGACATACGATTATGTACTTTAGTGAAAATTTAGAAAATTAGTTGCTTAATATTAAATGTACACATTATAAGAAAACATGAAAACAATAGCCACGAACATATATTGAAATAAATATAACGAATTTCTCACCCAAATAGACTTCGATCTTTTCTGTAATCATCCAAATTATACAGTTCACTCATAGTTCATGGGGATCTTTCACCAACCAATTTAACTTAGTTTTTTTTTCCTTTTATATATGTAGAGTTCATGGGGATCTTTTACCAATCAATTTCACTTAGTTTCAGCACTCTATGACGCATGAAAATTATTCGAGCTCCAACTCCACAATGTACTCTTTCATTGGCAAAATCTGCAGACACTTCATACATCTCTTTACTATCCGCTTAGCTTATATCTCCACATCAGGTGAATTCTCCTGTAAAATTCTGCATCAATTTATTTTCAAAGACTTGTCTGCTCTCAGCGATCTTTGTCAATAGATCATGACAAGGACAGGTCTATTCTCAGCATTAATTTTCATCATCATTTCCTTTTTTTCTGCATCAATCATTTTTTTGTGACAAAGACTTGTCTGCTTTCAGCATTCATTTCAATCGCTATTTTTTGTATTGTCCTTAAAATTTGCTGCGAAGGAATTTGATGTAAAATTTTGAAGTATCTGGATCGTCTTAGAGGAAGTCGCATCTTAAAAAAAAAAAAAAATAGAACCTCTTGAGGACGAGACACAAGACTTAATAATCTTCTCTCATTCCATCTTCCAAGATCCAATTATATTTTTTTTGGAAGGGCTAAATTAACCCACCGCTGTCTTTCTGATTGGAGGCTACTCCTGGTCCCTTATTGGTACTCTAAACATCCCTTTCTATGGGCGTGACAATTTATTTTTCACTGCATAGCATTAACTTAATTTTTGCCCCTTGCGTCAGGTTTCTCATGGGAATCACCACCCACGTCGAGTGTTGTAAAACCATCATAATTGATAGAAAATTTATGGTTTCAACATCGTAAATTTTCTACTCTTTCGCTATACATTTACTGTCCAAGTCTGGCGTCAGCAATGTTCCCTTTATCTGTAATTTCCTATTTTCTGTCTGGTCTTATTTGGGGAGTTTTATTTTATTACACTGTTTTTGCACATATAAATATTTACAATTCGAAATTTTTAATTTTCAATATTAATACAAAATAAATTCACAATTCATATTCCTTATTTGTTTCTAAACATACCAATGCCAAACAACATATATATTTTTTATTTTTCTTACGCATTATATAATTATTAATTTTAATATACTTTAATTTTGGAGTATTTTTTATGTTATTTTAATTTATTGTATAAATTAATTACTAAAGAATTATTTTCCGAGAATTCAATTATTTTTAAATGTTATTGGATCGTGCGAAAATTATTTAATTAGTTAAATTAATAAAAAGCCTTGTTGTGTAGATTTCTACACGACATCTCATAGGGATTCGAACAAACCACTTATTCTTTAGTAGCTATCACCTTATAGTCCAGGCAATAGAGAATTTTACCTAGAAAAATTAATGGTAGTACTGCAAATCGGATTTCTAGATGTTTTTGGGGTCGCTGAATCCGAATTTGTAACTTCCCACCAAACTTTCCCCCGGCAACCTCCCCAAATTTTGGTAAAAAGCCCCCCAAAAAAGGTTTTTATTAAAAAAATTAATTTTTCTATTGTTTTAATGAAAAAATATCTAGAAATTCAGAAAGTAGACAAAATTTCCAACAAATTAGATATATGACATTATGACTTAGGATGAAGGGGAAGGGGGGGATCTGCCTCGGAACATGCGCGCGGTGCTGCGTAAACTAAGTTGCGCAATTCCACTTAACCACTCACACGTTTACAATTGCCCTCCCATCTCCCCTCCGAACTTTCTCTATAAGGTTTACTTTAAGATTTTTGGGTCGCAGAATCCGAATTTTTAACTTTCCCCAAAAAATCCCCTCCCCCGAAACCCCCTCCCCCAAATAGTTGTTTTTAACTTAAATTTCTTATAGTTTTAGGGGAAAAGCATTACGAAATTCAGAAACTAGACAAAATTTGAAACAAATAGTATATATGACTTTTATGAATAAGGATGAACGGGGCGGGTGAGGACTGCCTCGGAACATGCTCTGCGGCGCTACGTGCACTAAATGATGAAGTCCAGGCAATAGGGGATTTTATCTGGCAAAATTAATAATAGTACTGGAAATCGGCTTTATAGATGTTTTTTGTGTCGCTGAATCCGAATTTGTAACTTCCCACCAAAATTTCACCCGGCAACCCCCCCAAAATTTGATTTTTTGAAAAAATTTTGTTTCTAGAAAAGCGCGCGGGGAATGTTCCGAGGCAGACCCATCTCTCCCCGTTTATCCTACGTCATAATGCCCTATATCCTCTTTGTTGAAAATTTAGTCTAGTTTCTGAATTTCGTAATGCTTTTTCCCTAAAGCAATACGAAATTTAAGTTATAAGCAACTATTTTTTTTGGGAGGGTGGGGGGGGGGGGTGTCGGGGGAAAAATTTTGGGGGTAAGTTAAAAATTCGGATTCAGCGACACAAAAACCTTAAAGTAAACCTTATAGAGAAAGTTCGGAGGGAAGATGGGAGGGCTAATGTAAACGTGTAAGTGGTTAAGTGGAATTGCGCAACTTAGTCCACGCAGCACTGCGGGGCATGGTCTGAGACAGATCCCCCTTCCCCTTCATCCTAAGTCATAATGTCATATATCTAATTTGTTGCAATTTTTCTCTACTTTCTGAATTTCTAGATACTTTTCCCCTGAAACAATAAAAAATAAAAACCTTTTTTAATAAAAACCTTTTTTGGGGGGGGGGGGGGCTTTTTACCAAAATTTGGGGGGTTGCCGGTGGAAATTTTGGTGGGAAGTTACAAATTCGGATTCAGCGACCAAAAAAAATCTAGAAAGCCGATTTCCAGTACTACCATTAATTTTGCTAGGTAGAGTTCCTATGTGGTCTCTATTGCCTGGACTATTAAGCATTTGACAATTATGTAGAATTATATTAAGTTAGACATTATAAATATTTTATCTATTTGCTCAATTATCAACTTAACCAATGAGTGTCCCGAGATATTTCACGAATAGTTTTCTTTTCTTAAAAAAAAAAAAAAATGGCAGGCTGAAAGCCTTTCAGATAAAAATTCCTTTTATTAAGATTCAGGTGTTTTTTTTTTGTGATTCTGCCTTTTTTCCTCGTGGAGGAAGGTTGAATTTGTGGTTGTCCCAAGGGAATAACGTCATTTTTGTGATCATTTGAGGTCATGCCGGCAAAAGCCGTAGCGAATACCTCATAGCTTAAATAACTAAATAACTAAAAGATTCAGGTCATGCATAAATTAGAAGGTACAAATATGAATGGAAGTAATAAGAATGTGAGAATGTCTAATAATAAAGAGTAATGTAAATAAATTGAAAAAACAAGTCTATTTGCCACAACATCGGAGGAGTTCACATCGGAGGTGTTTTTTAACAAATTAGAAGAAGCTCCAAATACTGGATGTTATAAATTTAGTATATCTTAAATATTTCAGGGAAAAAAAAAGCTTTTGTTTAGTTGGACGAGATATATTTAGTTTCTTTAGTTTGCCCATGCAATAAAAGTACAGCTGTCTCCGTGTTAAACTGAAAATTAAAAAATATCCACTGTATAACACATTTACAATATAATTATAAACTAAAAAAGTGTGAAAAGTAAATTCGATGCAATTTTTTTTAGTATTATGTAAAATTAATACAAGACATTCACACCCTAGAAACACACTAGAGGGAAACATGTTAGCTTGCGTATAAATGAAGTAAGAACTTGATCATAGTTACAAAAGACAATACAAAATAATATGGATAAACCATTGTCTCTTAAATTTTTCAGTTATCTTAGTTTGTATCAAAAACATAATAGCTGACTATAATAGAAGTAGATGTTCGTGATACAATCTATAAATTTAGTTCAATTGATATACAGGAAAAAATATTCAGCCTTCGCGCTCTACTTCAACACGTTTTACTGAAACTTTAAAATACTTATATCCATATTCAGATTATTAACCAATGGGATGAGTTAGATATTTATGTTAAAACATAATCATTTATAGTTAAATAAGAAATACAGTAAGTGACTAAAACTATCGATTTTATTATATATGCTGTAAACATTTTGAAATATACCATTGCGTGAAAAAAAAATATATATACATGGATTTCTCTTAAGGAGTATCTATACACTCTTTATCTCTTTCCATTGTATTTTTAGAAAAATAAAATATCATCATATCCATTTCCATATTTTTATATTTTGTATGAATATTTATATTACTAGCTGAGTACCCGCGCTTCGCTACGGTAAATTCTCCCTCTTTCATAACTTCCTATTTTGGTCGATTGCATGTCTTTCTTACTATTTCTCAATCAGTAATTCTAATTTTGCACCTTTTTTCATTTAAGTCAACCTAGTTTGTATATGTAAAGATGGGATTTTGCAATCATTAATTGATTTTTAACTCCCTTCCTGGTATGTTAGAATTATAAACATTATGTTTACAGGTGTGTTTATAGGTCAATAATGACAAAGCAACTCTTTAATATTAGAAAAAATTAATTATAAATTAATGCATTAATTTAAGGCATTTTACTGTTAGCCTATCTCAGGTGATAACTCAGTTTTATAAGAGTTGAAACGACAATAGATTTAATTATGCGCCAATGAACACTCGCCAAAATATGCCAAATGACTAAAACTGCAACAATGAAACATTTTAAAATAAAAAAAAAATACTGAAAACAAATAAAAAATGAAGAATGTAATATTTTTAAAAATATATTTTTTATCAATTATTAATTAATTAATTTAGGATTATATGCTATGTAATACATTTAGAAATCCTAAAAAAAGATTACATAATGTTTCATTTTTTTCTTTCCTGTTGTCCTAACTTTAAAAAGAAACAGAGTAAAAGTTATATGTAATTTAATAAATTCATTTGCTTGTGTTTTTTTACCAAGCATCAGAAAAAGCAGTGAATTAGTCGTTCTAAGCCCACGCCAGATTAATGTACCGTAACGGGAAAAAAAAAAAAAAAACATGAATTTCGGTCAAAAAATTGGGTGTGATTTTTAATATAAACATTGAATAGTTATAAAACAGTTTTAAATCAAACATTGTTTTCATATTATTTTGACTTTTATGTTTTGTATCCTAATTTTCTCGTTATTGAACAGCATTTAATGCATCTACATACCTATAAGGGGGTTACCACTGGGCCTCCCTGTTCTATCGCCAAATGCCGAGAAGTTTGTCCCTAACTTCGAGATATACCACCAAAAGTGACGCCAACTTGGCGATATCGCTAATATTTCGCCAAATTCCCATAGACTTCCATTGTAAACCAATAGGGTTTACTTGTTTACAGAAAATCAACCTATTGAGATATTTTAATGCAACAAAAACTAATATTAGCTTAAGGAATTATAATTAATTATATTTAAGGGAGTTCAACGTTCAAATAAATTAAATTATGAATAAAAGTAACATGATACAGCGCTCAGCATGCTTTCCCAAACATAATTTTTAAGGGAGACCAAACTGGTTACCAAGAGTGGCTAGTTTCTAAGATTACAATTGTTAATTTCTTAAAATATATACGTTACTATAGCAATGGACAGTCCGTGCAGAAAAACTGCTTGCGGGTGTACATTTCGTCACGCTATATTATAACCATGAAAGAAAACCCCTCTTGTTTTATCGACATCATTAATTTCTTCCGTTGCATGCCTATAATACATGCCTTTTACTCATTTCATTTAAAATATATATGTCTAACTAATTTCATTTAAAATGATGAAAAGAAAAAATAACAATAAGAAAAAATACCTTAAACCAAAAAAATTAATTTCGACATCAAAGAGTATTTTGTAATTTACGCAGGCGAAATATAAATACAGTAAACTCCCAATTATCCGGCTCGTGACTATCCGGCACTCCGTACTATCCGGCTTAGTTTTAAAAAAATGTGAAATGTTGCAAGCAGTCGAGTCAGGCAGGTTCTTGCCCGTAAGAAAGTGCTAAGACACGACAAGAAGGAGCAAGAAGGGATTACAACATGCAATAGCAGAGACAGACAGAAAAGGAGGAGGGGAGTTAAGGCTTCATAACCTGATTCATCAGTTGTGCAACGGCTGTTAACATGAGCGGACGTTATTTTCCACTTATGCTAGTTACTTTCATATAGTATTTTGGTGTGCTTCGGGTTTATTTATTGAAGATTAACGAAATGGGTGATAAACGAAAGAAGGTTGTAGTGACTATGAAGCAGAAACTACGAGTCAGCAGGAGGAAGCGACGCCAGCTGATATTATCTGCTTGCGTAAATGGAGGGACATTGGGTCGAGGAAGAGGGCTAACAGGGTGAATCAGTCATCTATCAACTACTTTTTCAAAAACTGAAAACTGAGTTTTGTTTCTTTTATCTTATGCATAACTTTTCATATTTGTGCAATCATTTATTAATAAACAGTAAAATAAGATTTACTCATTTTTGTACCAATAAGGCTTACGTTTTACGTTAATGTTTTGCTTATTTTGAAGCTTATATGTACTATATATATAACATTTATATTAAAATATGTAAAATGTGTTTTTAATGTAATTGGGGCGGGGGAATGCAGGAAGTGAGTAAATATTTATAGAACTCCGCCCTACCCTTCCGCCACATTAGGCCGGATAGTCGGGAGTTTATTGTAATGTCATTGTCTATAAAATGAAATGAAACATTTGAAAAAAAAAATTGTTGATAAAAAAATGAGCATTTAAAAAATATAACTTTTGAAAATTCCATACTTTAACCCACCAAGTTTTTAATCACTAAAAATAAGTATTTAAAATAAAAGCATAAATAAATATTTTGAAAGTAATAGAATATAGTCAATTTAAACTGCAGTCTTCAAATTGTAAATGTCTTTTACAACTGCAGCGTGGCTTACGTAATACTTATTTCTCACACTACAGTAAACATTTCATTCTTTGAATGAAGCCATTCATGGTTTTTTGAACAAACATTTTTATATGTATAATTCCTAACTTCTAAAATAATTTTATTGTAGCTTCCTCCTCATCAGATTACTGCCAAATAGTAAAATCTATGTCAGTATCAGTAATAAATAAGTCATAATTAATAATAAATGTTTTCTATTCAAAAAATAATAAATAAAAAAGTTTTACGAGATTACGTTGGAATAATGCTCATAAAAAATATTCACGTTAGTAAATAGCAAGTGTTAATGTTTGGCACGGTTTGCACTAAAAATCGATCAAAAATAAGATCGATCATCAATAAAAAAGATCTCATTCAGCATAGCTAGACGCACGGGCCTGCATATCATTCGGAATGGCACTTTGACGGTCCGATGTTATACAGACGAGATACTGAGACCTCATGCCGTATTTTATGTTTCAACAATTAGTTATTTCTTTCTTTCCGTGCATGATAATGCCAGACCTCATACAGTTCATCTTGTGCAAAAATGCTGGAAGCTAAAACAATACAGCGTATGGAATGACCAGCATGCTCTCCTGACCTAAATCCGATCTAACATGTTTGGAACATACTCAGACGACGCATTGCTGCGAGACCAAGGCCTCCTCTTACTGTCTGGGACTTGGAGATTGCAATTCTTGAACAGTGGAACAGTATTCCCCAAAGTCTTATCGATAACCTCCTCGCATCAATGGAAAACAAATGTGCACTAGTCTTAGCGTTTCGAGTAGACAACACGCCATATTAAAAATCTTGCATCATTTCTAAACAATACTTTTTTTTATCATTTATCATTCATCTATCAAATTGTTGCCCCAAATCATATTTTCAAGTTCTTTCCATCTTTTCAAAGAATAAAGGCTCCCTTACAATTTTTTGAGACTTCTTTTCTATATTGCGCATTGATACACGTGCACTATTCATTTTATGCCTATACATGGCTGTTTTGCACTGTTCTCTTCCACTTCTTGCTTGCTCTCCTAATTTTTTTGAGCAGTGAATATATATATATATATATATATATATATATATATATATATATATATATATATATATATATATATATATATATATAACATCATGGGATTTCATTTAGCATTTAGTATTTGTCTAAGGTGTCATTTCATTTATTAAAATGTTGTACAATTTATTTACGTATAATAGTAAAACATTTCCAAAACACATTTGCATCATAAGAATCAACATTTATAAATTCGAAAAATTAAAAAAAATATATATATAATAAGACGAAATATTTTGTTCTTTTTAGCACTCGAATATATAATTTCATATGAATTACAAAAATGTTACTATTTTATAAATATTTTATTGAAACAATCTTAAATATTTCAAATAATTTAAAAAGGTGTTGGAAACTTTCGAAGTCAAATTTATCCATGTCTGTATATCAAGAATGTACTTACTTCTATTTCTGATTTTGATTACTTTGTCATTATTTATCTTTCGCATCAAGAATTTCCATCTTTAACAAACATAACATCAAGATCCGTTGCGTTTGCATTTAAAATTTATTTTGAAAATACATACATATATAGGAATCTTGAAAAGTTCTTTAATTGTTTAGCTATTTAAAGGAAGAAATATTGCACAGAATATTATTATGCTGTTTACAAGTAACATGTTTCGAAATGTTATGAACATGTTTCCAAATGTTATGTGCTTCGCTTCATGATTTTATATTTAGTACTTTTAATTAAAACAAATAAGAAATTTACTGATTTGATACTGTTTACAATATAACAAAATCATGGAAACAAATAGGATTTTTGTAAGTGGATAATTATAACAAAAAATATTTAAGCGATAACAAATTTGCTGTCTTTATACTTGGAGGTGTAAGACCGATTGCCATTCGAGATGACGTTTTCGTTTAAACGAAAATAGCCCAAAAATCTCTCGGGGTCTATTTTAACTTTATGAGCTATAAAAATACCTACTCTATACGTTCGCAGTCTTTTCCGATATTATCTACGAACACTTTTATTTTGAAAAAAAAAGTAACAGCACTCAGAAGTAAGCAAATGAAAATATCTAGAATCAAAGCTTAATTCGAATTTATTTTGAACCTTCTGAAATGTACTACACAAAAGCAAATTTTACTAAATAACCTTTATATAAAAATAAAACCTATTTTAGATATTTCTGCAACATTTGGGTAAGTTTTATTCAAGCCTATGTAAAATTTTACGTTAAAAATGATGCATTCTTTTAAACTATTAAAAAATAATATATATAAAACATGCTTTTTTTCAATAATTTCTCATTAAATATTAAATTCTAATACAAAAAAAAAAAAAAAAAATGGATTACGAATAAGAACTGTTTAAAGTTTATAATAATAATAAAAAAATTAAAATACATATATTGCAAATCCATATATATATATATATATATATATATAAGTAACGATTTGGAAATGGTTCAATGAAAATCTGAGTAACAGCGAAACGCATCTCATTGGTCAGAGCTTTCTGACGCTATAAGGGGGGTTACCAAGGAGGGGACGGCTCTGTCCCCTAATGTTTCACATATTGTCGCCAAAAGTGAAGCCAACCTGGCGTTATTTTCAATATTTCGCCAAATTTCCATAGACTCCTATTGAAATCCAATAAGATTTACTTGCTTGCAGAAAATCGACAAATTGAGATATTTTAATACAAAAAAAAAAAAAAAAAAAAAAAAAAAAAAACTAATATTAGCTTATGAATAGTGTTTGATTGAACTATTTACATTATTATTAACCACAAACACTAATTATTTACAATAGTCTTAACACTATATATATAATTTTATATTTAATAATTCTTATAATTACGAAACTCTGAAAGCTCTAATGATTATGTGCTTGGAGATATGGAAATAAAATTGCCAGGAGTTGGGGGAGGAACGCGTTTTTACCAAGTTTTCAATCTAAAAATTTAACGCATAGAAAATAAAGGAGCACGAAGCGATCCAGAATGGAATCTCGAAACAATTACGTCTGCTGTTCGATAGAAAATGGGGTTTGCTTCGCTATTCCGAATGGAATCGCTAAGTGATTATGCGGGGGGTTGGTGAGTGTTGCGAGCAGGGGAGCAGATCCCCCCCCCCATGTATTAAAAAAAGTAAAAAAAAAAAAAAAAAGAGGACCAAATACCAAGAGTCCAGAGGGAGATATGCGGTTGTATTAGGTTTACCCGAAAGTTCTGTCCGATAATGTTATTTCACGCCTACTTTTTAAAAATTCAGATTTCTTCATTGACACCACTTTTTGAAATGGTAAAATTCCCGTTGTTTTCACATTTCAAATTAAAATGAAAAGAATCGGAATTTTATTATTTCAGAAAAGTGTTGTCAATGACGAAATTTGAATTATAAAAAATAGCCGTGAAATAACATTATCGGGCAGAACTTTCTGGTAGACCTTATAATAGATTAGAAATCAAAGTATTAACTATCTTTTTTTTTAATAATAAAATTGGGATAGTAAAATTGATAATAAATAATAAAATTAATTTAAATAATAAAATTCACAAAATGGGTCTCTTCTTTTAATTCAAAAACACAAACTAAACCATGTTATTTGATATATAAAGAAATCACAGGGAAAAAAAAAAACGTAATTGCTAAAAATGTAATTCCCTTTTTGATGAATAATTCTTAAAATTAAATTCAATTAAAAGAATTCAAAAAGAAATATAAAGTATGCAATCATTCGTGATTTCACGTAACTGCAAAAAGCATGAATGTCAAGCGCGAATTTCGATTGGTACGATTTCGGTTATTAATGCAAGATGACTTCGGGTGATGGCGGTCAATTTCAGGACAGACAATGGCATGATTTTTATTTATTTTTTAATTATGTTTCTCAAGTGGAATTGTATGCCATTATACTAACATAAACTTTATCTTTACTAAAAATCACACTTTAATGTATAATAGAATGTAAAAATGTACTGCAAAAGCTATACTGTATAGTAGAATATGAAAACATTCTAATTAACTCTTTAAAATAGAATGTAAAAACATATTATTATCTTTTCGCTATTAATTTTGACTCTTCATGCATGCGGAGTATTATTTTTTAGTAAATTACAAGCAATTAACAGCTTTCTAAAACACTTTTATCCATATCTACAGCAGTTTTAATTTAAGTTTTCGTTTTTGATTCTGAATATCTATGCACATAGAGTAACATTACCACAGAATATCTATTAATTTGTACATAAAATTTATTGTAATATTTTTCGAATTATTTAAAAGAATAGTGTTACAAGCATTCATAATCCAAATATGCAATTGATATCGTAATGATAAAATACATTCTTTTTAGTAATAAAAAATATATTTTCACATTTATTGTTCTAAAATTCCAGAAATCAAAATAGCTGTATTATCAGTTATGTCTCTTTTAAAATAACTTTACGCAAGTTTCATTTTGGCTATCACATGATACAGGAAGTTTTCTTGTGAAAAGTGATTTTCTTTTTCTCAACGAGTGGAAAAGTAAGTCTCTAATGTAGCTTATTTAAGGTGATTCTATTATTAAAACGGCGTTAAAATTGAGCAGATTATCTCTGTTTTTCTGTAACTGTGCCTTTTTTATTTAGCGATCTTACAATTTGTGTTTAATGAGAAGATATATTCTCACTTAGAGTGTTAACTACAATTTTGGTATTAAATGATGAAATGTGATTATATGTGCGTGTGTATGTATCTATAATTTATGTGGCTGTACATGCGCATGCATCTATGGTTTATGTGGATGTAAGTGTGTGTGTTTTAGCATTGTTCAATATGTTGTCTGAAAAATGATTTTATGAATTGTGAATTCACACATTTGTACTACTCTTCCCAGGTTTTTTAATAATTGTACCTGAAAAGGAAATAAAATAATAAATATTACATTTATCATACATAAAACTATTTTTATCTATCACTTAATATCACGAAAAAAATTGTTTTTTTTTTTTTTTCTGAGTGATTTTCATTTTAAATAATCTTTGCATGAAGAGAAAAAATATGCATCTTGCAAATATGGCGAATTAACTAAAAATTATCTATATGTTCAAAATATACTCTTTCGTATTATATGTTTGTGTGAAAACTGTATTAAATACACTTCCAAATAAATTTTTGCTTTTAAAACGAGGTTAAGTCGTCACGATCTGCTATCAAAATTTCTATTTTATAATTTCTTTGGTCATACTGCTGTCAGGAAAAGTACTGGATGATCACATTCAAGTGAGAATGAAAAGTCTAAGAATTTAGAAAGTTTAGAGAGTGCTGCGATGTAATTTTCAAAAATCCTCAAATAGGCAAAGATACCCCTTGGCAACAAGTTTAAACTTTGTATAAGATCCTTGTTTTAAGACTTTGTTTTGACACTTCTTTTTTCTTTTAAGAACGATTTTTTTGTAATATTGTAGTCAGAAATTTCTTGTATTGAATACTTAGTAAGAGAATAAAATACACGCGTGGTAGATTGTGCAATATTTACGTTAATTTTCTTCAAATTCTACAATAAATAATTTTAGGATATTATTACTCTTCTAGGATTTTATTTATTTGAAATGTATGTAACTTCTGATTGGAGGATGAAATAACAAAAGTGTGGAGGTGGGTACATTCAAGAAACTTTTACTTAAAAGTTTTACAATTAAAGAGGTGTATTTTGAAAGTAGTTTATTATAGGGGAGAGTAGTGGAATTTGGACCACTTCAATTCTTTTATGTGTAACTCATTTCATTTTTAGAATATCTGCAAAATATCACTACACGTGGCCAACTGTTTCATCTACTAAGTAAACTTTAGAACAATTTCTTTTTGATCTTTAAATTTGAAAAAAAAAATGTCAAAAGTGGCCCAAATTCAGCAATCGGTCGTATATGTTGGAACTCAGTATCCTAAATTGGACCAAACAATATTAGGATGTTTTAAACAGTAGGGAATATAACTAATTTTATTAAAAGCAATGCTTGCGATTAATGAAACAATCAAACAAACAAACAAAAAAAAATAGTGAAACATAATGGAATCAAATGTCTGAAAGTAAGAGTAATTGATTTAAATCAAAATATATTCAAAATATAAATCAAAGATATAAGGAACTAAGAGCAGAAATTATGCAACTAATTGTCAGTTACTTGAATATCATGTAACAAGTTATCCAAGGCATACAAATGAATTTCTTTTGTTCATTTTTTATTCCAGACGATACAACATGGATCCATATGGAAAATCTGTAGACTGAATCATTTTTGCTATTTTATATTTCTTAAAAAAAATAGGCAAAACCAATCAACACCGTCTTGAGTTTTCTTTTTCGATTCTGAATCATTTGGCATTTTTTGCAACAAAAGTTTTCTTTACATTATGTCTGTAGTTCTTCCCTTCCATCATTTTCTTCCCTATTGAATTACGTCTATTTTTTAAAACTTGATGTTCTATTTCCTTTTGTGCTGTGAGAGCTTCCATTTTGTCGTTTGTTTTTTTCATTTTAAGATTTACTTTACATTGCGAAGATGTTAACACAGCTGTTGTTTGTTCTTCTGTACTTTGATCTAATTGATTTTGGCAAGGGAGATAACCTTTCTAATGATTTTTGTCTTTTTTTTGTGTGTGTGGGGGATATTATAGCTGCAACGTCTTGCGGGCCAATTACTTCGCAACTTACTTCTCCCTCACCCACTCATGAACTGCAAAAAGTCTGTCCTCCACAGAAACGTAAATATCATACCAGAGAAAATATCTGAATTCAACTCTGTAGATTAAACACTCCGTAGGAATAAACAATTTTAAGAAAATAAATTCAAATACATACAAAATAAAAGAAATCGCAAACGAAATTTAATGCATAAACATGTAAAAGATATATTTATGGTTATATAAGTCTAAACTGTATAAAGAAATTTATCCAAATGAAAAAAAAAATAATAATAATAATTAATAAAATATTCAAACACTTGCATAGAGATAGTAAACCACTATAAAATATTAAAAAAAAGTTTCCAAAGCGTACAGTCCTCGAAATTCCTTATTTACTTTTCAAATTTAAGATAGTACACCTCGTTCGATTTAAGAAATTCGAATCAGTTCAATTAAGGCAATTGTTGCCATTGCAACTGCGCCATTTTTTTTAAAAAAAAAAGATAATCTCAAGACTTAGAACAAAAACAAAAGCAAACAAATCCGCGGTAAAAACATGCGCAATAAACGCATGAGTTTAGATTCAACGTGATTCAATTCACATTCAATTATAAAATAAATAAAAAAAAGGAAACGGGGAAGACCACGGGAGAACTGGGCAGATGATATTGCAAAGACAATGAGGAATAGAGTTTTGGAGGAGAAATGGACCCTTGGCCGAAAAAATGGAAAAGGACTATTGTAGATTCTTAGGATGGCGGGATACGATGCCACAAACCGAGTTTATATATACATATATATATATATATGAAAACATAACAACTTATCATAATTTAAAGTATTCTGTTACGTTTAGTATGAAAAAATTAAATCAAAACATCTGCTTTTAGGTTTTTAAAAATTGTCTGAAAACAGCACGTGGAAGGCGGGTGCTTTTTCTAATAATAAATATCGTCATCATGATAAATAGGATTCCAGCGGTAGGTGGCGTCTCTTTCTGTAATTAACGGCAGACTTCTAGTGGCCCATTTAAGACGGCGACTTCTCCAAATATGGCTACTCTTCCCTATGTGTTCCTTCACATAATGTGAAATGAGGATATTCATCCATTTAAAACTCAATGGTGCTCATCCAAAAATATACTTTTAGTAAAATATTTTCCGTTGATTCTTTGACAAATATATGTAGTTTTATGTTTCGGAGTTTTGTAATAATCTTCATAGAAATTCGACTTAAGTTTTTTCTGCTGCAATATTTGTTTATCAAGCCATCTATGTAATCTACATATAACGGATCTAAAATCTAAGCATCCTTTTGCAATTTATGTGCCGTAACTCCTGCGGAAATTTTTACGACACTAAAAGGAGCAAATCTACATACATTTTATAAAAACCCAAGTATTCGTAAGCACTATATAATAGGTATTTACAATGCGAAGAGAGTTATCATTTTATTTATAAAAAAAAAAAAAAAACACTTAAAACATGAAATTTAAAACTTTACAATGGTTATAATTATAAGGGCACTATTTTAAAGTTCAAATAGATATTATTGTAATAAGATAAATAACAAAATCTTTATTTTGGATGCAGTTAGACATACAGTTCGAACTGTTTGTAACAGAGTTCGACAACTTTGGATACTATAAATACGATCCACGGATAGTAAATAACTATTTCAATGTCTCTAATGCAAATAGAAATTCCATTTGAATAATAGTTCACTATTGCTTCCAACTAATTTTTTTGAAATTTTAATATCGTGCGATCTAAGTTGTCAACTAAACAATATGCTATTGTTACTATAAAATCATTTTGTATTAGTTTTGGGTACAGTGTATTTTATTTTTAAAAGGTTAAAATATTTCTCCCCTTATATTATTATCTTATTCACCTTCTATTAGTTCCTATATTGCCCCATTATATATATTTTAAATAAATGTTTACACATTTAATATCATCTTCTTAGAAAAAGTAGCTGCATTAATTTCATCTTGAGCTTACGCTGAACCCGGAAAACGGATTCATCTTCCCTTATTTTACAAGTATATATTCATCCCCAATTTCTGACAGTATTAGTGTATAACTTCGGGGAAGTTTCGACAGAAATACAGTGGAACTCCAGTTATACGTTTTGCTCGGGACCGGACAACAAAACGTAGAACTCAGTAAAACGTACAACTCAAATAATGGTCTACCGGAACTATTTTTAAAAATATCTTGAAAATTTTCTAAGAGTACTCGAAATAAATCACTGGTATTGCTTTGTTACGTAAATCATTAATAGAAAAAACATTTGAGTAGTTTCCTAAATTTTATTAAAACAAACACTAATCTTGGATTGCTTCTTTTCAGCAAAGCAGACACTAAGCAGTAAACTTTGCACTTCCGTTAATAATGCAGCCGCTTTATCGTTACTGCTATTACTATAACGGCTTTACCGTTATATATTCATTATTCCTCCTTTCCCCACAAAAAATCAACTTTTAACCTTACTGGTTTATTATAAATTGTCATTATTACCTCCCCCCCTCCTTCAAATAAAATATTTAGTTTAAATTTGACATTTTAGAGTTAATTTCATATGTCTTTATTCATTCTCTCTCCCCCCCCCCCCCCACTCTCACTACTGTAAGTTTCGCTTTTACTTTTTAAAGTTCTTTTCAAATGCAGACATCATTTATCTCGGTTCCTTTTTCTGTCTTTCAAATTCACACGATAGAAAAAGAGCTTAACCGCAGCTATTTTCCATCGAAATAAAGTAAAAGAATATAATACAAATGAATGTCTTTTCGCTTTGCAGCCGACGATATCTAATGCATATTTTCCCAGCCTCTGGGCTTGCATTAGTATTCAATTCTCACCCTTCTGTTTGTCGGATATAAGCCATATGCCCCTTGCTGACTAATTCAGCTGTTGTTAAAATCTATAACGAGCATGTAATATCACGTGTTAGCTATTTCTTTAGCCACTTTCCCTTACCGCAGGAATGTTAAGATACGTGTAACCATTTAGCCGCGCCATGGCGTAAGTTTGAGTTCTATGTAATACTTCGGGATGCTTCTGATTCCTTTGTCTACGCCACCAATATTCATCGCCAATACAGTACATATGTTCTTATTCATCTCGCCAATGAGTGAGTGATTGTAATGAATATTTTACTACTACTCCCTCGGATCTTGAATGTGACAGACCTCAGCTCTCTGCCCTTCGGGGCCGCCCCGTCGGGTAGCCTTGTGTTTGACTTCTCCCCGTCCCACTGTACTCTCATGGCCCTCCTTTTAAAAGTTTCATAATAAAGAAGTAAGTTCTCGAAATTTTCGTGTTGGAGTTTTTTTCATTCATTCATGAATCTGGGAATTCAATAATCTCCTCAACATAAATTGGCGCCGTTGCCCAGATTTTTTTTCTCCAACAGTAATAAATAAAAAAAAATACGGGGAGAAGTTTCGTTCCGTACCATCCTTTACCAGCGACGCGAAAGGATGTCCATAGACCTTTTTTTCCCACGGGAGTTCCGGCTGCCTCTTCCTACTCTGTGTTCGTTCGCCGATGTCAACTTCAGGAGATTTCACTTGCCTACTCTCGCTACCCCAACGGATTTGGAGAGTGCCTCTTTCTTCCGGACTTTACACTGGCCTAACGAGAAGCAAGATTTAGACTGCGGTGCTCCAAAGGGGTCATCGAACGATGTCGCCTCCTGCAGCGGTTCTTTTTTTCCCTACAAAGTATGACACCGGCATCACTTATTTCCCTGCGTGAAGTTGTGTCTTCATACTCCTACTCATTATTATCGGAAAAATCTGTCAGTACTCCACTCCAAAACAAAAATCACGACAGTTTCTGTTTTTTGTGCGCGATATTCAACCTTCAAACAAACATGTTCGTGCTACCAGTGTGAGTGCGAAATGTTTTGTGAAAAGAAAAAGTGCCTTCAGTTAAAAGTCCTCGTTGTATGTTTCTGTTTGATCTACAGCTTAAGTAATGTATGATCCTCAGTTATACAAAACGTCGGCCCAAATTCTATATAAAACATCAGCTAGTTGTTTCTAAGATTCATCTGCTACACCTGTGTTTTTTTTAAATTGTATTCAACTTCAAAGATGCAAGACCATGGTTTGTGAAATGTGTTTCATTTAAAAAAAAGGCTGTGCAGTGATCAAAATATTTTTCTTCCTATTGTTTACTCGGTTTGTGTTTCATGTGGTACGGTGCACCGATCCAATTCTTTTTAAAATCAAATATTATCCTGTGAACTAGTGCTATTTAAAGTATATCATAACAAATCTACATCTACGTCATTACTGATGAGTTTTCTTTCAAGATATGGCTTCAAAAATTTATTAGGTGCTCTTGCAAAGAAAACATGCAATAGCAATTAGTCATAAAAGAATAATGGAAGTATGAAAACAGAACGTTAATTATATTTACTCGTTTTCAAAATTTGCCCATTTCAGTTCGTTACTGAAATCATTTTAATTTTAATAAAAAAAAAAAAAAAAAAAAAAAAATATATATATAGAAGGCGTTGTTTTTTTCATATCGCTCTGTTTTCCTGCTTAAAATTATGCATAAAATCATGCTTGAAATGCTCTCTACAAAACAAATGACATATTACTTGATCGAATTCAATGAAAACACTTGTGTCACAATACTTTTCTGCAAAAAAAAAAAAAGAAATACAGTTTGCATGTAAGTATGAACAGGGAATGTTTTTATATTAAATTAATTACTATAAATTGTTTTGTTATTTTTTTCTTTTCAATTTCGGTAAATTACCAGTTTCTTTCCATGTTATTTTTGTTCCCTATTCATACTTACACTTTCATAACAGTTGCGGTGCCATAAATTTATTTTGTGTCAGCTTGAACGGAGAAATTACTTCTAAGCAAATTTTAAAATATAATTAATAGTCATTGCATTTTAGTTTCGTTTCTCTCCTTTCGGGGTGTTTTTCTTTCTAATAATAATAATAATAATCATAAGTGCATAGGCTACTTGAAATAATATTTTTATTATACTTTTATTAATATTTCAGTTATTATAATTTTGTGTTTAAATTATGACAGTATTCTCATTTTTTCCATGAAATTGCATATGCATGCTATGTTTTTTTTTCTTAAGGTATTTTTCTTTATGCATTTAAAAATCTATAATTTAACCCTTTAACCCCATTGGCATATTTTGAAGGTATACTTATTTTACCGATAGGCAACAAAAAATTCTCTGCTCCAAGTTTTGCAGTATTTGATATTTTTATATAAATATGTGCATATTACGCTCACAACGTTTGCACATTTTCACTTGTTTATGATATTTGCACACTTTTCAGAATGTGTTGCTCCACTCTGACCTTGTTTGCTTTTTTCTGTATTCTAAACAAGAATTACAATTTAGTTACCTGTCCTTTTAATTTTATTAAATTTCGGTCACTTTAATCCAACTGGATGTAGACAGAAATTTAACTTTCAAAAATCTTGTGATTGATACACTCATATTATTTTTCACACTCCCCCCCCCCTTTCCATTTTTCCTTTTGTGTATAATTTATTTATGCAACTTATTGAGTTTTACTTTATGTGCATGCATTTCATTTCTGATATGTATAGTTTTTGCATACTTACACCTTTTTGATATACTCGTGTAGTTTATTTTGCATTATTTGTGATGCTCTCTCTCAAAAAAAAAAAAAAAAGAATTCCTCCTTTTTTTTCCATTTTGGCTGTCAAAAAAAAGTAAACAACATAAATTAAATAATCACCAGAAAATAAAAAAAGTATTTTGGAGATAACAGACACTTCACCAGTTTATTTTTACAATATGGCAACAAATGATGAAAATTCTATTAGTGATTTTAATCACCCCATTTCTGTATCTCCATGGGTAGATTATTTTGAGGAGATATTATTAAGGTATTCGGATTCCATTAACATGGATGCCACATCTATTCAAAATTCACTTAAAATCGAAAATGCTGCATCTTTGTCTGAAAATATTATGGATTTCCTTCCGATCATTAAATTCAATTTTCATGTGCTTAAACTAAACTTTAATGTTCTAAAAGATGATTTTTCCAAATTAAAACAGGATAAAGATAAATTATTTCTTGTAAATCAGAAACTTATAGAGAGATTACATGAAATCACAGCCCAACAGAAAAATAAGGCGAAGCGTACTAAATGTAGTAAGACTATGGGTGATCAGGTGGTAGATGTCAACAACAAACTCCCTCCATCTGCCCTACATAAATCAACTCAAACTGCCCCCTCCTATATGAGTAAACAAGAAAAGTTACCACAACTGGAAAATGATAAAAAAGACACATATCTTAGCTCCGACCTGCACACTCAAGGTAAGCACAATGAAATATTTACGGATATTAGCGATTCCTCTCTAAAGTCCTTATCCCCTGCTAAACTTAATGTACCTAAGGCTATTCGTGTCATTATTTGTAACCCCCCTGAAAATTTAAGTATTCCTGATATCTTGTTTGGAATTTCAGATTTAATCCATATACCTGATCCTGATTTACACTTTGTTAAAAAGTACAAGCTCCTACATATTATGTCCTTTAATTGGATCTTTGAGCTTGCACCACAGGATGCTAGGCAATTATTAATGCATAGGGAAATTATCATACAATCAAAACCGTACCCTGTTAAACCATATATAAATGTTAGACGTTGTTTTAAGTGTCAAGCATACAATGATCATCTTGCAATTTCGTGTTATAATGACGTTAGATGCTCTGTGTGTGCCTTGCCACACATTGACCCTCAGTGTAGAAATCCTCCAAAATGCATTAATTGCATTAGAAATAATGATAGCAACAACACCAACTTTGACATTTTCCACAGTGCCTTTGTACCTTTTTGTCCATCATTAAAAAAATTCATCAAGCAAATGCGAGAAAAAGTATACAACTGCAATACATTCCCATAAACATCTTATACAGCTTCCTTTTTAGGAAACAAAAAAACAAAACAATGTAACATACATTTTACATTTTTCGTTTTTATTTAACACACAATACTGTGAAGGAGTTACTATCAACAGCATTCCTTTTAAAGTTTTTTCATTTTTTATACATTTACATACATATGTCATTTTTCGACAGCATTATTCATACTGATTTGAAGTTTGAAGTTAGCTTATTTTTTTTTTCAAGATTTTTTTATAAACACAAGTGTACTGTGAGTTGCTTTTTCATTTGATTATTTAGCCGGCAAATAGTTAAATGAATTTCGAAATGGAACATTAGTGAAAATTTTTCTGATGCGGGTCATCAGACATTGGGATTTTCACATTTGAGGTAGATGTTACTGAAAGAGTACACATTCATTCAACTTTAAACATTCATCATTACACTAGTTACATTTTTTTTAGATTTATTTTTTAGAAATTTGGATATAATTTCACTCGTTAATCTTAGTTAAGTTTATTCGGTTACATTTTATCACACAAGTGGCATTTCCTGGTTACATTTTATCCTTTTTCACTTTCCTTTACTTAAAAAAAAACACAATTTTTTTTTGTTTGTCTGTTTTAACTTTAGGCGAAGCATTGTTGTACTTGTGATAAACTGCTCTTTGTTCCATATGTACACAATGAGTTTGTGTTCATAGTTCATACAATTGAGTTCATAGTGTATAGAGTTCATAGTTTACACAACTGAGTTCATAGTTCATTGAGTTCATAGAAAAAACACTTTACACGAGTTCATAGTTCATTGTGTTCATAGAAAAAACACTTTACACGAGTTCATAGTTCATTGAGTTCATAGAAAAAACACTTTACACGAGTTCATAGCTCATTGTGTTCATAGAAAAAACACTTTACACGACTTCATAGTTCATTGAGTTCATAGAAAACACACTTTACACGAGTTCATAGTTCATTGAGTTCATAGAAAAAACACTTTTACACGAGTTCATAGCATTGCCAATTCTTTGTGTACTTCAGGGACCAATTGCACTATCATTTTTCTTTCGTGACAATACTGAGTTCATAGAATTTTTCCTTACACATATTAGTTCATAGTTTGTTTTCTTTCTTGTGATTTGTTTTGCATATTAGTTCATATCAATTTTTGTTTTGGTAGACACTTTAGTTCATTGGAATATATATATATTTTTTTTGTTAGACACATGAGTTCATAGTATGTTTAATTTTTTTTTACACACATTTGAGTTCATCGTAGTACTTTTACTCTTTAAGTCAGTGATATACTTGCTCACACTTTGTTCATTGAGGTACTTAGATTGCTGTGTTCACAAACATACATCTAAGTCGTTGAAATTTTCCCTTTTTTTTCACTGACATACACTGTTTTAGTTCATTGTGAAATACCTTTTTCTTTGCTTCGTTCATTGAAATACACACCTTTTTCTTTGGTTTATAGACATACACTTACAATTTAGTTCATTGATATTACAACTTAGTTCATTGTTATTACAATTTAGGTCATTAATATTTTGTTAAGTAAAAAAAAAAAAAAAAAAAAAAAAAAAAAAAAAAAAAAAAAAAACACATATATTATACACATTTGAAAATATTTTGTTTCTAGGTTTCAACGTTACACATTAGGATACTTCTTTGTTGTTTCATTATACCAGGAACTACTTTTGACCTCACATGATATTCACAAATTAAACATTTATTAAAAAGTTAAGTTTTAACAGATTCTTAATTTTTCCTTTATTATTATATTTCTTTTATGCCATGACATTTCATGTCACCATCACTTCGCTTCACAACAAAGAATGACCAGTTTACAGGATGCTACCCCTTCACATGCATTTTCTTTAAATCTCAAACTTATAATGTTTTTATTGCTTTCATCACATTTGTTTTGGTTTTCTACATGGACATAATTACACGTTTTCTTTTAAATTTGGAGATTAAATAAAATCTCTGGTTAAGCTTCACTTAGACAATAAACACGTCTAAGATATTATGTCGTTCTTGTAATAACATAACTTCACAATAACAAAAATGTTTTTTTTTGTTTATAGCATTAGTAACCTAGTGCAGTTACACTAAATGTTTCAAACATTATCTAAGGTTATACAATACACATACAGTTCATATCCTGCTCGATACATTGTAAGGAATACAAAGTTAGAATTTACACTTAAAAAGAAAAATTGTGGTTTTTATACTTAGCCGATCATGTCACCAGTCTCTCCACCCCTCGGATTGACCTTTTACCTTTGATATGTGAGATATTTATCTCAGTTGTTTTTTATTATTTTTAATTTATCCCCTCTGATGTTTTGTTCCCGTTCAAAATTTTTGCCCTAAGGGTCCAAACTTCATTGTGTAGAGAGACAAAACCCTTGAATTGTTGTTTCAATTCAATAAACATAACTTTTTTTATATGATACATTGACCCATGCTCCTTTGAAGATCAATGTGATCTTTGGGGAGCAGGGACCTATGTGTCAATTGATGTATGGGTCTCATAACTCCCTCCCCCCCTAGGGCTGATGTTCTAAACAGACGCCATCACACTTGTTTCTTAACAAGAATAAGGGCTACACCCATTCATAGGCATGCTATATGCATCCCGTTCTTTTGTAGTCCTGTGTGGTGTGCACGTAAACCAATTTTCTACCATTTTTTATTTTTTTTATATTACTTCATTTACCTTTTATTCACAGACATGCTTATGTCATTTATTTTCTATTTCATTTTAAAGTAATATCTGTGTCTTTTGTTGCTTGCATTTATGTTATATTATTTTTATTTTGAGAAGATATTATAACAAGTTACTAAAAAAATATTTACTTCTCTTATATTGGTCATGGAAAATGCTGGTACCAGACTCTTAATCAAATACTAAAAAGATATTTAAAAAGGATCCTGTTAAACCAAAAAAAAAATATTATTTGCACTTTCTTGGTGACTGTAAAGACTAATGAATACCAAGAATAGAATAAAAAAAAAGGCGCCATTTATCATGACCTGAAAAGTTTTGCTTTATGCAAACATTTAAAGAAATGCAAGCACACAGTTATATGTTATATATATATATATATATATGGAGGCTTATCTTTGTTATTATGTTATGTCTGTTTTAAATACTTATACGTATGGGGTGGACAAAGTAATCATCAAATATAAAAAAAAAACTGTTCTACAAAGTTCACAGTTTTTTTTTCTGGTGGTAATGGGTGATATATATAACGGCTTTACCGTTATATATTCATTATTCCTCCTTTCCCCTCAAAAAATCACTTTTTAACCTTACTGGTTTATTATAAATTGTCATTAACCCCCCCCCCCCTTAAAATAAAATATTTAGTTTACATTTGACATTTTAGAGTTAATTTCATATGTCTTTATTCATTCTCTTCCCCCCCCCCCTCTCACTACTGTAAGTTTCGCTTTTACTTTTTAAAGTTCTTTTCAAATGCAGACATCATTTATCTCGGTTCCTTTTTTTGTCTTTCAAATTCACACGATAGAAAAAGAGCATAACCGCAGCTATTTTCCATTGAAATAAAGTAAAAGAATAGAATACAAATGAATGTCTTTTCGCTTTGCAGCCGACGGTATCTAATGCATATTTTCCCAGCCTCTGGGCATGCATTAGTATTCAATTCTCACCCTTCTGTTTGTCGGATAAAAGCCATATGCCCCTTGCTGACTAATTCAGCTGTTGTTAAAATCTATAACGAACATGTAATATCACGTGTTAGCTATTTCTTTAGCCACTTTCCCTTACCGCAGGAATGTTAAGATACGTGTAACCATTTAACCGCACCATGGCGTAAGTTTGAGTTCTATGTAATACTTCGGGATGCTTCTGATTCCTTTGTCCACGCCACCAATATTCATCGCCAATACAGTACATATGTTCTTATTCATCTCGCCAATGAGTGAGTGATTGTAATGAATATTTTACTACTACTCCCTCTGATCTTGAATGTGACAGACCTCAGCTCTCTGCCCTTCGGGGCCGCCCCGTCGGGTAGCCTTGTGTTTGACATCTCCCCGTCCCACTGTACTCTCATGGCCCTCCTTTTAAAAGTTTCATAATAAAGAAGTAAGTCCTCGAAATTTTCGTGTTGGAGTTTTTTTCATTCATTTATGAATCTGGGAATTCAATATCTCCTCAACAATTACTTTTGACGAACCACTTTGATACATCAAAAACTCTCAGAGCAGCTCCAAAGTTTCGCCAAAGAAATGGAGCATCCTCTACATTCTTTGGTTTGGCATAGGTTGATCAGTCTGAGTGGAGCACAATCAGACTCATCCAACATGTCGTATCTTCTGTCGGTTACTTCCTCGATAATATCTTCATCATCTAAAAATGCAATTGAAACCGCATATAAAGTTCGCAAATAACTGCACTTTTGCATTTTTTAATTATCGTTTTAAATTTAATTTTTTTCTTCCGAAATTGCGTGAGACAAATCACTTACCAAGTTCTCCGCAAACAGCAACGTCGTCATCGTAATGCACATAATTATTCCAGTCAGTTTTGTCATTTCGTTTTTGCACATGACTAATTTGGTTCACAGAAACATCAGAGTGGTGGTCAGCAAAGATGGAATTCAAGGCGTAGAAAAGGTTTAAAAGAAATTGTTTTCAGCAAAACGTATAAGTAACGGCAAAATTTCGTCAAGCACACAAAAACGTAACGTATAACTGAGAGAAATGTATAAGTCAAAAACGTATAACTAGGCTAATTTTTAATAGCAAACGACCGGGACCGCTGAGTTGAAACTTATAAGTGAAGGAAACGTACAACGCAGGTAACGGTGGCGTATAAGTGGAGTTCCACTGTATCTCTCAATCACCTGAAGCTATGCAATAATATTAACATGGTTTTGGAGCAATACAAACTATGGATGGAGCCGCTTAAATAAATGATGGTCAGTCATGATTTGGGATTTTATAACAGCTTATGATAAGGATAATAATTGTATTGATTCTTAAAAAAATAACTTTAAGTATACCTCCATATTTTAGAAACACACATTTAGGCATAGGGTTGGATTTAAGTGGAAAAATTCATTTTCCAACAGAATAATTCATCGAAACATACACGAATACATAAGAAAAATGTAGATCAAACATATTTTCGTCATCCAGCTAGATCGTACTATATGGACATGATAAAAGTACGACTATGTCCAATCATGAACTGTTTTATGTAAATGACAAACAATATTCATGTATTACATAAATAAAGGAGGCCCTTTAGATTGCTGGAAAACAAAACCCACATCATAATTACCAAAATTTGTTCCAAGCAAAATGAAACATATGCTTCAATGTATGCATAATAATTTCATTTCATTTTAAAATTTCATTTGGTCCATCTTATGAGCGGTATCATTGTATACAAAACGATTAAAAATTTATTTAATTGTTCTTGTTTTATACTTGTTAAACAAACAAATATGTTTTTTTTAAGGATATACAAATATTACATATTTTATTAACACTTAGAATTGGATGCAATTCAAAATTATTTGCAGGTTATTATTTTCTTAGATTTTGGCAATCGGCGTAGTTCAGATCACAATTAAGCAACAAAAATGGCTGGAACTTGTCGGATTTATGCTTTAATGTACAATGAGAAAATATCATTTGAATTATGAAACTGCGTGTTTCATTTCATGTGGAAAAATTTAAGATGTTTTAAAGTACAATGAGAAAATATCATTTTAATTAAGAAACTGCCTATTTCATTTCATGTGGAGAAATTAAAAAAATTGAGCCTCTTCATAAAATAGATTAGGTACAAAGCAATTTCTTAAAAGACATCCGCATTCGAACATAATATGAAATATTAAAAAGAAAACGAAAAGTAAATTTTAAATAATCATAATATTATAATAAATTAGTGCACATAAAATTGTTTAGTTTTACAGGTTAACGTAGATTTAAAGCGGTACTGAAGATATATAATACGTTTTAAACTAAATGTTTTATGGTACTGTCTTTTGAAATGTTTTGCAATGACAAAAATTCTCTATGAAAATGTCTTTAGTTTTAGGATTTTCTGCTACGAGAAATTATTTAACATTTTAAGTGGGGTTTAAGTCAGATAAAACGTTTAAATATCTCATTGAAGGAGCGAGTTCTAAAACGCATTATTATGATTAAAGAGGTCTTTAAAAGAGATGCGTTAAGGTCATGCTTTTGAGATTTTTTCTTTTTTGCTTTCACATCCATTACATTTCACGCAAAGAAAATTTGTTTTAGAGTTTTTGTTGTTAAAGACTGATATGATAAATGGTAATAAGTATTATGATTAATTTCTTTGATATAAAAAGAGGTTTACAGGAGAAACATGCAGCATTTGTCCTTTTAAAATATATAATATTTTTAGGCGGCATATAACAGAATGAAAATAACGCAGGTTTTTCTTTATTTTTTTTTATATTCTTGGCTATGATGATATTTTTTTATTCAGCGTGGTGTACTTTTAACACGTAATGAGTAAAAATGATGATTTAGAGTGGTCGTATATATTTACTTGCGGCAGCAATATGAAAGAATTTTTTGCAGTTGCTCCTATATTAGATCTAGCGAACCTGTCAAAAAGTAGAATATCTTTAGTCATAAGATTAGCAATAAAAAATTTTACTTATTCAAGATTTCAAGGCCGGTAAGTAGTAGTACATTAAACTGATTTCGCAACTTTAACTGAAATCAGTTAACAAAATATCAATTTCAGTTAAAGTTGCGAAATCAGTTAACAAAAAATTAAGGGATGGAAATGATTTACGTATAAAGAACAAAACACTATGGTACTCACTGAAATTTCCTTTTCATGGAAGTCAAAACCGAAATAACCTTAAAGTATGATGATATCAGATTCTTCTCCCTGCTTCTCTTACATGAATTATAAAAAATAACACATTATCAAGTAGTCACAAACACAACTTGTAACCGCTGTCACTTCTTGACGCAATAGGAATCCTTAATGAAAATTGCCACTCTAAGACAACACGTTTCATTGCAATATAACGTAAATTATCCTCTCTTTAATATCGTGACAGTTCTAGCTTCAAATTGGTAGCTTGTAGCTCAGTTCTCGCTATTTATAGCCCCTACCTAACCAAAACCCGCTAATCTATATAACTTCGCAATATACATGTGGCAACAAAACTTCTGGAGATCTATTTCACACTTTACGAAAAAAAAAAAAGGGGGCAAAATACTTTATAATAGGTAATTAAAAAAAATCACTCTTGGCTTGGTCTACAGGAGGAGGTAGATTTCAAAGTTGTTAAGTACTAATTTCACCAACAAAAACTAACTCAAGATTAAAGTTAAACCCAGTTTAAAAATTTTATCTGGCCGCTTTTTACGAATTTTTAATTTTATTTTTCTGTAATAACTGGTTTAATCAAAATCATGTTAAGGCGGTATTAATATATATATATATATATATATATATATATATTTTTCCACGATCAACAACTCAAAATTTTCTGACGCAGTTTCAGACTCGTTGTTAAAAGTAAAAACATGAAACTTGCTAACGTGATTTTTTGAAAAGATTTATAAGCGACATGTGCTTTTATTTTTTTTTTGTTCAATTAATTAGAAGTTGTTCAAACAATTATTTTGTTAGCAGAACCATTTTTTTTTTTTTTTTTTTTTTTTTTTTTTTGTCGTTTCTAGCGCAATCGCTTCGGGAAATTCGGTTTAAAATGCCCACTTTGACAGCATTTTTTGAAATATATTCCGAATTTATTAAAAAAAAAAACGACCAATACGACACATTATATAGTTTTTGAGTAAGAGAACTTGCTAATGGGATGCGTTTGACAACAAAAATGAATTTAATAATGAGGCTGAAAATAAGCAGTTTGAACTTGAGTACGCCCTTAATATGATATTTTTTTTTCGTTTCAGAAAACAAGCAGTTTGGATTTCAGTAAACCCTTAATATGATAATTTCTTCGTCAACCATTATTTATTTTTAATTTGTTTTTGCTGTAAGAGTTGGTCTTATCAAATACTTGTCAATATAAAAGTTATAGATAATAATAAGAATATGTTTAATAAATTTAAACGGATTGGATATCTTGGGAATTGTCGAAGTAAAGAACTTTTTTTTTCTTCAACCCCCAATTTGTTTTTTTTTTCCTTTTTTTAATGATAGTGTATTTTATCAAACACTTGTCAATAGAAAACTTGTAGATAGTATTAAGAAGATTCATATTAAGTTTAAGTGAATTTGATATATTGAGAATTCACGGTTATGATTTTTTTCTCCTTAAAACACTTTTTTTTTCGCTTCTTGAGCCCAATTTTAAGTGCGTTCGTAATTGTATAAATACGTAGCACCTATAGTCGTCGTTCAGTCCGTCTGTCCGTCTGTCCGCATATAACAGAGCAAAAACTACCCGACCGAATAGTCTTATAAATATTTTTTGACCGCATATTTTACTGAATGTATATTTTAGTGCACGTCAATAAGTGCATATCCACTTTTTAGGTGCATTCGTAATTATGTAAATACGTAGCACTTATAGTCGTCGTTCAGTCCGTCTGTCTGTCTGTCCGTCTGTCCGCATATAACAGAGCAAAAATTACCTAACCGTATGGTCTGAAATTTTAAATATATAATTGCTGTAATATTTTGTCGAGTCATTTCAAATTTTATGAAAATCGGATATGTAGTTTAATTACAGGGACAGTCAAAAGTTTCCCGTTACATTACGGCCAATAGGGAAAAATTATTGCAAGTGCATTTTAATGATGTTACAGCCTTCCGAATCATCTGAAATTTTAAGTATATAATTGTTGCAAAATTTTGTCGAGTTTTTTTTTTTTTTTTCAAATTTTATGAAAATCAGATGTATAATTTAATTACAGGGACAGTCAAAAGTTTTCCGTTACATTACGGCCAATGGGAATAAATTATTGGAAGTGCATTTTATTGATGTTCAAGCCTTCCGAATGGTCTGAAATTTTAAATATATAATTGTTGCAAAATTTTGTCGAGTCATTTAAAATTTTATCAAAATAGGATGTATAGTTTGATGACAGGGACAGTCAAAATTTTCCCGTTACATGACGGCCAATGTGAAAAAAAAATATTTCAAGTGCATTTTAAGGATGTTACAGCCTTTCGAAACAGAAACAAGTTGGGAATTGCTCGACAAACGTGGCAAATAAGGTACGTTCGTACTATAACTAATTTTATAAATATTTTTGCACCGCATATTGTACTGAATGTATATTTTAGTGCACTTCATAAGTGCATATTATTTTCATTCTGTTCGAAAGCCTGTAACATCATTAAAATGCACTTGAAATATTTTTTTCCCATTGGCGTAATGTAACGGAACACTTTTGACTGTCCCTGTAATTAAATTATACATCCGATTTTCATAAAATTTGAAAAAAAAAAAAAAAAAAAAAAAAAACTCGACAAAATTTTGCAACAATTATATATTTAAAATTTCAGATATTCGGAAGGCTGTAACATCATTAAAATGCACTTGCAATAATTTTTCCCTATTGGCCGTAATGTAACGAGAAACCTTTGACTGACCCTGTAATTAAACTATATATCCGATTTTCATAAAATTTGAAATGACTCGACAAAATATTACAACAATTATATATTTAAAATTTCAGATCATACGGTTGAGTACTTTTTGCTCTGTTATATGCGGACAGACGGACAGACGGACAGACAGACAGACGGACAGACAGACAGACGGACTGAACGACGACTATAAGTGCTACGCATTTACATAATTACGAATGCACCTAAAAAGTGGATATGCTCTTATTGACGTGCACTAAAATATACATTCAGTAAAATATGCGGTCAAAAAATATTTATAAAACTAGTTATAGTACGAACGCACCTCATTTGCCACGTTTGACAAGCACTTTCCAACTTGTTAATTTTATCAAAGAACTCTGATATATAAATGTTTGGCCTTTCTCCCAGAAGTAATAATAAATTTAAACTTATTTGATATGTATTATAAGTAAGAAATTATGGACTTTCTTTCTGTTTTAACAAAACCCCTTCATATTTCAATCCTGTCTGTCCGATTTTGCCCGTTACTGAACTTGACCGAGATATTCTGCCTCTTCATTTTATGTATCAGTTTCAAAAAGATTGGTACAGAATTATCGTGTCCATAAGAAAGTGGTAAATAAATAAATAAATAAATAAATAAATATATGTGTGTGTGTTTTGAGCGGGGTGTGGTTTTGGGTTCTAAGGGTCATGATTGGCGTAGATCTGCAAATGAATTTGAGAAATTCTAAAATAGTAAAGAATGTAATAGGAGTATTCTTACGACATCTTTTAAAACCACCTAAGTATTGATTTGTTTGAAATGCGCTACTTTGTTGTAAACGAATTTTTAAAGATTCTCATAAAATCATAGTAAATTTTGTGTGACAAATAGAAATATTGTATATTCCGTAATAAAAGAAAAATATTTAAGGATATAGATAACATTTATCTTATCATTTTACAGAGATTCTAATACGTTTCTCGAACAAAAAATATGAAATAAAATTCGATTAATCTTTTGAGAATATACACGAAAATTTTAAAGTAATAAATATATATATATATATATATATTTGAACAAAGTATCTTACTAATAGTTCGCAAGATACAGTCTATTAATTTGAAATTATTTTATTTAATAGACAATGAAATTGAAATATAATATTTATTTCCTTTAATCCTTTAGAAAGAATATCTAGTTTCTAGTTACTTAAATATAAACATAAAATATTTAATGTTACTGAGAAAGGAAAAAAAAATATTTTTTATTTAGGAATCAAGCAAGGGAACAGTATGGACAAAAGATAGAAGAAAAGAAAACAAATAAAATTTAAATTTTTTACCTTATGACATTACTTTCGAATGCACAAATAATAAATGATGAAAAAAAATGTACTTAAACTTCTGAATATCGCAAGTTTCACATGAGTGTACATTTTTAAGACACGTATTTTACAAAGATTTTTCATATTAAAATATTTTGTAAGAAGTTACATTAAATTGTACATAAATTCGTTTTGAAAATATAATAATATTTTAGTTTCTGTTTAATTAAAACATTACCATATGTTATATGACAACGTATTATAATTTTAAATTAATATATTCACGTTTATATAACCCAATTGTATAAATACAGTAAGCATCCTCTAATCTGGCTTACTAATTTCCGGCAGTCTGAAAAATCCGGTACAATTTTCGGAAACACAACTGAATCGAGGAGAAAAAATAGAGTGGGTTGAAGTAGATTTTGATGTGCCGACAGAGGAAATTTCGACAGATGAGGGCATCATTCAGAGTGTCAAATAGCCCCACAAAGATTTTGGCCCTGATGAAGCTGATGTGGACGAGTCAAAAAACATCAGTTGAAATCAAGGAAATTTGAAAGCATTGGAAAGCATTGGAAATCAAGGAAGCATTGAATACATTTTTCAAACTTTCTGATCGCAGCAGTTTTTTCCAAGCATGCAGAAATTATGAAACTCTACATCATATGTAAGGGCTTCCTCAAAAAAGAAGAGAGAAGACTAATAAAAAACAAACTGATATTCGAGATTTGTTTAAGATGGGTTCTAAGAATAAGCTCTCTGTGTAGACCTACAGTGCACGTTTTCAATTTCTAACCATGTACATATATTGTACTTTAGATTGTTGAGTATTTTTTATATTTTATTAAAGCTGTTTTAAGAATATAAAACAAGCTTGTATGATTTTTGTTTTATTCCATATGTTAAACGTTTTCCAGATATTATCCTGTAATTTGGAAATTTTCGCAATTCGGCATGCTTCATGTCCCGAACGTGCCGGATTAGATGATGTTTACTGTATATTTATTGCATTTTTTGCGGGTGTGAAAGAGTACTTTTAACAAATCTTTATAAACGTTCTGTTGATTTAACAATTTTCTTTTCACCTTTAAATGAAATATGCAACACATATCTAGATTTTTGTATCTTTGGTAGCATTTGAATGTCTTAAAAGATGAATCATTATTGAGCGAGTTTAATAGAAAAAAATGATACTTTGCAATATAAAACATCATAACACAAATAATAATTTTAATGATGGTGTCTCCAACCCAGCGAAATGGGTTTAGTGATGTATCGACGAAGAAATGTTAAAAAGGCAAACATTACTTTAAATGTGGATTAAAAAAATTACATTAAATAATAAAAAAAAATTCCATATCACCTTATTTCAAATAATATAATTTCCTAAAAACTTAAACTGGTATTGACATTCTAAACTATTTTAAATTTAAATATACCATACGTTTAATTAAACAAGGAAAGAAATATTCTGAAACTATGTTAAAATCGTAAGACAGAATAATTTTATAAGCATTTAAAAATTACAACACTATTTTAGATGTAAAATTCTTTTTAAATTCAAATCCATTCTTCATTTAAAGATATTATTTTTAAAATTCTTTATAAAAATTATTTTAACTATGTATGGAATTAAGGTTAATAACAAAATATGTTGTATTTACTATTAACCAAATATCAAATTAAATACATTTTTTGTGCTCAAGATAAAAATCTGCATGATGTTTAAGACGAAATAAATACTTTAAAATTTCAAATCGCGTTTGGCAATATCATTACCAAAATCGACTTTTTCAAAATATTTCAGACCCCCCAAAATACAATTTCATTACTTTTCACAAGAATTTTAAGTATAATAATAATTAAAAGAAATAATTTTTATGAAAAATTTTACTATTAACGCGAATTTTATATTTAAATAAATTATATTTTCTCTAATAACTCAGAGTTATGATATTTTATATATACTAAATTTATTTATGTATAACTTTATTTTTATGTATGATATGAACTTTATATGTATTGCATTTATAATAAAACCTGTGCACTCTTGGTATTGCTACACATAAAATGGTCATAAAATAATTTAGAAATATAGAACATTTTAAATTTAAAGATGGCGAAATATTTCCTTACTTATTCAAAGAAACTTTTATGAAGCAAGGAACTTGAATCCTTAAAATAAAACATTCTTGATCTCTGTACATTTTCTTTAATGGAGCTGTATTTCTCAACAAAATTTTATTTTTCTCAGCATTAGTTCAGAAATGTTTCCGTACTCTCGGAATGTTTCTACATAAATGATAATTTTATCTTTACTCTCAAAAGCTGGGGAGAAAAAATATTAAATGACTTTTCCTATTTTGTTTAAGTGTTCATATGCATTAAATAATCGTAGAAGTGCGAATATCTTGAAATTTGTACTTACTACCTTTTTTAATACATATTTAAACTCTTTATTGCAGAAGTAAAAAATATTTTCCTCTACTCGTTTAATTGTTTTTTTTTTTTTTTTTTTTTTTTTTTTTTTTTTTTTTTTTTGTATCTCGCGAAATATAAAATTCTATGCAGTTTTACATTTTGGCGTTTACACATAATACGTTTTTAATATTATACGTAACAGAAATTGTAAGTTTTAGTGGCTACATTATAAAAGGTTATATTTTGTATTGATGAAATATGGATAACGGTAGGCAATGATAACAATCTTAGATAAACTCGTTGTTAGCAATTATTCTTTTACGTTTGCTTTCAAAGTGCATTCAAAATTGCATTCAGATTTGAAAAGATTTGAAAAACATAATTTCGCTAAAAATTAAATTGTGCGTATAAATCACATAAAATTATTTTAAAGAAACTTAAATATATTTAAAACATTCTTAATAAAATAGTTAAAATCAATTTGTGAATTTTGTAAAATTTTTAAAAATGAATCTTCTCTAAAATTGGACTCAAATTAAAATTTTGTTCAGGTTGATTTAAATTGTTTATATTAAAATAAAAATGTCCCGTTAGCTGTTAGTAGTTAGCGGACTTGGGATTTCATTACATTTTCAAATCTATAAAATGCTCCACAAAAGTATAGGTCCTGCCAAAGAAATGATGCATCTAATTTATGTACATGAAAATAAGTAAAACAATGTACAGTAGAGCGCCGATTATCCTAACAAGTCGGGACCGACTCTAGTTCGGATAAGCAAAAGTTCGGATAACTGAATAGACCATTTAAAGGATGTTCCTGACTATACTAAAACCATCATACTTTATCCAGTATTAGTACTGGCAGCAGCAGTTAATGCTAGTCTGTTTAAAAACTGTTTTTTTTTTTTTTATCATTTAAAATTTCCCTTTTCTCTCTTTATCATTTTCTGAACTCCAGAGATTATAATTTAAGCAAAAAAGCTTTCAATTGTTGCTTGCTTCAATGAAGACGTTCTTTCCAATGCTTACATATATCGAATTCTTCTTAAATACTTTAGTTGAATAGGATTAGAGTTCTTCTGCCATTCGAGTCGTTTCGCTTTTTCCAAACATTCAAAAACCATGGACCTGGGTCATTTTCAGAGCATTTGCTTCCATTTCTTCAATTTCTTTTTCATCTCAAATCTCATCCACAATCTCATCATGATTAAAAAAAAAAAAAAAAAAAAAAAAAAAAAAAAAAAAAAAAAAAAAAAAAAAAATGGGAGAAATAAGCTGTTCGGATAAATATAAGTTCGGTTTAATTTTTTTTTTCTTTTTTTTTGAGAGAAATAGGCTGTTCGGATAATTGGAGATCCGATAATCGACGCTCTACTGTAATCTATTAATTAACTAAATATTTGAAATTAATGAAAAACAACAACAACAACATGTAGCTTAACACCTAAATATACAATCACACAATCTATGAATTTACTGGGATTCAACTTTTACGAATGAGATCGAAAATTGTGCTTTTCAAAGTGTTTTGTTCCAAATTCCTCCAAGCATTTTGAATAGCTACGTTTAATTTAGCAAATGAAGTGTAATTCAAGTTTGTAATGTAAATTCTGCGCTCAAGGATCCATCAAACATGGTCCATAGGACTGCAGTCTGGAGAGCGTGCTGGTTTTCATTACATCCAATTTTGTAGTAGACAATCACTGTTTCGTGTTATTACTGACAGGCACCGATGCATTATCCCCTTGGAAGATAGGACGATTTCGTCGGAAATGACGTAATTAAGGCAGGAGATTACTTCAAATCACGGTTTGATGTACTTTGTTCTCCATGTTTAATGCAACGAAGGCCAATGAAACAGTTACTTATTAACTAATCCCCCCTCCCCCCGCAAGCCATGCAGTTACACCTTCCGAAATGTCTCTTCGAGGAGCACGTTGGCGCCTTTCAGGTTATGCTACTAAGAATTGAAGCACCCGGACCGCCCAGCGTAATTTTTTTTCGTCACTGATTAATACTTTTACATATTTAAATCAGAATAAAGATAAATTGGAGAACGAGGTGAAATTTCTAACAGGAATAGACATGGAGGAAAAAATCTTACCTTTCTTCAATTATTGTCCATGTTTTCCCAAGCAAATGGCAGCCTCTTAACCTTATGATGGACGATCAGGTGTTCTTCAATTTTGTACGAACTATGTATGAACAAGACTTTATAACCAGTCTAACAGTCTCCGAAGAGATTTTAAGATTCAATAATTTCGTATTATATTTGCAGAGATCACGGAATTTGATTATTTTCTTACAAGTATTCGGTTTTCTGCCTGAGAAAGTGTGAACGCTGATTGTTGCCATACTCAACAATTTTACGCAAGAAATAAGCAATATTGTGAAATCTGGAAATCGCACGTGCAATTTCTCGTACACATTTGCCACATAGATTAAAAACCTCTATCATAACTTTTCCCCTTTCCGTCAATTGCAAACCTCGAGGCATAATGACAACTATCACATTCTTCTTTGCTAACCGCGGTTTTATGAGAGAAATCCCAACTGGACCTATATTTATGTGGTAGTGGAGGATGCAGAAATTTACGATTTTACATAAAGCATGTCGTTAAACGGCTCGATTGGCATTTTCTTAAATTTTCATAAGTCGTTATATCGGATATGTAAATATATATTAGTATTTGGGAATTACAACTTAAATAATATGGAAGATATATGGTGGACCTGTACTTTTGTGGAGCACTTTATAATAACAATATACTTACGATACATTATAATAACATTCAAATTATGAACATTAAGTGTCTCATCAAAATAATAAATGCAATAGATAAAGTAATTGTTAGAATAGATTGACGCAAGATTTCATACGTTTTGGGAAATGTATAAGTAAGTATTATTAATTTTCCTAGGCGGAAGAAAGTCTGTTATTATTCAAACAATTAACACATCAATATTCTAATGTGCATTATCATTTGATAAGTGGACTGTAATTTCCGACTTTTTATTTAGTGCTGAAACTATAATTCTAAAAATATGAACAGTTATTACTTTTAATTTTTTCAAACTCAAAGCATGTGCTATTTTATTTCTATTCCGAAGCTGAATCCAAAATAGCTTTTAAAATAATTTTAATGCAAATAATATCTCTAATATAAGTTATCGTATTGTTTTTCATAATAGTTTTATTGTTTCTCTATCGGAAATAGAAGATAGATCACTTTCGCTCTGAAACAGCTCGTTTTCAATGCAACTGGCTTTCCTAGTATTTGTTTCTTTCGACAAAATTTAAGAATTTTGTAGGGATTTATAATGCTTAGTTATAGGTATGGAATAGGTATACAGATGTTTGTGATCGGTCGATTTACACACAAAGCCAGAAATTTATGAACTGCATTAGGATAATACATGAAATTTACTGTAGTTTAATTTTAGATAGCTCCATTACAAAAAGCTACCTATTGCAGCCTCTCGGAGGAAAACGATTCCGATAAATTTTGGTATATTTTCACCGATCAGACCCCAGACTCCGGAACCAACCTCCGTTAAAATGTTGATATCTATCTATCTATCTATATATATATATCTTGTTTTTGTCAAGCGATAATAAACGTATTTATGAACCGATTTGGATGTAACTTGGTGTGTACATAGTACATACCAATGACTCGGCCGAGTTCATTGGCAAACTTCATCCGCCATCTTGTTTCAAAATGGTGGCCATTTAAAAACTTTTAAAAGTTTAAATTTAAAATAAGATACAAAAAAATTAGAAATTGAAAAAGATTTTGTTCTTTTGTGTCTAACCTTGATACAAAAATTTCGGATAATTTTTTGTTTCGCTTATATCTTAAAAAATGGCTGAGTAATAGCACTTTGAATTTCCAGAATGAAGACATTTTGAAACGATTTTAATTTTGCCCTGCGATAACACGCGTATTTATAAACCGAAATTATTAGGGGAGCATTAGGGGGAGCCGAAAAAACTTTCTATATAAATTGATTTTGTCATAGTACGCAAAAGTTGTGTAATGGGTCAATTAGAACTCACAAAAGTTTTCATGAATATTTCTCAATATTTAAACGCGCCACTTTAACATTGAAGAACAGAAAAAAAAGAGAAAAATCGTTTTGTGTGAAAAAATATATTTTGAAAATTTATCCAAAATTTTTATTCGCATACAGTGAAAATGTTACATAATGGGTCAGTAAGAACCTACAAAACATTTTATCAATTTCTATCAATATTTATCCGCACCCCTCTGACATATAAAATTGGAGAAAAATGAAAAATATATTTGATTTTCTAAAAAAAAAAAATGCGCTATGAAAATTATTTTTCGTAATTGGTATTGACATTAATATTTTTCATATTAGATTAAATTAAGCACATTTTTACTGAATTGCACGCAACAGAATACAGAGCAGAACAAAATCTATAAATTTGCAGTGCATATAATAACATCGTACCTCAAGTATAGCAGTGGCCAAAATTATTACAGAAGTACTTGCAGATTTCGATATAGTTTCGCCTGAGAAACAAACTTATATAGTTGATAAAAACAAAGTGAGAAAAGAATTAGAGAAACAAAGGAAACAATTAAGGGGAATTATTTAACGGCATTTGAAATGACACCTCTTAAGAGTTTGTATTTTGATGGGTGCAAAGATGATACCTTTGAACAAATATCTGGTCATCAAAAATTAACATCGGAAGCGCATGCAGCTGTAACGGAGGAAACAGGTAACAAGTATATGGGTCATATATAGTTAAATGCTGGTGAAAATGGAAAAGATATAGCCCAAGGTATTATCACATTTACAAAAACCTATAATATGAGTTTGCATGACCAATCGGTTGTATGGAAAGGAGGAGTAATACGTTTGCTCGAGACATTCATTGGAAAAACATTACAATGGAATATATATTAGGGTGGGTCGAAAAAAAGCAATTTTTTATTTTCGTGAAGCTTTAGTGCGGAAAAGTTGCCTATTGTAAGAAGAAGAAAAACGACATAATTTTTTTAAAAATCGATTAACATCTTCCATTCGCGCATCGTACTTAAAGTTGAGGAAAAATTGCATAAATCGCGCCTTTTCTCTATTTTTTTTTAATTAATTAAAACTTTAAAAATACACACGCTTTTGCTTTTTATGCTTATTTCATAGTTTACATAACCTAATTAAATTAAATTCTAATCAATAATCTAATTTTTCCATTCGCGCATTATCTTAGAAAAAATACATAAATTTAGCAATTTTTCGCAATTTTCACCGTGCAACTCTTCGCTCGTTTTGCTAAAACAAAGCGACCCCAAACTCACCACGTGGAGGTGGTTGCACGTAGAGTTCCACTTCCGCCCTTCCCAACCAACCATCCAATTGTTGGGTGTGGCATTTACATTATATTTGCAACTATTTACAAAGGTTTTCTATAGAGTAGCATTCTTTGGCTTACTGTGTTTTTTACGTTTTCTTTTTTTATATCTACTACACATTTAAAGTCTGATTTTTTGGAGAAATGAGGCATAACGACTTAGACTTCAGTGTTGTTTGGATATAGCCATCTCTAGCTTCGTGTCCATATACTTTATTCGAGGTCTCTGTCACAAGTTTGACATACATCTTAACAGTCTCGGTGTGACAGGGAAACATTTGTATTTCTCTGATGAGAGTAGTGTCAGAAGTGATGAACGATTTAACATCATCTTCACCCAGGTTCCGCTTCATTGGGGAAGGATACACCGCACAAGAATTCCAATCAATAATTTCTATTTAATTGGAAGCTTGAAAGTTTCCATTCGGTGGCATTACATTTCTAACAGGATACACCGCACAAGAATTCCAATCAATAATTTCTATTTAATTGGAAGCTTGAAAGTTTCCATTCGGTGGCATTACATTTCTAACAGTCTTCTTCTTTGAGACGGTTTGTCTTGCTTTTACGATCCTTCTATAACCAATATCCCGACTATGTTTTCTTTAATCGATAGTCATTGCCAACAGAACATTCTCTGGGTCGCAAAAAACGCATTTCGTTCTATTACTGGATCGACAACTTGTAATTGTCGGATAAATAGCATGATGTTTGGATTGCTTGAAATACATGTTTTGATCCGTCAGTAAAATATTTGCGTATTTTATGGCAAATTACACTTTACACAATGTATGATTTTATGATGAAGACAACTATTTCTTATAAGATTTCAGATGAATCTGATACAATCTAAGGACTCGGTTGGCCGCAGTTAGTCATCTGGAATCGGACAAAGTACCAGGGTCGCAATTCACCAAGTCTTCTGGACAATGTCCCAAGGTGATTGCATTCAAAATGTCCAAAAATACTGCCCAAAAAAGTCCTGTCTATATCAGGAATCGAACAAGCTACGGGTTCACAATCGACTACAGGAGCTTTTTCACAGCAAGTGAGCTTCTACCCGATTGACGCACAAAAAGATCTAGGCCCTTCAGTTTGACCGTGAATATGCTGGAAAATTTGGCGATAAGAAACCTCATTAAAATGCCGGATGCATATGCTCCGCATTTTATTATTTTCTAGTCGGTGGAAAGCACGTTATTCCGTCCAGTGTTTGTTACAGTACCATCACACCCTACTACTTCTAGTTTTCCTAGTGATATTGATAGATCAGACAAACAAGAAATAATGCTTTGACTTATATCATTAGATGAACTCGAGGAAGGAGATACATGTCCAATATAAGTTGATCCAGATTACTGGATAAGAGAATAGAGTTCTTATTTCACATTCCTGTGAAATTGCTTGGCATTAAATTTTTCGTCGAACACAGTATATCATTTTTGACGTCAAAAAAGACCCGAACTTTCCTCAGGGGCTGTGAATTGGCTTTTCAAATCCGTCCTTAAACTATCTATTGTCTCTTTTTATTTTACACTTATCAACCACATCAGAAGAATCTGTGCCGGTTATCCAGAACACTTGATGCTATGGCAGCTTTTGGCCGATCAGAAACTCCGAAACGATCGGTGTTTAGCACTGTTACGTTAATTTTAATTCTCATCTGCCATTTGGGCTTTCAGTCAATGTACTCGGTTTGTATTTATCTTCCACATACTCCGAGTCTTCAAAAGAAGTGTGTTTGAGTTCACCAATTTCATAGTACACTGCCACTTTAGGAACTTTAAAACTATTTGAGGAACCACTCAGTGCTTGCTGAAGATCACGAACTTTCCGCTCTGCCTTCACATTTAACTTTTTTGTAACTGTTTTGTAAATACATCCGGTTTTCCTCCAAATTGTAATTCCTTTGAAGAATCATAAACCTCAACTCAAAGACACGATTTTTTTTTTTGTTTTTTTTTTTACATAAGCATTTAATTAGAATTACACATTGACATGCACGTGGTCTTTTTAATGTAATATAAATACCACACCTAACAATTGGACAGTTGGATGGGTAGGATGTGGGTGGAACTCAACGTGGAACCACCACCACGTGGTGAGTTATGTGTAGTTTTGTTTTAGCAAAACGAAATATGGGTTGCATGGTGAAAATTGCGAAAAATTGGTAAATTTATGTTTTTTCTAAGTTCTTGCGCGAACAAAAAAAATTGGATTATTGATCGGTATTTAATTTATTTAGGTTATGTAAACCATGAAACAAGCATAAAAAGCTAAAGCGTGTTTATTTTTAAAGTTTTAATTAACTTAAAAAATTAGAAAAAAGTCGTGATTTTTGCAATTTTTCATCAACTTTAAGTACGATGCGCGAATGGAAGATGTTAACCGATTCTAAAAAATTTCATGCCGTTTTTCTCCTTATTACAATAGGCAACTTTTCCGCACTAAAGCGTCACGAAAATCAAAAATTACTATTTTTCGACCCACCCTAATACTTACTAATTTACTAGTGAAAAACTGATTAAAAAAATATATTTTACAATATGGAAGCCTTTAGATGAGCAAAGTTCGGCTAGTTTTTGTTCTAATAAACACACAATTAGCTTTTACAATATTTCTGGGTAAACCAGGTTTTCCTGCTAATATACTATAACAAAATTAAGATTTCTTAATAAAAGAAAAATTTTATAAATATGCAATAAAAGTGCGTAATTAAAACAGTCTGCTGCAACTATTGAAATAATACTATTTTTTTAATAACACTTTGAAATTGTATTTTTATCGTTTACCCCCCCCCTTTCCTCCCCCCCTCCATTAAAAAAAATATGTATATTGATTAATAAATGAGTATCGCGGGTTGAATCCCATCTGTGTAATCCCCTAAGCTTCTGTCCTCCTGATGCAAAGCTATAAATAAAAAATTATTAATTTTACTTTTCGTATAAATATTAATTTTTTACTTTTAAAATATGGAATATGTTTTTTTTTTTTTCTTAAGTTTAAATTTACATACACCTGTATATAGAAAAAGAAAATATAAGTAATGTGTAATTTAAAATTAAGTTAAAAATGCCAGGATATTGTTTCGGGGAGAGGAGGGGGGGGGCGACTAATCCCCTAAGCTTCTGTCCTCCTGATGCAAAGCTAATAACACTTTGAAATTGTATTTTTATCGTTCACCACCCCCTTCCTCCCCCCTCCAATTTTTTTAAATATGTATATTGATTAATAAATAAGTACCGCGGAATGAATCCCATCCGTTTAATCCCCTAAATTCTGTCCTCCTGATGCAAAGCTATAAATCAAAAATTATTAATTTTACTTTTCGTATAAATATTAATTTTTTACTTTTAAAATATGGAATATGTTTGATTTTTTTTTTAAGTTTAAGTTTACATACACCTGTATATAGAAAAGGAAAATATAAGTAATGTGTAATTTAAAAATAAGTTACAAAAAAATAAGGGTAAAATATTTAAACTGGTTACTTTTTTAAAAGAAAGTCAGTTTTATCATTTTTTTGCAGGAAAAAAAAAAAGGATATTTTTTAAAATACCATATCATTATTTTCAGTGATTAAAATTCCTTACATGTCGCAAAGAAAATTTAATATGATTGCAACTTAATACTTGAAATAATCTCAAGTGACACTTGGAGATTTATTTTGGTTGTTGAAATGCAATGTGCCTTCTGATATGTTAGGAAGAAGTGTCTACCACTGCTCAATTATCAGGATTTGTAACCTTGAGAAGTAATCGCGGGATTCTTGTTTCTTGTCAACCAATGGGAGAATGGAACCTTTCCCCCTTGAGTCTCTTCCTCGGAGACTGGTAAGATTGATGGATTCGCACCGCCCCGCGTTACACTGCCTTTTTATTATATATATATATATATTACATACTAATTAGTTGTCACTAAGGCACCTTATTCTAGAAATGGAAAGTCGCACAATCGTATTCATATTCTGGACCTATTGGATTGCTACTAAAAGATTGCAAAAAAAAAAATCCAATGGGCAAATTTTATTAAATTCACTGTATTCTTCAGCCTATGGATCTGAAAGCTAAGTACCGTGCAACAATATTTGCATCGCATCTGTCTGGCCATAAAATATGGTACTTGCCATTCTAACGTGATTGAAAATAACTCAGATAAACTCACTCATGCACGATGATTGACCACTGAAAACCGTTTGTTACAGTTATACATTAGCACTCCAAGACCGTCACAAAATCTTAAAATACTCGTGAAGCATGTAATGCTGGTGTATGATCCAATGCGGTTTGATATAAAAATGAAATTGAATTGCCTGTACGGTGCCCAATGTTTCTGGAAAATGATTTCCCTTGCAAGGGATCTTCTAGATAATGTTAGGCAAATTATTTACTAAATATTCTCAAGCAATGCATATTTTGTGCATCATAAACACCTATTATTAGTAATGCTATATGATCCTATAAAACACATCTGGTAATTAGCAGTTAGGCGCTTTCTTAGCGCCCGAGATAAGAAGACGAAGAACTTGGATGGATTGCGTTTTTTGAAGCTTCCAAATCTCAATTTGGAAGCAGCCGATTATATTGATTTAATTGATTGGTGAAATGCTGTTGTAACAGAGCTACCTCTTACAGTTCATATAAAGGACAAAGACTTGAAAGATATATGCAAAGAAAAACAGTTTCCAGAACTAACTTATGAGGAATTTCCATGTCAGACGCAATCTGTTGTACGATGTGTTAAACTAATATCTGAAGCTGAAATGAAAGTTTGTGGTGTATGGTGAAGAGATGGACGGATATATTCGTGCCAAGCTTCAATCAAGGAAAGAACTTCCAATATTCGACAAAAAGGGACAATATTATTCTAACACCTAATATTAAATTTGCATCAGATATTATTAAATACATTTCAAATTTGTAGATTTTTGTTCCAATCTGTATTCTGTCGGCGTGAAATATATATATATATATATGCTAGTATTATTTCCGTAAAAAAAAAAATGAATAAATAGTTAAATTACGTAATAATTATAGAATTGTTGTTATTTATAGTACTATATAATTAATCAATTAATATCAATATTAATTTCGAAAAGTAATTTTCCTAAAACAGTTTTATAGAAAATCCGATATAGTTATATTTTCTCCTATTTTTGATGTCAAAGGGGCGTGGGTAAATATTGAGAGAACATGATAAAACATTTTGCGGGTTATAACTGGCCCAATATGTAACATTTTCATTGTATACCAGTAAAAAAATTGAAATATTTTTTTAAATATACTTTTTCACATAAAAAGATTTTTTTCTGTTTTTCAATGACAGAGCTTCGCGGCTAAATATTGAGCTATATTGAAAAAAATTCGCGAGTTCTAACTGTCCCATTACACAACTTTCGTGTACTATGCCAAAAGCAATTAAAAAAAATATTGAGTTATATTGAAAAAAAAAAATCGTGAGTTCTAACTGTCCCATTACACAACTTTTGTGTACTATGCCAAAAGCAAAAAAAAAATATATTTATAATTTATTTCAGCCAACCCTAATGTACATAGTATATAGCAATGTCTCGACCAAATTCGATGGCCAGATTCATCCGCCATATTGTTTAAAACTGGCGGTCATAATTTTTTTTAAATTTAAATTTAAAATGAGGTAAAAATATTAGAAAATGAAAAATATTTCTTTCTTAAGTGTTGGAGCATTTCTTATTTTGTCTTTATCTTTAAAATTTGTTGTAATATAGCGCTTTGAATTTCTAATGTGGGTGGCATTTTGAAAAATCTGATTTTTTGCCTGAGACAGCACTCGTATATATCAACCGATTCCAATGTGAGTCAGCATGTCCACAGGAATTACTAAGGTTTCGACTAAATACATTGGTTAGCTTCACCCATCATGTTGTTTTAAAATGGTGGTCACTTCAACATATCGCCAAATTTGGCGACTTAATATAGGTCACTTTAAATGAAACCAGTTTGGATACAGCTGACTCATTTTGCGAAGTTCTCATTCACATTCAATGTTGAGGGAAATTAGTATTGTACCTTCTATGATCGGGTTTCACTAATTTGAGCTTCGTGTGTTTGAATAGTATAAGCTGGCTCTTTAAAAGTAAGGAATATGGAAGCTACCTCTTCCTGCCGACACTGAATGGAAGGACTTTTTAAAATTATATTTAATCTGTCATTTTTTATTCCGTCAATTTCACTTTCGCTGATTCTGTGAATAGTTTTACATTTGATTTCATTATATAAGGGGTGAGTTTAAATTTTGCATTCAGCCCACATTTTAATCGTGGCTTTTTGTGTGTGTTTTACGAAAGCAGATTTGAATGCTATTAATTAAATTTAGATAAAATTTTAACATTGACGTCATTTATAAATTGACATATATATACCTGCTACGTAATTAAAAAACTTATGAAAGCCGGGTATTTCATTATATTTTATTGTTACTTTCTCTTGTTTTCTTGTTTTGGAATTGAATTTATCAAGAACAATAATTAATAACATAGAAAAAAATGTATCTGTCGAAATACTTTTAGTAAGATAAGACATTTCCCTACATAATTTAGTAAATTATGTTAATCTTTGGCAGATACATTCTTAATTGTTTGCATATTGAGAATATCTTTAACGTGACAGTTTACAATGATTCTTGAGTTTACAGATCTTAGTTATGAGACTTAATGTCTAAAACTAAACCGGTATAACTAAAACATAATTCGTGTTATTCTGAAATTACAATGCGCTTAATTACTGTTTAATTAATTTCAAGAGATTGGATTTAAATAGACATTATTTTTCATTTATTAAAAAATCACTCATTACAAAACTTTCTTTGTGAATTGTCAATTTAAATTTAATGTAATAAAAAATTAGATTCATTTTTCCTATTTGGAAAAAAAAAAATGTTTTTATTTCCCATGGATAAAAATGCAGAACTATCTATTCTTTACGTTATAAGCTAAATTGAATTGCTTTGTAATTTAAATAAAACAATTTAGATTTTACTAAAATCACAATCTTGTAAATTACTTAATATAAAAAATATTCCGATAAACTAATAGTAAGTTTAATCAATTTATTATTCTTTTTAACTTTAGTTTATCTGTATCTGTGTAACTGTCTATATCTGTTACAGAGGTTTAAAATTTACATTTTATGATTATTTAAGGTGAACATGTTTTAGATTATTTTTGTTTATTTAATATTTTATTTGTATTGTCAACGCAAATAAATAATAAATACATAAATAAATAAATAATAAAAAAATTTCAATAATTCAAAATATTCTGATATCAGTAATCAAACATAACACGCTTACTATTAACTATTTTTTCTACTATAAAGACGTATTTCCTTTTAAACAATTGTTAATTTTATTTAAAGATTACCCTAAAAAAATGTTTATAATCCTTCGTTTGATTAATTGAAAGATAAAACAATTTAGTTGTACCTTAAAAAAAACTTCATTGAATGTTTCTTATTATCTTTTCATGTTCAATGTAAAAGAATTTATATCTCTATCTGGTTTTGACATATCATTAAACATGTTTCATAAACATTCGATTTTATTTACAGATAAGTACAAATGGGGAATTCAAACTTTGAACTAAACGTAAAGACATATTTTCTATTAACTTATAACTCCGTGTAAACAAAAAATATATTAAAATTTATCATAAAAACTGCACCGTAGAAGTTGTCAGAATCAATTATGGAAAGACTAATCTATTTTCTGGAAATATCTGCGTGGTTTATTTTAGACGTAAGAAGATATTTCAAATGGTTCGATATAACATCTAAGTATTCTGTCATAAAGGTATTGCAAGAATAAATTTAAAAATAGTAAAATCTTGTGAGCATGTAAATAACTTTTTCCAAAAAAGGAACAATTTTTTTTTGTGTTATAGTACAGGTAAAACAATCCAAAAATTACATAATATATGACAACTGGGTCCATTCACAAAAATTTTGGAAGAACATCGTTTTGACACTAGAAATAAGGATTCAATATGAGTCACCTCCAGAAAAAAAGTTGTTTTACAATATTCTTCTTTGGAGAAAAGATGACATTTTAACTGGGGGAGGGGGGGGGGACAAGTCAATTTATTTAAATAGGTCAAGTTCTTTACCTTTTAATATATATTTGTAATTCTTAATTGATTTACACTGTCCGCTATTTGATATAATCATTCGTTTCAAAGTTTATGAATACAAAGTCATGAATATGTTTTATGAATAAAAAATTATGAATACATAGATTTTGAGAATTTGACGTCCTTCAGAAAGAGTCACATCACTACGATTTTGATTATTGCTATTTTGAGGACATATAATAGAATTTAGAATATTTAATATGATATAAAGAACATTTTAAAAGTAAAATGAATGTAACAAAGCTGCGCTAAATCATAAAGTATATTTTTCGATTTTGTATTTAAAAACCTTAGTAACATTAAAGCCAATGACCGTACCTATTTGTTATTCAATTTTGAAAAAAAAAAAAAAAAAAAAGAATTCATAATAATAAATACCCCACTTGACCTATTTGTAAAAAAGTTGAGATCTACCACCGAGTTAAAATACCCCCCCCCCCCCACACCCACCCACCCAAAACACGCAAAACACGGTAAAATGCTTCGATTTTAGAGAGTTTATCAGATCTCCATTTCTAGTACCAGAGCAAAGTACCTGTTTTAACTGCACTAAAGTATAATTTTTGGCTTTGTATTCATAAAACGTGCCGTACTTTTGTAACAAATGGTCCAATCGACTTGCAGATTTTGTCATTCGATTCAGAATTAAAGGATTAATAGTAAAAATACCACAATTTACATATAAAAAAAAAAGTTAAATTCTCCCACCGAGTAAAAATGCTCTTTTTTGTCCTCCCACCCCCCCCAACTCCCCCACTAAAAAATGCTGTAAAACAACTTTATTTTTGCGAGTCCCATCGGATCTTTATCTCTAATACCAAAACGAATTTATTTCGGAATTTTTTAGAATGGCAATCAGTTTTTGCGCTAAAAATATATTTTACCTGCTCTAAAGTATAATTTCAACTTTGCATTAATTAACCTGCCGTAACCTTGTAACAAATGGTCGTATCTATTTGCGGATGGTGTGATTCGATTCAAAATTTAAAGTATATATAATAAACGATGCCAGATTTGAACGACTTGTAAAAATTGTGTTTTTCCACCTTTCTTGATTTAAAGTCTTATTTCGCCTCCCAAAAACGTTGTGAAACAACTTTAGTTTTGAGGACTCATTGGATCTTTATTTCTTGTGTCAAAACAAAGTTCTACCCAAATTTTGGTGAATGACCTTCAGCTGTGTCAGAAAAACCATATTTTACATGTACTATTACGGTAAAAAACGTTTTAGACATAATGTTTTTCTTTTTAATCAAGCTGAAAGTATTTCATATTGATGACACCTGACAAGCTAAATTTTTTTTTGTGAGTTGATTGGTAACATTTTCTATTTTACTTGATTGTTTAAAATAAAATACACGGGATTTCAAAAAGGAGAAGCCTTTATTAAACAATTTACATTTTCACTCGAAACGTCGCTTAAAAAATTTGTATATATGGAATCATTGGGAATTTGCACAACGATATAGACATACAAAGTATTTTTTTTCTAGTTACTTGTTTGTTATTTTTATTTTACTATTATTTATGATCAAGACAACGCAAAATAATAATAAAAGGATTTTGGGATATTTCGTTATACATGAATTCGAAATTCAGGATTTATACGTTTTCTAAGGAACAAGGTTGTTTTATTTTCCAAGGTTAAAAAAAAAAATATCAGTGTCGCAGTTATTGCTATTGAAAAAACTTAAAAAAAGTTATTCAGTTTCTGTAAACGGTATGACAGCTAGAATCTCATATATGATGTGTAGGGGTTTCATAATCACCCTGTATATGCAAGAAAATGAGGTTAAATTAATAATTGCCCTATAAAGAGATATAAGAAACGCCTATTAGGAAATTCTAAATAGTATTTCTAAGAATAATGGAGCTATTTCATTAAATGTTACTGTTGGGTACCTTAAAATAAATAGCCATTAATTTTATTGTGTCAAATGTACATATGTAAAATAAATTTGCGATAGCAGTTGATTTAAGCGCTTTGTTTTATCTCTATTTGTAGGTCGAAACTCTGCATCTTAATATATACCGGGAATGAAACTAACAAGGAGAGGGCAAACCTTGTTAATCACAGATTTTGTTTATTTTAACATATGTTGTACGGTAGAGACCCCTTAGTGTCAGGTTCAACGGATTTTATCCAACGCTCCTTAGTTCTTGAGAAACCGGGGGGGGGGGCTAATAATAGCATACAACTTAAATACTTACTTTGCTATCACCATGATAGGTTGGTCGTAGCTCAGTTGGTATGGCGTTTGCCGGCTGATCCGCGTCCCCAGGTTCGATACCTGAATGCGCTACATTTGATTTTCTCATTTTTTGTTTTATAAATATACTTGTAAGTATAATTAATAATCTCACTGTCAATCAAAATTTATAATATCAATTATAATTTTAACCTATTTAATTTTTTACTTTTAACTAAATATATAAAACATCATAAAACTGTTAATTTTTTAAAAATCACTTTTAAAATGTATTTCATATATTCTTGATCGATGCAATGATATTGAGCAATTGCGTCAATTCGTAATTTTAAAGAAACATCATCTACACATTGCTTTAACAAAGGAAGTCAATGCGATAAAACTATTATTCTGTTTTTAAAGTAACAAGCATCATTATATTAAAAATTAGCATCAGAATTAAATTACAACCGATTTTTTGCATATTAAAGATTTCTAAGTTTGTAATACGTATGCTTGCGCTTTCAATTCTTTTGCTTTCACATTTATCTTCTTTCTGCTTTCATTTTTTATTTTAATTGAATATTTTTTATTTTTTATTTTATCATAACTAGATGGCACTTCAACAGATTTTGTCACGATTTTGGAATTTTTATAATTCAATAATAGATCCCATTTCTTTTTAAACCTCTTTAAAGGATGACAAATAATAGTTTACAAAAAAAAAAATGATAAATTTAAGTTTGTGAAAATTATAATTGATGTATGATATTAAAATTTGTAATTGAAATTATTAAATTATAATTAGAAGTATATTTATAAAACAAAAAAATTAGAAAAACAAATGTAGCGCGTTCGGGTACCGAACCCGAGCCCACAGATCAGCCAGCGAATGCCGTACCAACTGAGCTAAGTCCGACCTATCGTTCCGTGTTTAATGTAAGTATTTAAGTTGTGTACTATTATTAGACCCCCCCCCCCCGGTTTCTCAAGAACAAAGGAGCGTTGGATAAAATCGGTTGAACGTAACACTAAGAGGTCTCAACCCTACAACATATATTACAAAATAATCAAAAACTTTGAATAACAAGGTTGGCCCTCTCCTTGTTAGACTTTTCCAAATTTAAGTTGCAAATATATATACTGCAGATTTTGTTATGCTTACGATGGGTATAAACAAAATTATAAAGTACATCTAAAACACAAACTTTTACACAAGTCTAAGATTTATTTCGATTTCGTTTGAACGGAATCTAAGTTTTTAGGGTGTTTAAGTGTCATATATTTTTTTTTTTTTATATTCATTTTTTTTATGTTCAATTGGTTTAACTTATTTTCTTACAAAAAAATTAACACTAAATGTAGCACTAACTGAATGAAATATCATAACATCTGCCCCTTCTCGGGCTTAAACAATGTAGGAAAAAATTGTATATTTTTAATTTGTTCTGCAAATTATGTTTTCGTTTATTTTTTTATTAATCAATTAATACATGTAACGATTATGCTACAACGATATGTATAATAAAAATTTATAAACAGACTAAGCTAAAAAAGGCTATAAAAGTGATAAATATCTTTATTTAGATTAACGAACGTATCATCGCACAAACGGCGACATTTTCAAAATCATTCTTGTAGAAATATTTTCATAAAATTAAAGAAAAATTAACTTGGTAAATAATGTCACGAGACCTCATTCATAGTATGAAGAATATGAAGAAAAGAAATTTCAATCCAAAAAATTCCATGTTATCTACTTTACAATATTTTTCTGGTTTCTTCGAACATTTGAAATATAAACTCAATAAATTCAATATATACCTTGTTACCTTGTTGCAATGTCTCCCATGAAATTAAAAAATACGGTATGCAAGAAAATAGATCCAATTGAATGTAACCTGTTATCAGCAGTATACGGAATACCTTTCACCAAAGAAAAGGGAACAATGCAGTTTTATTTAGGTATGATACACAGAAAACTTAAAACTGGAATCAAAGAACATATAGCAGACATCAAATACAATAGTAGAACCAGGGATTTGAGCAGCTTATGCAGCAAAGAACCTTTACAAATAGATTTCAATAATAGCAGAATAATTTATCTATCAAAATTTTATTTACCATCCATTATCCCGCAATCATTAGAGATATTTTTACGCAACGAGACTATTTGCAATGATTCAGTGTTCTCTGAGCTATCTAAAATGTAGAAAGAGATACTATTAAATTTTAGTAACAATAGTAAAAATTAATCCACACTCACAAATATCCAATTTCATTTCGATTCGCACTGATTTTCACTATGCATGATGTCTTGTGACATTATTTACCAAGTTTTTCTTTCTTTTATTGCGGAAATATTTCTACAAGAATGATTTTGAAGATGTTGCCGTTTGTGCTATTAAACGTTCGTTAATCTAAATAAAGGTATTTTTTCACATTTATTGCATGTTTTAACTTAGTCTGCTTATGCTACAATTAAAATTTTTACAAAAACTCTAAATTGCATTAAAAAAGTTTAATGAAGGATGCTTCTGTTATTTTTTTATTAAATATGATTGACCCTTTATACAGGGTGGAATGTGTTATCTATCGCCGACCTATATGTCAGCCTGTATCGTGTCGGTACTTTTGAATGTTGTTCGACCCATAAAAGTTAGCTCAAATTTTTAGATAAAATAACCCTATTTGGTGATTACCCGATTTGGTGACATCTTCCAAAAGTGGTTTCGCCGTAAAAAGGACATTGCACCCAGATTTTGATCTCGAATTACTTTAATTCATCTTTTAACTGATCCCTCAATGAAAGACAAAAGCATGTGCAAAAACCTCAATCTTTGAAATTTAATAACTGAATCAATTTCTGTAGTAGATATGTCAAACTTTTTGTGTTATATCTGTTATGATATAACTAAACAATTACTAAATATAACTATAGGGACTAGGGGACCGTATAAAAAGTTAGTTTTCGTAATTTTTTCTAAAATTGATTTTTAACATTAAATAATGTCACAACATGAATATTTACCTCATTTGAAACGTTTTTGTAATTGGAACTATAGGCCTACAACCAACGGTTGAAAATTAAATGTCGGCGATAGATAACATATTGCACCCTGTATATTTTTATTTATCAATAAGTGTAACTCAACTTATGTTTTAATACCAAAAATACCTCTTAAAGCTAAGTAAGCTTTATAAACGCCTGCTGGCTTTCCTCTATCTTAACAAGACATGTATTGATTTCTCATCTATTTCTATCATACCTGAACAAGATGATTGCAATGATGCTAGAAAAGAGTGATAATATGCTATAGCATTTCTCTTTTCAATCATTACCGTACAGTACAGAAGATTATTTTACTCTCACAATAATATAATAATAAAAAAAAGGTATATATATACATTATGATTTGTCGATTAATTATACTTTCTTCCATAATCATTGTCTCAACGTACACAGAAGACATTAGCTGTATTGCGTTTAATTTTAGTAAAATATTAGTAATGAAAGATTTCTGAGCTTATTTTTTACAGTTATTGTAATTGTTTTTTTAAGGGAACAAGATTTATAATTTTTTTCTTACTACTTATTATTTGATAAGTAATATTAATATTTATTTATTTTTATAATTTTATAATGCTACATACCTATTTCTTTATTATTAAAAAATTAAAAAAACAAAATAAAGTTGTTTGAGATTGTCACCAATTATTAACACTAGTCAAATAAACATTTTTGAATTATGTTTAAGCCTAAATTATTTGCATGGGAAGAAAAAAAAATTATGAGCATAAAAGAAAACTAATATATTTTGAGTTTTTCTTTATAGCAGTAACAGGTATTTACATAATAATAACCAAATGAGTTTAAAGTTTTTAGGAATTTTTATTATGAAGCATATCTACGAAACTAAAAAAATATATTCTTATTTTAGACGAAATTATAAAATTAAATTATAGAAAAAAAATTTAAGTAAAAAATAACTGTTTTGTGCTTACAGGAATATAGTCAATTTAAATATTCAAAACACCACGACTGTTAAAAAAAAAAAAAAAAAAAAAAAAAAAAAAAAAAACATGATTTGTGTCCATTTCTTAAATTATAAAAAAAAAATGCAAGTAAAAAATAACTGTTTTGTGCTTACAGGAATATAGTAAATTTAAATATTCAAAACACCACGACTGTTTTAAAAAAAAAAAAAAAAACATGATTTGTGTCTATTTATCACACCATCCTATAATATAAAATTTACATATATGCGTATATTTTGCCAAAAAATGTTTTAATAAAATAATAATTTGTGTTTTTTTTTATTCTTTTTAATATCTAATAGGTACAAGTGTCCATATCTAGATTATTACTATATTTAGATACAATATTACACTAATAAAAAATCAGAAACATATTTATAAAAGAGTGTCATCCAAAAATGTTGGACACATTTCGAAAGCTATAAATTCTAATAGAAAGTGAGCAAAGTCAATAATATTATTTTCAAACACAGAGGCAGAATAGGTCTTCGTTCGTCTTTCCGTAAGTTCAATTATTACAATTTAGGAGAAAGTTTAGTGTGTGTTATGCATAGCGGTGTACAAATATGTTAAAACACTTCAGCGAAATTACCGTCGTGTTTATCGCAAAAGACAAGTGAGTGTGAATGGCATAAAAAGGTGGTTCCAACAATAGATTAACTTACAAGATGGGTCATTTATGACAAAATGTGTAATGGCAAGAGTACTAGCGTCACTACCGATAAGAGGTATGAATTAACAAGCCTCCAAAATTTGGCTATGTTGAAGAAATATGTTTACGCTCTATGTTTTGAATAACTATTCTTTCCTAAACGAAGCCGAGGCAGCGAGAGAAGTAGACGATGTATTTATTCTTTATTTATTTAGCTGTTTTTTTTTTTTTGTTGTTGTTATCGTACCTGTATCGTTCACCTTTAACTTGCAAAATGATAATTAGAGTATTAGTATAAAAGAAAAGCCCTAGAAAATTCTGTGAAGAATGTAAATATGTAAGTTAATGAGATTAAATTGTAAAAAATCAAATTCAGGTATTTTGTCAATTTATTCATGTCGATTAAAATTTTACTGAGTACCTCTTCTTCAGTACCTCTATTTATTTTTAACTTTTCGATTTATATAATTCAAAAAAATTGTCGACAGGATTTTTTTCTTATCTGTAATTTTATTATTATTATTTCTTATATGTTAATATCATAAGTATTATTGAATTGATTGTACGTTATTTACATTAAAAACTATATTTCTATTTTATCTGTGAGAAAGTGAAAATGCGTAAATTTTAAAAGATTTTTGTAACGCCTGTTTAATACGTTAAACTTCATAAATTAATAAAACATCGGCTATAAAAATTTTCATACCAAATAGGAATATTAATGAAATATTCTGGGACTTGCAGACTAATATTTCGTATATTTTTATATTGCAGCATTGCTTTTGATATATAGCATTGAAGACGAAATATTTACCTTGTTTTTCGTTGCACTTAAATCTTTCACTCATCATGTGAAAAAAAAAAAAAAAAAAAAAAAAAAAAAAAAACATACATCCGTGCATGAACATAGAATAGATATTAAATATATAAAATAGAATATCTATTCTATGTTCATGTATCGGTGTAATATTCTATTGAAAACGTAAACATGCAACATAAAAAAAGAAAGATCTCAATAAGGTAGATAATAATAAAAATATTACAAGGATGGGGAGTTTCTTCCCCATTGTCACTAAAGGGGCTACGAACGCCATCGCATTATCATGACGCTCTATGAGAGTGTCCGATTTTGTATGTTATTAATCTATGGTTCCAACAGTTTCAAAAGACGGGTAACGTGGATGTAGAGAAGTCACCGATAAGCCAAAACCAGCAATGCGACTGTCGAGCTCATTCGTCACGCTTGTGTGAGTAGCCCTAAAAAATTGACTGCAATGCGTCATATACAATTGGGAATTCTGAATACTGCTATTCAAAAAGTTTCACACAAGCCTTTAAGGCTGCACGTATATAAAGTGTAATTCCGGCATGAAATAATGGTGGACCAAGACGTGCTGAATTTGCAATCGATATGCTCAGTAAAATGGATAACGCTGACAGTTATTTGAAGAGTTTTTTTTTTTTTTTTTTTTTTTTTTTTTTTTTTTTTTTTTTTTTTTTTAACAGAGGAAGCAGCATTCAATGTGAATGGTTGAGTCAACAGACAGAACAGTCGAATATTAGAATATTGGGAAACCAATTGAATTCCCTGAATACGTTCGCGATTCTCCGAAAGTGAATGCTTGGTACGGATTGATGCATAACCGAGTTGTAGGATCCTTTATTCTCGTGGAGCGTACGATAACAGGATATGTTAATTTAGATTTGCTGGAGAATTACGTTTTCCCTAAAGTTGAACAATTGAACATGAAAGATGATATGTGTGTCATTTATCAACAAAATGCCGCCCCTCCTCATTGCAGTCTCAAAGTCCGACAGGCTCTCAACAGTCGGGGTACATGGAATAATAGAGCCTGTGCTATGGCCTCCTAGAAGTCCTGATTTACCACCTCTCGACATCATTTTCTGTGGTTATGTCAAGAATATTTTTTTGCCTTTGCAAAGTTACGAAACTTGACACATTTACGGGAGCGAATTGTTGACTCAACTGCTATAAGTACGTCGGAGACTCTCCGTCACAACTGACTAGTTATTGATTACAGACGATATGTGTAGAGCAACAGACAGTGCTCATAATGAATGTTATTAAAGTAAAATACTATTAAATTATGTACCTTACAACGAAATAATTGTTCGTTTATGTCAAGTATTTCATTAAATATGATTATATGAGATGTTACCAATCCTTTTCGACGACCTTTATTAAAAAGTATATATATATTCATTTCGTAAATTGTAAAACCAAATTCTGATAACACAAATAAGTGTTATCATTGAAGAATAGTTATTTTCACAAATTTTGCATTTTCTTAGATTTAATGGCCAAAATTATTACCAGCAAAAATCAGCTGATCTTTTTTTTTTTTATTATTCATTTATTTATTTTGACTTATACAGACATATTTTTTCTTAATGCAACCACGTGATATTGAACTACAGTATAATGAAACTGAATAGTGATTTAGATGCATTGAAGTAAAAGAAAATCCCTAGGTATTGAGTATTAATAAGTCAAATATTAATTTCTTATCTAGCACAAATATATTCGAGCTAACATAATCTTAATGTTTTTGGTATATAATTGTTTTTCGATATTTCTTTTCTCTTAAGTCACATTCCATTCATTTATCTCACAACAAATATAAAAAACTAGCAAACCACCGCTGCTTTGCTCGCGTAATATTTGAAATATACCAAGTGATATTTATATGTCTAATTTTTATTATAAGAAGTTATACTTTTAGGAATAATTAAAAAAAATACTATTTAAAACATAGTTTGACTAAACATCATTATTGCACTGCATTAGGCAGAAATTAGACTTAAATTAATAAAAAAAATAAAAAAAATGATAATTTAGAAAATATTTTGAAACTTTTATGCTCAGTTAATACGCTTATTTCATTATTCATTTGAAGATTTGAATTTTTTAGAAACCATCTTCTTACATCTTAAAATTAACTATCATGTCAAATTCCAAGTCCTACCACATCTCAACATGAAGGGCTATGTTGAAATAGGAACTGTCACTATTAATTTGCCAACATTAATTTTGAAATCGGTTTGTTATTTCCTAATATTCCACAGAAACGTAATTTAGAAAGCTTTTAAAGGTCGTTTTTAGAAAGTTTGTTGTTTCTGTGAACCCCAGGTGGTAGAATCATCCGCATAAAATATAGCCTGCTTAGGATCAGTGATTGTTACCATTCATTTGCTATTATTGCTTCTATAATCGGTTTATATTCCCGAAAAAGAGTAGAAATCGTAATTTAAGACTTTTTTAGAACGCTTTTAGCACCACCCATTCGCTTCACATCTTTTTAAATCGATTTTATTTTCGACTGTCCTTCGAGGGCATTTATATATTATAAGTAACTACCATGCCATATTTAATGTTTCTTCAGTATCACAGAAATCGCAATTTAGAAAGATTTTTGCTCCTGCAACCCTCTGGTGGTAGTGGCACAGACATAAAATATAGCTTATGTTTGAGAAGGTTCTATCACCAACAATTTGTCATGATTATTTTTTAATCGGTTTGGTATTTGATAAGAAATTGCATAAAAATTGTAATTTATAACGTTTTTAGAACGCTTTTCAATCACTTCATCCTTTTAAATTTGGAATTTTCTTTCGACTATTTTTAGAAAGCTTGTTGCATCTCGTAAGTACATACCATGTCATATTTCAAAATGTTAGACCCCTCAGTTATGCAAAAGAAAAAAAAAAAAAAAGCAAGTTAGAACATGTTTTGCTCTTGCGCCCCCAAATGTTAGTATCAGCAAAATAAAATACAGCCTATGTTGGAGCAGGGACTGTCACCATCAATTTTCAACCATTACTTTTGAAATAATTTTGGTATTTCCTGAGATTGAGTAGAAATCGCAATTTAGAACGTTTTTAGAACGCTTTACGCGCATTTTCACCCCTTTTAAGTTTCCACCTTTTTTCGAAACTGTTCTTAAATATCATTTATATCTAATAAATATGTGCCTTGCCTGATTCCAAGTTGCTAGCTCTTACCGATCACAAGCCCCACCAGTGGCTGAGAGGTCCTGCTCTCGAAGCTGGTAGACGGGAGGTGCTGGGTTCGATCCCAATCGCGCCCGTCGGCCTAGTCGTTCGGAGTTTTCGTGGTTTTCTTCGAACCTTGGATTTCCAAGCGTTAATACGGGTTAGGTTCCCTTAGAAAGACCCCCACGAAGGGCACTCCCCCCCATGGGCCTATATCCCTCGTGCAGATAATTGGCCGTCATAAATACAACCAACTTACCGATCACAAAAATCGAAATTTAGAACGTTTTTTTTTTTCTCTTCATCCTCCAGATGATAGCGACAGTGTCATGAAATAGCGTCTATGTTAGAGCAGATGTTGTCAGCATCAATTTGCCTACCATTCCTTTTGAAATGAGTTTGATTCTTCCTGAGATTGCTCACAAATCGTCATTTAGAATGTATTTAGAATGCTTTTCGCGCATTTTCACCCCTTTTAAATTTAAAATTTTTAAAGAAATGTTATTAGACATCATTTAAATATAATATATATATATATATACCATGCAAAATTTCATTAATCTAGGTCCTTCCGTAATTCAAAAATCGTACTTTTAGAACGTTTTTAGTTCCTGCATCTCCTCTGGGGTAGTGGAAACAGACATAAAATATAGCCTATCTTGGAGCAAGAGCTGTCACCATCATTTTTACACCATTATATTGGAAATCGGTTCAGTACTTCAAGAATTTGCATAGAAAACGCAATTTAGAATGTTTTTTACAACGCTTTTCGCGCATTTTCACCCTTTTCAAATTTCGATTTTTTTTTCTTTTTTTTTATGAAATGTTCTTAGAGATCATTGATATATTTTAAGTAACTACCATTCCAAATTCCATTAGGCCATTCCATAACACAAAACCGCAATTTAGAACGTTTCTTTTTCTTCTGCAACTTCAAGGTGGTAGTGATACAAAAATAAAAGAGAGCCATGTTACAGCAAGGTCTGTCACCATCAATTTACAACCATTACTTTTGAAATCGATTTTATACTTCCCTAAATAGAGTAAAAATCACCATTTAGAATGTTTTTTAGAACCCACTTCGCGCATTATCACCCGTTTCAAATTTCCAATGTTTTAAGAACTTTCTTAGAAATCTTGGAGCAAAGGTTGTCACCATCATTTTGACACCATTATTTTTTTTTTAATCGGTTTGGTATTTCCTGAGATTGTGTAGAAACCACCATTTAGAACTCTTTTTGTGCATTTTCACCCCTTTTAAATTTCGAATTTTTTTAAGAACTGTCCTGGGAAAACCTTTATATCTAATAAATAACTAATATTTCAAATTTCATATTACTACGGCCTTCAGTAACACAAAAACCGTAATTCTGAACGTTTCTTTCTCCTGCACCACCTTTGGGGTAATGACACCGACATAAAACATAGCCAATGCTAGAGCAAGGTTTGTCACTATCATTTTTACACCACTATTTTTTAAATCGGTTTGATATTACCTGAGATTGTGTAGAAACCTCCATTTAGAACGTTTTTTAGAACGCTTTTCGCACATTTTCACCCCTTTTAAATTTCGAATTTTTTAAGATCTGTTTTTAGAAAACCTTTATGTATAATAATTAATATTTAAAATTTCATAATTCTACGCCCTTCAATAATGCAAAAACCTAATTTAGAGCTTTTTTTGCTCCTGCACCCCCTCTGGGGTAGTAGCACTGACATAAAGTACAGCCTATCTTGGAGCAAGGGTTGTCACCATCATTTTGACACCATTATTTTTTAAACCAATTTGGTATTTTCTGGGATTGTGTAGAAACCACCATTTAGAATGTTTTTTAGAACTCTTTTTGCGCATTTTCACCCTTTTTAAATTCCTAATTGTTTAGAAAATGTTCTTAGATATTATTTATGTCTTATAAGTAACTACCATTCCAAATTTCATGATTCTAGGCCCTTCCGTAACACAAAAAGTGCATTTTTAAAACGCTTTTTGATCCTGCTTCCCCTTTGGGGTACACTGTAAAAAAAAATCTGTGAAGTTACTAAAGTTTTTCTAGGAAACTGGGATTCCTAGAACTTTTCATGTAACGGCAACAACAAAATTTCATGTAACAGACACACTTTTGCGCCGAAAATCAAAAAATCTGTAAGGTTACTAAGAATTTTTTTGGAAACTGGGATTCCGAGAACTTTTCATGTAACTGCAGCCAGGGTTACAAATAAAAGTTAAGTAAGATTACTGAAATTTTAGCAGATTCATTTGTAAAGTTACAGATTTTTGTAGCTTTACAAAAACTAGTTTTGTAGATTTGCAGCTTTTTTCGTACAGTTACAGGTGAAAGTTTAGTAAGCATGTAACTTTACATCTGTAGAACTACAGATTTTTTTTTACAGTGTAGTGGTACCGACATAAAATATAGCCTATGATCTAAGTTGGACTAACACCATCATTTTGATACCATTACTTTTGAAATCGATTCGGTAGCTCTAGAGATTACCTATAACAAGCAAACAATTTTTACTTCTTTATAATATTAGTATAGATAAATGTGGATATTTATGTTAGATGCTAATTTAAAGAAAATATTTTAAGCTACAAAAAACATAATCATTTAATTGCCTTATTGGATAATTTATTAATGAAAACATTAAAACTTCTCATTGCGAGATTTTTATACTGCTTTTGGTGAAACTCAAATTATTAAAAAAGTTTTTTTTTTATGTGACATCTTTCTTACTACAGCAAATTACAGACTTTATTAATTACCATTCCAATATTTCTATTGAAAGAAGCTGAAAGCATATTTATCAATTATTAAACTTTTTTAACAATTTGGAAAAATGGTTATTGTCCTCTGCCAGGGTAGGAAATCAAAAACATATCTGAAGGTTTTTATTGGTTGAATCCGCATTTTATTCGTTTTCTGATTGGTCTATACAGTAATCTGTATTTTCCCTTTACTTTCAACAGAGATGGATACTTCTATGACAAAAAAGTAATAAATACTAAAAAAAATTAATAACTCAGAAACAAATTGAGATACAACTTTCAAACAAATTGCATTTAAAAGTATATTTTTTTTCTCTATACGACGGTGTAAAAAGTAATATTTTATGAAATTTAATTTAAAATTGGTCCAGGAATATTAATGTTTAATCAATGGCGTACGTAATGAATGACCAGCTCTGTAGAAGTTTAAAAATTTACAGTACCAAAAAACGTAATCCATGGCGTACGTAATGTATGATCAACTCCGCGCGATTTTTTATGTCTTAAATTTTAGTCTTTGAAAAAATCCTTTTTCAAATGGTCGTTGTAATTTGTTAAATTACACTTTTTTTTAAAATCACTAGGCGGTTCTGCCCCCTACGAGCTACGCTCGCGAACCCAGTTCAGACACCGCAGATTCTAAAAGCAAGCTAATTTCATCGGCCTTAAAATGATTGAATTATAATTAAAAAAAAAAAAAAAACGGTGACCATCTCCCTGTAAACGGGTTTTCATTCATATTCCTTTGATTGGAGATGCTTAAGACGAAATCAGCCGCTGCTAAGAGATACAATGGCTGTTTTCATCTTTGATTAAAAACAAGAAAGAAAAATCCTGCGTACGGCATAGATTATGAAACACTTTCCAACACTCCCTGAAAGCTTTAACAAAACTTCGTTATTTAGGGAAATAAGGTAAATAAGATAACTAATTTAACATTTAAAAAACTGATTTCAGCAGTTACCATCCATAGCCAAATATTTATTCCAATTCTTCCGAAGAGCCCTGCATTTTATGTGTAGGCTGATATATATATACTTTATAATAGAAAATTTAGTTTAGCAAGAAAACGCATAACAGGTTGAAATTCCTCTTTCAGTAGTTTATACTAATAGATGGAAACATACTTGAATGCTTTTGTTCAGCCCTGTTGTTTACCTAGTACCTTTATTATACGCCACTATTTAGCTAAACTTTCATTCAAACTAAATCACTCTTTAAACTACTGAAATCGCATTTCCAGAATTTATCGTCTATAGGCAGTCATGTATCCAATTCTTTGCGTGGCCCTGTATATCATTATATCTATATATTCTACAAATATTTCATAGAAAACTACATGCAGTTCAGCATAACACATTTTAAACCCCTCTTTCAGTAATTTACGGTCATACTCAGTAACCTGTATGAATACTTTTGCGTATCCCCGTATATCAACTACAACATTTACACACACCATATAGTATGCATAAATATAGTGAAACTTAAAAGCGCATATCATAATTAAAAATGCATTCCCGGCCATCGCCGCTAATATACAGTACTTCGGATAGAAAATACTTGTCTGAAATGTTTTATATGTTCATGTAAATGCTATGCGCTTCGTATTATACATGAAATAACCTAAGTAAGAACTCACCAAGGTATATAAATTTTATTATATATGAATTTGAATAATTAAAATACGCCGCAAACAATTTCCCCTAATACCATTTGTAATGGAATTCTTTTGTGTAGTCCTGTAAATGAATAGTAACTATTCGTTGCACCGCATATGCTATAATATTCTGCATATTTTAGTGCACTTCGTAAATACGTATTTTTTTATTATGTTTGAAAGGGTGTAACATCTTTAAAATTCATTTGAAATGATTTTTTCCATTGGCGTAATGTAACGGAATACTTTTGACTGTCCCTGTAAATGAAATAACATGCTACAAACTTTATTTGAAATAGGGTTCGTGCTAGGCTAAACGTCAATAACCAAAAATTTCACTGCGATCCGAGTAAATTTACGAGAGTTATAGCGCGAACAGACAAACCGAAATCAATAACACTTTTCAACTTTGTTGGAAAGTGTTAAAAATTAGTTAAAAATTTGAAAGTAAGCTAATGTAAAATGAATTAAGTACACAGAGTCTTTGTCTCTCGGTACTTTTTAACAACGCTATGAGAAAGTTCTTTTAAATGTATTGTTTTAAATGTGACGTAATTTTCACCAAAGTTTCCTTTCTCGTTTTAATATTCACATAAAAATACTTTTGTTGTTAGAAAGGAAATATTATTGGCGCTTTCTTAGAATTCACGATAATAGTTGAAAAGATTATCTCAAAATATGAAGTAAATGCCTCGTGCAAAAATATTTTTTAATTTAAAGTGTTTTGCCAACTTTTATTTATTTGGCCTTTTTAAATAGGACGTAATTTCCTTCATTTGTGACTTTTAACGCATAATAATGAATTTAGTATTTAAAACTTTTCTTCCCCATTTAAAATTCACGTGTAACTGTAGTTTTTATGATGTAATTTTCAATATTTTCCTGATTTTTAACACGTAATCACTTATTTTTAATTTGAAAGTTTTTTCTGTTTATAATAGCCACGTGTAAATATTTTTTTTCATTTGAATTAAATATTATTCTTTGCGCTGTTTTTAAAATTGGCAACAGTTTACAGTAATTGCCCTTTTCAAAAATGTGTAGAAAATATCTCTCGAAATGCTGAAAATTTGAATTTAAAATGGAAATAAATCCTCAAAAAATAAGTCAAATTAAAAAGATAATTGCAGTCTGCACATCGGGAACTTCCAATGTATAAAATGATCTAAAAATGTTTAAATTCCTATGTATAGTTTTTCTCCTATAAAACTTTTTTAATGGAACGATTCTGACCACCTTTAACATTAAATATCTCTAAAAATAATTATTCGATTTAAAAACTGTCTGCATCAGCGTGTTTATCAACCATGTCTCTATAATACCACCGATTTTCATATATTTGTAAGAAATAGTTTTCTTAATATTAACGAAGAAACATCCCCGGTCATTAAAAAATATGGATGTCGATCTAGTAGGAGTATACCCGGATGATGTACGCAGATTTTCATTGGTCCATATCCAAATCAAAACTTTTTTTTACATATAGAAGGAAAAGTAAAATATCCCTTGCTTTTAGGTAGCTTTCATTACAAAAAGCTACCTATTCCAGCCGTTCGGAGGAAAGCGATTTCAAAAAATTTTGGTATATTTTCATCGATCATGACCCCCAGACCCCAAAATCACCCTCCGTTCAAAATTGATATATATATACATATATATCAATATATCAATATATATATATATATATATATATATATATATATATATATATATCTGACCTTTGTCATACTGTAACTCTCGTATTTATGAACCGATTTGGATGTAATTCGGTGTGTACATAGTACATACCAATGTCTCGACCGAGTTCGTTGGCCAGCTTCATCCGCCATTTTGTTTCAAAATGGCGGCCATTTAAATTTTTTTAAAAAATTTAAAATTTGAAATGTGGTACCAAAATATTGAGAATGGAAAAAATATTTTTTTCTTATGTATTTGACCTTTATACAAAGACTCCGGGGCAGTTTTTGTTTCGTCTATATCTTAAAAAATGGCTGAGTTATAGCATTTTGAATTTCTAGCATGGCTGACATTTTGAAACGTCCTGAATTTTGTCACGTGATAAAAGGCGTATTTATGAACCGATTTGTATGTAACATCGTTTGTACATAGTACATACCAATGTCTCGACCGAGTTCGTTGGCCAGCTTCATCCTCCATCTAGTTTCCAAATGGCTGCCATTTAAAAAAAATTAAAATTTAAAATGAGATACCAAAAATATAGAAAATGAAAAAGATTTTTTTAGAATGTGTTATACCTTAATACAAAGATTCCGGAACAGGTTTTGTTTCGTCTATATTTAAAGAAAATGGCTGAGTTATAGCATTTTGAATTTCTATTGTGGCTGACATTTTAAAACGACCTGATTTTTGTCACGCGATAACAGGCGTATTTATGAACCGATTTGGATGTAACTTGGTCTGTCTCTGTACATAGTACATACCAATGTCTCGACCGAGTTCTTTGGCCAGCTTCATTCGCCATCATATTTCAAAAGGGTTGCCATTTAAAAAAAAAAAATAATTTAAAATTTAAAATGAGGTATTAAAAAATTGGGAAATGAAAAAGACTTTTTTTTATGTGTTTGACCTTGATACAAAGATTCTGGAGCAGTTTTTGTTTCTGAAAATTTGTTCTTTTGTTTATATCTTAAAAAATGATTGAATTATAGCAATTTGAATTTCCAGCATGGCTAACACTTTGAAACGATCTTGTATTTGTCACGCGATAACACACGTATTCGCCTATTTCGATGTAAGAAGGCATGTGGATAGTACCTCGACCAAGTTCGCTGGCCAGCTTCATCAGCCATCTTGTTTCTAAATGGCGGCCATCAAATAAAAAAATATATATATATGTTTAAAGTGAGGTGGAAAAAATTTAGAAATTGGAAAAGGTTCTTTCTTAAGTATTTGACCTTGATATAAGGATTCAGGAGCATTTTTTGTTTGTCTTTATCTTAAAAAATGGCTCAGATATAGCAATTTCAATTTCTAATGTGTTTGACATTGCCTGCGACAGCATTCGTATATATCGACCGATTCCGATGTGAGTGAGCATGTGCACAGCAATTGCTAAGGTCTCGACCAAGTTCACTGGTTAGCCTCATCCACCATGTTGTCTTAAAATGACAGGCACTTTAAGAAATCACCAAATTTGGCAGCCAAATATAAGTTACTTTAAATAAAAGCAGCTTGGATAAAGCTGACTAATTTTGCGAAATTCTCATTCATAATGCTTTAGTATTGATAAAAATTAGTATTGAATCTCCTATATTCGGTTTCCACTAAATTGAGCTCCGTGTGTTTGAATAATATTAGTTGAGTTTTTTAAAATAAGGTATGTGAAAACTACCTCTTCCTCCCGGCACTGGCCGGAAGGACTTTTTAAAGAAAAGGCCTTTTGAGAATTGAATCAGAAAATGTACAAATAAAAAAATATTTTCACGTGATATTTATGTATTAAGTGATCATAAAACGAGAAATAGTTTTTTGAATCATAAAACAAAACGAACCTCTTTTGAACTTTTCAGCATAATATTATTAGGTATTTTCATAAGATAAAAAATCAACATTGATATTATTTCATTTATCTTGAATCAATACAGAATATGCTCATTCCAGAAGAAATTATAAAAATCTGTTTTAGAAAAACATAAAAATTAATATATAGATGAAAAAGGACTCATATTTGTGCTTACAAATTCGTAATGCATATAAATTTAAGTATTGCGCGGCAGCGCAATACATATTTATTTCCAGTGTCACTTCTCAATGTTAATTTAACATAGAAAATCCTATGGGGATTATAACTTTTTTCATTTTTTCTTCCCACCTTTTTGTCCCTGATGCCACTCATTTTTTATTCTTTACTAATTCTAATGACATTATAAATTTAAAGTGTAAAACGTTTGCCTGACGTCAGGGTAAAAACGAATGGTAAAATGCCTTTGCATAAGTGTGAATTAAAACAATGAGAGAAAAAATGGGTCTTTTTTTCTTGGTACTTTATTCAAATATTTTTCTAAATAATTCCAAATTTCGCTTTTTTTAAATTAAGAATCAACGGACATTTTTCATAGAAAATGTAACATTGTTTCTTCATTGTTCCAAATAATTCAAAAGCCGTAATAATAATTTATCTTTCGGTGAAAGAATTCCAAGTGATTTATTTTTTACATAATTAAACAGATGAATATGGCGTCATAGTGGTAATAAAATGGACATTTTCAACCATTTGTAAATAATACAAAGAGCATTAATATTAGTAAATACAGAAAGCAGATAAAAATGACGTCAGATTAAAAAAAAAAAAAAAAATGTATTTTACTCATACTGATTTTAAAGCACGAATATCATTTACATACAGATAAGCGTATATTTCGATTAAATAGCTGTTAACTTTGTAATATATTTAATAGCCCCCGGTACGGTGTGGTATTTCTTTCTCGCAGCTTATTTTGTGCCGTCTCCAAAAAATAACGTTACGTTACAGAAGCCAGCCGTAAAACAAAGCAGTACGATTAAATACTCTATAGCATTTTTTTAAACTTCTAAGCATCGCACATTTTCAATTTTTATACCGTCGTATTATAAAAAAGTACTTTTAAATGCAATTTGTTTGAACACTGCATCCCCATTTATTTTTGAAATATTAATTTTTTTGTAGTTTTTGGAGCCATTTGCTTAATATTGGGAACGGAAGTACTCCATTTCTGCAAAAAGTAAAGGAAAAATAGTTGTAAAATATTAATTATATATTTTTGTTGCCATTTTTCATAACAACCGAAAGAAAATGTAATTAAAATACGTGCTATTTTGAAAAAAAAAAAAAAAAAAATAAGCGAATGACTTTTGTTAAAACATGAAGCTATTATAAACTATATTTAAGTATTTCGCAGCAGCGCAATTCTTATTCATTTACAGTGTCATTTCTCAATTTTAATTTAACATAGAAAAGTTTATGGGGATCATAACTTTTTGATTTTTTCTTCCCACCTTCTTGTCCCTGATGGTACGCATTTTTAATTCTTCGTTAATTTTAATAATATTATATGTGAAATTTCGCAAACCGTTTCTTTTCTCAGCCAGACTGATTAGGCGCCAGTGATCCCAGGTCACGTGGTCTGACTAGAGAATTAATATTAAAAAACATTTTTTCTTTCTTGTTCCTTTTTTAGTTTAGTTTTGTTGTGAATGTGAATCTTGAACGCATCAGGTAATAAGCTGCGTATATGTTTTTTCGTGGTCTTCTATTAGAAGAAATGATGTTTAATTTTGAAAAGGAAAATTTATTTTCGAATATTAAATCATGCTATTTTCTGGGCTTCTTTTAGAAGAGCATAATTGCTGAAATTTTAATATGATCATCTTGGATTCCCAATGTGGAATTTATTTAACAAATATTATCCAAATGTTTTCATTGTAAATACTGTAAATATTTATAAGTGTAAATAGAATAATCAAAGTTTTTAATCATCCTGTGCTTGACTTGGACTTATACTGAACAACACCAGCGCCATTTTCAGTTGTGAAATATGCTTTATTATTTTAATGTGATTTTACATGAATCGTGAAGTTTTTCATCTAATAAGCTCTTCCAAATATGATTTAAAACGAATCGTAAATTCTACAACTATGCTCTCCCAATAAAAATATCTTGAATTGTGATAACTTGAAATTTCGTGGAATACATGAAGATTATTCTTTATTTTTTTGGTGTCTCAACAACCGGGAAAAAAGGCAAGAAATACCTTTATTATTCTGCATGACTATTGACTCTTGATTTATTGAAAATAACGTTTTCTCATAATAATTTATTTTGAAAATTGAAATAAATTTTAAACATGGATAAGCCTGATAAGCTTAAAAGTAAAAGAGCTACGTTCGCACGGAAGTTACAAAATTAATCTCAAAATGTGAAACATTATTATCTGTTGATATTGATAAAACTGATTGCGATTCTTTAATGGAATCATTAGAGCTCGTAAATGAAAAGGAAGCTCAACTAAAGGAATTAGATTCCGAAATAGATGAGCTAATTCAGGAAAAAACTGAATATAAAAAAGAACTAAAATCGGTAGAAGAATATTCTGAAAAAATATCAAGTTTGAAATTTAAAATTAAGATGAGGCGAATAATGTAAAATCGAAACGGAACCAAAAGTTTTACTAGAATCAAGTAACGGTTCAAAAATCGGAAGTAAACCAGTTTCGGCAGTGAAGCTTCCTAAACTTAACATAGAAAAATATTTTGGTGATGCAAGCCAGTTCTGAGAATTTTTTAATTTATTTACTAGTGCGATAGATTCAACCGAATCGTTATCAAAAATTGAAAAATTCCAATATCTCAAATCCTTGTTGTCTGGTCCTGCATATAATATTGTATCTGGTTTTGAACTGACCGATCAAAATTATTCTACTTGTTTAAAATTGTTAGAAGAAAGGTATGGAAAGCGGGAAAATATAATCAACTGTTATATGAATAAAATCCTGAATCTTGAGCCAGTAAAATCTTCTAACAATGTTACTTCTTTAAGGAAGCTGTACGATAATATTGAAACTAGTGTGAGAAATCTTGATGCGTTGCTCTTACGACCATTTATTACTACCCATTTTATTAAGGTTATTACCAGAAAATTTGATACTAGATTTCCATCGAAAACGTGACCCCGATTTAATAAATTTTATTAAAACGAAACTAAGATGCCCGGAAGCTACTTATTTAGTAAATAATTCCCAAAGCAAGGCTTATGAAAATTCTAAAACCAAGTATGAAAATTCTTCAAGTAAATATCAAAATTTTCCGCAAAAGAAAACTATACCTTCCGCTGCTGCTTTAAATACATCTACAAAACAGTTTTGCATATTTTGCAAGTCTTCTGATCATGTAGGACTAAATTGTTCAGAATTCACTGATGAACAAAAACGATATAAATTAAAGAAAGAAGGTCGCTGTTACAGATGCTGTTATAGGTCACATTTATCAATTAACTGTAGAACAAAAATTAACCCTTGTTCCAAATGTGGTAACACTACCCATAGTCATTTGTTTTGTTTCAAAGAAACAGCGAAAGAAAATCCTGAAAAAGAAATGAAAGGTGCAATTGTATCTATGATGTCGGAACAAAAATATAAACAAAATAAAGCATCATTATTGCAGACTTGTACAGTTTCTGTGTCTGCTGGTAAGGAATGCTTGTTGGCTCGCGTTTTATGTGATAGTGGTTCAGAAAAATGCTTCGTGAAGAGATCTCTAGTACAAAAATTAAAATTGAAGCCATTGCGAAGAGAAAATTTATTAGTTTATCCTTTTGGGCGGAGACGCCCTTATGATTCTTGTTATGAAGTTGTTGCTCTTGAATTATCCAGTATTGTGCAACCTATTAACTCGATAAATATCGAAGCACTTATGGTTGATAATATAACTGGAGCTTCTGTGAAAACCCTAGAACCAGAACTTCTAGACATAATGAGAACAAGAGGCTTTAAGCCTGCTGATACAGGTCTTGAACAGGAAATAAATATTTTGCTAGGGTCTGACTTTTTGTGGAAAATATTTAAGGGAATCGAGGGAAAATTGACAAAAGAATTATACGTTGCAGAAACTATTTTCGGTCATACGGTGCAAGGGAGCTAGAGTCTAATAAAAAAGAAGTAGCTTGTTTGCGTGTTTCAGTTGAAAATATGAATACTCAGCTGAAAGCATTTTGGGATCTTGAATCAATTGGCATTGCTGAAAGCAATCAAAAGAACATTACCAATCATGAAGTAATAAAAGAATTTAAAGAAAATTTAAAATTCGTAAATGGGCGTTATGAAGCAAAATTATTGTGGAAAATTTCTCGTGAATTGCTTAGAAATAATCTTGAAGTAGCAAAGAAGCGGTTTTCGAGTTTAGAAAATAAATTCTTGAAAAACCATTCTTTATTTAAGGAATATAACTCCATTTTGCTAGAGCAGTTTAATGAGGGTGTAATAGAATTGTGCATCGAGCGAGAAAGCTTCTAATAATTCCTATTACATGCCATACAGACCTGTTATCCGTGACGATAAAACTACTACAAAAATGCGCATAGTCTATGATGCTTCTTCAAATATGGTGATTCTCTATCATTAAACGAATGTTTGTATCATGTCCCTAACTTGAATTCTAATGTTTTAGATGATGAAAACATTCCAGTTTCGAGTTTTGAACCCCGAAATACTTCCTTGAAAATTTTAGGACTGATCTGGAACAATACAGAAGATAAATTAGGACTAGAATTACGACCCTTGTTACAAAAATTAAATAATGATTCTTCTATTAAACGCAATGTTTTGAAAATTGCAACTATGTTCCTTGATTCACCCAGATTTATTGCTTCTTTTGTTTCTGGTGAACTAGAAAATGATTGGCAAAATTGGCTTTCAGAAATCCCGGCTCTCGCTCACTTGAAAATTCCCTGGAAGTATTTTAGCAACCTGATCATGGAAAAGGAGCATCTCCAGTTGCATATTTTTCCTGATGCTAACCCTAATGTGTATGTTCCAGAATTTCTTTCCTTTCCCGAAAATCAGTGGCCTAGAGTTAAAATTGCTGCATCTCGATTACCTGATGTTTCTGAAGAGAAGTATAAAAAAACAGCCACCATCTCTTCCGTTGTTCAAACAAATAAAGCTGATGAAATTCCCATTTTTAATCTCGAAAAGTATAGCTCCCTAAAGAAATTGTATCGAGTAACTGCATGGATGTTTAGATTTATTTCTAATATAAAATTGAAGGTAGAAAAAAGAGATTCATCAGAATTAACAGCTGAGAAAATGTTACATGGTGAAAATTTTTGGTTTAAGCTAGTTCAGGAAGAAAGTTTTCCAGAAGTTATAAAAAGCTTGAAATGTAACAAGAGTATCCCTAAACAATCGAATCTTCTACAGTTAAATCCTATGTTGTCAGATGAAGGTTTTCTGTTGGTACGAGGACGGTTACAAAAGTCTGATTCCTCATTTTAATAAAAAAAACATCCTGATGTGATTCCTGCAAAGCATAAATTGACTGAATTAATCGTGAAAGATGCACATGAAAAAGTTTTTCATTCAGAAGTGCCCAGAACATTAATGCAAACTTGTGAAAAGTTTTGGATTTCAAAATCTAGACAGCGCATAAAATCAGTCCTAAACAAACGTGCAATCTGGAAGAAATCTAACGCACGCCCTGGTGAACAAGTTAGAGCACCTCTAAAACATATCTTGTGTTTACCTACCATAAAAGTGAACGATTTGATTTTACTAGCAACCAAAGAATCTTTAGTGAAATGCTTCCGTTTACGTGAGACTCTTCGAATCATTTTTGGAAGCGCTTGAAAAATGAGTACTTCTAAACTTACAATCTGCTCACTACACGGACCAGAATAACACTTCTGACGTTAAAGTAGGTGACGTGGTTCTTATGCATAAGAACATGTATCAAGAACTTTCTGAAAGTTGGGTATTTGTGGGCGGAGATAAAAAAAATGAGGTCTTATGAACTGAATGCAAATAATTCCATCATTAAAAGACATATTGATTTTGTGTATAATTTAGAACTGAAAAAACTCTGAACTTTTTTATTAATAGAATTGAAAAAAAAACTTTGATATTATTAGAGACTCAAAAACTCTCATTGACATTTGACTTTCAAAAAAAAAAAAAAAATCTTGAACTCTTTTGGCTATTCACTTTAAAAAGCTTTTTATCTTTTTTCACTTATTAAACAAGAAACATTTTTTTTTCTTTTAATATTTCTAATTTTTAGTTTATTTTTTTTTGTATTGAATATTCTAGAAAAATTTGTATAGATTTAAATTGTTCTTTCTATTTTTAGTAGCAGAAACTTGTTCTCAAATCTTTTAAATTGTTTAATTATTTTATTGAAGTCCAGTATGTAAGTATATATTTTGATTTGTATTGTATTTATGTATAGTGTAACTGATAATTTTTTAGAATAATTTTATTTCTACTTTAATTATTTTGAATCCCCATTTTGATGAACCCTTGTTCATCGGGGGGGAGTTTGTGAAATTTCGCAAACCCTTTCTTTTCTCAGCCAGACTGATTAGGCGCCAGTGATCCCAGGTCACGTGGTCTGACTAGAGAATTAATATTAAAAAACATTTTTTCTTTCTTGTTCCTTTTTTAGTTTAGTTTTGTTGTGAATGTGAATCTTGAACGCATCAGGTAATAAGCTGCGTATATGTTTTTTCGTGGTCTTCTATTAGAAGAAATGATGTTTAATTTTGAAAAGGAAAATTTATTTTCGAATATTAAATCATGCTATTTTCTGGGCTTCTTTTAGAAGAGCATAATTGCTGAAATTTTAATATGATCATCTTGGATTCCCAATGTGGAATTTATTTAACAAATATTATCCAAATGTTTTCATTGTAAATACTGTAAATATTTATAAGTGTAAATAGAATAATCAAAGTTTTTAATCATCCTGTGCTTGACTTGGACTTATACTGAAAAATACCAGCGCCATTTTCAGTTGTGAAATATGCTTTATTATTTTAATATGATTTTACATGAATCGTGAAGTTTTTCATCTAATAAGCTGTCCCAAATATGATTTAAAACGAATCGTAAATTCTACAACTATGCTCTCCCAATGAAAATATCTTGAATTGTGATAACGTGAAATTTCGTGGAATACATGAAGATTATTCTTTATTATAAATTTGAATAAAAACATCGCGCAATACTTATTCATTTCCAGTGTCATTTCCCAATGTTAATTTAACATAGAAAAGCCTATGGGGATAATAATTTTTTGATTTTTTTCCCCCACCTTTTTGTCCCTGATGACACGCATTTTTTATTCTTCGTTAATTTTAATAATATTATAAATTTAAAGTGTAAAAACATTTGCCTCATATAAGACAGAAAACGGGTAAAAAAAAATGCCTTTGAATATGGGTAGAGTATAACACCGAAAGTAGCGCATGCTATGTTTTATTTAAATTATTCAAATATTCTTCGTAATAGTTACAAATTTCGCTACTTTCATTGAGAATCAATGCACATTTTTACATAAAATTTAACATTATTCTTATTGTTTCAGAAAATACAAAAGCCGTGATAAACTTTTGTATCCTGCAATTAATTTCCATTTGAAAGATTTCCACGTGAAATATGGAATTAATTTTTTTTTTCTTAAATAATTAAAAATAAGATACATATGGCGTCATAGTGGAATTAAATGTAATACAAACAACATTAATATGAGTAAATACAGAAAATATGTGAATATAACGTCAACAAATTTAAATAAATGTTATCAATAATGATTTTTAAGCGTGACTATAAATTACTACAGATGAGCATGTAGTTCGATTAAAAAGGTGTTAACTTTGTGATTTATTTTTGTTTTCTTTTAATTATTTATAGATGAAGTTTAAATTTCGTTGAGAAATATTAGCTGGGAACTAAATCTGAACTGTTTCTATTATTTTAAGATGGCGTAAAAATCGAAATTTTCCGACGTTTAGAAGTTAATAAATTGTCAAATAAGTGAAATTTAAAGGCACATATAAATATTTTACAGGCAAACATACAATAACTACAATAAACCCAACCGTAGTGAAAAATTAGCCAGAGCCAGGAATCGAACATGGGACTACAGTATACAACACTGCTGCTGTAACCACAGAGCTACTCCGGCCGATATCTGAGTCTGCAATTTCTCACTAATAAACCATGTTGGGGAAGTCACCAGCCATCTGTACGACAGCTTTGGATGACCGGACAACGATGAATTGATTTTACTATTACATCGATCTACGAATTATAATAATAAACACACATACCACACACAATATATATCAAAACACACATTTACACACAAATAACGCCTGCATTCAATAGTTAAAGCACATATAAATATTTTACAGGCATACATACAATAAATAGAATAAACCCAACTGGAGTGAAAAAATTAGCCAGAGCCACGAATCGAACCCGGGACCACAGTATACAAGACTGCTGCTCTAACCACTGAGCTACTCCGTCCGATACCTGAGTCTGCAATTTCTCACTAATAAACCATGTTGGGGAAGTCACCAGCCATCTATACGACAGAATTGGATGACCGGACGACGATGAATAGTTTTTACTATTACATCGATCTACGAATTATAATATTAAACACACATACCACAATATACAAGGTGATTCAAAAAAGATGGGAAAAATTTTAAGAGGTGATAGTACACACCCAAACAAAAATTTTGTAACAAAGGATGCATGGTCGAAAACTAAACGTAAAAAAGTTAGAGGTCGTCAAAAGTTATGTTCTTATACGAGGCAAAAACACACAATGAACGATTAAGTTAAGTTACGAAAACAAATTTAATGGCATTTGATTACAATAAGTGCTCAAAACATTGATCGGCAACTGTTATGCACGCAGTACAACGGCGAATAACAGATTGGCGATTTTTCTGAAACACACCAGGCACCACCGCGCTCGTCAGATCTTTCATGTCTCGATTTTTTTTATTTTATTTTTATTTTATTTATTTATTTATTTTTTGTGGGACAGCTAAAGGCTCTTGTGTATGAGACTCCCATTGAATCCGCAGAAGAACTTGTCGCCAAGCTTTCGGCTGCTGTAGGGGAAGTTCGCGATATGACTGGTGTGTTTCAGAAAATTCGCCAATCTGTTCTTCGCCGTTGTACTGCGTGCATAACAGCTGCCGGTCAATGTTTTGAGCACTTATTGTAATGAATGCCATTAAATTTGTCTTCGTAACTTAACTTAATCGTTCATTGTGTGTTTTTGCCTCGTATAAGAGCATAACTTTTGGCGCCCTCTAACTTTTTTACGTTTAGTTTTCGACCATGCATTCTTTAATACAAAATGTTTGTTTGGGTGTGTACTATCACCTCTTAAAATTTTTCCCATCTTTTTTGAATCACCCTGTATATCAAAACACACATTCACACACAAATATATATGTATATATTTCTTTTCCTCTATAACATAAAATTTGCACGAAGAAATTAACTAGAACTTCATTTATCCATTACAGAGGGATGAATACGCAAGGTGGATATTTATTTGCTAAAATGAATATTTTCTTTCGATGTTCATAGATTTTTCATCGTCAAGATGTCGAACGTAAAAATAAGTTATTTTTTTATTTTTTCTATCAAATATCCCTATAAATGAGAAATAATTTTATCTTATACAGTTCTTTAAAATAAGTATTTTTAAAAATTTACAAGTTATGTGTTCTTACTATATTTTTATGCATGTTTGTAACATTCGATATATAGGGCGTTGTCACAAATGCGTACATATTTTAAATCTATTTAGGGAATATTTATTTATGTAAAGTTATTTTCAAGATTATTATGAATAAAATTATTTTTAGGTTTCAACCACGATTATTCATATTTTAAAATCATTATTTATTATAATGTTACAGTCTCTGTTCAGAAATAAATATATATATTTTTAGTAGTACATAAAAATACTAATTATATTATGCAGTATTTAATTTGAAAGCTTGTTTTATACAAATATAGGCGGCAATAAATATAATTATGCATAATTTAATATTCTCATAATTAGGAAATCTACAAGTACATTTTATCAAATAAACACAGAAATGTTTTAGTGTTTTTTTTTTTTTTTTTTTTTTTTTTTTTTTTTTTTTTTTTTTATTCTTCCAGATCAGTTTTGCAACATTTAAAACGGATTTTACTAGCAAATTTGAGATAAAAATGTTGGCCTTATAGTGGGTAAATATGTTTATATATCTAAGAATAAATCGGTAACAAAAATTGACAATTTTTTATTTAAAAGTTAAATTAAACATATATATTTTTAAATTATAGTAGATATATTCATTTACTTATCTTGTTATATTATTATTAACAAAAATATTAAAATTCTCATTCAGAATTTTGTATAAGATCTTTGCTATACTTAATTTTGTGTTATTTCTTATATGAACGTAATTTGAGATATTTGGTTCATATTATTGCAAATGATAGATATTGTTAATAGGCATACTGTTGTTATATTTAAAAGAATCTGTGTAACTATTTATCTATCATGCAATTAAAAAATCGAAATAATAAAGGATTTAAAAATAAAGAAATACAAACTTTTAGTATTTTAATTAAAACTTCAGTAAAATAAACATTTTTTTTATAAATTTAAAATCTTAATTGTTTAGAAAGAGATAACACTGTTTTAGAAGCAAAATTCAAAATAAATCTATTCTGAAATGTTCGTAGTATAAAGACATATTTACGTAATATGAGTGAAATTATATGTATTTCGAATTATAAATGGTATCTAAACTGCGATAAAAAATAATATTTCATTGTACTTCTTTCAGAAGAAATTATAAAATTATATTTTTGAAAATGAGTAAATTAAAAAGAAAAAGAAAATAATTTCTTCTTACAATTTCACAGTGCATATAAATATAATAATAATCGTCATGACTATTATAATAAATTGTCATAAAATGCCGCTCATGTCCATCTTTGAAATATTCGTATAATATAAAATGCATAGTTGCATGGTTATTTGAAAAAAAGAAATTACGTTTTATAAAAATGAAGTAATACTTTGAATTTTTTCTAATTTTTTATAAATGCGGAAAACATAAACGTCTCTATATGCAGATAATTACAAAATTTAGATAAAAACTTATAAAAGTATAAATTATCCGTAATTATAATAATAAAAAATACGACGGATTATAATTTTATAAGAGGTTTTAATTTTCAAATTGTAAAGGCAAAAATAACTTAAATTAATTAATTCAAGCATAAATATCTTGGATTTCTTCTTCCAGATTTAACTGCAAAACAATTTACCAGCGAATTTCCAGCTGATCCTTTTTTCTTAAATTTACTTATCCAACAATATTCCATATCTTAATATAACCGCATTCGGTTAAACTGTAATATAAGAGAATTAAGTAGAGCTTAGATGCATTAAAGCGAAAACAATCTTTTTCAGTAGGTATTGAGCGTTCATAAGTCAAGAATCATTTTCTCATTCATCTAAAGTCTATTGGAGTAAAAATAATCTTAATGATTTTTCCTATAATTTGTCTTAAGATAATTCTTTTGTCTTGAGTCATATTTTTATTAATTTATATGGCAAAAAACCGTTAAAAATGCTCGAATTTTGATTTTGATGTTGAATAATAATAATGAAAAAAAAATTAAATAGAGAAAATTTATTCTTTTAATTATTCTGATAATTTATTTCTTACGAAAAGTATTAAAATTAAACATGGCGATTTTTTAATTATTTTTTGTAATACTGCATAAATTATAATATTTGTTAAAAAAAATAGCTTAATTTCACACTGTTACTAGTAAGCAATATATTGAAAATATTCAACATACTACACCTGAGGAGCAAATTCTCCCCCGTTCTTCTATTTTCTAATAAAGGTAAAATTTCGAATTTTTAATTTCCAAGTTTAAATATTGAAAGTCACGATAATCTACCGTAGAGGATATCGGAGATAATTCGAATCGAAGATGCATTATTTTTTTAAAACAGGCAACCGATAATCTAGCATGTTTCGTAAAAGAATACTTCCATCTTTATTTACATACTCATTTGCAATAAAACATAAGCGACAATTAATAAGTAGAGGATGGGGACAGCTTAATGCAACAATGTTAAAGTAGTAAATGCCTGCGTAGTGGAAGAAAGGAGAAGGAAATCTCATAGGGATTTTTTAAAACCTGGTTTGAAACAAACGAAAAAAAAAAAGCTTTTGCATTTCATACTGTCCCTATATATACTGTCCCGCCACCTATCCAAAATATTTCAAAATAATATTAAAAGGAATTCATTAGAACATAATCTTTCAGACATTGTAGTAAGAAGTATATAAATAAGTAAACAGATATCTACAACTTTTACTTTTATAATTTAAGACCTATTCATCTTTTATGTCACAATAATGTTATTTAGCATTTGACTCATTATACATTAATAAATTGATAGGTAAATACGTGGCATTTTAACCGCTTCAGTGCTATAGGAAGTTAGTCTCCAAGGGTTATAAAAAATATTATTTCTTATTTTAAGCTAAATATTCTGTCTTCACTTTTAGTCAAACTTTAGAAAACAATAAATATGATTTAATTAACATATACTTTTATAATTAAAATATACATAATTTAATATTTGTTGTATAATTATGAATATGTAACAATTATTATATATAGTAAGTCAATGGGGCTTTATTTTTTTTTAATTAGTTTAGAAATATTTAGTAGTTATTACTATTTTCTCTTTGTCCTTAATTTAAAATGTTTATTTGATATATATATATATATATACTATATATAAATCCCAATTGAGAAGGCGCAGTTCAATTTTGTTTTTCTAATTTATAGTTATTAAGTTTAGTTATTTTATAAATTATGTATATTTTATATATTTTTTTCATTTTATGATTATTTTATGATTATTTTAGATCCTATTTTATTTTAAATGTATAATGAGAGCAGCGCATAATTTTTTTTAAAACTTTGCAGTATTAATAATTAAAATATATTATCTTCAAGTATTAACATCTAAAAATATAATAATTAAAGAAAAACATAATTTGAAGAACAAATAAAAAAAAACAAAATTTATTTCCTAAATTGTTTAAGCCCGAGAAAGGACAGATATTAAGATATTACATTCAATTCGTTCTACATTTAATGTTAAATTTTTGTAACAAATAAGTTAAATCAATTGAACATTAAAAAATAAAAATGAAATTCATACAATATAATACTTTAAACACCTATATACTTAGATTCCGTTCAAATGAAATCGAAATAAATCTTAGACTTCTTCCATTTTTAATTGAAAATATTTGTATTGCAGATTTTGTATTATGTTTATGACAATTGTGCATAAAATGATAAGATGCATGCAAAATACAAAACTTAAAAAAATAGTCTAAGATTTATTTCGATTTCATTTGAACGGAATCTAATTTTTTTAGCGTGCTTTAAGTATGATATTGCATGAATTTTATTTTTATTTTTTAATCTTCAATTGGCTTAACTAATTTGTTACAAAAATTTAACATTAAATGTCGAACTAATTGAATGAAATAACTTAATATCTGTCCCTTCTCGGGCTTAAACAATGTAGGAAATAAATTTTGTTTTTTTAATTTGTTCTTCAAATTATGTTTTTCTTTAATATGTCAAGTTTTTTAATAACTACTGCACTCACACGAACGCATCTCAAAATTAATAGAGAGTATCATCATCAGGCTTTGTTGTATGCGGTATTGCATCACAATGTGTGATGCAGTTTACCAATGTGTAATTTAAAATGTTTCACCACTGTAGTAATGCAGGTTGCGGTAGTTTGGACAAAAACTTCTAATCTGAACGTAAAAAGTCTATAATCAAAACATAAAAAATTAACTTCACTTAAATTTAGATACCCTATTCCCCACTCAGAACGCTATGAATGTAAATGTAAATTGTGTTGAATCCTTACTGCTAATATTTAATAATATTATAGCTGTGATACAGTAAAAAATAAAAAAAAATAAAAGTTTTTCTTAAATTTTTAAAACTTATTCTCTCCCAAGGGGTGATGTAAACACATCAGAAAATTGTTACCTAAGTTTAACTTGGGGAATAAATAGGAAAAATCATCTCGGAAAAAAAATACATTTTAAAATTTAAGTTATGTAAATCCCCACTAAGTTCGGTACCTGCGAAAAAATAGCTATCCATTAGGGGCTATTCAAATATTACGTAAGCATGTTTTTGGCAATTTTTGACCCCCCCCCCCTTCCCCCCCCCTTGTCAGCAAAAATAAGCAAATCGCAAACCCTCCTTAATAATTACGTAAGAAAATTACAATCCCCCCCCCCCACTTTTCTTTAACACTAATAATTTAATTTGAAGAATAATAGGACTTAATTCAAATAAAAAAAAAAAAAAAAACTCTACTCGACTTAAAAAAAATAATTTAAAAAATGCTTGTTTTATTTCCTTACAATTCTATTTAACCCTTTAAGACCGGACCCGCACGATCGAGCGTGTTAATCATTAAATAGATTCTACCTTCCTATGTTATCTATTCCATAAATGCCGGAATCGAGTGATTGTGCTGGTTAACAGAAACTACATTATATGAATTTTGTCAACAGATAGTGAGTTATCAGTTACAAATTTCAGTTACATCATTGTTTAAAAAAAAACTCAAAAAGCAGTCCGGTCTTAAAGGGTTAAGTAAATTTCTTAGCCCTTTTTCACAATCACAATTTTAGAAGAACTTAGCCATTTGTAAAATTTAAATTTGAACATGCCCATATCTATTCCGATGCTGACCACGACTGCTCAAGCCATTTTTCCATATCTGTTATGATATTGGTTTCCAGTTTTACTTGATTATCTTCATCGCTTTCTTTTCTGATGCAATCTTGATCAACTTCATCTTCATTGATCTACTCAACCTCTTCCATATCTTCCACGAATTTTATGACGTACATAAGTTAATTTGCTCGACGAGCAGCAATTCTCAATGGTCGTATAAGACAGGCCTTCTCGCTTTTTAGCTCACAGGCTATCAAAGACAGAGAGCGTATCTGCCCGCCGGTTCTGTATGTAGGTACGTATGTACGTAACGCGATAACTCTTGATAGAAGTATCCGATTTGCTTTAATTTTTTTTCTAGGTTCATGCTGATATGGCGCTTCCCTGGTTAGTTTTTGGGGTTCATTGGTTAAGAATAGAGGGGGAAAAGAGGAGCTAGTGCCCCCCCCCCCCCTTAATTTAGATAAATGGGTTTTTCATGCAGAAATATTCGATTTGCACCAAATTTGGTAAACCAGTTTATTATGTTAAGAAGCTTCCCTAGTTAGATTTGGAAGCTTATTACTTAAGAATAAAGGGAGAAAAGGAGGCTACCCCCCTTAATTTAGATGAATGGGTTTTTCATGTAGAAATATTCGATTTGCTCCAAATTTGGTATACCGGTTTATTATGTTAAGGAGCTGCGTTGATTAGATTTGGAGGTTCATTATAGTTACATATAAAGGGAGGAAAAAGGAGGGCTACACCCCCCCCCCCTTAATTTAGATAAATAGGTTTTTCATGCAGAATTATACGATTTGCTCCAAATTTGGTATACCGGTTCATTATGTTAAGGAGCTTCCCTGATTAGATTTGGAGGTTCATTAGTTAAGTATAAAGGGAGGAAAAGAGGGCTAGACCACCCCCTCTTAATTTAGATAAATGGATTATTCATGCAGAGTTATTCGATTTGCTCCAAATTTCGTATACCGGTTTATTATGTTAAGGAGCTGCTTTGATTAGATTTGGAGATTTATTGGTTAAGTATAAAGGAGGGACGGAGCTAGTCTCCCCTTAATTTAGATAAATGGGTTTTTCATACAGAATTATTTGATTTGCTTCAAATTTGATATACCAGTTTATTCCGATATGGCTTCCTTCATTTGATTTGGAGGTTCATTGGTTATGTATAAAAGGGGGAAAGGGAGGCAATTGCCCCTCCCCTTAATTTAGATAAATGGGTTTTCATGCAGAATTATCTAATTTAGTTTATTTTTTTTTCTATGTTCATTCTGATAAGGAGCTTTTCTGATTAGATTTGAAGGTTCATTGGTTCAGCATAATGAGTGAATTGGGGGAGCTAATACCCCCTTAATTTAGAGAAATGGTTTTTTCATGCAGAATTAGCTCATTTGCTTCAAATTTGGTATACCAATTTATTATGTTAAGGAGCTTCCCTGATTATTTTTGGAGATTCTTTGGTTAAGTATAAAGGGGGCAAAGGGGACTAATCCCTTCTTTTATTTTTCGAGGGTCATTATTCTTTGAAATAAGAGTATAATATACAATTAGTGTGAATAGCCTTTGAGCTCAATGCCATCAGTTTAACTGGTCAATTTTCTTTTTATTTCACTGTGTTGAATTTTTTTGTGTCTGTTTGCTGACTTCTGAGATGTATGGTATTGGCCACAACTTCCACAAGTTCTTGCGGATAATTGCGATTTTATGGAAGGGCCAAAATAGTCATACGGCATCTTCAATTCAATTGGATTACATTTAATTTTAGTAAGGTACAAAGTTTGAAAACAGTTAGAAGATTATCTGCTACAAAACTTAGATATTTTTTAATTTTTTTTCCCCATGGATGCATTAATTTTCAAGTTGTTTGAAAAGAAAACATAAGGTTTAAAAAGTAATAACTCGTTTTTTTTGGCATTTCCTTGGTCTTTATTTATTGCCATAGTGACCATGTTTCGCAAAGGCTACAAGGTCATTTTATCTTATCTTTTTTCAATTTTTACAAGTAATTATGTAAACTTAAAAATATGATAAAATATATTTAAAATTTTAAGAATAAATTTATTATAATTACCTTTATAAAATAATCAAGAAAGACTAATTTCTTTTTGATTGCCTCACGCAGTTCGTCCTCAATTCTTTTTAGCATAAATACCTCTAACTCTTTGTAAGTTTTAGAAGACTTTTTATACTGCCGCCACACATCATTAGTTTTACATTGGATATCCTTCAAAGGTTTATCTAATGCCGACATTTTGAAACTTTCAAAAAGTTTTTAATACAAGATTTCTCGAAATGAAGACATATTTCCTATTTCATTTATTTTTAACACCACTACACTACAGTACTAAGAGGTTTTCAAAACTCACGAGACACCAGGCAGTAGAGCAATCGGTCACTAGTTATGGGGTTCAACCACTTGACAGAGGAGGGGTGGAAGCAAAAAAAATGGAATTTTACTTATGTTTTGAAACTTTCCCGGATTACTCGTATTGTCACAATACAAAATATGGCATCGGTCCATTCTATTCTATTCTATTCTATTTTCACAATTGGAAATTGTAAGTTCTCAGAGATAATAAGCCCTCGTGCATCAAGCATGAACAGTCACCTCTAGATAAAAGAGATCGTTTATGTTTTCCTTGTGCGGTCAAAATAGCTGACATCAGAACTTCAAGTTTAATATTTTTTGCTATTTCTTTTTTTCAATTTCAAATTTTTTAATAGTTTTTTTTTTCTTTTACAAGTTAAGAGATTTTGAAGATGTCTTGCGTAAGCATAATTCAACCCCCCACCTCCCCTTTGTCAGCAAAAATAAGCAAATCGCTAACCCCCTCCCCCGCCCAAGGTGCTTACGTAATATTTGAACGGTCCTTTAGAAACTTTTTACTAAAATATAAACTTGACCAAAGCGAAAACTTATTATGAAAATATCCTTGACGCCATATTCACCTTTTTAATTTTTGAAAAAAAAAATCTAGCTCAATTTGATATTTCACGTGAAAATCTTTCAACTAAAAAGAAATAAATTATTATTACCGCTTTTGAAATTTTTTCAACAATGAAGTAAAAATGTTACATTTTCTATGAAAAATGTCCGTTGATTTTCAATTAAAAAAAGCGAAAATTGGAATTATTAAGTGAAATATTTGAATAATGTAAAAAGAAATTGGCCCATGTTTCTCTCTGGGTTATAATTTACCCATATGCAAAGGCATTTTACCATTTGTTTTGACCCTGACGTCAAGCAAACGTTTTTACGCTTTAAATTTATAATATCATTAGAATTAGTAAAGAATAAAATATGAGTGGCATCAGGGACACAAAGGTGGGAAGAAAAAATGAAAAAGTTATGATATCCATAGGCTTTTCCATGTTAAATTAACATTGAAAAGTGACACTGGAAATAAATAAGTATTGCGCTGCCGCTCAATACTTAAGTAACAACAGTAGGAAAAGTATGCGAAAAATAAAATATAAACACACAATAAAATGTAAAACGCATGGATAAGTACGAAGTTCAAACGAATATCATCACGAACCAAACAACGTGCCAAAGCAGTTTAGTGAAATTTTGAATTTTTCTCCATACAGTTATGCTACACAGTGCAGTTAAAGTTTTAACGTTATTGCATTAAGCTTTCCCTATCCGCTACTCGGTTAATGATAGTGTTGTATAGTCCTTAGTAGAGATTATAGACGACAGGTGGTAGCATAAAAACTGCAAATATTCATTTTTTATGAAACAGTTGACTGCTTCCTAAATATATTTTAATTAATAGTAACTCGTATTATTTTTAATTCAAGTTTTATTTCTAAAACCCTATTATGTCTTTTTCTGTATATATGCATAGTAATTAATATTTTTTCTCTGTTAGATTTTCATGTAATTTTATTTTCTTCTGTACTTGTATTTTCTTCGGAGTAGATGTATGTTATATATTTTTTTTTTCGGAAAAAAAAATTTCAATTCTAAATCTCTATTCGATGAAATCTGCATCTTTTCTATGCTAGTAAAACGATGAAAAGACAAATCTTAATTTCGTTGATTCGTAGTCTTTAGACAATTATTTCTTAAGTTAGATATAGCATTATTTAAATCTTAATTTTTCAACGTGAATTGTTTAAAGCAAAAATATTAATAAAATTATTTTTGCGAATCGCTTCTGTTCATCAGAGCTAGTGTTCCACAATCAAAATAAAGGTATTGTAAAATTTATTTATTTTTATGTTATATAAGAAATCTATAGTCTCCATTTTAAAATCTCTACACTGTACTTTTAGAAATGCTAAGAAATATATCATGTAATTGCAAGGTTAATATAAAAGAAAACAAGTTATTAAAATTTCTCTTAAAAACGAATGTAAATTTGTTTTGCGCTCGCTTACCTGTTTTGAAAAATGCAAAGCCTTTTACGCATGCACGTTAATGGATCCTAATTTTTTAATAATTTAGATAGTACATATAGCTAATTAAGAAAAATATGATGAAACGTTACAGAAAAAAAATAGTGTATTCTTTTTTTCTTATTTAGTCTGGTAATTATAGTTTTTGTTTTTATAATAAAAGTTTAAAGTATTTTCAATGTAGTGAGTAAAAAAAAAAAAAAAAAAAAAAAAAAAAAAAAAAAAAAAAATAGCTACAGAAGAAAATTAATCTAATACCCATTCGATTAGTTTATAAATAAAAGTACATTGGGGTATTTTATTGTGATAAATATCTTGATTCGATTTTGAATTCGGATTTGCTGATTTTTTGACCTAGCTTTTATTGACATAGAAAAAATTGGAATATATTTATACATATACAGAGCTTCCAAATCTCCGGCTTTTTGGATACCATTATTTTAATACAGAAAATATTAATTTATTTAATTGAAACGTGTGGATGATTAAAGAGAACAACATTTTCTCTGCACACGCACACACATATATATAGTATGTATATATATTACATTTAGTCTGTTAATTAAAGTTTTTTTTAATAATAAAATTCAGTATTTTGACAAGTAATGGATAGAAAATAATGGAGTTACAAGAAAAAACAGTCTATGTCCCTTTCGTTAGTTTATTAATGAAAGCCTCTTCAAGTAAATTATTGTAATCGATATTTTTATTTGATCTTGTATTCGAACATGATAAATTTTAGCCGTTACTAATTTCTAAAAAAATCAGTTTGATCAAAACAGTACGTTCGGAAGTTACGCGAAATACAAACATATTAGATATAAAACAATTTTATGCTTTATGGTATTTAATTTTATGGTCAATTTTATGGTAATTTTATTCTCTCTAAGCTATAATGAATAACTACACACACACAAACAAACAGAACCTGATATGTTTCTCTCCAATTCTTTTCTTCTTGTGATATTAAATGTTAGAAAAATGAAAAAAAAAAAACTAATTACTATAAAAAATTTTGCATCAACGGTAATTTTTATTTCATTAAGTTATAATGAATAATTACAAACCAAATAAATTAAAAACCTGCTAAACTTCTCTCCCTTTCTTTTCAGTATTCATTGATGGAGACATATATATATATATATATATATATATATATAACCACTAATTAAACACCACCGACCATCATCAAAAACCGCAATATTGTGAATGAATTGACAACAAAAATGGACGCCACAAACCTATAATATAGAACTGTATGTATAAAATAAAGTGCCTCCTACCAAATTACAAGAACCAACATGGAAGAAAAAAAGGAGGATATGGATTCCGAAAAAATTGAAAAACTTATATATTGAATTACGTTTTCAAGGGAACGTTTTCAGAATTCAATGATAAAAGCAAATCGGTTGTTTTCAGTGAGAAAAAAAGCTAAAAGCTGAATTTTCTTTTCTCCTGTACCCAAATAACCAATATAACCAAAAGAACAGTTTCAAGATGAAAACAGAGCATTATCAAATGCCATGAAATGGAAAAAACACCACAACCCATTAAATATTTAATTTATAGCAATAAAAATCTTACACAACATACCGAATAAATTCCAAGTTGATTTTCAAAATATCTTCCCTCACATGGAATCCAAAAGCATGATAAGATGAAGGTTAATAAAACAGTTAATTTAACACAGAAATTAAAACCTATGGATTCAGTTAATTCATTTTGAAATACCGTGATAAATTCAATTAATATAATATAAATAGAAAATAATTACATTATATAAAATACCTAAAAACTAAATTGTTTAATATGAATTTTACAATATTGCCAATAATAAGCATTCAATACCACCTGGTGTAAAAATTAAAATTATTACTTTAATAGAAGCTTTAAAAAGACAAAATTTTTTGTGCTGTCATCTTTTATTTTATTTTAAACTATTATTATTATTCAAATGTCACAAAAGAAGAACCTAATAAAAGCTAATGAAATTAAAATATATCAACTGCATTACTACACAAATCCTGATATAAAAATAATACCATACTATATATCATTATTAAAAAAAAATTAACAAATTAAATATTAATAAAATGCTTTCAATATATTCTATTAACAAACCCATTTAATCTACACTGAGAAATTAAAAAAAAATAACATTGATAATATATAGAATATAGCTATATGCTATAAAATAAAAAAATTATATATAATAAAAATATAGAAAAACCTTAATAATTACTATTACATATAAAAAATGAATGAAAAATTAAATAAAAAACGGATGTTTATAGAAGATTGTCAGATTTTAAAATTCCCATTAGCCTAAAGATCACAAATATAGTGTGTGAATTATCTTCATATTAGCCATAAAAAAGCTAAAAAATATGATTGTGACAATCAAACGCATTAAACCGATAATTAATCATGGAATATAAAGTTGAAAATAAAATAATATTAAAAAGTATAGAGGAATAATAATAAAAACTATTTTCCCAATTTTAATACATACAGTGTAACATTAGTTATATCAAATAAACTTATATGCATAATAATCACTAAAAAGATGGTATACTATTATTAATTAATATGACATTGTCCCGAGTAGACTAAAATTTAAAAACAAGTTAATATTGAATTTGATTAAATAAGTTAGATTTAATATGAATTGAAAGAAACAAGAGAAATGTTACCAATTACATATAAAACATCAGATCAACATACATATAAAATACGTATTAGAAATGTAGTTATAATACAAAAGCCCCATCATTTTTTTTTTATTAACCATTGTGTATTATCCAGACAACTCCACCCTCCTCCGTACTCTAACATCTACCCACCCAACCATCCTATAGTGATTGTTTATTATTATTTTACAATGTTTAATTTTTTTATAAATATTTTTTTTATTATATATATATATTGTAATTTTGTTTACGCATGTGTTAATTTGTTTTTTTTTTTTTAAGATCTTGTAAGTACTAATTGTATATTAATGAATATATGATTTTTTTTGGAAAACCATGGTTTAATGCATCATAAATTAGTGTTTTAATATTATCGTTAATTAGATGAGAAGAACATAAACATTTTATTCTATATAAATGATTAAGTAGTATATTTCGTTATACAGAATGATGAAGACAAGATTTAAAATTTGTAAATGTATTAATTTTGAATTTAAATTCTTTACGTTTATCATATAAATCTGTTATTGTTTTGTTGTCTTTTATTGTAACTTTAAGATCTACGAAATTAATTGTATCGTTAAATAAGAGGTTTTCCGTTAATTCCAAATTAGTGGGATAATCAACTGTAAATTGAGAAATTTTAGATTGATCAGTGGCAATTAAAATTATGTCATCAATATAGGATTAGGCATCAAGCACCGGATTTAAAAGTAATGATATTACACAAGTTTTTAAATATTGTAAACAATAATTATTTAAACTATACTTTGCTTCTATTACGCAATATAATTCTAAGTGTTGTTTATGTGTTATGCTCCAAATACATTATAATGCTCAGTTAAATCTTTCTTTTATAGGTGTTTCTGTAATTTCTTTCTTGGCATGCAGAATAGGCAGAAGATTAATTAAAGTACTAAAACAAGATGTATTAGAACAATTTCGATTTAATCAACGGGACATTGGAACGTTACTTTAATTTAGAAAGCAACATTTCTTCATGTCATTTCGTAAAAGATTTAAAATCCAACATCTCCCATGTGTTCTTTACAACTATAATTTAGGAGACATTCGCATAGGTGCCGCTAAATGGTAAATTTTTTGCAAGACATAAATTAATTCTATCATCACTTCGATGCAATAACATACAGCACAATATAGCAATACACATTATTTAATTTTTTAATTTTTCTGCTTTATTATATTTTCAAAAAAGAATTTTTTTAAATTATTAAAAAGTAAATTCAATATTAAAGGACTGAAAGGATTTTGAAATTTTACATTTAAAATAATGATTATTTAGCATTATTTAACAAATTTCTAAATAAAAAATTTCTATAATTATAAATTTATGAAATAACACTATTTTATACAAAACTAAGTAGGAAACATACTGCTAATAGAAAAAAAAAGTCTAATGCATGCATAACAGAGTGTGATTTTTTTTTTTTTTTTTTTTTTTTTTTATGAAAAATAAAAACACAGATAGAAATGATAAATTGGACAAGAAATAACGAAAATTTTATGGTATAAATATTATGTATCATAATAAATTTCAGCATGTACAATTTTTAGCATAACTTCAAATTCATCATTATATTGATTTGTATTGATTTAATTTTGAATATCTTCAGTTTAATTATTTTTTGTAGTTTTCTGTTAAAACCTAAAAATGTATAGATGTTATATTTTCTAAAAGAATTGATCGTCATTATTCATTAGAAGCTTAGTCTAGTCATCGTTTGAAAGATATTTTGGATAAAACTAGTTATGTTCTAACTTCTCTTTACTGTGAAAGTTGTGAGCATTAAATATTTCTTTTTTCAGTTTCTGCTATTTAATAATCAAGTAGTTTTAAATTTTGAGGTTGACTTATTAATGAATTATTTCTCTTTAAAAAAAATAAAATAAATAAATAAACTATATTAAGTATTATTATTATTATATTACAGCTCGTATTATGTATGACATTTTATAAAAATTTTAAACTAGAAAACAGGAATTCTGCTTTTCAAAATTTAGTGTCGCCCCTGATGAAACACAAATATATATGTATATAAATATAGATAATACAAAACATATTTCAGTTTTAAAAATTGAAACATACGCTTTTATTTTATATAAATGACGTCATTCGCATCCGCTGAAGAATTCCCCATTTACCATCCAGTATATGCATGTACGGTAAAGTATTCATATGACTTCACTATCGCTGAATATTACACAAATAATAATTAAAAAAACACGTCGTCACTCAAGAAACTCGACAAAAAAAAGAAAAGAAATAAATCGGCTATCTGATGATTTATATGCCAGCATTTGTTTGTAATATAAATAATTAAATTTAATATAGTTTATAATAGCTCCATATTTAATCAGAAATCATTCATTTATATTTTTTTCAAAATAGCACGTATTTTACTTATATATATATATATATTTCAGTAGTTATTGGAAAATGGCAAACAAATATCTATAATTACTATTTTCCAATTATTTTTTTTTACTTGCTACAGAAAGGGAGTACTTGAGATGACAAAATTAAACAAATGGCGATAAAAACTACGAAAAATTAATATCTAAAATATAAACAGAGATGCAGTTTTCAAACAAATTGCATTAAAAAGTACTTTTTAACCCAATAGGACTGTATAAAAATTGAAAATGTGCGATGATTAAAAGTTTAAATTAAAAAAAAAAGCAATTTAACAAATTACATCGACCATTTGGAAAAGGATTTTATCAAATACTAAAATTTAAGACATAAAAAATCGCACGGACTTGATCATCCATTACGCACGCCATGGATTACATTTTTCGGTACTGTAAATTTTAAAACTTTTATGGAGCTGGTCATTCATTATGTACGCCATGGATTAAACATTCCTGGACCAATTTTAAATGAAATTTCATTCTTAAACTTCTAAACATCCCACAATATTACTTTTTACACCGTCGTATAGAGAAAAAAATTAATTTTAAATGCAATTTGTTTAAAAGCTGTATCTCAATTTGTTTGTGAGTTATGATTTTTTTTTTTTTTTTTTTTTTTTGATTGAAAATGTATGGTATGCCTTAGTGATACGTATTGCTGTTCGACAATTTCCTTCTACAAACAAGGAAACCCTCATCAGTGCAGTGAAGGAGGAGTGTGGAAACTTGTTTCAACAGCTATGGAATTATGTTCTTCTGAGTATGCCACACCGTGTTGAAAGTTGTCTCGTATTACACGGTTGTCACATCCCTTATTTATATAGCACTGACGATTGTTAATTGTGAGTACTTTTCTTTCTTTGTACAGCGAAGTTTTCATGCGATATTCACGTTTCAGAAAAAGAACCTCTGGTAATACCCTGTACACATCCTTTAAACAAAATTTTTATATTAAATCCAGTGTAACATTCTGTTAATACTATTGTTTACTTGTTGACCCACAATCTCACATAGATTCTCATTTACGTGTACATTTCTTCTAGCCCTTAAGTTTTCTTTACCAGTGTACTTCAAAAAAGTATGGAATATGAACGGGTCAATACAAATCCGAAAATACATCCGATAAATACAATATATAAATGAATAACAAATATAGACAGATATATAGTGAAATGGTCTATTAGTAATAAACATAAAAGTTTTAATGAAAAATGTGTTTCCATATAACCCTACATTATCATTAAAACGCTTTTAATCGGAGCTTCCTTAAAAAAAAAAAAAAAAAAAAAAAAAAAAAAAAAAAAAAAAAAAACATTATCGCTGAAATTCCAATTTTTAAATATATAACTATTTCTTTCAGTTTGAACTAAAGTTTTCTATACAAGATACTTGGGCTTTTTTAGGGGAATTTTTTTACAATTACCAAACTATGAGGTATGCAATTACAAATCAAATGATAAAAATGTCATTTAATCTTTCTTCATCAACGAAACGAAATCAGATTTCCTTTATAGAATAAAGAAATCATTCTGAAAATTGATTCCAAAAGAAAGAAAAATCATAGAACTCGTCCAACTAATGATCGAAATACTACATGTGAATTTGAGATTTAAGTAAAGTAATTTCTTGAGTAAAAGACTTAGGATGATTTTATATTTTTCCATTACATTTCTTTATTTTACAGTTATTCTATATAGAAGAATAATATAGTTTATTAATTTATCAACATTATTTTTTAGATATTTGTTATGAAATCTTCTAATGAAAAGAGTCATTAGGACGTAATAATTGGACGTATTAATTGAAATTTTGATACCTCTGAAAACATAGTCGAAACTAATTTTTTTTAAATGTATTTTTTCTTTTACTTTTCGTGTGCATTAAATATGTCATTATTCACGTATTTAACAATAATAATTATATATCTTTTTTCAGCTTATCTATTTCTCAAAAAAAAATGATATATGTGTATATATATCTTCAGATAATAAGAGAATAACAGCTGTATTCTGTCGCAACAGCTATAAAATAGGCATTATTTTTTCACGTATTATTAGCAGCGGGCAAAAATAGAATGAGACAGGGATTTAACAGATGCAAATAATCATATTGTATGTGCATTATCCAGTATGAGTCATCACTATGGCACTATCATGGGAGCATTTTTGTTTTTTTAAGCATTTCCATGTGAGTAATCGCCTGCACCACCCAATTCACACAATTATTGAATTTGCTGTTATGGTTGTACATTGAATAAGCATACAAAATGCTATATATTAATGAACACATATGTATATGCGAAAATGTCAAATGCACTTGAAACAAGGTTCAAACGTTTATGAAATTTCATATATTGGGATATCGTTCGAAAAAGTTGTATTTTTGTATATATGAGTCGATTTGTTTTTGTTCAATAAAGTTATCATAAAAGCCCCTCATAGATAGACACCATTTTCTTTCTTCTAGTCAAAAAAAAAATTTCTATTGACGAGTGTAAAATATTTAGTTATTCGTATGAAATGTTTCGTAAAATATTATCATCGCTTAGGGGGTTCAAGATAGAAGATTTGTGAGCAGTAACTTGCGCATCTTTAATGACCCCTGTTCTACGCAACTCGGATGTCTTGTAATTTGATTACCATTATATACAAAAAGTAATCGTAGAAGAAACATATAAAATTTTGTTCAAAATAAATATTTTTATTCGAAATTATGATTACGGTGTTTGCAAAGTACGGTAGGAAACCTTTTTGTGTATGGATGTTTGTCTTTGAACTATAACATATGAAGTAGAATGTACACATATCTGCATCATCTATTCCTTATACCGGGTGTCCTAAAAAAGACTGACTGATTTTAAAATTCAATAACTTGTGACAGATATTTAAAAAAATTCTTGCAGTAGGGTTATGCATAAAGTCAATTTTTTTACAGAGATTTTGGATTTTAGTTCAAATTACAAATAATAGATGGCGCTGTAAGCAATAGCCGCTAAATACAGGATCGATTTTTTGGCCTTTCTCTTGTTCTATGCGGAAAAAGGAGATTAAAATGCATTGAGTGGGTCCCGAAGTACCAAAAATCGAGCCTGAATTTAGCGTCTATTGATCGCAGCGCCATCTATTGTTTGTAATTTGAACCAAAATAGAAAATCACTGTATAAAACCTTTTGACCTTATGCATAACGCTCCTGTAAGAATTTTTTAAATATCTGTCACCGTTTACAAGTTATTAAATTTTAAAATCAGTCAGACTATTTTAGGTCACCCGGTAGAAATATAGATTAGTGGGTGAAATAGAACTACAGAGTTAGTGGGGGCTATCCCTACTAACTCTGTAGTTATTAGAAATTATCATCGCAAATCATTGTAGTAGTCTTTCCACAAATCATCCGCGCAATCATCCGAGTTATCATTGTATAAAAAGTGATTTGGACCGACGGATTAGAAATAATATCGAAGAATAATAGCTGTATTATTTTTTTTTAAGGAATCGTCTACATATAGTGCTACATATAGTACATATAATGTAAAAAAATTAAAACATTCAAGACTCACACAACATTTATTTTTTATTTGGATTTTTCAGTGAATTGCCTATTCCGATACCGATGAGAAATTATTCGGCTGAGTAAATTAGAAATTAAAGGTGCACAGGACCTTTGAGTTTGTCGAAACAATGAAAAACATCGCCTTTTTTAAAGTACCAAAACACAAAAATATGCAATTAAGATCTTTTTTTTTTCGTTTTACCTAAAGTATATATCCCTATCTATCATCAAGAAAAATAAATGTTGTATATTTAAAATTAATATTTAAATTTTAAGTTTAAAAATTCATTTCACTAATGCGTGATTAAATGATGTGCGCATAAAAAAATTATAGATTATGTATATAGATAACAATTTTTGAACAAAATAGAATCATAACACACCTACTTCGAACTTAAATCCAAAATATAGACGAAAAGTTTTGTTTAAAATTTAATTTAAGCACAAAATAAAAGAAAATTATTATCATTATTTTAATTTACTATTAATAGCAAGAAATTAAATAACCAAAATATATGACTTTTTTTTTTTTTTTGTTTTAGCTTGTAGATAATAAAGATAAGCATGTTTGGTTAATTTGTTTTAAGGTGTAGCTTATATAGTTTAAAAATAACAGTGCGTGCAAACTCCTCAATTACTAATCTATGAAAACCCTTTTTAAAGTTTTAATATCTGCGGACTTTCAATTATACTCATCATCTATAGATGTTTATAACTCAAGAAATAATGCAGGTTTTTTAATGGAGTTTTTTTTTTGCATATTGTAAAGAAATTTTAAAACATTCAGAATAAAATTAAAACCGAAATTTTAAAGGTCCTGTTGTCTCTTAATCAAGTTTAAATTTTGAAAATCTTAACGTTAAAGTCATTTTCAATCATTGGAAAAAATAAATCTATATGGGAATTTTCAAAATGGCTTCTCTGTAGAATGAGCTGTAAATTTGATTTACTTTCTTAAATTTCAGGAAATAGATTATTGTAAAAATAATCATACTTTACATTGCATTTTTTTCTTTGAAAAGTTATTGTAAAAAAATGGATTTTTTTTTTCCAAAGAAGTATATTATAACAAATTCATTTTCCTAACAAACATTGATTTCTAGAATATCACTTGAAATATCAGAAACCTACAGCTCTTTCGCTGAACTTGTTTTGAGTTATGTTTAAAAAGCAACCCCATTATATAAGAACTTCATAAAATAGTGTATCATAAGCGAGGTCTTTAATTTGTTATGACCTTTTTCACACGCAGTATAGATGTAATACAAACCGAACTTCATAAAATAACGAGGATATAATTTTGTATGTTTGAAGTATACACATGATATAACATGTACGTTTTAAACAAGCCATTTTTTTCAGAATTGTAATTTGAAATGAAGAATAAAAGTTCGTACTTTCGCAAATATTTCTATTATAAAATAAAATACCCGAAATTTGAAGTAGTGTGTCGCTTGAACACTTATAAACTGTATCCTATTTCAAGTACATCAGTATAAGATAATAAATATGGAAAATTTACCGATGCTATCAGCAAAAATTGTGAATGAAAAAACATCTAATGTTAAGCCCATTAAGCGCTATTGCTCCCATTTTGGGAACATTACTTTAGGATTTTTTTCTAAAATGAGTATTTATCTATTGTCAAAATGTTTTTGTTATTTATATATTGAATATATCAGATGACTTCTGTATTTTTAGGTGCGTTCGTAATTATATAAATACGTAGCACCTATAGTCGTCGTTCAGTCCGTCTGTCTGTCTGCCCGCATATAACAGAGCAAAAACTACACAACCGAATAGTCTGAAATTTTAAATATATGATTGTTGCAAAATTTTGTCGAGCCATTTAAAATTTTATGAAAATCGGATGTATAGTTTAATTACAGGGACAGTCAAAATTTTTCTTTACATTACGGCCAAAGGGAAAAATTATTGCAAGTGCATTTTAATGGTGTTACAGCCTTCCGAATGTTCTGAAATTTTAAATACATAATTGTTGCAATATTTTGTCGAGCCATTTCAAATTTTATGAAAATCGGATATATAGTTTAATTACAGGGGCAGTCAAAAGTGTTCTGTTACATTACGGGGAATGGGAAAAATTTATTACAAACGAATTTTAATGATGTTACAGACTATGCACTTATGAAGTGCAAAATATTATACATTCAGTACAATATGGGGTGCAAAAAATGATTATAAAACTAGTTATAGTACGAACTCACCTCATTTGCCACGTTTGACGAGAAATTTCCAACTTGTTTTTGTTATAGTTTCATTTGTATTTTTTTAAAACTTGTTTAAAAAGACGAAATTTAGCTTTCAAACCGCTTTCGCAAGTTTTTTTTTTTAATAACTTACTAATAATTTATATTTTTTATTTTAAATGTGTTTACGTAAATGTGTAACTTAATATAATTTATATTTTTTTATTTTAAATGTGTTTAAAACTGTCTATTGTCTAATACTACATAAATCCGTAGTTAATAAGTAATTTACGTAAATTTTAAATGTGTTTAAGTAAATGTGTAACTTAATATAATTTATATTTTTTTTATTTTAAATGTGTTTAAAACTATCTATTGTCTAATACTACATAAATCCGTAGTTAATAAGTATAATAGATTGATCACAATTCATGAAATAATGAGTTGTTCCCGTAAGGAGAGCAATGTCGCTTTCGTTAGTTTTCAAGGCCAGACGGAACATCACAAATTAGGAAGCCCAAATACGGTGTTTTTATTATGTGCGCGTAAACAGTCGGTATAGAAACTTTGGAAATGCTTTTTTTTTTTTTTTTTTTTCATTCGTAGTACACATTTCTTGGAAGTGTTACCCTTAAAATATATTTATTACTTTATTAGATATCTTCTTTTTGGTAAAAGATATACTTTTAACAGGCTTTTCTATTTTTATTTCGACTTTAACGAGAATATTACTGTGAAATTTTTTACATTGTTTGAAGCTTTGGATTTTTTTAAACAACTACATTCAGACGATTATTCGGATGATACGGAAATCGTTCATTTTCTACCTGATTTCGGAACAGCACCAGATGAAGGAGATGTAATAGAAATTAATTTATGCGACGATTTACACCGTGATATATCTGGTGAGGTTGAGCTTTCCGTAAATTGAAAATCAAATGTAAACGAAGAAGAATGTGATTTACTGATTAAAAAAAGAAATGTAAATAAACGCAGACTTACTATTATAGATGAAAGTTCCGACGAATCGTCAAATCGGGATATAGAAAAAACTAGACAAAATAGAAAAAAAAATATTAAACAAAATATTTCGGAAAACGAAACTCGAGCTAATCGTAAGATTTATGAGAAAGAAATGTTTGACTAGACAAAATGATCGCATATATTGCCTATATCAACGGAACGCATTTCGACATTAGAAGAAAACTATTTAGAAATAATTCACAGGAGTTTCTTTATGAAATATTTCGGATGTTTATTGATGACGAAATTATAGACTTCATTATGTCAGAAACTAAACGTTACGCTTGTGAAAAGAATGATTTAGGATTTTCTTTGACATAAAAGGAACTTCGAATGTTTTGGGTAATAATATTATTTTCAGGGTATCATTCTCTGCCTCAAGAAAACTTGTACTGGAGCAAATGAGATGATTGCAATATTATTAACAAATCGATGAGTCGGCAAAGAGATTCTAACATTAAAAAAATATATTCATCTCTGTAAAAATGAGTTAATTGACAAAACAGACAAGTTGGCTAAAGTTCGTCAATTTAATGATACATTTTGTACAAAACTTCAACAATTTGGACTATTTTCTGAAAATTGATGTATGGTCGAAAAAATGATTCCTTATAAAGAACATCATTCTGGAAGATGTACATGCGTTCAAAACCAATAAAATGTGGATACAAAATGTGGATTTTTGCCTCATCAGAATGCCATCCTTGAAATGTACAAGTGAATGTTGGTAAAGAGAACAAAATTCAACTAATAGATTACCATTGGGATCAGGAGTTGTACTAGAGTTATGTGCATTTATGCCAAATCCTCCAAAGCATGAACTTTATATTGGTAATTTTTTTACGTCTTTATAATTATAATTAGAAATTAGGGATAGGAATTTTCGGACAACTGGAACAATTCGAGAAAACAGGCTACAAAATTGTGCTTTGATAGATTCCAAAGCTTTCAAGAAAAAGGATGCAGGAGCATTTGACTCTATTACTACGGAATCGATTAACATTGTGAAATGGAATGCAATCAGTTTGCTTGTCTGGCAAATTTTGAACATATAGAAACAGTAGGTTCAGCAAAAAGATGGAGCATGGCGGATAAGAAATATATTGATAAACCGCAGCCCCATGCTATAGCATCTTATAACAAAAACATCGGAGGTTTCAATTTGCTTGATCGGTTTTTGAGTATTTATCGGCCAAAAATAATAGCGAAGAAATGCTGATGGTCATTTTACATCAACACACTAAATATGAGAGTTGTAGCAGGTTGGCGAATCCACAAGGAATGTAAAGGAAACATACTCAGATAGAATTTCTCGGAAAAATTGTTTGTCATTCATGAAATCAGAACAGAATATAGAAGAACGTCTCCGTTTGGTTCCGTCTGGATATTTGTCAAATGACGTGCGTTTTGATGGCGTGAACCATTTCCTAGAAAATGCTCGGGAACAATCTAAGTGTAAAATATGTAAAAAAAAAAAAAAAAAAATACTCACGTTTCGTATAAAAAGTGCAATTTAATGCTGCATAAAAATTGTTCAGCCGTCTTTCATATAAAATAGAGAGAAAAAATAATGTAATGATGAACATAAAGAGATATATAATGAAAATGCTTATGGAAAGGTAAAATGATTTTTTTTTTATTACAAATGTAAATGTTTATTATAATTGTAGATGTAAAAATGTCTGTTTCTGAATGCTGTAGTCCTTTTTATTTTTAAAGAATTGAAAAAAAAAACTGTTACAGCTACACGGAGGCAAAAGAATATTTTTGTAGAAAAAGTTACCCCCATTGCTGCCATTTTGGGTCATACTGTGTTTAATAAATAAATAAATCATTTTGAATTTTTCTTTTATAAGTACTTTAATGGCATCCTGTTCAGTAAGAAAAAACAATGATTCCATAAAAAATCGGTTAATATATATAGCGGCGCTTAATGGGTTAATCAAGAATTTTCAAGAACAAGCTATTTTACCATTATCCTTTTCCGGAGGTACAGCAAAAAATAAGAAACACACTTTTTCTCTTTTCTCTACCCTTTCAAATTATTTACTTGCATAAATATAACCTGTTACATTAAACAATAAAAAGAAGACTTGCTAACAAATAGCACCTAATGGGAAACCACATTACAAAAGAAAGTCAAATAATATGGACAAAAACAAAATAGAAAAATCAAAACAATTATTAAAACTCAGTTATTCAGTTATTAATTGTTGCATTTATAACACAATTTTTAAAAATGGAAAATAAAATTAATACATTTATGAATTGTTAATTAATATCAATAATTAAGTAAAATTAATATTGTTTTTTTTATACTTTGACTTTTTTAATTATTCAAAAACTTAAGCAAAATTTACTTATTTTAAACGGGTTTTCATTGGTATCTGGTAGTTGGAATATTTTGTCTAGTGGTAGTTTTTGAATGTCTAATATTATTAATATGCGCTTTTTAATTTTTAATTTTTGCTAAACTAGGGGGCTCTGCCCCCTACGAGCTACGCTCGCCAACCCCCGTTCAGGCACAACAATTTCCAAAAAGCACGCTAATTTGATCGGGTTTAAAAATATTGAAAAAAAAAAAAAAAAAAAAAACGTAGCTATCTCTCTGTAAACGGGTTTCCAATCGTTTTCCTTGGTTTGGGGATTTTTAAGGCCAAATCTGCTCCTGTTAAGAGATACAATGGCTGTTTTGGTATTTAATTAAAAGAATTAGTTAAACATTTGAAAATAAACTAACGTAAAATGAATTAAGTAAACAGTGTCATTGTCTCCCGTTATTTTTTAACACCGCTATAAGATAGTACTTTTAAATAATTCATTTTAAATGTATCGTTTCAAATCTGACGTAATTTACACCAAAGTTTTATTTATCTTATTAATATTCACGTGAAAATACTTTTGTTGTTAGAAGGAAATATTATTTGCGCTGTCTTCGAATTCACGATAATAGTTGAAAAGATTATCTCAAAATATCTCGCGCAAATATATTTTTCAATTTAAATTGTTTTGCTATATTTTCTGCCATTTTAAATATGACGTAATTTCCTAAAATTACAAGTTTTAATGCATAATGATTTTTTTTTATTTTAAGATTTTGTTTCTCTTTTAAAATATGGTTCGGCACAGATGTCATATACCCATGTTGGTGCAATTTTTTTCTGACGCCAATTTCATATACGCAACGGGTAATTAACTGGTGCTAAAGTGTCGTTATTTTTCTTGATATGGTAACCGGGATGTTGTTGTTTATGCTATTGATGTTTTCGCCAAATTGGCCTCGGAAAAAAATTGCACCAATATGGGCGTGTATGACATCTGTGTCTATGGTTCTTATGGCGTAATTTTCCTGCTTTTAACATTTAAATGATTAATTCTAATTTTAAAGTTTTTTTCTGTTTTTAATAGTCACGTGTTAATAAATTTGTAATTTGAAGTAAACATTATTGTTTGCGCTGGTTATACAACTGGCAACAGTTTAAATTAATAACATTTTCTAAAATTTGTAAAAAATATTTCTCGAAAGGCTGAAAATTTGAATTTGAAATTGAAATAAAACCTCAAAAATTAAGTCGAATAAGAAAAATAAATTCAATCTGCACACCAGGAACTTATAACGTATAAAATGATCTAAAAATGATTAAATTCTCATGCATAGTTTTTGCTCCAATAAAACTTTTTTAATGGAACGATTTTGTCCAACTTTAGCATTAAATATCTCTTAAAATAATTCTCCGATTTGAAAACTGTCTACATCATCGTGTTTATCAAACATTTCTCTATAATATCACCGATTTTCAAATTTTTTTATGCAACAGTTTTTTTAATATTAACGATGAAATATGCTTAAGCATTCAAATTGGATGCCGATCTACCCGGAATCTCTACGCAGATTTTCATTGGTCCATTTCCAAATCAAAACTTTTTTTTTTAATATATAGAAGGATTTCTGTTATTCCCGTTTTAAGTGATAAACATTTCATCTATAAAATAATACATAATATTATCGATAAGTAATCGGGCGACCGTGGCGGGATCGAGCTTAATGTTTGCTTACTTAATGATATTTTTTCAGAAAATAACTTAATGTTTTTATATTCATAGGGAGTATGTTCGCTTTCCAATCCTTTCAAATTATTGAAATAGGAAATCTGTAATGAGGCAGGAAATCCGTTTTGAATTTCCCGCAATATCATCCTCTTATCATTTGTAGTGATTGTGTGAAGGATCTCTGATTATGCATATAAACTTGACAGTTAACGGGTATCACATAAATTTGATAACATTTCAAAAATATATAAAAATAAGGAATTGGTTTATTAGAGGCGGTTAGCGAGAAACTTCTACTCATGATTTAAGGGGGGCGGGGTCTATTTTGTTGATGGAAAAATATAGTAAGCCTTTTTGTCAATAGAGGACGCTTAATTATTCAAATTGCAAAATTTCGTGGAATATTACGGTTATTTGTAAGAAAATATTTACAAGATCATAGCAGTAAAGCACTGTTATCTGAGGCATGTAGCAGATCCGGATGGATTCATGAGATTTTGTTGAGTATGGTTTTCTATTCAGATAAGGAAAATGGACTATTGTGGCACATTCAATAATTTACGCAACCCCATAGAAAAATTTACCGGTGAGCAATATTTTTACTGTAATGACTACTTAGACGTTCTTCTCCATCTGTGCTTGTGAAGGACTGCATGACTGAAGAGTTGATATATGGAGTTGATCCGTTTGTATGAAATTTAGTGTGTATAAGAGATTACGTTCCAGTAAGGTAATTATGATTATTGATTTTAGCATGCATTTTCAAGTAGTGATCTCCAGTATCTGAGTATGGCTTTCATCATGTTTTTTCCCAGTTCTCTTCTTAGAAAAACATCCCAAAATAATAGAAGAAGTTAAGCAATACAAAACAGTAACACGTGGCAGATGTATCGGCTCTTCAGTTAACGTATGTGTGTTCTCCTGAGCCTAGAATGAACAGTTATGTATAGTTATATTAACTTTTCCATGCAATGAAAAATGAGCGTTATGTGTCCACAGAAGTCAATGTACATCATTTGAGACATTCGTTAAAGCCCACCTTGTACCACAGATTAAATATTTTACACAGATATAACAGAGGAGCAAAAACCCGTACCGGCGCGATTCTAGCGCCACTACTGAGCATAGACGGGAACAAAATGTGCGAGCGCGGAATTTTATAAACATAAACTGGCACTGTCACGTTCACCTGTGGGAAAGTTTGATTGTTTGAAACCATTTAAATATCTGAAAATTTCTCTGTTTAAATGATTATAAAAAAGGGCTAAATCTTTAAGAAGAAACGTGTAAGTGCATATTTTCTGAGGTTATTTTCTTATTTCCCAGTATCTGCTTGATAATATAAAACATGTCTTGCGTTTTAAAAAGTAAACAAATACAGAACCTGCTAGTGACGCATCAATAAAAGATAGATGATATACAAATAAGACAAGTAACAACTACCTGTTGCGACCCTCCCGAAACGTTTACGACTGTTGTCACTAGAGGTTCTGAAGTTGCGATTCAGTTGCCATTGAGCTTATGGAAGAGTCATATCTGTATGAGATATTTAATATGTGCCTTGTACATACCTCTCGATTATCTGTGTTAGTTCGTAAGAGCTAGTGAGACAATTTTAATTCGTAGGGTTACATATTTAAGATGCCATGAAGGATTCGAAATACCGATGTCTTTGGTATACGAATTAGAAACTACAATTGACTTGCGCTACTTACCCCAATAGTGGACACTCAACATAGAATGCACACTTCACGCACACTACGGGTACGGGTCTCATGCACGTCGTGCACCGCTGCTATGTCGATCACACAAATGTCATGTGTTCTTGTAATTTTGAACAATAGAGAGATACTATTAGATCTGATTAATGCTGTCTGTGTCTGAAATCGTAGTAAAACTTTGATCAATACTGCCTGGCTAAGCTAGAAAAATTCCAGGAGTAGTACTTAACAATCAATGCCAACATAACATTGATAGACGTACATCTGCGAGTAACAGTAAAATTCGAAATAAGTAGTTAAACGAGCACTCGGCCTTTTAAAGGAATTTAAGAACTGGAATTCGTGAATTGCCCTGTATTTGGAGAAATTTCTTTTCTTTTCTTTGAAAAACAAGTAAGAAAAATCATGCGTACACCATATATTATGAAACGCTTTCCAACACTCCCTGAAAACTTTCACGAAACTTCGTTACTCAAGGAAATAAGGTAAATAAGATGACTAAGTAAACATTTAAAATCTGATTACCGTAGTTACCGCCCATAGCCAAATATGTATTCCAACTCTTTTCAACAGCACTGTATTTGATCTGTATGTTGATATATATTCCATATAATGGGAAAATTTCGTTTAGCAAGAAAACGTATAACAGGTTGAAATTTCTCTTTCAGTAATTTATACAATTAATTGAAAAAATACTTGAATACTTTTGTACAGCCCTGTAGTTTTCCTAGTACCTTTATTACACGCCACTATTTAGCTAAAATTTAATTCAAACTAAAACACTCTTAAAGCTACTGAAGCCGCATTTCCAGAAATTATCATCCATTGACGATATGTATCCAATTATTTGCGTGACCCTGTATATCATTTTATCTATATTCTACAAACTTTTTTTAATAAACTAAATTAAGTTCAGCGTAAAAATGCATAACATATTTAAAAACCACCTTTAACCAATTTGCGCTAATACCCAGTAACCCCTTCGAAGTATTTTGTGTAGCCCTGTATATGAATTATAGAATTTATACACACCATATAGTATGCATAAATATAGTGGAACATAAATGCGCATATCATAATTAAAAATGCATTTACAGCAATCTCCGCTAATGTATAGTACTCAGATACAATATACAATCTGAAAACTTTTGTGTGTCCCTGTAAATGCTATGCACTTCGTAATATACACGAAATAACTTATAGTAAACCTCAGCGACGTATATAAATTTCATTATATGTGAAATAGTTTACCTTAATTAAAATACGCCGCAAACAATTCCCCCTCCCTCCCAATATCATTATGTAACGGAATTCTTTTGTGTGGCCCTGTAAAAGAATAATAACTATTCTTTGCACCGCATATTATACAGAATGCATGTTTTAGAGCACTCCATAAATTCATATCAATTCTGGTATGTTTGAATGCGTGTAACATCATTAAAAATCCTTTTAAACGGTTTCTTCCCATAGGCCCTAATATAACGGAAACATTTTGACTGTCCCTGTAAATCAACTAAACATGCTACAAACTTCATTTGAAATAGGGAACGTGCCATGGTAAACGTCAATAACCACAAAAAAATTCAGGACAATCCGAGTATATTTACGGCAGTTAGAGCGCGGACAGCCGGACAGACAAACCGAAGTCATAAACACTTTTCAACTTTGTTGGAAAGTGTTAAAAAAAGTAAAATAATATCCAGAGTTAAAGCAATTTTGTCACCAACCGCACTCAAATAAACCAGTTCCTTCATTTTTAATGAACTTTTGAAGTGTTAACAAATGTCTTGGACACCCGGTATATACAAAATCCAACTTTTAGTCTATATTTAAACAGTTATTTAGCAGTACGCATAAATTTTAGTTTGACTTATTTTAAATTATCTGTCATTTACTCGAGCAACGATATATGTAATATTTCTAAACTTCGAAATCAACAATTTTAATCGCGATGTTGTATTTAATTAAAGTGAACATTTTATGAGATCACTATTGACTTGGGAGTATCTGGGAAGTCATGTAATTAAAATAAGGAATATTGGTTATATATTTATTTACTAGTTAATTTCGAATGTAATCTCGTTTCCGGCGAAATAGTACTATGTTCATTTATGGATTTGATTTTGAGAATCGAATATATACCTAACGTGAAATCTTTTCTTGTCTTTACTTGTAATATATCCTTTTCCGCAACACTGAGGAGTGATCGTTTACAATTTTTGATTTAAAACATAATTTTCATTTTATGTGTGATTGGTTAAGTTATTTCTATTTTAGAGGTAGTATCGATCCTTAGAAAATTATTTCATATTATAATCCAGAATAAACAGAAATCCAGAAAAAATAAAGCATCTGCGTAATACCATTCTATATAGAGTAATAAAGCATTATTTAAATAAATTTAAATAGTTTTTCTCGTGCTTGATTATTTAAATAATATATGTGTCAAAAATATCCTACCTTTCTTTAGTAGTAAGTATATTAATGACATACAAGTTTTTTCAATATTTATAATCACACAAAATTATACGCAAATCAAAAAGTGCAGCTTACGAAGTTGTGTTATTTTAAAATTAAAACTATCACTTTTGTTCATCGAAGATAAAACGTGTAGTTTAATCTTGCTAAGAAAAGCACAAAATTGTAAGCACAAAATTAAATGTATTAAGGGTAAAAGTATTTGCCTTCGTATCTTGAAATTTTTGTATATGGTGATAATTTAATTACATTAGACATTTTAACAATCCTTTTGTGTCATTTATAAAAGTACATAACAGGAAAAGAAAATAATTATATACTTGCATTAATAATACTTTATGTAATTAATTAAGTTGTTAAATAATTATCACATGTGAAATTTTTTTATTGTGCTGTTGAAAGGATATCTTCAATGAAGAATCTCTTAGACAAAATTTAAACTGATAAAAATCTTTAAGAGTTTACGTGTGAGTGTTTTACACGTTTTGCATTATATAATAGATTATTACCATTGTGAATTTGCTCCATTCGCTTAGTCACGTTTAACAGAGGAGGGTATGAGCAAAAGTACTAAGACGATGCTTACCTCTGATTTACCCCTCTAAAAATTGTTTAATACTTGAAACAAAAAATGTGGACGTATATGATTTATGCTACTTTTTAAAAAGGACTTGGGATAAAATTACGTTTCTCAGGCTTTTTTGTTAAATATGTGAGATAGCTAGACTTTTTGATAACGTGCTTTTTTAAAGTCGAAAAGTGCAAAAACCCATTCGCGAAAAATCAGGACATTTACCAAGTTTATTACCGATGGGTATTACCCTGATACCGATTTCTAGATCCATTTATTTTGTGAAATTGACAGTGGATTATTATGAGTGGCTGCTTCTTGAAGGCATTGCACCAACTACACAAATGTTCTTATGACAGCCATTCAGCAATCTTTCACAAGGTAGCTTAACATTGTCCATGATGTCACTAACCCATCATCAATTTTTCTATACATTATCGCATAGAGATGTTCTGTCTTTTCCTACATTATTAGGAGCGACGATACTTGCGCATTTAAAACTTCAGTATTTCATCACTGAAAAGAATCCACACAAGAAGACCACACATAGAACCCACACAGTTTGACCGCGGTTGCTCCTGAAAGCAGACTCCGCCCATGACATTTTACAACACTTAACGACACATCCGGCTTAACGACAAATGCATGAAAAAATATTCTATATACTTTTTGCTCGGAACTTGCATGGTTGGAAGTGCTATAATTAAAAATTTGGAAGCATTAATTATTAAGATACTAAAATATGTTCAATACGTTTTTTTTTTCTGACTATGCAAATTGTATATTCTGCAATTTGTTTACCTTATTTCAAACCTTATTATTTCAAAAGCTGATTTTTCTCCGTAAAGCATTAATTTATCTGAATACATGGGAATATGCCCCTGATTTACCGACATACGCACAATAAAAGGATGCAAAAAGTCAAATGAATCTGAAAAAAATACTTATTTAGAAAACTATATTTAATAAAAAATAAATTTATAGTTTTAAATTATATTCATTAAAGAATTTATAAAACACAAGTCAATTTGTGTACGATACTAACAGAACTTGACTTACTAGTTTCTGATAAAATGGTAGAAAACCATTACTAGGACAATGTCTTATGTGCTTGCATTTATAGAGAAAATAATTTAATATTCAAAACTATTTTAAAGTAAATAATTTTATAAAATTAACATGGTTTCTTTCGTCTCTCATGGTTCCTCTTCCTCGAATCAGATTCACTCCGTAATTTAAATACATAAATCATGCTTAAATAAATGCTTATGTTCGAATAGTTTGTTCAAAAGTTATTTCACAAACGTTTAATTAGAAAAAAGTTCAACCTTTAAATGTATTTTTCTTTAAAATTGGGAAGCAGTACTTTAATTTTCCTTACGCATTCATAATGGCTTCTAATTAAAGATTACTTAATATTTTATTATTCTTCAAATTACCAGGTATTTTTGAACAGTTTCGGATATCACTTGTTTACTAACAGTACTTATTATGTTACAAGATACCTTTTAATGCAAGGAGATAAAAATGAACATGAAAAGTCTTGAAACAAAATTCAAAAGTCCTTCCAGCCAGTGCCGGGAGGAAGAGGTAGCTTTCAAATTCCTTATTTTAAAAAAGCCAACTTATATTATTCAAACACACGAAGCTCAATTTTGTGGAAACCGAATATATGAGCTTCAATACTAATTATTATCAATACTAAATCATTATGAATGAGAATTTCGCGAAATTAGTCAGCTTTATACAAACTGCTTTTATTTAAAGTAACTTATATTTGGTTGAGATGTTGATGTATACTATCCACATGCCTTCTTACATGGAAATAAGCGAATACGTGTGTTATCGCGTGACAAATACAAGATCGTTTCAAAATGTTAGCCATACTAGAAAATCAAAGTGCTATAATTCAACCATTTTGATGATATAAAAAAAAGAACAAATTTTCAGAAACAAAATCTGCTCCGGAATCTTTGTATCAAGGCCAAACACATAAAAAATCTTTTTCATTTTCCAATTTTTTAATACCTCATTTTAAATTTTAAATTTTTTTTTTTTTTAATTTGAAACAAGATGGCGAATGCAGCTGGCCAACGAACTCGGTCGAGACATTGGTATGTACTATGTACAGACCAAGTAACATCCAAATCGGTTCATAAATACGCTTGTTATCGCGTGACAAAAATCAGGTCGTTTTAAAATGTCAGCCACAATAGAAATTCAAAATGCTATAACTCAGCCATTTTTTTAGATATACACGAAACAAAAACTGTTCCGGAGTCTTTGTATTAAGGTCAAATACATAAGAAAAAAAAATATTTTTTTCAATTTTCAATTTTTTGGTACCACATTTCAAATTTAAATTTTTCTTAAAAATTTAAATGGCTGCCATTTTTAAACAAGATGGCGGATGAAGCTGACAAACACATACAAAAAAAAAAAAAATATTTTTCATTTTCCAATTTTTCGGTATCTCATTTTAAATTTTAATTTTTTTTTTATTTTTTTAAATGGCCGCCATTTTGAAACAAAATGGCGGATGAAGTTGGCCAACGAACTCGGTCGAGATATTTGTATGTACTATGTACACACCAAGGTACGTCCAAATTGGTTCATAAATACGCCTGTTATAACGTGACAAATATCAGGACGTTTCAAAATGTCAGCCACGCTAGAAATTCAAAATGCTATAACTCAGCCATTTTTTAAGATATAGACGAAACAAAAACTGCTCCCGAATCTTTGTATCAAGGTCAAATACATAAGAAAAAAAATATTTTTTTCAATTTTCAATTTTTTGGTACCACATTTCAAATTTAAATTTTTCTTAAAAATTTAAATGGCTGCCATTTTTAAACAAGATGGCGGATGAAGCTGACCAACGATCTCGGTCGAGACATTGGTATGTAGTATGTACAAACGAAGTTACATCCAAATCGGTTCATAAATTTATCGCGTGACAAAATTCAGGACGTTTCAAAATGTCAGCCACGCCAGAAATTCAAAATATTATAACTCAGCCATTTTTTAAGATATAGACAAAACAAAAACTGCTCCGGAATATTTGTATAAAGGTCAAATACATAAGAAAAAAATATTTTTCCATTTTCACTTCTTTAGTACCACATTTCATATTTAAAATTTAAAAAAAAATAAATGGCCGTCATTTTGAAAGAAAATGGCGGATGAAGCTGGCCAACGAACTCGGTCGAGACATTGGTATGTACTATGTACATACCGAATTACATCCAAATCGGTTCATAAATTCGAGAGTTACAGTATGACAAAAGTCAGATATATATATATATATATATATATATATATATATATATATATATATATATATATATATATATATATATATATATATATATATATATATATATATATATAATAAATTTGCAATCACAAATATATGAAGAAATGGATAAAGTTTTAAAGATGATCCAGAAATGAACATATGAAACCAGTATGTGGATATATATATATATATATATACATATCAACTTTTGAACGGAGGGTGGTTTTGGTGTCTGGGGGTCATGATCGATGAAAATATACCAAAATTTTTTGAAATCGCTTTCCTCCGAACGGCTGCAATAGGTAGATTTTTGTAATGAACGCTACCTAAAAATCTGCTAACTTTAATCAGATACTTATCATATTTTTTCTTTGTCTATTAATCGGAAGTCATGTAGAAATATACGAATTTTACAAAACTTCTTGAATAAATAAGAACTTTATAATTATTCACAGTCGTATTGTTTTACGAAGAAATATATTTACATAAACAGTTACATAATTCATGTATTTAAAGCAATTATATTGTTTATAACTTAAATAATTATTTTATTGAGCGATTTGGGATATTTTTTTACAAATTTCTTGTTTTTGTTATTTCTTATGATTTAGTAAATTTTTTTGTTTCAATTGTTTTAAGTTATTTCGAACACAGTGGAAACAAATTCGTTTTCATTTTTTATGTGTTATAAGGATACATTTTTGTTTTATGTCTATGAAATAATTATGTTTATAATTAAAAATTTTATTTTTTAATTTTATTTCTAAATAAAAATAATTGTTCAATACGAACTTTTGATGATTTTGTTACATTATATTTTTTTTTGCAGTATCGGTATTCAGGAATTATGCACTAGTTATAACAAAAAAAAAAAAAAATGTAAATAACATAATTAGTAGGATATACATTGAGGGAATACATGAAGGATATGCATGGAATAAGTCAAAATATTCCAATAAAAAATATTTATTTTTTATATAAATTATTAAATAAAGAAAAATTAGCATAATTTTATGTAATAATTGCATGTATAATATTTATATTGAAACTATATTCAATACTATGTGTAAGATTGATGGTCATTTTCAAAAACATTTAAAAAGTTTTTGAATTGAAAAATAACCAAAACTGCTTATAATATTCCAATTTGAACTTTAAAGGGGCATACTTTGTATAAAAACTAAATTGATTCAGCATATTTTTGTTACTAATTTAAGTAGTCTGAATAGTCACCTTTACATTTTATAACAGCACGAACTCGATTTAGCTAAATGGGGTTCACAATGTTTTCTGCCCAGACATGACCATGTTGACTTTAATGCTGGAAAGAAGCTCAACTGTGATATTTCCCGGAATATGTTGCAGTCTTTTCTTCCTTATTCTCTACAAATTCTCTATTGGATTTAAATCCGACTAGGATAATCCAGAATTTGTATTTTAATCCGATTAGGATAATCCAGGATTTGGATTTAAATCCTGGAATTAGCCGGCCAGGGAATCACAGAAATTTGGTGATAGCTAATCCAGTACGTGATGAATACTTACCTGTGTCAAGGTGCTAAATCATGTTGGAGAATAAAATCGTTACCACACACATCTTCCAACGATGGTATCACAAAATTCATAAGTATTTATTGATATATCCCAGAATTATCGTTAACGATGCATAACCTTCCAGGACCACCTGCAGTCATTGAAGCACATATCATTACACTGGATGTAAATACAGTGCTCGTTTCATGTAGTTCTTATCATATTCTTCTTGCTTCATTCACCATACATGAACACCACGAGCATCCAGGTCACCATATGTTACGCAAAACCCTCTCTCGTCACTGAACAATATTATTTTCCAATCATATTGACCCCATAAAATCATTTTCTGCACCACTTCACTTTCTCCCTTTTCTGTTTAATAGCCATGACGGGCTGCTTTCTGTCAATATTCACATGCTTGTTTTTAAAATGTCTGCCGTTAAGGTATTACTTCATTGCTCTACTAACACTTTGTTGAGAACATTTTAAGTAAATAGCGATATATTGCTGATTACGACATTCTTTATACAAATCAACAATGCGATGCTTTGTTGAAAAATATCGTGTTAGACATCGGCATTAGATATACTATGCGAAAAGGTATATTTAACAATTTTGTAATTGAAATGAGATATTTGTAAAGTACTCCTTAATCGGTCTAACATTAGTTGTTAAATTTGCGGCGTGAAATGTGTAGGCTAAGTACTAGAAAATATTATTATATACACATATTTTATTATTAATATCTTATGTGATTAAAATGTTTGTATTGTAATTAATAATTATTCAGAAATGCATGTCAAAAGTGAATATGTTTTTCTATATTTTACTTTTTCGTGTTTCCTTACGTTGAAAACAAAATGAATTGTTTCTGCCCATTTTGATTTCCTGAAATTTTATTTTATCACATATATTACATTAGAATTTGTTGACCGATTTTCTTTTCAATAAAAAAAATCTGAATGTCCGCCTGTATACTAAATTAAGATTCTTTAATTCTTCTTACGTTTTGATGCAGGACTGTCTGTTTATCACCTTGACAACATTATAACGTTAGAAAATGTTTAAATTGGTTAGAGTTTATAATAAAAAAACTGCTGTACAATACAAAAATTTCCAATCTAAATATTATACAGAGAAATTCCGATATATTTCATCATAAACAAACATCTGTTCTCATCAATTAAAATTATGAATCAATATGTTTTCTTCCGTAGAAACCAGTGACAGCTAAAATTCCTAGCATTTAAATTATGATACAAATATATTTATCTTAATTAAAGTTGAAGCAATATATAGACGATATATTTACCTGAAAATAATAATTAAAAAATATATATATCATGATATTTCACGCAGCAATTAAGAAAATTAATTATCTGAAACAATAAAAATTTCTTTCATTAATTTGTGATACATAAAAAGACGACGGTATTGGGGAAATCTAATTTTCAAGGGATGCAATTTATTCGCCACTGCAATGAAAATCTTTAAAATATTATTTACAAGCAATGTTTATTTAACTCCTGGAATACAAAACTGTTTCTTAACTAATGCAAACTTTCTTACTGTATATGAATCTGCCAGATGTTAAAATTGGAAAGTATTTAAGACAGACATTCGACTACAGTAAACAGAATTACAATAAACTTCAGAATGTAAACAGAGCATCTGAAATTTTAATTAAGACATACAAATTACGTTTAAAATAATTCCCATTAAAATACTTTATCATTAGAAAACATTCAAAATAAAGCAGAGACATATATTACACACATATGTAAACAGTAATTTTTAAGAAAATGATAAGAAATATACATATAATTTATGTATTTTAATAAATCATAATTTGGTAAAATAGCTTAAAATAGAAAATTTCTTTTAATGCTTTACTTTTTACATTCTTGTATCTGAAAGGAAATGAATTATTTAGGCTCGTTTCTGTAAGCCTTCATACATGTGCATGCAGATATGCCTTTCCACCCAAATATCTGCATAATAACTTTAGGAAAAAGTATAGATTGCTTGGTGTTTAAAATGATGTATTGCAATACAACACAGAATTTTCCGTGCTGAAAATTATATGGAGAAATTCCAGTATATTGAATAATGTCAAAACGACAGAAAAAAATAGAAGACAGAAAATAAGAAAAAATAAATAACAGAAACGTTTTTATCAGTTTCATTCTTTTATAAAATTATTTAGACGATTGCATTTCTGAATGTTTTCTTTTCTCACTTTAAATTTATATTAATGTAATCTTGGAAAGTACTAAGATCGAGTTCCAATGGAAAATCCGAGCATTTTTAATCTTTTTAAATGTTTTGAGGCAAAAACAAAAACAAAACAAAACAAAAAAAAATCAATCGAAATTAAAGAAAATTTTGGACCTAATGAAAATATGCATTTGCAAAAAGTCCATATAAAATTATATCACTCTGTGATGAATTATTATTATGAAAATGTATACTCTTTCAGAAAAGATAAATTTTTGGAAAAATAATGTTAGAGGCAGACCTTAGAAGATATTGAAGCTCTTTAAGCGAAAAGTAATTTCTAATTTCAAAATGAACGATCAAAATAATGGAATATAAATGAATATACTCTAATGAATAATGAATATAATCAGAGTAAAATGCTTCTCTGAGAAAAACATTTATATACATACTTTTTGTGAAGATTAATCTGCAAGTAGTGCGTACAATAAACTACTGATACCAAATTATGCAAAAAAGAAAAAAAAAAATGAGGAAAAAAACCCTGAAAAACAGTTAAACCTAAAGAGTTTAGAAATTATCGTTTTTGAGCTTCTACAAAAATCCTGTTGTGATTTTTAAAAATAAAATGAATCGCAAAATTATAGTTTTAAGTTCATTACTTAAACAAAAATGTCTTAGTAGAGTAAAATACCTCTTTTGAGAATTTGAATTTAAAGAAATTATCAAATATTAAAAGAAATGAATTTAAAGAAATTATCTACAATATTGTATTTATTTATTACGTTTTTATCGCTTTTAAATCTTTGCATAATCTGTTCTAACACTATAAATAATTAACGTTTGCATATTTGTGTGTTTTTGCAGTGGTTAGTCGCTGGATCTTCCGAATCGATTAAAAAGAGAATGGAAGTAGAATGTTGGCAACTAACTCTGTACCAACATGGGATATATTGCATGTTGATGCAACAACCTCTAATGTGGTGCTGGGGTTAACAAGTCCCCAAATGATGGGTTTTGTAATATTGTTGCAGGAAGAAACTTAAAATTTGGTGTTGAGGTTACTTTTAAGATGTAAATGTTCGCTAAGAATTGTTTCTAAAAATTCGAAATTGAAAAGGGTGAACGAGCGTAAAACTTTCCAAAGGCATTATTAATTAATATTTATTTCAAACATTGGAATTTTAACATAGCTATAACTTTATAAACGTATATACCCAAAAGTAATCAGTTTTTAAAAAAAATCGAAATTTAAAGGCGCATTTAAAAAATAGCTCTAAAAATGACATTCCTCTGATACCGCTGGGCCTAAAAAAAATATTTTTCGCACGATGGTTACTTTTAAGATTGAAATTCTCTTTATAAATAGTTTAAATTTTTTAAAAAACTTAACTGGGTAATTGTATTTGGTTTGCTAAAAGAAGAAAATTCAGTGAAGATAGTCAAGAATGAAAAGCGAATTTTTGTTGTTGTTGTTGTTGTGAAACAGGAAATATTATGAAAGAAAAATGTTGTTATCTTTCTAAACTGCAAAAAGTGGTAACATTGCGAAGTGTACACATGTTTTCATTTTAATTCTAGTAAGATGCGACGAAGATATCTAATGATAATATATCATATTATATTATACTAGGGGGCTCGGCCCCCAGCAAGCTACGCTGGCCAATCCCCGTTCAGACACTCACGCCATCAAGTGATTTTTATTTCGACGTTTTATTTGTATTTTTATTAATGTTATACTAATTTATTTGTTCTTTTGTTATTTAAAAAAATGTCAATCTGTATAATTTGGCTATTTATATAATTTGGCGAAATTGGTCGAGGGGAGAAGTAATAACATTAAAACGTTGCTTGGAAGTGGAAATTAAATCTCGTGATTTGTTGCATTGTCACATACGCACCGGGTTTGGTGTGATTTTTTTTTACGACAATTTGGCTAAAACCTCGTTTTCAAATACCTGTTACATATGTATTTTTAAATTATTTTCTGTTATTTTTAAAATGACATAACAATAAATAAATAAAAAATTAATAACTATAGAACAAAACAATTTATAACATTTTTTGTAAATAAAAAGAAAATAAATTCAAATAAGCATTTATTAATAAATAAGCAACAATAGCCGGGGTACCATGTCAGGCAAAATAACTCCATTTTGGCGCTAATTAGGTACCCCGTTGCGTATATGACATCTGTGTCTAATATTTTCCTTTTCGTTTCATTTAAAAAAAAAGAATGAAGTAAAAGCCCTTTATTTTAAAGGTTTCAATTTTAAATGAAAGTTTTGTATTAAATAAAATGATAATGAAATACAAATTGAATTCTGTATAAAAGTAATATGATGCATTTCTTAGCATACATTTAAGGCAGGCCAAACTCGTCGCCAAATTAATTTAAAATAACCTTCTTTAAAATATGAAAAAAAAAATATTTGTTATGATTAAAATTTGAGTTGCCATCATTAGAAAAAAGTATTTAAAATTAGAAAAAAATTAATATTTCGAAAACTAATTCTAATTTTAAAATTCTAACACCAGTTTTGAGATCTGTGGATCAATACGGATTTTTGGTGTTAATTTCATCGCAAAGTATTCCATATTTTAGGAGAAATCGCCGTGAAACGTAATCAGTTGTTTAATCAGTCGTTTCATAGAATCGTTACATAAATTCGTTTCGATTCGATTCATTAGGATTTTATATATATAGGGTAGATTATTTTGTATTTTGAGATATTTACAATATAGTTTCGGCCAGTAGCTGCCGATATGGCTATAAATAAAAAAAACTGATTACTTCTTGTTTTTTATTATATATACTTTAAGTCTGACACGTTTCACTAGTTTCAACATATTTTAAAGTTAAGATTAAGCATTTGTCATAGCGATTGTCTAACATCAAATTCCTTCTTCACAAAATTCGGTCACCTGGATGTCCAGCCACACTGCCGAAGTTTGGCCTTTTTTATGTGATGAGTATAACCCAAAACTGAAGATTAGTATTTAATTTAGGCGTTTACGTACGCCACCCAAGTGTCAGAATCAATCACAATCCTTTTATTAAATATTCTTCTTCCCCACCATAGCGTTAAAGGAAGTAAGTCCAAGGTGGAGCTCATTCGTTTGGTTCTGTAAATCTCTGTAAGTATTTTGCAATGAACATGTGCCATGAGCGAGCACTATTGCCAGACCCATTCGCCATACACGTCCAAAAGTTTCCATCAAACTTTGTTAGCGTAGCTAGGTACACAATAGGACATATTTTGTTTTACAGAAGTAGTTTGTAAATTAGTGAAATGCAACGACATATGCTAAAAATTAATTGGCGAATGATTCTGTTAAAAAGTAATGAAATGCTGTACTTTTAGGTTTTGTATGTTACTGCCGGTATCTAGCAAATATTGATATTCACCGGTGAATCTTAGCGTGCATATAGTCACTTGATGTATCTAAATATTGTCAAATTATCCTTATTTCTCACTTACACAAGCAAATTTTCACATTAAACATGCACTGATGATGCATGTTTCATAAAAAATAACGTTAAAACAAAATTTTATCTTTCTAAATCATATTATAGTAAAACAGATTATGGTGTATGTCAAAATACAAGAAATCTAACAAAGAAATATCACCACATGTAAACAAACTGTTCAATCTAAAACTAACAGTACAATCTAAAATACAAAATGTATTTATACCAATAATATAGTTAAATTAAATTATGTGATTGAATTTATATAATATAAGTTATCGCAACAAGTTCAATTTTTATGACACTTTGAATTGAACAAGATTATCTTGCTTTTGCAATAGCTAAATTGCATCAAAACAATATTTTGGCTGTATTGTCTCCTCTGTGTATGTGTCTTCTCAAATTCTCGTTCCGCCAGTCTCCAGTGAACATCTGTTCCTTAATCATTTATTCCGTATTTCGCCGACGTATTTGGTGTGTGTCGAATTTCTTCTGTGCATATTAACAATATCGAGTTTCAATATTCCACGTTAACTTAGATAATAACATTCTTTGTATGCTTTTTTTTTTTTATTTCTATCCGAATGTAGGTTACTTCAGAACGATATATTAGTACTCGATACATTTAAGAAATATAAAATTGCAATCATAGTATTTAAAATTTTTGATAATCAAAACAATTTTGATTAATTTTATTTTACGAAGCTAAATCTAGAAGAAAGAAATTAATAGTGATATTTATTTAAAGTAACTTTTGTAGAAGGGAGAACATTCAAAGTTTTAGAAGAAGAAGCAACATCAATTGAATTTCCCCATCATATAGCTTTATTTATAAAACTTCGATGCAAAATATCATTGCTACAGATATTGTATATTTTCAGACGACTATCTGTAAATTTACGATTTCGTACTGTACTGTTAGTGCCATTACCTCATTTTATATATAATATTTATTACAGTATAATCTAAAGAGTTGAAAAAACACTCCAGGTTTTTAACCAACAGCGAAGGCAGCAGCGGCCTAACTCTTATTTTATAACTGAGATAATAAAACGCTAGCAAAAAATAAATACAATAACTGTTAATAATGAGAGAAATAGCAATATTGTTAAATTGCAGCGTATAAATTTAAATATGTATGGCTTACGCACTGAATACTACCCTAAAATAATTGGTTTATTGTTGTTTTTCTAGTTTTGTATATTTTTATTTTATAGCTTAATCATAATTATATTTAAACATATATATATATATATCCTGTACGGTACTATCAGAGATTTTGCTTTAAAGAAATAACGCCATTATATAAATTTTCATTAAATATATGATTAAAGATACAAAATTATGCTGTTACATTTTCAGAAAAATAGTGCTGAAGGATACATATCTAAGGTTGGAATAAACTATATTTTGGTTTGTAAATAATAATTTAAAAACAAAAACCTAACTTATCTAAAAAGACTACTGTTTTAAGCTTTGTATGATATCTCTAAAATTGATGTGAGACAATAGGAAATATTTTCTGTCATTTACTCGGGGTAGATATTAGGAGTTATATTGATTTGAAAATCGATCCATGGTTATTTTTTTTCTTCATAATACACCTCTCTTCACTGTATTAAGTAACATTTTCCGAAACAACAGAAAAGACATGAAGTGAAATATTAATAACGTAATGAAAATATATCCATTACAAATACAAAAAGTCCTCTTTTACATGCCTCACTGTATAAGTGCAACTTATACAATACTTTCGTTTTTTAAAGCAGACAATTAATTTAATCAATTTTCAATTGATGAAGAAATATTTCAGTCACAATTTAGATATTGAATGAGAAATAGAACGTAATTTATGAATATAATCTTATCTCAGTAGAATCCATGTCAGGGTTCAATTGAAAGCTTAGTTTGGCAGATTTTTATACTATCTATTTTGATATATATGTCAAATGGCCCAGTTTACAATAAATGACAATATTCTATTTTATTATGCTGTAATATTATGAATAATATAACAAAAGATACTCCGTACAATTTTAATTTACTGCATTGAAATTAATGCGTCTTTATAATTAATTAATAAATAACTATCACAACTATAAATGAAGACGTAGCACAAATGCATGTTTAACATTTAATTAACACTTAACAAAACAACCCACGTTATATTATAACAGACATCACAGAATAGAATATTCTACTAACTTTTTACAAGTAGTTTTCATGAATTCGGGAGGGAATTTGTGGTGCTGTCATTTATACGTTTTAAATGGAAACAGGAAATATGAAAGCTCCCCCCTCTAAATATTTAAGTCGACCAAGAACTCTTCTTTACCTACTTGATCTTATCAGAACCTGTGGAGAATAAGAATTATTTTTTATAAATTAAGCAGCATAAACCAGGGCACTAGCGGGAACTGAAAGTTTTGGCAGTATTGAAGGATAGTCAGTTGATTTAGGACTTGAAGAATTAGGATCAGGAATGTCAGTTGGCAAAGCACCTGTAGTATTTAGATTATGAGACTCAACTGTTGGCAGATCTGTGATAATAGGCTGTATTGATGGATAATCCCCTTTTTTCACTATCCCATTTTCACTTCTGAAATTTACTACATAACATTCTTCTGAATTTGGAATATTCACTAAAGAAATCTCTGAACCTACATTAGTTATTTGATCAACATGCCTTTTCCAAACATTCGAACCAACTTCAACTGTATAATGTACTTTTCCTTCTCTTGCTATAATTCGACCAATTTTGCACTTGGCGTCTGGGTAAAACTATAGGATCAGGGCATGTAACTCGGAATTAAATGTATTAATTATATGTATTATACATTAAACACAGATATTTGCAAACACATATACATTCCATTAAATACACGGCTTAAAACATGATTTAAAAGCTTTACCTCATTCGTCTGCTTCTTAAAAGAACATCGTTCATCACTTCTCTCATCTACAATTCTCCGCGCCAAAACGTCACTATCTTTTTCTTTATATCACATCGATTTATTTCGGCCGATTTCGGCCAATTTAGGCACGCCTCCAGCATTTCGCTGATCTGTAGAGAGTATTTCTCTGCGAGTAGCGTTCGCAAGTCATTGAACAAACTGCACATGAAAAAGTAGAAAGTAATAAAGCCTTCCCTCATAATTTATTACATTCTGGTTAATTTCAAATTCTTTTATTTTAACTGTGACCTTTTCGCATCTTTTTCATGATGCAAAAATTTTGTAACACTTGGCACTATCAAGTCTATTTTTGTTCTTATATGCCGTTTTAGAAATACAGTTGAAGGACTTGTGGCTTCATTCTATATTGCAAAAGGAAGCTGTTCAATTCCATTTGCAAAGTACCATATTTTGATGCTAAGGCTTTTAGTCCACGTTTGAGAATTCTCAAATATATCTTATACTATCCATTTGTAACTGGGCGATATGGAGCACTGAACTTTTATTTTACACCATGATTTTTCAAAAATATCTTAAATTCTGCTGATGTAAACTGTTTAGCATTGTATGATACTGAAAAAATAGGGAAACCGTATCGTGCAAAAAGTGAAGAACGACAACTAACTGTATTTTCTGTAGTTGTAATGGGAAAAATAAATCTTCTGAACATTTGCTATGGGCATCAACCACTTAGAGAAGCATTTTCCCATAACAGACCAAAATAATCAATATGAATTCCTTGCCATGGAACTGAAGGCCACTCCCAATGAGGTGTGTTTATTTTAGGAGAATTATTTTTCAAATTTACACATGTAGTTAACTTTCGTGCAAGATCTTCAATATATCGGTCTGTTCCTGATCACCATACAAAATTACGGGCTGAAGACTTCATTTTTACTATACAAAAATAACCGAAATGTAATTCCTTCAATATTTGATTATTATAAATTTCTGGGATAGCTACACTACATCCTTTTAAAATGCAACTATGTTGAAGAGTAAATTTTTCTTGTTTACCGCCAAAACGTAAATTTTTAGAAATTTCAAAACCAGAAATGAGGTGATGAAAAATTTGTCGTAAAAGAAGATCAGATTTTGCAGCTTAAGCAGTAAATTTAGAAGTTAAATTCAAAAGAGAAAATTGATTATTTTGAAGAATTTCAGATTCATTATTACATGATAGGAATCAAATTGTTGAGGTAAATCGTCACTATGTAAAGGAAGACGTAAAAGAGCATTAACATTTCCGTGTCCAGTAGTTTTCTTATAATGGATATCATATCAAACGTTTGTAAATAAATTGCATTCTAGCAGCAGATAAAACAGGAATACATTTAGAAGGTACAAAAATGCAAACTAAGGGTTTACTGTCATTAAATAATGTAAATGTGTTACCATACAAATATTGAAAAAAATTCTTCGCCCCAAATATAATACTCAGTGCCTCTTTATTAATTTGACTATACGTTTTTTCTGCATTAGTCAAAGTTCTGGGCACAGACCCGAAGGGATTTCAGTGTTACCTCGCATCACATGCGAAGGAACTGCAGATATACCGTTAGAAGAAACACCAGTAGTTAAACTAAACGTAATTTTGGGTTAAAGTGAGTAAGAAACCCGCCAGAAGTAATTTCTTTTTTTATACTTTTAAATGTTTGTTCACACTTAGAAGACGAATTATACTTCACATTTTTCTTAAGCAAATTATTTAAATGATGTGCGTTGTAGGTAAGATTCATACAAAATTAGCATAATATGTAACTATACGTACAAGAGATTTAACCTGAGATACATTTACTGGTCTTGGACCATTTAAAATTGCCTTAGTTTCATCTTGTGTTTTATGAATGCCATGTTTATCGACTTTATATACACAATAAGAAATCTCATCTAAAATAAAGAATTATTTTTCTTTACTTATCCTAATATTGTATTCCTTTAATCTTTCTAATACTTCCTTTAATCGTTTTAAATGAATTTCATATGTGTCATCAGTAACTCCAATATCATCTATAATAATTGTAACTTCCTCAATTCCGCTTAATATATGCTCACTTTTTCTTTGTCATATAGCAGGAGAACTAGTAAGACTCATTGGTAATTTAAGGAACTAGAATAATCCTTTTGGTGCATTAAGTGCCAACAATTTTTGTGACTTTTCATTTACAGGTAACTGAAGATATGCTTGATTTAAATCAATTTTGGCAAAATGTACATCACCACCTAATGTACCTAAAATATCTGCTATCTTGGGTAATGGATACTTTTCAACTTTCAGAAATTTCTTTAGTGTGACTTTAAAATCAACACATAAGGAATTTTTCCAATTATGCTTAACCACTGGAACTATAGGAGTAGCCCACTTAATTTTTGTTACCGGTTTAATAATACCTTCGCCTACTAACCTTTGTAATTATTCTTTGACTGATGCACTTAGCGCATAACTGACAGGAATAGATTTGCAAAATACGGGTATAGTATCTTTTTCAAGTAAAGATCTCACTTCAATCCTTTAATTTCCCCAGACTTATGAGTAAACAAATCGAAAAACGCATGTAACAAAGCTTGTAATATATCGGAATAATTTGCAATTTCATTTACATAACAGATTTCAAGTTATGTGGAAAAACATCCGATTCAGATATCCAATTTCTGCCAAATAATAATGGGAAATTATCTTTTTTATCAGATACAACATTACATTTTTTTTGTTTTATTTTCATCGTTAACATTTACTTCAACATAACCTACAGGTTTAAAATTTTCACCATATTCAGTTTTTAACTGAACTTCAGAAGAACAAAAATTATTATCAGGAAAAAAATATCTGCTAAATATTTTTAAAGGAACTGCAGAAATTCCATATGCAGTATCTAATTTCACATCAGCTCTAGACTTGTTCTAAATTAAAACAGTTAATTTAATAGGATTTCATTATTTATGATATTTGACAGCGTCACCATAATGTGTCTTTATAAATAATTACTAAGTAATTTTCTCAACTATAAATGATGAGGTTGATCAAATACACATTTAACATTTAATTAACATTTAACAAATAAACACACATCAAATTTGAACTGCCATCACAAATTAGACTATTTTGTTTACTTTTTACAAGTACTTTCATGAATTCAAGAAGAAATTTGTTGTGCTAATAATCAACACGTTTCAAATAGAAACATAAAATATGACAAGTATTAAGTTCAATAAAAATAAAATAATAATTCACATCAACATAATTTAAAATAAATATTACATGCAATAACATGAAACTATATAATAAATCAATTTGAAGTCACTAACGATATGTCACATTAGATCCCAATTCGAAATGTCCTGTTAGTTTTCTAATGATTTTGTAATTAATTTAGTCTTATTGTAAATAAACTATTTATCCACAACACAAAATAATGCCTGTATATATGAATAGCGTCAAACGCTTCATAATCATTTGCAAAGGACTTAAAACAAATCTAATGCTTTAACAAAAATGGTGCTTATGAAACACAGGGCTCGCAGCGTTCCTAAAATTTTGGCACTTTACTACCAGTATTTTAAATCAAAAATCTTCCTGGCAGTTTCCTTTAATTTCTACAATAGAATTCTACAAAAAAATATTATCGTATTAAAATTGTGGTAGTAAAGTGTGAAAATTTTAGGAACGCTGCGAGCCCTGGAAACATAAAAATCTCTGCGTTTGATTTAGGAATTTTTTTTCTTACTTTGCAATCATGTAATAAAAAACAAAAATCAGTACACATACTCGCGTAATTCTGCTACTGCTAATTCTTGACTAAAAACTGAATACTTAACTGATTTAAATCATAAAAAAATACTAGTATTATTCACCCCAGTCTTCCTATTTAATTTCATAAAAAAATTTCATATTGCTCACTCGGAAATAATACAATACAAGCAAGTACATATTTAAGGACAGGCATAAGAAAATTCACATTTTATTACTGTGAAATAAAATTATAACTCTTAATTCTGGAAGAACTGTAAAGGTGTGAATAAAAGCCTAAAACACTCGGAAATAAAACGTGAAAATTTGAGTAAGTAACTTTGAAAGTATTGAGTAATTTAATTTCGTCAGACACAATTCGCTTCCCTTTTGTGGCGGAAATCAGGCACATAAGCGTCATCTTGAAATTTTCTATATAAAGGAGAGAATGAAATCTTCCCTGCTGAAAGATTTACTTAAATCAGGTCTTCTAGTGCAATAAAACGCAAAATAATTTTTTTGGATTTCTGTCACTTTCATTGCGAGTTAGTGATAACCGATTATTACTAATAAATCTTGTATTTTACTTAAACAATCCTTTTTCTGAATTAGAGGATTGAGTAATTTAATGTCCCCCACACACAATTCGCTACCCTACTTTGCCGAAAATTTGGCATACAGTGTCATTTGAGTTGTTCAGTATAAATGCACTTATCAGACCTTTACTGCCAAAAATGCACCTAAATAAGATTTATTAGTGCATTAAAACGCAAAATGAATTTTTCTGGTGTGAGTCACTTTCTGGCGAGTTGGTTATAACAGTTTAATACTAATACATCTCACAATTTTACTGGAGAAAGAATTTTGCTAAAATATCAAGCACAAATTACGATCTATAGCATCCAGAAAGTTTTTTAACTTCTACTTTGTCAGAAAGTCGTAACTCCACTTCCAGGATTCTTCACCAGCTTTCAAATACTTTTCACTAACTGATTAAATAGTTAAATTTAAAAGCCGCAATCTATATTACTCTCTTTAAATTGCAGAATTATACCATGTTGAAAATCTATTGTGATATGAAATAATGATACAGTATGTAACATATCAGATTAAAATTTTTGTAGACAAAATTCAGCTGTAAATTTGACATGGAGATTTGTCAAATAGTATTTCTAGCAGATAGATATTTGCTTGGCATTTTAAGATTTCGTCTAATGATATGAAATTTATTTCTTTACTCTTTAAGTATTTCCATTACAGTATTTTAATTTAACAAATTTGCATATACAACGTTTAAAGATAAATCTACACATTATGTCTTAAAAAACATACTCGCCAAACTTCCGATTTTAACAGTAAACCTCTGTTTAAATAACATATTTGGTAAACGGATTTATATTTATCGAATAAAATCCTGTAAATTTTGTATGACTTCCACATAAAAGCAAAGCACATTTAAGAAAAAACATTTTCTGGTTTTCAAAATGTGAGTGTTATTATTATTATTATTATTTAACCCGGGAGAACGCTCGCATACCCAGGGTATGAATGGTTTTCATTTTGTCACCAATAAATACAAATAAATGTCGTTATCTCATTTAACCTTCAGACTACCAAAAAAAAGTATATGCAAGAACTACCATTCGGGTCCATTGGACCCATATGTAAAATATATAGGATTTCAAAATATACAAAACACCCATTTATCTACAATGAATATATTTGTTATTAATGCACCTTATACAATATATAAAAGTGATATATATAGTAATAGAGTAAGAAAGTAACACATACAGTAAGAAAGTAATATATATAGTATATTATAATGACTACAAAACGTTTTTCATCATAATAAAATTATTCTGTACATGAAGTACAAATAACGACGGAATGTTCTCCGCAAACATTTTTCGTACACTTCTTGCATAATGTTCGTGTTTTTCGATATTTTTTAGAGGGACAAATATGACATCTTGATTTTTTTCGTGGCGGTTCAAAACTATTTGCGTAAAGTTGTTCTGAAGTAGATGTTGAGACGGCGATACCTCCTTCACCTACTAATTCTTCTGCAAGTTGAATAATAAAATTCCGCCTTTTTTTCATTTTCGGATCACATTCAGCATTCAGTGACAACCATATTATGTATGCATTCATCGCACTTATATCGATCATATTATAAAATACAATCAAAGGCCACCGACGTGTCATGCGTTTCACACTATATGCTCTTACCCTTTTGTCCATCGCACCTACTCCGCCTTTGGTTTTATTATAATCTAGGATTATTTGTGGCTTTTTTTCTAAGCTGTTGTCAATATCATAAGTGTTATGCATTGTGCTTAGCAAAGTAACAATTCTACCTTTTCTGGGACAGTAAGAGATGATGGTCGCCTTCTCTTGAAACCCAAATAAAGTAGAATATACAGAACGATGTTTTGGATTTGTGAACACAGCGGGTAATTCAGGTTTATTTTTTCGAATTGTTCCAATAAGAGATAATTTTTTTGAAGTAAGATGTGTTGCTAATGCATATGACGTAAAAAAGTTATCACATGTAATATTACGACCAGAATTTTCAATTTCCTTCGTCAATCTTTTAACTACATTTTCTCCCTGATGAGATTCTCTTACTTCATTTTTGCCTGTATATAGTTCCAGTTTCCAAGCATACGATGTTACGCTGTCACAAATAACCCAGAACTTCAATCCATACTTTCCAGGTTTAGATGGCATATACTGACGGAAAGGACATTTTCCACGAAAAGAAACTAATTGCTCATCGACAGTCATAGACCAATTAGGAATATAAGGGTCTTGTAAATAGCTATTCCACAATTCAAAGCATTCTCTTATTGGCTCTAATTTATCAGTTGATCTTCTTTTACGCCTCTCAGCAGCATCATCAAATCTTATGACACGTAATATACTTGTGAATCTATTGCGACTCATAATGTCCCGAAATATTTGTCTTCCATTTTTTATGCTCCAAAGTTCGCTTACTGTTTCATTTTTCGATTTATATACTCCAATAAGTAATAAAAGTCCGATGAATTTTTTAAGTTCTATAATATCTATAGGTTTCCACTCTTTATCGAATACTCTATTGCCTTCCGCGTTTGTCCATTTTACTATAATTTCCAAAAGTCTTTTTCGGAAATAGATAAGAAATGAGGATGATATGGAATCCACTTCACGATTTGCAAATCTTGAAGGTCCAGATTTTTCACGTAAAATATTGATTTCAGTACGTCTTCCTTGTGGTCTGGCAACTTCATTCTTATACCAGATCTGTGAATTATTTTTGGAAACAAAAGTAGAATTTGAAGTACTTGTGGTTGCTACATTTACTTCATTGGAATCATTATCAGATTCTGAGTAGGAATCAGAAATTTCATTATGTATTTCAACATAATCTACTTCACCTTCATCAGACGACAGATTTTCATCATCGGTGTCGAATTCTATATCGTCCGGATTTTCCATAATTTTTTGAATTTCCTCTTGAGTCAATACTTTTTTTCTGTTCATCTTCAATTCAGTTTTTAACAAAAAATAAGTTAGGAAATAAGAAAATGATGAATATTTGTAAAATAACAAAGCACGTACAAACTACACTTATTACTTGTCTTCAAATATCAAGTCCTATTTTCAATGAAAAGACTCAAAAACATCAATAGACACCATTCGCTCACTAACTGTGTCTGTTGATAAATGACTCTCTGAACCAGAAGTAACCTTTTATATATAGAGCACGAAGTTTACTAGATCAGTCTAGAATGTTCTCAAAACTTCACTATAAAGTCGCCAAATTTGGCGAGATTGGCGCTAAAAATCCATCGCCAAATGGGCGATAAACAGCCAATTATGGTAACCCTGTTCCTCCTCATGATTTATGGCAACCCTAGAAAAAGAAAGCAACAGTATATTACGTTCGTTTTAATGTTGGGTCCAATGGACCCGCGTGGTAAACAATGAAACAAATTAAAAATAGGTAAAAAATTTCGAACAAAATTTTAATCGCAATTGCATATACATAGAGGAGACAATTGCAGGAAAAGTCATGTAATCGCGAAACTTTGAATGCTATTTTTCATGAGAAAAATTTACATTAAATATTGCTGTCGGGTCCAATGGACCCGTCTGGTAGACGGAAGGTTAATTAGAGATAATTTTGCGATAATAGAAGTTGAAGATTACTTTTATCAAGATAGTGACGACAATTGTATAAACCGTTTGCACTCCGGGTCTATCGGTCCCGGCGGGCGTCCTCGCGTGTTAAAAGCTGAAGGTTTCCAACTATGAAAATTTCCCAGAATCCAACTTTATAAATAAATACCTTTGGTCACAGAAATATTCTTATGGAAATATGGATACAGTTGGGGTAAATTTAATTACTCATAAAATATGAGTAATTCAAATTTTATGTAATATCTTGAAAAAAAAAAAAACTTTTTAAACCTATGTTTTTACTTTAAAGTGTGCAATTATTTTATCAAATTTAATATAAAATTTTATTGTGTTCGTACGAAAATTTTTCACTGTTATTTTAGACTATTCTTAAATCATAATGTACTATACAGTTATATGCATAGTTTCTATGCGTTTCTCTTAAAATATTATAATCCAAATAGCTTGTTTTTTAACATTTTCAAATATCGGATAAAGTATTAGACATATTTTAGTCTATCAATAATAAAATAATATATATATATATATATATATATATATATATATATATATATATATATATATATATATATATATATATATATACATTGTGTCATTAAATTAATGGATTAGATTATAACATGTATAGACTAAATTTATACTACGATATAGCTTACTTTTACGGGTGTGTTTTGAAATCACCGATGTACTTCATAATTAAAGACCTTGTAGATAATCAGAAATTAGAAATTCATATTTTATTTAGATTATAATTATTTTGAGCAATTTAATAAAAGTTTCAATAATACAGTGTAAAATATCATAACCATTGATCTTTAGAATGGCACACATTTTATGTTATTTTGATAAAATATTTTTTTTAGATATTTATATATGGTAGTATGGGCAAAAAGGGAATAAACCTGAATTCTCACGAAATATATATTAAAAGCACATATATTTTTAACGAAGTAATTTCTAAAATATTATGAATAAAAACCTTAAAGATTTACTTATTAATATACAATTATCATATCAATTTTTAAAAACAAACATCTTTTCTTTTCATGAAAACAGTTCTCACTTCTTTATTAAAATATTCACCTACACATAATAAATCAAATTTTTAATCTAAAACCTGTAGAAGTTTTTTTTTAATATTATATTGAAATTTAAAACTTCAACCCAGTTTTTTGAAACATTTTTGACTATATGTTAAACTACTTCTCAGCAATGAATTTAATCTATAACTGTCTTTCAGTTGATGAATGATACAATGCAGAAAATCTATCGTGACGTTAAAATACTGATACGGTGTGTAACTTATCAGATTAAATGATGGATAGCTGAAATTTAGTTTCGGATATTGTACGAAGTGTTCTGGTAGTTTCACGAATGTATTCTGAAATGATCGATCTTCTTCTATATTAAACACTTTCGTGATAATCTGAAACATGTTTTTGTTACATCTTTATTGTATCATTTAGTTTGATTTAAACTATAAATTTGCTTATATGCTTATATATATATATATATATTATATAAGAAGCATCTTTAGAAAGATTTTAAAAAAAGTTCAGTTCATACGTTTTCGTATGTAAATATCTGTATAAATCTCAATATTCGTATATAACTAGTGATACGTGCTGAGTAAGTTCACATGTCTATTTCTGATGCAATTTATATACAAAATTAAATCTTATACTGATGATTTATGAATAAACAAAACGTATCAATTAATTGCTATATAATATATTAAATATTGTTCCATAATGTAAGTAAATAGTGTATTTTTCCTTACTATGGAATTTAATTTAAATTTTTCATAAGGATCATTTCAAATGTTATTTAATGTCCATCTAATAGTACCTAATATTACCTAATTAACAAAATATAACAAAACATTATATTATTTTATAAATATTGATCTTATTTTGAAAGAAGGTCTTATTATTAATTTTAGTAAGGTGAATATTTCGTTTTTAAAACTTTAAATAGAAAAATTAATACATTGCTTGAATATAATATTTTACTTAAATTACAAATTTACAGTAAATTTTATTACAGACGTTTTCCTACAACCAGAAAAGCATTTTTAAATGTATGTCCTCATTCAGTATTAAGTGATATCAATGAAAATTCTTAAATCAAACAGAAAAAGTGTGTTGAACTATTCGATTGGTAACTAGAAATTCTCTGCATGTCGACACAGTTTCTTCTTTTGATCAACATTTACCACCGTCAACAATAAACATCTCTAAGCTAGGGATATCTGTTTATTTTACAAGAACATTTTTAATGTAGTTTTAATTATCAATAAAGGTTTATACACAATACATTATAGTTATCCTTCTATATATAAAAAAAAGTTTTGATTTGGAAATGGACCAATGAACATCTGCGTAGATATTCCGGGTTGATCCGCATCCAATTTGAATGCTTAAGCATGGCATTTCATCGTTAATATTAAGAAAACTGTTGCATACAAAAATATGAAAATCGGTGGTATTATAGAAAAATGTTTGATAAACACGCTGATGCAGACAGTTTTCAAATCGAAGAATTATTTTAAAAGATATTTAATGCTAAAGTTGGACAAAGTCGTTCCATTAAAAAAGTTTTATTTGAGCAAAAATTATGCATGAGAATTTAATCATTTTTAGATCATTTTATACGTTATAAGTTCCCAATGCGCAGATTGCATTTAGTTTTCTTATTTGACGCATTTTTTGAGGGTTTATTTCTATTTTTAATTCAAATTTTCAGCATTTCGAGAGATGTTTTTTACAAATTTTAGAAAATGTCATTAATTTAAACTGTTGCCAATTGTATAAACAGCGAAACAAATTATCATATCAAATATTTCTTCAAATTAAAAATTTATTTACACGTGACTATTACAAACAGAAAAAAAAAAAACTTTAAAATTAGAATTAAAGGATTACATGTTAAAAGCAGGAAAATTTTACGTCATATTTAAAATGCCCAAAAATATGGTAAAACAATTTAAATTGAAAAATATATTTGCGCGAGATATTTTGAGATAATCTTTTCAATTATTATCGTGAATTCGAAGACAGCGCAAATAATATTTCCTTCTAACAACAAAGTATTTTTACGTGAATATTAATAAGAGAAATAAAAGGTTGGTGTAAATTACGTCAGATTTGAAACGAAACATTTAAAATGAATTATTTAAAAGAACTATCTTATAGCGCTGCTAAAAAATACCGGGAAACAATGACACTGTTTACTTAATTCATTTTACATTAGCTTATTTTCCAATAACTAATGTGTTTAATTAAATACGAAAACAGCCATTGTATCTCTTAACAGCAACAGATTTGGTCTTAAAAATCCCCAATCCAAGAAAAACGAATGGAAACCCGTTTACAGAGAAATCGCTACTGTTTTTTTTTTTTTTTTTTTTTTTTTTTTTTTTTTTTTTTTAATTTAGTATTTTTAAAGCCTATCAAATGCGTGCAATTAGCGTGCTTTTTGGATTTTGGTGTGCCTGAACGGGGGTTGGCGAGCGTAGCTCGTAGGGGGCAGAGCCCCCTAGTACAATATATAGTGATATATTTTTCAGAAAAAATTTCAATAACTTTTTTATGCTGTAGTACTTACATTTAAAAAAAATATATGTCCACATGATTAGTGGGTTTTTTAAAAAATCCATTTTTTTAAGGTAGTGAATTTAAATGATGATTACTAGAACGTCGAATTTATAATGTTGCATTTATCTGTCTTTCAAACTATTCATTTACTGAAAGATACTCAGTATAAACGGATATAAAACATTCTGCAAAATATCTGGCGACTTTGAATAAAATTAAATGTGAAAAAAATAAGTAGTTGAAATATATATATATATATATATATATATATATATATATATATATATTATTTCAAAATTAATGAAAAATTACCGCATGAATGGCGCTACAGCAGCACATATCAAATGCAATAAAACATATTACATCATTTCAAAATGCCTAAACACCATAACTCCAAAAGGAAGGTGTATATCTGCAGAAATTTTTTAACTATAAGATACATAAAAGAACAAGAAAGCAGGTAAAAAAACAAAAACAGTCAGTTCTTCATCAGTGGGATTACAGACAAAAAACTAACTCCACACCCACTTTTAAAATTTGCAGGTTTCTGAACACACGCCCACCCTGCATTCAATATTGAAAAACTATTGTCATTTTATTAAACAAATTCCATAAAAAACTAAAATAACTCAAAATTAAAACTAACAAACATAATGTTAACAATACAAAAATTATCATACAAAAACAAAAAACCTTTAATAAAAAGTTTTTTTAGAAAAATACTTAAAAAATTGCCATTAAAATAAAAACAAAAGAAATTAACTTAACATGCATGAATGCAGAATAAACGTGCGTCCCCCCCCCCCAAACCCGCAAAAAAATTTCTCAAAACACGAAAAACAGTAATACCTGTATAATGTTTCTCACCCGTCAACAATAAACAAATAATTTTTCTTCCAAAGCCATTGTCAAATACCAGAATTCCAGGTCTGCAACTTTCTTTCGTTTCAATTCATCAATACACACCCGTTCCTTTAACAAGACTTTAGGATGCCTATTTCATACAGAAAGTTCCAGAAAGCGGCCATCACATGTTCACGCCGCTAGTCCACATCGTTGCCATTCACTTTTTAGAGTCTTTAAATAATATTTCAAAAACTTTATAGGGTAAAAATTATTGTAAAATAAATTAGCCAACAACTTAAATATCTGTTTATAAAAATTATTGTCTCTGCCATAAATTTTATTGAAACGTATTAATTGATTAATGATAATATTTATGTAAATTTTTTATGCAAATTTGAAAACCAATGTGGCATGCTTCTAGTAAAAAATTGAAAACTATTTCTCTTATCGTACAAATCCAATATCAATTTATTATCAATAATTTTAAATAAAATATCCAAAAATTCTGCATTATAATCATCACTGTTTGCTCTATTCAATTTTAAACAATTTGGATATATAATATCATATTCATTAGAAAAATCAAAATTAAAAATCAAAATGTCATCAATATACCTAAAGACCTTTAAAGACCTGTTATATTTTATAGTATACTTATATTCATAATAAAACAAAAATAAATTTGCTGCTGTACTAAAATATTTTGTCCCCATCCGTATACCACATATCTGATTAAAGGCATTATTGTTAAAAGTTACATAATTATTATAAAAACAGAAATGACATAATCTTAAAAATAAATCTCTATTTATATTTAATTCATCATTTATATTAAAATCATCAAAAATATTCATTAAAACATCATAAAGTGAATCAATAGGTATATTGGTGAACATTTTCAGAGGAGTCAAAGGCAATTTGTCCAGAATTTCAACACTATTATCAATTGACCAGAAATAACTATCCTTCTTAAATTTATACTTTAAAATTTATACTTTATTTATACTTTAAAGTATAAATTTAAGAAGTAGACTAGCGGTATGAACATGTGATGGCAGCTTTCTGGAACTTTCTGTATGACATAGGCATCCTAAAGTCTTGTTAAAAGAACGGGTGTGTATTGATGAATTGAAACGAAAGAAAGTTGCAGACCTGGAATTCTGGTATTTGGCAATGGCTTTGGAACAAAAATTATTTGTTTATTGTTGACGGGTGAAAAACATTATACAGGTATTACTGTTTTTCACGTTTTGCGATTTTTTTTTTTTTTTTTTTTTTTTTTTTTTTTTTTTTTTTTTTTTTTTTTTTTGCGGGTTAGGGGGGGGGGGGGCGCACATTTATTCTGCATTCTGCATTCATGCATGTTAAGTTAATTTTTTTTGTTTTTATTTTAATGGCAATTTTTTAAGTATTTTTCTAAAAAACTTTTTATTAAAGCTTTTTTGTTTTTGTATGATAATTTTTGTATTGTTAACACTATGTTTGTTAGTTATAATTTTGAGTTATTTTAGTTTTTTATGGAATTTGGTTAATAAAATGACAATAGTTTTTCAATATTGAATGCAAGGTGGGCGTGTGTTCAGAAATCTACAAATTTTAAAAGTGGGGATGGGGTTATTTTTTTGTCTGTCCTCCCACTGATGAAGAACAGACTGTTTTTGTTTTTTTACCTGTCTTTTTTGTTCTTTTATGTATTTTATAGTTAAAAAAATTCTGCAGATATACTCCTTCCTTTTGGAGTTATGGTGTTTAGGCATTTTGAAATGATGTAATATATATATATATATGACATTATATGCCAAGTATTTTTTCTTTACATTAGATATAATACTAAAACAATTACATAAATATTTTTCATTTACTTTCATTTTTTTAAACTAAAATCTAATTACAATCTAATAATTATTCTTAAAATATTTTCTGGTGACGTACCCAATAACCAGAATATGTTTCCACATTTTTAGAATTTACTTATCTTAATCTTAAATCTAATAAACTTCGAACTCTGTTAAAATTTAATAAACTTGTGATAATTAAACTTGGAGTTTGAAACAAATTTTTAAATGTAGTTATGTTTAATTTTCTATAATCTGGCAATATTTCTAACGGCAGCTCTTTTGTTAATAAAAAAACAGGTAGCAGATTAACCAAATTCTTAAAATTTCTTAACTGGAAGATGTAATCTTTGAAAATTATTCTTGTTCGACGGTGAAAAGGTAGTACAACTTTGTAAAGAAGCAGTGCCTACATGAAATTAAAGTTAAAAGTACACTTTTTTCTAATTTGTGTTGCTAGAAAGTTGAATTGTTTTAGATGCAATTTAAAGAATAATTGGAAAATATTTAAATATAATCTTAATTGTGTTGCTTATAATTATATAAGGTTACTTGTTTATACATTAATAACTTAGATGTTTATTTTAAAATTTTATTTCATAAATTTCATTATTGTTGAAAAATACATGAGTTAATGTGATAGAACTTGGAAAAAGTTTTCATAATTTTTAGAGATCGAATATACACCATATTTTCTATTATTTATGGAAACATTTATTTTTATTTTTATTTTTTTATATATATTTTTTTTATTTTTTTACACTCTTTATATCAAATTCTATGAACCCAATATTCAATGAGCACAATTCGATAAGACTTTCTAAAATAAATCATATTGTAGAATATAGAAAAATAAAATGAGGTAGATTTTGTTGCGGCAGGTTAAATATTTAAAATTTAATTCGTATCCTTATAAACATTGAAATTTTTGTGTGGTTCCAGAAAGAAAATACATCGGTTCAAATGTGTCTTTCCATTTAAAATTGAAAGGAATACATAATATAATACTTCTGGAAAGAAATGGAAGAATTTCAAAGGAAATCCGTTTCAATTATTTTTAGGCAAACTACAAAAGAAAAATGTAATGAACAATAAAAAAAAAGTAAGTTATCCACGAATATATATTAGTTTTTAGTATCAATGTTACTCAATTTCCATCATTTAAATCCAAATATAAAGTCGTATTAATAGGAGAAACGACTTTAAAAAACAGGTTCAATCAGGGCAAATATGAGACACCATAAAAAATTGTGTTAATGTGAAAAACAAAAAAATTACCAGTTTTTATAATAGTAAAACTATATTTTTTATTATGTTGTAAGCAATACATTATATAACATTGCGTAACTCTAGGATAGATGGCCATAGCTTTTAAAGATTAAAATAAATATTCTTAGAATGCAAATACAAGAAATATTTATGCATATTTGAAATTCTTTTACATATACTCATCATATTTGGGCAAAAAATAATTAAATGTCGAGAACATAAAGTGGGAAATAAAATTTAAATTAAAATGGCAGATGGCCACCTCTCCTTCAAGCCGAGGAGAGATGGCCATTCAATACAAGAAAGAAAAAATGAAGTTAAAATAGCAAAAAATAACACATTTTATATAGTTAATCATAAAGAAACATATAAACATTTGTAACGATGCAATTATATCACGAAAAATGATTGAATAAAATTCTAATAAACAAAGTATGAAGTTTAATTTCAATCCTTCACTTTTCGTGAAATTTTACCACATTTTTGGCAAAGATCTTGATAGTTTGTACGCATTTCATAGAACCATTTCAGACACCTTATGCATTGTATCCAGTCAACCTTTTTGTTGTGGTATTATATACTTCTCCACAACCAACACAGTGATACTCATTAAATTCTATTCCCTCAAAATCTGTAGAATCTGATAATTTCAAATGTATTTCATCTTCTTCTCTGCTAGAAATGTTGTGTTTTTGTTTTTTTCATGCATACATTTTAGACTTTTTCGCGGTTTTCTGTTTCTTCATCAACTTTTTCTGTTACTGGGATGTAAGTTTCTGACGTTTTTTTCAATATTTTCTGAAAAAAAAACACGTTAGGTTCTATTATATAATTAATAATGAAATATTTAAATTAGTTAAAATTTAAACAACTATATAAATTATATAATTATGAACATAAAAAATATATAATCATTTTAAATATAATTATATTTATTTTAAATCCTCACTCCGCATAGTTTTGAAATATTTTTTGAAGATGGTCATCTCTCCTCGATTTCATGTTTCCATCTATCTTGAAATTAAAGGACAGATGGCCTCCCATATTAAAACGTCAGTCCGCAATTGCACATCTTTGTTTTAGGCTTAAAAGCATAGATTGGATTATATAAGTGCCTTAAAAATCCGTATAGTAAACAAAAATGTAAGTAATATATACTGAAAAATATTTAGTTACATAACTCAACATATATATTCATCCAATAAATTAAATAAACATTAAAATTACTCTTACTTCTTATAATCGAAAAACAGAACTGCACGTCGCAATGAACGAGCTCGTTGAACTATTTCTTATGAAGAAAGTTTATACTGCAACTTATGATCAAGTTTTGGAAATATTTAGAATGGCCATATCACTTTAATGCCCATCTATCCTAGAATATCTATATATCCTAGAATAACTATGGAATATCTATATCCAATATCTTTTAAGAATGCAATCAAAATTTAAAAAGTAAAATACAACAAAATATCCATTGCATAACTGAAAAGAGCTCCAATAATAACTATGCATGGGACTAGTATGTTGCAGTGCTTAATAATGTCACAATACTATTCTATCAGATAGTTTTAAGCATACATCACTAATTAAAACAGAATATACTAATAATTTGCCTTTCTTATTGTATTCATGTGCCAGTTATGTTATTCACAGTGCTTAATAGTATGTTGAATTTCGTTTGTTATACATTTTAAACTACTGATATGAAAGGATAATTGTCTTATAACTCAAACAAAAAGTTAAATTCAATCCTACCCAGGTTGAAATTCATGCTGGTATTTGTTTGCTACACAAGCATTAAATGCTGTATCCCAGCAAATAAAATAGTATAAACTACCATAACATTTTTGCTGGTTCCACCATAATTACCAGCAAGTCATGGTGTGTATTAGAACACTTTACTGCTTGGCCAGTATAGATATTCCAGCTTGTGTTGCATGAATATGTTGCTGGCCTAGCAGCAATCAAGACCCCCACTTGCTTATAATTTCTGCTATTCTAACAATAATTCACAAGCAACCTATACTTTTTTTATTGCTATTCTAGCATTACATTTTTACCATCAGTTGCTTTTGATTTTTGCTTTTCTAGCATTGCTTTTAATTTTTGCTATGTTGGCATTACACTTCTAGCATTACTTGCTTTTAATTTTTGCTATTGTAGCATTACTTTTTCTAGCATCACTTGTTTTTATAGTTTGCTATTCTCCGAGTTACAAAAGAAAGACGCTGGTGCCGCCATCTTTGGAGAATTTCTGAAGTACCTGTAATTTTTTAGAAGGGGAAACTTATTCCGGGATTTCTTTTTCTCTGAAGAGGACAGAACTCACTACCTCCGGTTTGGGAACAGAATGCTCTACTTACTTCGCTACTGGTGTCGTGTTTATAAATGATTTTAAATGCGGGTAATGAGGTAAGAGCCGATTCTCCTGTGTGTTGATATTTTTATAAGATAGAGGGTGAATTTATAGATGTTGTTATCATCGAAGTTTCAATTAAAAAGGTTGATTTATTATTAGGGTTTTTTCTATGTTTAATGGATAATTAGAATATGGCTTGATTATATATATATATTATAATTCATTAGTAGAAATTTCTTTGCTTAATGAATGGTTTGAATATTGTCATAATTATTTGTTACAGAAAAATAAAAGATTTTGAAGTGTATTTAGGACAGAATATGTCAATATCAGGTGGGGGTTAAGATTTTAAAAGTTTAGTCCTAATTGGAAGAGGTGGGGGCGGATCACTTGTACATTTTTCAATTCGATTGTTATGAACTTATTTCTTAAATGAAACAGTGCTTTTCAGTTTGTTTTTAGATTTAATTGTTAAGATTTTATCTCAAACGGGTGGACGAATGCAGTGTTGAATTTACGTTGTTGTGGTTCGAAAAGGACTGCCCCTGAATTTTGAAATTTAACAAAGTAATAATTTTTTCTCTGATTTTAATAAACACATTTAATGTCATCTTTTCGGGAAACTTAAATGAATTAAATACTAAGAGAAAGTACAGCTATGAATATTCTTCCAATTTGAGGGGCGGGGGGAGGGGGGGCTCCCTTTTAAGTCTACCATGGAAATTATTTGTTAATTTTTATAAGTTTATGTGCTAAAAAATTATCTCAAACGCGTTCAAGGGCAGCCTTTAATCGAGGTGGCGGTGGCACAGCCTACCACCTCCCAACTTTTGAAATTTAGTAAAAAAAAAAAAAAAAAAAAAAAATCTTCTCCGGACATATCTTTAAAAAGATATAGAATATTTATAATTTACAGGTAACATAAAATAATTTAACAGTAAAAGGATGGTCGGTTTAAAATTTTCCGTTTGGTCGGGAGCGGAATTACTCTTCTATATCCGCTATGGAAATTATTTTTTAATTTTGTTTCTTTGATATTTAGATGTTAAAACTAATCTCAAATGGGTGGTTTAAGACAGTATTGAATTCTGGAGAGGGCCAGCCCGGATTTTAGATTTTAATAAACAAAATTTTTATTTCTTTATTTTTTAAAGACATACTGCATTTTTTTCGAGTAAGTTAGAATATTTAAATTCTAAGAAACACAAGAAAAAATTCCATTATAGGCGGCGGGGGAGGACTCCCCTGGAAGACTCTCATAGAAGTTAAATCCCTCACAGAATTTAACCCACCCCCATAGAAGTTATATTTTATATCTTGCAAAATTGCAATGTACAGTGAAAAATCCATAACGCAAACTCCTGAATATTCCGTTCAGAGAAGAGGGCTTAGGCGATCCGTTAAGGCTTCCTCGAATTTGAAATTTAACAATTTATTTTCTCCGATATTGAAAAACAAATTGAAATTTAATATTTTCTCTTAGCTTAAAATAAAAGAGAAATTAACAATTTTCTTTTAGGCCAGGGCGGGAGACGAAGTGGAAGAGAGCTATTGTCTCTCCCCGGATTTGAAAAATCAATTTATAATTAAAATTTCCTTTTCTTCTATTTTCTAAAACATAGTTAAATTTATACTTTTCGAGTATCTAAAAAAAAATAAAATAAAATTTTGATGCTGTCAAGCATTAACAAGCACAAAATGCTTCATTTAAGTACCTGCCTCGTCGTTACTGGGAAGAGACTTGTGTAGAAAATTACCACATCTTACTGGCACATAGCACGTCATGCTTTTTTCTATCAAAGCTGGTTGCATAGTATATTATGCTGGCAAGCAAAAAAAGTCATATAATATGATGTAAAGGTACCTACCTCTCCATGCTTTGACAGAAGCTTAAACAGCAAATAAGCACATACAATGATTGTACATAGCTTGTCATGCTATTTCTCCCTGAGATGGCTGCTTAGCATATTATGCGAGCAAGCATAAAAAAGCATATAATAGCACATTAATGTAGGTACCTCTCCATGCTTTGAAAGAAGCTTAAACAGCAAATAAGCATAACATGCTTGTACATACCTGTCATCCTATTTCCCAATAAGCTGGCTGCATAGCATATTATGCTGACAAACATAAGAAGGCATATAATAGCACATTCAGTTACCTACCTCTCCATGCTTTGGAAAAAGCTTGAACAGCAAGTAAGCATAACATGCTTGAACATAGCCTGTCATGCTATTTCTCCCTAAGCTGTCCGCATAGCTTATTATGCTGCCAATCATAAGAAAGCATATAATAGCACGTTAAGGTACCTACCTGACCCTGCTTTGTAAGAAGCTTAAACAGCAAATAAGCATAGAATGTTTGTGTATAGCTTGTCATGCTATTGTTGTGTAAGCTAACTATATAGAATTTGTTGCTGGCCAGCATTATAAAACATATAATAGCATGAAAATCTAGCAGACAAAGCAAAATATAGCAATAACTAGCAGGGTGGTGCGAAAAAGGTCAATTTGATATTTCTCAGTAGCTATAGAGCGGAAAAGTTGCGATTGGTAAATACCAGAAAAAATAAATCTTGAAATCGTACTTTATCTTCCGATACCGCAAACCGCCTAAAAATTTAAAAAAATTTAAAATTTCCGAATTTTTCCGAATTAAAAGTATTTTTTACATTTATATATTTTTTATCGCTATAGTGAAATGTATCGGCAGATTGTAGTGTTTAATAATATTAATTAAAAAAATTGTATTTAGAGAATATCTTCCGAATGCGCAAGCTCAATAGAAATCGTCAAAAATTCAATTTTGAGTGATTTTCATACATTAAGAATATAATCAACTGAGATCAGTTTGCGGTCTGGGGTTCAGATTTAAATGTTAATTGATACTATTGAGCCTTATTGGTCATTTTAAAACAACATAGAGCTTACCACAAAGAGTTCGGTCCAGGTCAGAAAAGTTTAGTAGGCCGTCATCAGTCGAGTTAGCGCAAAGAAAATAATAACAGCATTTAAATTCTTCTGATGACGGCCTTGTAATGGCTGAAAACGTTCTGGATTTTTCTCATGTATTCTAAGATATTTTTAAGGTATTTTAAATAACTTTATATTATATGTATCCACCTGAAAGTAATTTTTGTATAATTATTTGCGATTTTTATATGTATTTTAATTCTTTATCTCAAAGTGAATGTAACACTAGAATTTTGACTTTCATTTATCTATATCAGTGTTTACTAACAGCTTATGGTTTTTTTTAACAACTTTCAAGCTTGAATTATTTTTAAATCTAGCCTAACGCTAGCAGTCAGATTACGAGAGATTAAACAATTTGTACTTAAAAAAATAAAAATGTTTAATGATTATGTCTCACTAAAATTGTACAACCTAATTATAACTTCATCAGCACATAAATAACAAAAACAGTATAATATAAATAAATCAAAAAAATAATAGACTTGCAATCGAACTATGCGCATAAACGTCTGAAATGATCACAATCAGAAAGCTGCAGTTGATAGCAAATCTTCGTCAATTTATTCAGCTATTAACTGGTTTCACGCATCTAACACGGAAGTATTACTTTTAATAAAAAAGTAAATATATATTACAGTTAAAAAAAAATGATTTCACATGTATTCTATAATCCGTTAAGAACGGTTTGGATCACGTAGTTACTATAAAGAATCCCTTAAAATGATGCTCTCAATTTGAAAAATTATACTGCGTGTCCCAAAGTCACTCTGATAGTTGTCTTATGTTTGCAAATAGGATCTAATTACAATTAGTTTGCAAGTAATCTGAATAAGCATGAATACTTTCAGAATAAACACAATAATCATGAATATTTAATATTTGATTTATAGTATTACTAAATAAGCATAGAACCAACATAGTGAAAAATGTCCAAGGCGGAATAGAACCCGGAACCCTTGGAATAGCGCTTCAACTTCTCTACCATTTAAGCTACGAGGACGATACCCAGCTTAGAATCTCGCACTCACATATGTTGGTGAGGCTGCAACTGCAGTACAAGATAGAACAGTCTTCTTGAGCACACAATCCTGTGGCGATGTGGTTCTGGGTTCGATTCCCGGCTTGGATATTTTTCACTATGTTGGTTCTACGCTTAGTTAGCAATGTGTTAAATTACGTATTGAATATTCAATAATTTCAAGCGTAATTTCACTGCTGTTAATTAAATGAAAAATTAATTAAAATTATATACAGTAATCTTGGTTTGTGCCTGTCTACGTGGGTTAACATATAAAAAGGTGCGGTACGACTTCCAGCATATTAAAATCACATACCCAGAAGCTTACAGCAATAAATAACTTATACATTGTCAAACTGCATAATGTCCTCCTTGTAGATTATGAATAGTTTGTATGTGGTAGGTTACTTTGTTTTACTTATAACTTATAGTTTTCCAATCAGCAAAAATCGGAATATGCAGAATCCGATTGAGTCTTCGCTGTCCTTACATGTGGTTCCACATAACCACTTCGTGCACACTTCTCATGCATATCGCGTTTTTGCGAAATGGGAAGATACCTAATGGTCGAAGCGCTGGCGCGTCAAACTGTTGGCTGACAGTTATGTTTAGGTTTTGTTTGTAGATGTTTCTGTAGTGTAGTTCGTCATTAATGTAAATATCTTTCATCATCATAAATGAATGTTGTTAATTAAAGATGTCTCCAAATGTATCTGAATCTGCCGAAGTACTGGAATGAGGGTCGAAGGAATTTTTTAACAGTAGATTTATTATATATGATATATATCACAGCTTATAAGATACAGATTTAACGTACACCATTCACGAACAAATAGTGTAAATTATAGTACAAGCATGTAAAGTGACAGATGTGAACTAATGGATAACTAATGTACACTTATTGTAAAATTTCTTTATGGAAGAAGGAAACGAAATATAAACATCATACAAGGCAATCCAAGGCAGCATAATCTCTTAAGTGGTAATAGTGATAAAAATTCAAATAACAATTTATTAAGGATTATTGTTGAGAACAAAGTAAACGATATCAAAATAGTATCCGATCCTACTTGTTGCAAGCACCTTCTTGAAAACGAGCATAATGCTCATACATTGCTAAAAAAGTGCGAAAACAGATTATCATAATTCAACATTGATATCGACCAGGAAACTAATTTAGAAGATGTATTAAGAATATGAAATGGTGACTATGAACCCAGGTAGCACAAAGATATCGGCCAATATCAAAATTAGATATTGGCTGATATCAAAATGTAATATTGGCCAACATTAAATGACCCCCCCCCCCTAAAAAGATATCCACGAATATATTTTTTTGATATTTGGGAATGTTGGCGAATATTTCCCAACATCTCTGAATATCAGTTTGTGACATTACGCGATATATTTTTCTGTCATTGCTGAATATCATTATTTGACATTGAGTGATACATTTCTGCAATATCCAGAATAAGATTTTTAAATATTAAATTATAACTTTTTAGACACTAACTTCTTTTTTAAACCCCAACAACTGCGATTTGCAAATTTGGTGAATGTATACTTCTCACTGAGCTAGAAGTTGATGCTCAAAGAGATTTTCAGTCTTATAATTGAAGATTAAATTAGAAAAACCTACTAAAATTGTAATAATAAGAAACTTTCAATAGAAAGTGGTGGAAGTAGATTTTTCTATCAGTAACGAAACAAATTTCTGGCAAAATTATAATTTCATTATCTCATACTTTTTCAATCACAACCGACTTTTTTTTTACATTCTTTTAACATATATTTATTTAAATATCACTTTTTATAATTAAGTTTGTTAGAAATTTAAAAAGAAATTATGTTGAAAACTAATGACCTACTTTTGAAACTAAACTTGTATTCTTTCTATAATAAAAAATAAAATTATTTTAAAAGTCAGAAATTCGAGAGCATTTTAAAAAGATAAACATAGTATCCATTAAAAAATACATAAATTGGTCTCTTTTTTATTGAAAAACTTTATGTAATAAAAAAAGCATCTTTCGTTTTTTATAAAACTGACAATTCTTATATTTTAACATCGTTATAGGCACTACATTATTATTTTAAATACAAATAATTCTAGAGCAATAATTACAGATTTCCTTATTAAGTTTTTATTAGCACTATCAATAGATTTTAATATGAAATGCTTTTCTTAAGAAATTTTTCTGTTTTGCAGTCTCTATAAATTTCTATATAAATTGTATAACAGAAAATTTTCCCTACTAATCTCAATAGATTTCTATGTTGTTGTTTTGTTTTTGTTTTTTTCAAATATATACATATACATAAATAACTATAGATTTGTAAAGAAAATTTTTATATAACGAACGCAAATTTCATGGCCAACGAAAACTATAAAAATGGGCGGTCCTTCAGAGCTTTCCATTCACTTTCGTCAAGATTACAAACTTCGTCAGATATGCTAAATGTCGACAGATATCTTAAAATGTCTGAAAAATGATATTGTTTTTACGAATGTCGACAGATATCTCTGAATGTTGGAATACTAATATCATTTTTACGACATTGGACAATGTAAATAAAATATCAAAAATAAGGCATTCAAAATACAAGTTTTCTAAAAATAATAAAATAGTAAAATTTTATTGTTTAGAATACTATTTACACATTATAATGTTATAACTAATGCAAAAAAATCCGTTTGGATGCTTTCTTTTAAAAACTAATTTTAAGTTACATCTGTGAATATCGGCAGATATTGTAAATTTGACGTCTGACATTCAGTGACTTTCGCGATATCGACCAATATTGATCGGGACATTGGCCGATATCTGTGTGCTACCTGGGATCTTGATAACGAAACTTGAAGTTTATGTGATATCCCACCCCCACCAGTGACTGAGAGGTTCTGCTCTCGAAGCTGTTAGACGGGAGGTGCTGGGTTCGAACACAGTTGCGCCCATCGGCCTAACCGTTTCGGAGTTTTCGTGGTTTTCTTCGAAGCCGTGGATTTCCACGCGTAAATATGGGTTAGGTTCCCTTAGAAAGATCCCACGAAGCGCACCCCCCCCCCTAGGGCATATATGCCACGTGTTCATAATTGGCCGTCATAAACACAAACCAATATATGATATCCCAAGATTCAACGAACTTAAAAAAAAAACATTTCGAAATGTTGCATGGATTCAAAGATTTGTCCATAATGCAAAAAAATCCTTAATGTAAGAAATCTTTCGCTTGTCTATAGAAGAACTTGGATTAGACGAATAATACTGCCTTAAAATTACTAAAAATTGAATATTCTCCTTTAGAATAATCAGTATCTCCATAGGAAAAACCAGCAACAGCAACCTCAGTTATTCTACCTAGTAGTGAATGGAATTGGACAAACAAGGCATGGATGTCCAGTGTAAGAAAAAATGATAAAGTTCCAAGTATTTACGAGAAATGTTTCCCCATTTTAAATTCATCCAGAACAATTTAGCAGTTTCCTGAGGAATTCTGTTTTCCATATCTGAAACCTTTCCCAATTAAAATTGGCAACTTCAAAACGCTGCCGTATGTCATTAAAATTTGTTGCTGTCTGTGGTTCGAGTGTCTAAAATGACCTCCTTATATGAATATCGTTGTGAAAGCTTTGTGGAATGCGAATAAATGAACAGAGGTCAATCATTTTAGTCTCTATTTTTCGGACCTTTCAGATGAAAATGAAGTACCCCTTCTGGTCGCTAAAGAGATTATCATCTGTGAAATGCTATATTCGCAGCACGTGTAAAAGGAACGAAGAGTATGCGGAGCTCATGGCAGTTCTAAAACTTTAGTCTAACTGGAAATTATGGGTATCTTGGTTAATTTAAATGAAATATATATTAATCAATTATCTAGAATATCCTTGTTGGACATAAAAAAAAAATAATTTTTATTCGGTAATTGTGTGTTAAATGCATGAGAATGCAAAATAAGCAAGAAGTATTCTATAAAAAAAATATGAATTGGATAATTAATTAATTATAATATATAAAACAATATCAGAATTTTAAATATTTCTTATTAGATATTTATTTTTATTATTCTAATAATTTAGATTTCATGACATCACTTTTATAAATTTAAAGTAATAAATAAATAAATGTCGTTATTAAATGATTAACTTGTAAATACTTGCGGCTGTTTTAATATTAAAAAATAAATTAAACTTAATGAAAAATTAAACGCAATTTTTAAAAAGATTGTCGATTTGGTAAGAAAAACAAGTTGGAAATTGCTCGTCAAACGTGGCAAATGAGGTGCGTTCGTACTATAACTAGTTTTAAAATTATTTTTTGCACCCCATATTGTACTGAATGTATAATTGTTTGCACTTCATAAAGTGCATAGTCTGATACATCATTAAAATGCACTTCCAATAATTTTTTCGGAACACTTTTGACTGTCCCTGTAATTAAACTATACATGCGATTTTCCTAAAATTTGAAATAGCTCAACAAAATTTTGCAACAATTATATATTTAAAATTTCAGACCATTCGGAAGGCTGTAATATCATTAAAATGCACTTGCAATAATTTTTCCCATTGGCCGTAATGTAAAGAAAAACTTTTGACTGTCCCTGTAATTAAACTATACATCCGATTTTCCTAAAATTTGAAATGGCTATACAAAATTTTGCAACAATTATATCTTTAAAATTTCAGATCATTCGGAAGGCTCTAATATCATTAAAATCCACTTGCAATAATTTTTCCCATTGGCCGTAATGTAAAGAAAAACTTTTGACTGTCCCTGTAATTAAACTATACATCCGATTTTCATAAAATTTGAAATGGCTCGACAAAATTTTGCAGCAATCATATATTTGAAATTTCAGACTATTCGGTTGGGTAGTCTTTGCTCTGTTACATGCGGACAGACGGACGGACGGACTGAACGACGACTATAGGTGCTACGTATTTATATAATTACGAACGCACCTAAAAAATGTTTGCCATCTGAAATTTATTTATTATTTATAATTGAAATAGTAAATATAAAGAAGAAAGTAATAAAGATATGCTGTATGTTTATCAAAATTTAATTTCTGAAACTAAGTGAAACGTAAATTATGTATCCGTTTTCTGCAGCATTTAGTACCGATAATAACATTAAAATCTGTGAGATTTTGGAAACATGAGGTGTGAAAATGTTTAATTCTAATTTCTTTTTTAATTGCAGCATGGAAAATATCACTGTACAGTGCTAAAAAGATGTGACATAATTAAATGCTAAAAATCATTTTCTCCTACTTAAATAATGGAAAGAAAGACAGATAAAAGAATAATCGTCTACTTTTTTTTAAACATTTAAATTACATGTATCGTTTAATTTTAAAATATATGAATTACGATATTAGCTGCATATACTTAATTTTTTTTGAATAAAAGCCTTTTTTCTATAACTGAATGTAATTTGAAATTCAAATATAATAACAATTCTCGGCATATGAGAATTGATTCTATAAGCATGATAAATTTATTTGTTTGGAACTTCCAGGGACATTTATGTAACAATGCACTATATATGCTCTCTTCGTTTTAGCAGTTTTATAAGCTTTTCACGATTCTTAACGCTTTTATCTACATAAAGATTTCGAGATTGACGGAGGGACATAACAGGTAACTAAAAACTGAGGAAAGGAACAAAGTGGTAAGTTGTCACTTTTACAACTAAGGAAGCAAGGACGGTAAAGTGAAATAGCAAGGGACATGTGCTATATTGCCAGGAATCAGAAGTTGATGTGTTTTTTTTTTTTTCTTTCCCTTTTGGAATGTGGGATTTAAAGAGTTAAAAACTACAAGAAAAATAATTTTTTAAAAAGAAATTAAGATGCATTTTCCCAACAAATTGCATTTCAAAGTACACTTCTTTTTCTGTACAACGTTGTAAAATTTGAAAATGGGTCAAACTGACATCCTTGCGTCGAACTGTGGACTGGCAGCTCTGATTACATTTTTTGTTGTAGACATTTGTGGTTTTGTTCGTCATTAATGTAAATATATTCCGTCCTCCGAAATAAATATTGTTTTTTTTTTTTTTAGTTAAAGATGCCTTCAGATAAATCTCAAGCTGTCTAAGTAAAAGAACGAGTACAGAGTTAGGTGAGATAAAACATTTTCGTACGTCTCTTATTATTTTTATCTGTTGTCTTTTATGATTATGTAGTTCGATTTTGAGCAGAATGTTTTTGGAGGTCTGGCTGAATTATCTTTATCTTCAAAGAAATTAGCTATTGTGATTTTTTAACAAGCTCTTAATAGTTACATTGCTGGGTACTGATTTCCTCAATTTGCCGTTGAACACCTCTTGCCACTATTTAAAATTAAGCTATATAAATAAACACAGACAAGTTTTTTTTTTACTGTTGAATGCATTCTATGAGATCATCTTCAAGAAATACGATTAGCCTTTTCTTGTTATCCAGTGTCTTTTATCTTTTATGATAGGGATGCACAACCTGTGGCCCGCGGGCCACTTTTGGCCCGCCATGGGCTAACGTGTGGCCCGCGAGTAGCGTACATTTATAACTGAAAAAAATTGCAAGTTTTGTCCATAGGTCGCAGAAAAAAATCGTGAATTTCGTGAATTTGCCGCAGGGAAATTGAAAATTTCCTCAATCAGTTAAGAATCACGAATTTCGTTGATGGGAAGCGGAAAATCGGAAATTTTGTAAATGAGGCGCGGAAAAATTGCAAATTTCGTTGATCGGACTCGGAAAATTCGTCATTTTTATTAATGACAGGCAACAAAATTACAAATTTTGTTGACCGGCTGTGGAAAAAGCGTCTGTTTCATATGTTTATCGCGGGGAAAATGCGAATTTCGTTGATCTGGCGCGCAAAAATCGCGAATTTTGCCGATCGGGCTCATAAAACTCTCAAATTTCGTTGGTCGGGTACGGAAAATCGCGAATTTTGTCGATGATGCGCTAAAAAACTGAAAACTTCGTTGATCGGCTGCGATAAAATGGTGGTTTCGTCAGTTTATTGCCAGAAAAAATCGCGAATTTCGTTGATCAAGTACGGAAAAATCGCAAATTTCGTCGATCGGGCTCCGAAACACAGGGAATTTCGTTGGGCGAGCACGAAAATATTTCAAATTTCGTTGATTACGTGCGGAAAAAAACACGAATATTGTCGATAGGCTTCGGAAAAATAGAGAATTTTGTAGATCAGACGCGGAAAATTTCAAATTTCGTTGATCGGCCGCGGTAAAAACTCAAATTTCGTTGATCGGATCCTCCCCCCTCCTTCGTTCATAAAGTTCACATTTTTTTTTTTTTTCGGCACTAGCCGTTTCATGCTTATGTTTGTTTTTTAGCACTTTTAAGAAAACAAAATTTACTCTCCCGAATAAAGTCAAGGAATATTATCACTTCTTGAAAAAAAGCTACTCCTCTTGAAGAAAGTTTCTTACTATATCTGTTATATATACAAACGTAAACACTGTTGATATATCCTAACAACTGAATTGGATATGTTTACTGGGTAGGGGAATGCAGAGGTGTAACCCCCCCCCCCCCCCGAAACCATATTTATTTTCTCATTATAAGCCACAGATCACCTCCTAGGAATAGAATTCTCTGCGTGTTACTGATGTGGCCCTCGATAACCCAGACATTTTTGTAAGTGGCCCTTCTCTTAAAAAGGTTGTGCACCCCTATTTTATGATTACGTACGTAAATTCTGAAGTTCGAAAACTATTTCAGAGAATGTTATTGAGACATTAGGGACTTCCTGTATAGCTAAATACTGCTTTCTAAACAGTAATTTTTACAATAAACTATATTTTAAAGTAGAAAGTTCTCCTTACTAATTACCATACCATCGATTACAAAATGCATAAAAAATTGAGCATTTGTTTAGATTAGAATAAATGAGATAAGATAAAATGCACCAAAAGCTGTTTAATGAATATAACTGATCTTGGTTTTTGTTTGTTTGTTTGTTGCTGCTGTTATTGTTTTTTCAATAAATATTCAAGCATGTATTTTCTAGTATTTTCAACAAGTGCAGAACAATACTTTTATTTCTAAAACAATGTTAAGTAACATGTAAGGTAATGTTTTTTGTAGTATAAATAAATATGGAAAAGTAAGAGAATGTGGCACCGTTACCAAGTTTTTTGGTCTGAAAACGCTAATTCCCGCAATACATGATGATTTATGGATAAATACGCTGTACAATTTTCCTAAAAATAGTTTTCTATGAACGAAAACACACGATAAGAGAAATACTTCTGTTCTTTTTCAGTATTATGTTTAGAAATCATATTGTTTAAATACATATAAAATATTGCTATTTTTGTATCACTCACTGTACTCCGAAAGTTATTCCATATATTGAAAAAGTTTATTCGTTATAACTTTAAGAATGTTTATATAATAATAAATTGTCGAATGAAACTGGAAAGAAATTGTACTAATAAAACGTAAAATTTCAAACACATCAGTATTACAGCAAAGCCTCTAAAATCATACATTTCAAAATTGTTTAAACCAATTTCGTCACCCAAATGCCTAAACAGCAAATAGTTTTGAGTACAAAATATTCTTCTTGAACTGCGATCAATTTAACTATATTCGTTTCCAGTAACAAAGAGGAAATTGAATAATTCAATTCATCTCATCTCTTTCTGACAGCAGATATTGATGATTAGAGGTTATTTTTTGGAGATTTATCGGATGGGAAAGATTTAGGAATTCAATTGTGACGGTGGTTCACGCTTGAATAATTCATTACGATTTTAAAATTTCAGAAGAAAGTTTTGGTACATTGTTTTATATCAGTATATTTTCTTTAAATTACATTATCGTATTTAATAGAATGTCATGTTAGCATAATGTATTATGTAAATTAAACCAATTTCATGTGCTATTATATATGTTCTGTTCATATAAAATAAATTATCAACGATCACTGTTAATTTTGTATATTAACAAAATTATTTGTGTTGTTTATGTTGATAAAAAAAACCAATGCTCTACGATATAAAATACACTAATAAAGCATTTACTCATTAATTAAAACTTTATTAAATGTTTATAACGAAGCCAATTCATTCAAAAAAATCTTTAAATAAAATAAACAAACTAGACATGGGAAACAATGAATATATAATCCACATTAGCAATGGATTAAAAAAAGTGTACACTTTTTTTCAATAAGCATATACATCTAAAGATGTCAGAACACACTTTCTTATAAAAACGCGTCAGATTTTTATTTTTATGTAAGTGAAAACTTTTTCCCCATCTCTTTTCTAAATACTCAGTAAACACCTTTTAACTAATCAAGGATATCATTTATACATTATTTTAATTTCTTAAAAAAAAGAAGAAAATACTCAAAAATGGTTTAATTTTTTTTTTAATATATGAGAATACAAAAGTTATTACTAGATATTAAATCGTAAATTAGGCGTAACATATTTGGTTTGAAAGTAACATATTTGGTTTTAGCGTATCATTTTGTTTCACTGTGAAGTGTTTTTCGCCACTTGAAAATATTGCGCTAAAAATATTTTTATTTAATTTTCTATGTGTTAATCTGAATGTTTACGAAATCTCTACCTTTGTGAAATGCGTTCTTTTTGCAATGTTTTATGAAACACAAATTTTAGGTCATACGTTAACTTTATTCTTATGTTCTAGATTTACTGAAAACTTCATTTATGCATTGGGTTAATTTACAAATTGTTATTTGCACTAACATTAATGTTAGTCGCTCTCTATATAAAAAAAAATGCAAGTATTGAGAAATTGAAGCATCCGTTTTCGACCAAATAATGATACTAATTAGAGTGCAAATGGAATACACGAGACATAAGCCTTCAAATTAAGACAAGCTTTGCGAATAAAAGAAAAGATTACAAAACAATTCGTTTACAATTAAATGAATTGGAAATCATTAGAAACAAAGCAATTTCTCTGGGTTTAATGTAGGGAACAGTCAAATGCATTAAAGGATAAAAAACACGTGTGCTAATACTTGCTGTTATAAAGAATTTATTATATATATATATAAACATATACATATGTGTGTGTGTATTTTAAGCGTGACAGAAAAGAAGAACCCTTGAATCAAAAACATAAATAAAAAAATATATATATATTTAGTAAAATATAGCAATTTTCTATTTAAAAAACGGCATTATTTTAATAAAATTCAGTTAGATTACGTAGAGAATGATGCATTTTGATAGTGCAATAAGATTGTAACGTGTGTTACAGTAATATTTTCAACAAATAATTTAGCAATCTGATAAGATATTTTTAAGCGTATTTAGTTTTTTCTTATGGTAAAAAATGCAAAAAATTGTTTGTATAATTTTTTAAACAAGCAACTTATGAAAAAATATAAATATACATGGTTTCGGAAGTTAATTGCGTTTCCAAAAATTATATCTCATTGCCAGTTAATTTGCAATCGTAACAATGTTTTAACATTAATAATAAAGATGCATTTCATCCAGTTTAAATAAAAATAATAATATAAGAGTTCAATTTACTCTATATCAATTCAAAACTCAGTAACACTAAAAGAAAAGCTTTTAATACACTCGTCCACTCTGAACGATATCGAATGGTCAATTTCTAAACCGTTAGTCTTAGACATATAGTTCCAATTACAAAAATGTTTTAAATGAGGTAAATAATAATAATAAAAATAAATAATTAATTAAAAAAATTGTACAGTTTCCTGGTTCTATAAGTAATATTTATTGAAAATTTCCTTTTAAACTAACAAGTAAGATAAAAAATTTCATCCATCTAACTCTAAAATTTATCGAGTTATGGAACTTTGACTTATGCCGATTTTCTGTATCTAAATACAGATGAGTTTGTCTATGCTTCGTGTCATACCCTTTAGGTAAAAAACCGTTTAAAAAAGATTAAACATTATTAAATACTAAATAAAATCAGCACAAATGTGTATTTTGTCAGTGTTATTTCTACCATGAATTACTTTTTCTCTGCATTATTATGTAATGGTAAATAATTTTTAAAATGATTTTGATAATGTTAAACATATCTAAGGCGAAATTTTAGTTCACATTTTTATAAATTACTTAGTTACTTTAAGTTCCTTATGCTACTAAATAATCGCAAAATATAAATACTTCTCATTCCTTTATGTTTTAAAATACTTTTAAATGTTCCCTTCTGAAACCGTATTTTTTCTTGTTTTACGATTACCAATGTGTACTGGTTTACTGAAACTTCTCCTTAAGAAATGTAATTCTGTTTTACTCAATGGCTAGGAAAAACAAATCTGCAAAGTAACTGCGTTATTCGTCTTAGAACACCCCCGAATGTTAAACTGTAATTAAGAAAGATGTTAGGAAAAGAAGGGATTTATGAAATGTAGTTTAAAGGGGGTAGATTTGATTTGTAGTTTCTGAAACACTTTACGATCAGCATAGTAAACATTTGCGCGGTGAACTTTTCTTGCCATATATTTAGATGAAAAATGAAAATTTCGGATTTTTAAATTAAATTTTGTGTTTAAAAACAGATCTAATTGTTCTTTTTTATTACAAAATCACAGGCAGGTGTGTCATATGCATACAGATAAATTAGATCTGAACGTAATGGTTTATGACCACGAAATTTATTTATATGCTGGTGTTTTTTACTTACAAATTTTTACTTATATTTATATATCCTGTTATATATATTTATATTTTGATCGAGTGGTATAAAGTTCACACCCGATACACATAAAAACTGTATGATGATTTAAAAATTCATTATGCTTCATTCGAATAAAATTTACCAAATTTAATGTATATATATCATTTAAAATCTCAAACTTTAAAATATTTACGTTTGAAAAGAATCTATATGAAACAGTGTCGCTCAGGTCCGCATAGATCAGTCAGTATAATATCATAAAAATATTCTGTACAATAAATTTTAATGCTAATTTAAATTTCTATGTTAAAGAGATATTTTGTACCTTATCAGCAACAAAATGACTGATATTGTAAAAATACAGAGGATATGCGTACAGGGCACATACAGAACTATTTTTGGTCTTAATCTTAAATCTTTAGGTCTTGTGTCTTAAATGTGCAATTTCGTAAACTTTATTCTTAACTAACTTTCTATATCGTAATTTATATGAAAATAATGCCTTTTTTTAGATTTGGAACTGAAATTTGACACATTCCTTCTAATGAACTTTCCAAAATCAATGAAAACGGTTGGATAACGCACTTTTTAAAATCAAAACAGGTCTAAAACTCATGGGTTTTAAAAAAACTCAAAATCACTTCAAATGATTTATAAGGTATATCAGTGAAAGGTATAGCCCGTTTTTTGTTCCATTTTTCCCAGGAAATTAGCAATGGATTGTGGGGGTACTTACTTTATTTTGAATCAGTTCAACAGATTCATGGCGCTGGGAGTAAATAGATGACATTTCACGTTTGAAAATAACGAGTAATCTATTTTTCTGATAGTAAGTGCAGTTAATCTTAACATTTTTCTCTACTCTTTTATTTTTAACTTGCCGTTATATGGAAAGCCAGCAGCAATCATAAATTAATTGCTAAAATTTTCTTTAGATATATTTTAATCATGTTTTAAAAAAATTTCTCTTTGATTATGCGTAATATGTGTACCCCTTCTTATTACGATCGTTAAAAGAGACATTCTATTGTAACAACATTTTTCAATTTTTCTTCGGACAAATGTTTCCCATACAAAATTCTACATCGTGTTCTACATTTGGCGGTATGTCGTATTGAGAGTTTATGTACATCGAGGATTTTATGCTTCATACAATTTAAATTAGTGTTAAATCATTTGTACCTGGTGTCCTAATTTTGGAATGCTTTCATAAAAAAAAATAAATAAATAAAAAAAAATATATATATATATATATATATATATATTCTTTCAAAACTTTGTAAACTATATCCTTAGTATTTATTTTCAACAATTATTCATAGACGGCAGCACATTTTTTAGAGTAAAAAGGTGAAATAAATGTTTGGAAATTGATGAGGATAGCCCTTGTTTTAACAAAGACTCCATTTTATGTCGGTGTCACTACGGCTTTAGGGTTGCAAGAGCAAAAAATGTTCTAAATTACGCTTTTTTATAATACTGAAGGGTCTATAAACATGTAAATTAGCATGGTATTAACATATAACATATAAATGATCTCTAAAAACATTTCCTAAAAAAAATCAAAATTTAAAAGGCGTGAAAATGCGAGAAAAGCGTTCTAAAAAATTTCTAAAAGGCAATTTCTACGCAATCTCAGCAAGTATCAGAACGATTTCATAAGTAATGGTTGGAAATTGAGGGTAACAGCCATTGTTATAACATAGGCTCTATTTTATGTTGGTGTCGCTACCACCTGGGGGTTGCAATGGCAAAAAAGTTCTAAATTGCGATTTCTGTGATACTGCCAGTGACTAGCAACATGAAGTTAGTAGTCGTTCTTACTTAAGATGTAAATGATCTCTAAGAACAGTGTCTAAAGAATTCAATATTTAAAAAGTGTGAAAATGTGCGAAAAAAGTTCTAAAAACTTTTTAATATGCGATATCTATGCAATCTCAAGAAATAAAAAATGAGTTTTTAAAAAATGGTTGCAAATTGATGGTGACAGTACCTGCTCCAACATAGTCTATATTTTAAATTGTTGTCACTACCATTTGGAGGTTGCATGAGCAAATAATTTTCTAAATTGCGTAATTTGTGATACTGAATAGTTTGAAATTTGGCATGGTAATTACTTTATAAAAAATCAAATGTTTTGTACGAACCGTTGAAAGAAAATTCCAAATTTAAAGAGAAGAAGTGAGCAAAAAGCTTTCTAAAACGTTCTAAATTACGTGCAATCTTATGAAATACCAAACCAATTTAAAAAATAATGGTTGCAAATTGTTGATGATAGAACTTGCTCAATTATAAGCTATATTTTATGTCGGTGTCACTACCACCAGATGGTTGCAGGAGCAAAAAACTTTCTAAATTACGATTTCTGTGATACTGAAGAGGCTAGAAACTTTAAACATGGCATCTTTGTTGTAAAATATAAATGCCCTCTAACAAGGAGAGGACCAACCTTTTTAATCACAGATTTTGATTATTTTAATATGTTGTAGGGTAGAGACCCCTTAGTGTCACGTTCAACGGATTTTATCCAAAGCTCCTTTGTTCTTGAGAAACCGGGGGGGGGGGGTCTAATAATAGTACACAACTTAAATACTTACATTGAAAACGGAAAGATAGGTCGAACGTAGCTCAGTTGGGACGGCATTCGCTGGCTGATCTGCGGACCCGGGTTCGGTACCCGAACGCGCTACATTTGTTTTTTTTCTAATTTTATTGTTTTATAAATATACTTCTAATTCTAATTTAATAATTTCAATTACAAATTTTAATATCATACATCAATTATAATTTTCACAAGCTTAGATGTATCATTTTTTTTTTTTTTTTGTAAACTATTATTTATCATCCTTTAAAGAGGTTTAAAAAGAAATGGGATCTATTATTGAATGATAAAAATTCCAAAATCGTGACAAAATCTGTTGTGGTGCCATCTAGTTATGATAAAAAAAAAAAAAAAAAATATTCAAATAAAATAAAAAATGAAAGCAAAAAGAAGATAAATGTGAAAGCAAAAAAATTGAAAGCGCAAGCATACGTATTACAAATTTAGAAATCATTAATATGCCAAAAATCGGTTGTAATTTAATTCTGATGCTAATTTTTAATATAATGATGCTTGTTACTTTGAAAACAGAATAATAGTATTATCGCATTGACTTCCTTTGTTAAAGCAATGCGTAAATGATGTTTCTTTAAAATTACGAATTGACGCAATTGCTCAATATCATTGCATTGATCAAGAATATATGAAATACATTTTAAAAGTGATTTTAAAAAAAATAACAGTTTTATGATGTTTTATATATTTAGTTAAAAGTAAAAAATTAAATAGGTTAAAATTATAATTGATATACAATATTATAAATTTTAATTGACAATGAAATTATTAATTATACTTACAAGTATATTTATAAAACAAAAAAAAGAGAAAAACAAATGTAGCGCATTCAGGTATCGAACCTGGGCCCGCGGATCAGCCGGCAAACGCCATACCAACTGAGCTACGACCAACCTATCATTGTGGTAGCAAAGTAAGTATTTAAGTTGTAGGCTATTATTAGACCCCCCCCCAGTTTCTCAAGAACTAAGGAGCGTTGGTTAAAATCCGTTGAACCTGACACTAAGGGGTCTCTACCCTACAACATATATTAAAATAATCAAAATCTGTGATTAACAAGGTTGGCCCACTCCTTGTAAGAACAGTCGAAAATAAATTCGAAATGTAAAAGGGGTTAAGCGAAGGCAAGGTGCGAAAATCGTTCTAAAAATGTTCTAAATTAAGATTTCTATGCAATCTCAGTGAAATAATAAACCAATGACGAAGGTAATTGTTGCGAATAAATGGTGAGAGTCTCTTATTTAGTCTCTACACTGGCTATATTTTATGCTAGTGCCACTACCATCTGGGGTAGGCAGGAACAACAAACGTTCTAAAAAATCCTTTAAAATCTTTCTTAATAACGTTTTCTATGGAACATTAGGAAATACCAAACCGATTTCAAAATTAATTTTGGCAAATTAATGATGACAGTCTCTGTTTCAACATAGACATTTCATGTTTGTGCCTCCACAACCAGATAGATTGTAGACCGTTAGTCAAGAAGCTTGGAATTTCATATGATGGTTAATTTTAAGATGTAAATGGATGAATAGTTTCTAAAAAATTAAAACTTCAAATGTATACTGAAATTAGCGATTGGAATTGGGCATAAATGCTTCAAAAAACGTTCTAAATTCTAATTATTTTTATTAATTTAAGTATCATTTCTGTTTAATGCTGTGTAATAATGGAGTTTAATCAAACTGTGTCTTTATTAGTAATTTTTGAATTATTCCTAAAAGTATTTTATTTTCTAATAAAAAGTTATGAATACAAATCCCACTCAGCATATTTCAAATATTACGCGAGAAAAGCTGCAGGTTTTGATAGTTAGTAATAGGGGAGAGTAGCCGAATTTGGACCACTTCGCTTATTTTCAGGTGTAACTCACTTAATTTTTGGAATATTTGCTAAACATCATTACTCGGGGTCTATCTATTCATCTACTAACTAAATAAATCTTTAGATCAATTTCTTTTTGAAAATCTGAAATTTTATTTTAATTTGAAAAATTTGTCAAAAGTTGTCCAAATTTAGCACCTGGTTGCCTAAGTTGGACCCCCAGTCTCCTAAGTTTTACCAAATAATATCAGGTTGTTTTAATGACTAAGGAATATAACTAATTTTATTAAAAGAAATATTTGTGATTAATGAACAATAAAACAAAATAACAGCAATGAAACATAATGAAATCAAATATCTGAAAATAAGAGTGTTTTAAATCAAAATGTATTCAAAATATAAATCAAAGTTAATTTAATTAAGAATAGATATTATTTGACAAATCGTCAGTTACTTGAATTTCACGTAAGGGGTGATGCAAATCCTACACATGAAATTCGTTTATTCATTTTTTTCCACCTCACGCAACATGGAAACGTATGTGGATATCTGAACACTGAATCGTTTCTGCTATTATATTTTTCTTACAAATTAGGCAAAACTAATCATCTCTGTCTAGATTTTTCATTTTAGAATCTGAATTAAACTTTTTATTGCAACAGAAGTTTTCATTACGTTATGTCTGTAGTTCTTCCTTTCCACCATTTTCTTTCTAATTAAATTACGCCTATTTTTTAAAACTGGATGTTCCAATTGCTATTTTGCTAGCTTCCGTTTGTCTTTTTTTTTTTTTTTTTTTTTTTTTTTTTTTTTTTTTTTTTTCATTTTAAGGTTTATTTTATAGGGCGAAGATGTTAACACAACTATTTTTTGACTTCCTCTGTACTTTGATTTAACTAAATTTTTCAAAGGAGATAATATTTCTAATGATTATTTGACTTTTTGGGGGGATTTGTAGCTGTGGCCTTCTTGCAGGTCAATTTATTCACAAATTAATCTCTCTTTTCCCTTTCCTATATCTTTAACAGCATATGCTGCCACGGGTGTTTTTCTTCCAGATAGTTTGCTTGTGTCATTTTCAACATTTTGCAATTATATTTAAAAGTTGTTTAAAAAATATGCTCTATTGAAAAAAAAAAAAAAAACGCTACGATTAATCAAACGCAAACATTTTATATTCAAACAGTGCTGAATTCTGCGCCCAACATCAGAACATTGAAATAACAACTCCTCAAGGATGGTTTGATATTTTATGCATTTAAATGGCAATTGAGTGTAATTCCCCCCTTCAGAACAGTAAAAAGTCTGCCATCTCAAATATCCTCCAGGAGGAAAATGTGTGAATTCAACTCTGTAAACCAAATACGCCGTAGGAATAAGGAATGTAAAGTAAATAAATACATATACAAACAAGATAAAAGAAATTGCGAACGAAATTTATTGCATAAACATGCAAAAATATCTTTATGTTTAACCTAAATAGTGTACCTGAATAAACCTAGTGTTTAGGCCTAAACTGTATAAAAATTTAATTCAGATATATATATATAGATATATATATATATAAACTTGCATGGAGATAGTAATCAATTATCAAATATTTAAAAAAATAAAAAGATAGTGTACAAAGCGTACCGTCCTCGAAATTCATTACTTACTTTTCAAATATATGATCGCATATCTGGTCTAATTTAAGCAACTTAAATCGGCCCAATTACGGTAACTGCGCCATTTTTTAAAACATATAATCTCAAGCCCACGAACATAAACGAAATCAAACAATTCCTCGTGAAAAATATGCGCAATTTACAGATGAATTCATATATGTATATGAAAACATAACAACTGACCTTAGTTTTAAAGTATTCACTTACGTTTAATAGGAAAATTTAGATCAAAACAGCTAACTTTAAGTTTTTTTTAAATTGTCTGAAAACAACACGTGGTAGGCGGTTGCTTCTTCAAATCATGAGTGACGTCATTCTGATGGGTAGGATTTCAGCGGTAGATGTCGTCTCTTCCTAAAATTAACGGAAGAATGGTAAAGTTCCATTTAAAGCGACGGTCCAAATATGGCTACTCTCCCCTAAATATTTACATAGTATACACCGGGTGTCCCGAAAATGACCGATGATTTTAAAATTCAATAATTTGCAAACTGTCAAAGATATTAAAAAATTCTTGCAGGAGTGTTATGTAAAATGCCACGAGTTTGTATGCTGAGATTCTGAGTTTTTGTTATAAGTAGCATCGATAGATGGCACTGCAAGAAATAACCGCTAAATCCGAGCACGATTTTTTGGCCTTTTTCCATGATAAGAAAGGAGATTAAAATGTATTGAATGGATCACGAAATACCAAAAATCGGGTCTGGACTGGGCACCTATTTCTCTCAGCGGCATCTATTGTTTGAAATTCTGACATAATTAAAGAATCAGAGTAAAAAAAAACATAACTTTCCTGCAAGAATTTTTTAAATATATGTCACCGTTTGCAAGTTATTGAATTTTAAAATCATCGGTCATTTTTGGGGACACCCGGTGTATATATTAGTAAATTTATTAGTTACATCAGGATGTCAAACACTAAAATATTACAAAACATAACGGTATGTTATAAATTTTTACAATACCAATGTCTAAGAGTGAGGAGAGGGGTCATGTTCTAGAGCTAAACTCAATCCTCTTCCCCCTTATAGTGATAAAGATTTTTTTTTTTTTTTTTTGGGGGGGGGGGCAAATAATAAAACGTGTAATTATATATTATACAATTTTGCACATTTCGGCGTAAAATAAAATAGTCTTAATATATAACCTATTTTTAGTTTACTATTATTCTATTATAGTATAATTATAACCATTTTGTAACAAAGTAAATTGCATAAACATAGATATAATCCATAAACTGTAACGCAGAAAACCCCTATCATTTCTTGCCTAATGTTCCAAAATTTGGACGCTTAGATTTTTATAAATTAAATAAATAATTTTTCAAACAGATTTTATTTTACGTTAATTTTACACCTTTTACTATATTTAAGCAGAATATTTAGTTAAAAAATGAGCCACTAATTTTATAATGTTTTTTTTTTTTTTTTTTTTTTTTTTTTTTTTTTTTTTTACATTTGGCACTGAGCATTTGGAAACAATACTTTGAATTGAATGATTTTCTTTTACTATAAAAGATAATACCTTTTCAATATTCAAAGAATTCATTTTACCGTTAGTGTATATTTAGAAATATTTTTCCCCTTGTATCCAGAGGTTCAAACTTTTTCTTTCTCTTATTGAGCATACTATTTACAGCAGCAGTAGCTATCAAAAAATGACCCTTTTTACAGTGTTTTTAATTAATGGAATACGAATATTCTCTTCGGAAAGAGCATATATCGCCTCCATCAATCGCTTCTTTAAAAGTTTTACATGAAACAAAAAATTCTGATCCAATTTAGAATTATAATATAAAAAACATATTAGCTGTGAGTAATAAGTTCTATTTTAAGACTAAATTATTTTACGCCAAAACGTACACAAATATATAAATACTACCGGACTTTGCCCGCTTCGCTGGTCGGTTTCTCAAAAAGAACCTTGGATCAATCGAAATATATCTAGCAAAGATAAAATGTGTTTACCTATTTTTTTAGTATGTTTGTTATCTTAAATTTCTCGCTACTGGGGATATTTCAAATGTTCTAAAATTTTCGACACCCTCTTTTAACCCCCTTAAGGGTGAATTTCTAAAAACACCGAAACAAATGTTTAATTATTTTTTTAGTAGTTTAGTTTTCTGAAATTTACGCTCCTACCTCAAACGGTTGCTGAGACATGCCAAACGCTCTAAAATTTTCGACCCCCTTTCCCCTTTTAACACCATTAAGGATGAATTTCAAAAAACGGTGAAGCATAACTATTTTTTTAGTACATTTATTTTATGGAAAATCACGCTCCTACCTCAAACGGCTGCATTCGACAACCCCTTAGTTTGAGGAATTTGTAAAATCGCTGAAACAGGTTTTCAAATATTTTTAGTAGATATATTTTCTGGAATTTAACGCTTATACATAAAGCGGCTGCTGAGATATGGACAAATGTTTAAAAAATTTAAACACCCCCTTTTAACCCCCTTAAAGGGATTTCCTAAAAACGCTGAAACACATGTTTAATTATTTTTTTAGTAAATTTATTTTCTGGACCTTTTAGTAAATTTATTTTCTTCTCCTACCTCAAACGGCTCGTAAGATATAGAAAAAGGCTCTAAAAGTTTCGACCCACCCCCCTTTTTTGGGAGGGATTTCTAAAGTCGCTGAAATACAAGCTTAATTATTTTTTTTAGTAGATTTTTTTTTTTTTTTTTTTTTTTTTTTTTTGAATTTCTCGCTTCTACCTCAAATGGCTGGTGAGATATAGCAAATGTTCTAAAACTTTCGACACACCTTTTAACCCCGTTTTTTTGGAGAGGGAGATTTCTAAAATCGCTGAAATACGTGCTTAATTATTTTTTAGTAGATTTATTTTCAGGAATTTCACGCTCCTACCTCAAACGGCTGGTAAGATATAGCAAATATTCTAAAAGTTTCATTATCCCTTTTAACCGTCTTTTTTATGGGGGGGGGGGTGTAAAATCGTTCAAATATATGCTCAATTATGTTGTTAGTAGATTTATTTTCTGGAATTTCTCGCTCATACCTCAAATGCCTGGTGAGATATGGCCACATGTTCTAAAATTTTCGACTACTCTTTTAACCCTTTTAGTGGGTTATTTTCAGAAATCCGTCCTTAGTGCTGCCCACCGGCAATTTTCATGCTTCTAGGTTCAGTAGTTTGGGCTACGCCTTTTATATATGAAGATAAAGATTAAAAAATATCTCAAACGATTTCCTCCCATAGGCCGTAATGTAATGGAATTCTTTTGAGTGAATCCCCCACTTCTACCCACCGCGACCAAACTGCCTTATTAACAGCAGGAAACCAAGGGGTATCTAACCACACAAACCGCATGTGGGTGGCAGTAGGTGTTCATGGAGAAAAGTCTGTCTTTATCCACACACAAATGATTTATATAGATAGATAGGTAGATTCCAATATAGATAGATAGATTTAAATTTTTGTAAGCCCGTTTATTAATTAACTTTTTGAAGAAGAAAATCATTAAATAATATTTTAGCTATATGAGTAGAGATGGATTTAACATACCGTATCTTAACTCTTTGGCCAATACATTTTATTTTCTAATAATGATGCCAGCGTTAACAACACAACGGCTTAAATCAACGTGCAACAGTAATATGTTCATTGACTAATTTAGTAAATATATTAAAGGATATGAATACACTTCTATAAAAAAGATTTATTTGCATTTGTTTATTTATTGATTTTAAGCTGAACGTTTAAGTTGAATACTTATAAGACTTATATTGTCAGTAATAAAAAATAAAATTCACTGGAGAAACAAAAACTCTGAAATGACACATTTGTAGCATAGTGTACATTTAAGATAAAAACAACATTCATTTTTCCACATTGAATATTTCAGTTTTCGAACTTCTGTAGATCTAAGATAAATATGTTTAAAATGTAATGTAGCAAAAAAAAGTTATAAACTACTGTATATAATAAAAGAGCTCTTAAACAATAATAACATGTCAATGTATTTAAAATCAATTTCTGACAAATAATGAAAACATTAAAGGCATATGTAACCTACAGTGTATAACATAGTAAAAAAAAAAAAAAAAATTCATACAAAAAATTTAAACTGCTTAATATAAGCAGGTAAATGCGAAAAGAAGAAATATAATCATTAAAAATTATATGCAAGTAGTTTACGCTTATAGTGTAAAACTTCAATTTTCTTATTATTTTTTAAAATTTGTGTTGTCATAGTTTTCTAATTTTTTTTAGTATTTCATCTTTTTAATCTTTAATCACATGCGTGGCAGACTTCATTAAACGTAGTAAATTAAAGTTTAACTCAGGCAAATGATTCTAAGGATGGATTTTATCATTTTTGCCATGATTATGTTCCTCATTATGTTCGATTATGTATGTTATGGTCATGTATGTTATGATTATGTTCATTTTCTTCCTCTGAATACTTACATGTGCATTTTTCATATCCGTATTTACCATTTTCAAAAAATTGGTATTTTAATTTTATTATTTTAACTCAAAACTTGAAGCCGCGATTGTCAGCAATATCTTTCCATGTGAACAGTCGCAATCTTAACTGGAGATTCTAATCTCAGGACGGAGAATAAAAATTGACGTAATTTATATTTTTTAGACTCGTTGTAAAAATGTTTAATTTTATCTAACAAATTGATCGATATCTGTTAAATACGACGTCATTTTCACTTACTGAAGCATTTCGCCTAATGTCTGAAATTTAGTATCAGTAAACATGCAGAAGGAAACAAATATCAAAACTTCATGAGGAACAATGCGTGTTTTCACAATAAGTACGTCCTTTTCCGTTCAAAATATTATGTCCCTGATGGGATTTTGCAACACTAAACCATTGTACAACAATTTGTATCAACAATTTTGAATTTTATCAGAAAATGGCATGAATAAAGATAAATAAACTTCTTTTTTTCAAACCTCTTCAATAATGAAAGCTATCTAATTACCACCATTATGAAGAAATTTCATAAAATACTTATAAAATAAAATAATAAGAATGGGGATATTAAAAAAAAAAAAAATCAGCCAGTGCGGGTACATTTACAAATGAACAACTCCCAGTTAAAACAATTACTATCAAAAGTTCAGTTAAAACAATTAGTTCACTTGAAAGCACAGGGCAGATGACTGAAAAACTGCCTTGTGTTTTAAATATACAGATTATATAAAGTTATGAAAAAATAAATTAAACAATTTATGTTATTTTCATAAAATTATAAAAGAATGTCTTAAAGAATTGCAAAAAAAAAAAAAAAAAAAAAAAAAAAAAAAAAAAAAAATATTAGTCGAAAGAATTTTGGATGAAAACTTTTGGAAACCTCATATTATTTTAAACCTGGAATTATTGCCAATATCTTCTTTGTTTACTTGTCTAAGTCGCGAAACGAATTCATCCAGGCGAGAATAATCCGATATGAACATGAACGCTGTATGCCACTGCTCTTCTTTAAAGAGACTCAAATTATTGTAAAACGTTGCGTTTTATCAGTGTGTGATTTCGATTAAGAGGAGCTTTTTCACCTGCTTTTTCACATGCTTTATAACATATTTCAGTTATATATATATATATATATATATATATATATATGTATAACTGAAATATGTTATATAGAAGTGCGCCATTTTCACCCCAGCTGCTTTCAAATTCTTTACAGGTGAGAAAGCTCCTCTTAACCGAATTCACACACTGATAAAACGCAACGTTTTACAATAATTTAGAGTCTCTTTTAAAAAGAGCAGTTGCATACAGCGTTCATGTTCATATCGGATTATTCTCACCTGGATGAATTCGTTTCGCGACTTAGACAAGTAAACAAAGAAGATATTGGCAATAATTCCAGGTTTAAAAAAAAAATATATATATATATATAAAGAAGACATTTGCATCCGCTAAAGCATTCGACTTTTACGACCCAGTCATAAACAACGCCTGTAAAAAGGTATGCATATGACTTAATTATAGCGGAATAATACACATACCAAACAAAAAGCAATGTTGTCATTCAAGAAGCTCGGCAAAACAAAACGGGTGTCTAATAATTTATATGAGTCACTTGTTTGTTTTATAGCTCCATCTTTTATCTGACATCATTTATTAATATATTTTTTTCAAAATTCGGAAAATGTTATTACACACGATTAATAAAATTGCATTCATTCAGCTTTTTTATGCTAATTAAGTAAATGCGCAGTAAATAAGTCACATAAATATAGTTTAAAATACATTTTTATAAAGGAAAAGTGTTGTACCCTTTGTAAATTAAGTTCCAATAAACTAAAAATCATTTAATAGATAAATAAAAACGAAATAAAACCAAATTTCACTGGGTTTTATAACAAATGATATTCAACAAATGATAATTGGCATAGCACTTTTTTAAATTTAATTTTTTTAAATTTTTTATTAGAAAATGGCAACAAAAAGATAGAGAAATCTACAATTTTTCATTTACTTTCAATAGAAATGGAATACTTCAGTTGCCACGATTATAAAAAAAAATAATACCTCAAAAGTAATTTGAGATACAGCTTTCAAGAAAATTGCATTTAAAGGCAATTTTTTTTTCCGTATACGATGGTGTAAAAATTAGAAAATGTGCGATATTTAGAAGTTAAAAAATTTGCAATAGCGAAAATTGTAAACCAAATTTTCATTTTAAACTTGAAAGTGTTTTCATTCGCAAAATGACGTATGAGTTACGCACACATATGTTTGTCCTTTATAATATAGATACTGCGTGCTAAAAGAGGACACTCTCAACGTAATAGCAATGAGGGTTTGCGCAAAGGATCATCAGTTATTGTTTGAAATGAGAGTATGTTGTTGGTCAGTTTTCAGATAAAAAATATATTTATGTTTTTACTTAACGTTATGAGGCTAGGCAAATCTTTTTAGTTGGAGATAAATTGCAGTTTTATTACAAGACCAAGCATATCGAGATATATAGTGATCAAATGTTACAACTCAACAATCTTGGAAATCTTTCACATGGTAAACAATAAATGGTCATACACATTGCGTCCAGAATGATTTTTATTGCGTTCATCTTGCACATAATCTCTCAGGATGACAACGTAGATTTAAATATATATATATATATATAATATTGTGCTATAGACGACTGACTAAGAAATACAGTGCGGATTGCAGGGAGTTTTCTAATATGATTAAAAATCAGAAAGAATTAAACCTACAACTCAGCATAGAAATCTTCATTAGCTATTAGAAATTCCATCAACTGAGAGGAAGAAGAGACCATAGATGAGACGTCGTGCCTGTCTCACAGAAGGTAAAATAAAATATACGCTCTTCATGTGTCCAGGATGTATAGAATTCCCGTGATGATGTTCTGCAGATCATATTAAAAATATCGTGCCAGTCTGTATTATTTTTTCTTGCTAAATAAATAAATAAAACAAAATATTCAAAGAGAAATCCATAGCGTTCATTTAATATGAAATCACCATAATAATATATCACAATTTAACGAAAAAATTAAATGAACGAAACAAAATTTGCACAGAAACAGGTATATGCGAACATTTAGGATACAATAATCTGGTACTGAAGGGGATTTCATTGTACATGAAATTTCTACACTTTCTACACACTTTTCAATGTATATATTTAAAATTTGCAATGCACGATTTTTAACTGTTGTGTCCCGGTTTCCGAAATTGCTTTATACGGAAATTTTTCTAGCCGATTTCGAAAATTACTATCGTATTTATGCTTAATATGTATACGTTAAGCTTTAATTAGAAATAGTAAATAAACAACAAGATCTTGGATTTATAGTTACTTTTTCAGATGATAGACAGATTTTCAAAGTCTGGCGATCGTTATGCTAAACACTTGAAATAGAAAATTATGGAAACGCATAAATTTCATCTTGTTTCATACAATATATTGTATTTCTGACAATCGAGTATTTGGAATTCAGATTGCACTAAGTAACATGTTGCATTAAGGATCGATTTTAAAATAAAGTGTTTTCATTACAAAAGATTTTTATAATTAATTTAGTTTACATATTTAGATTCTGATAATTAAGTCCGAAATGCATATCTATTATTTAATAAACATGTCCAATTTCTATACAAACATTTCTGATTTTTTGTTTCTGTTTTAAACATAGATAAATCATAGTCACTATTGAAATAGGAAAAGCGGGTCAGCACTAAACACCAGGTTTTATTTCTTACGTGACATGTCTTAGTATTTTGCAACCATGTTTTGAAAATTATTTTTTAAAATAAAACAAGCTATGGAAACATTAATGGATATTTGTTTGGTGTTATTTATTTATTTATTTATTTATGCATATATCATATGCTTGTATCTCAGCCAACTGAATAAAATCTGTGGTACACTTGTTTATGTTTATATGATAAAACACCAACTTTTATTTATAACCTTCTTTTAAACCATGATTGAAAATCCGTCTGAAATAAACCAGAAATAACATTCAAATAACTCACATTTTGCGTATTTTATAATGTGAATAATGCTTATGTAAATAGATTCTTCTAAATTCATGTATATCCTGCTTAATTTATTTTGTTGTTCTGTTAGTTATAATTCAAATATGCAGAAGCAGTAAAACTGTTTCAAAAACATATTTATATTTTTGTACTGCGCATGCATGCAAATAAAAAAAATCGTTATACAAAAAATATAGCTACAGACCTAAAATTTGGATTTAAAATATTTTATTTTGCTAATTGAAAACTTGTGTGATCAGGATATCTTTTAGAGTCTATCAGGTTTTTCGAAAGTCTTTGTAATACATTCAGTGAAAAAAACAATTTATAAAATTAAAATTGTCTCAGTTCAAAATTCTTCTATATTCTCTATAGGAAATAAATACACGATTTTTAAAGCTTTAGAGAATTTGGATTTTAATTTTATATCTGGATATACTTTCAAATTATATAAAATCATTTAAATATTAGGAAATTTGTCCGTTTATTTGCAATGAAAATAATGTGTGCTGCATTTTTAAAGCATATAGTGTACTCATATTCTATGCTATTAAGGATTATTTTGATATATTTTCCTGATATTTAAGTTGAAAGACTTAAAATTTCTTTTTTAAAAGAAAATTCATATAATACCTTAATATATATATATATTATAATTTGCAAAAATTATTAATATGTGTGCAAATGTGAAGAAACATGCCATATATATATATATATATATATGGCATGTTTTATTTGAACAAATAAGAGATTTTCTTTAAAAAAATCTCAGATAAGTGTTCTTTCATTGATTACGTTTTTATTTCTCTCATGAAATATTTAATATCCATTAATGCGAAACAAAACGAACAAGTCTTTTCGCTGATATTGAACTTCAAGAACAATGATAGAGGTAGCATGGATTTCACATTAATCACTTTGTTGAATCGCTGGATAATTAGAGCAAAATCATAGAAAAAATATTTTTATAGAGATGTTTATTTCCAATTAAGTTGAAAATAAGTTGTATAGTATATCAAGTTTTTTATATTTAAGGATTTTATTGAAAAAGCATTGAATGATCATATAAAAATAATGAAATATACTCATGTCCAAAATTAAGGTCACAAACATAAAATCTGTGAAAACTGATGAACTATTCACTGCGTTGCCAGGAAATTTGCACATAGGTATATTACAATAGGAGAAATAATATAACAACATAACGATAAGGAGAAGATTTTAATTGTGAATTAAGATACAAGATTTATGAGAACATCCACTGTTACTCTTTTAACCACCAGAGCAAATTTCCATATATATATCCAATTTATTCTTTACAAAATATACTTAAGATAAATTTGATGCAACTTCTTAAAAATACACGTACTCTACTTTCATAAACCATTTACAATTTTGTTACAAAAAAGCATTTTACTTGGGTAGATAATACATGAAAATTTTGTTACTCTTGTGACCACAAAAAAATGCAATTTTCAAAAATTGTATTTGACGCAGAAATTCTGTCAATTATATGAGACAATAGAAATAAAATTTACAGAATATAGCAGAGTAATTATATCATTAAAAAAACATTAATCATTGAACTCATGTGATAACACATGGATTAGTTACATTTGATTTTGCAAAATGCTAAGTGTTACTCTTGTGAAATTTTGTCCATACTGTAATTTTAGCAAAAATTCAGTTTAAATGCTAGACAAAATAATTAAAATAAGTTTAAAAAAATTATTTTCCTTACAGAAGAACTTTTAATGATAGTTTAATTTTAAAATAACATAAAATAACGTAAAAAAATCTAAAATTAACAAACACTATAACCACATAGCAACCTCTCAGTTTCTGCTATTTAACAGAATAAGTCATTGTCTTCATTATCCATAATATCAGTTGCAACTTCTCCTATATCATTATTTACTTAATGAAACACAAAGTCTTTTTACGAATCATGTTAGTGTAAGGGTTGTAGTAGATAGTGTCATTTTTCATGGTTTTAACAATTTGTGTTTGTTGAATGCCCTTCGCTGTTGGTATTTTCTCGAAAAGCAATGAAACATTATTGTTTTGTTTCTTTAGACAAAATAAGCAGTATATCTTACAATTGATTTTTTAGCACGCACTTCATTTCTTATGTATCATTATACAACAACACAAGATAAATCTACAGCATCTATACCAGAGTATTTGAAAAAATGCCCAATTAAGTTAATTGAGAAAGGAGTATGATTCATTGCAGACATATTTGCACAGTTATATTTTTGTTTAAATTGGAAAGCACAACCATCATATAAAAAAGTAAAACAGGTATATTTTAGGAAAATAAAAATTCCCTTAAAGATGCAATATTGAAATTTTATATACGAAAGCATTTCGAAAAAAAATTATTATGAGTTGCATTGTCTAAAATAATAGCATAAGATTTTACTTTATTGGGATCATACTAAAGAAAAAGCTGAAAATACAGTCGCTTGTGGATTTGACCAGTAATGTAGTATTTCATACCGAAATTTCGTCTTGGCATGAAAATAAAACAGTTTCCAGAAAATCCACTGGCATAACTATTCTTTGAGAAGTGGTTTTTTTTTTTTTTTTTTTTTTTTTTTTTTTTTTTTTTGCATTGCGAAAATAAATTTTTGTATAAGTTTCAATAATGAATGCGTGCCACAGAAATGGATTTAGTTGCTTTCGAAAAAAATTAAATAATCAGAAATGGTTTCTTTAACAATCTAATGGTCACTTTTTCAAAAATTTTATCAACGTTTTGAAAAAGTAACAGTATTGAGAAGATGTTGATAAACCTTTTGTCAATAGCAAAACGTCTATCAAGGTTTTCCTATTTACAATAACTTATAAGATGTTCTATATTATGGACTTCCGTTTCAAATACTTCTCCGATGTTATCTCCGCAAATTAGATATTCTGTATTCCTAAATTCTAATTATCATGTTTCTCGGCAGACAAAGTCATTAAATCCATCACAGAAATGTTTAATGCAGGAAATACACCAGTTACTATATTATGAATTGCTTGAATGTTTTCGTGACCGCAACAAATGCAGATATCCTGATGAGTAATTTTCTATTGTTTTATGAAACTAGGCTTTAAAGCTTCAAAGGAATCTCCAATTTTTCAATCTACGAAAGCTTCTTCAAACAAAAAAGTCCTTCCGGCCAGTGCCGGGAGGAAGAGGTAGCTTTCATATTCCTTATTTTTTAAAACCAGCTTATATTATTCAAACACACGGAGCTAAAATTAGTGGAACGCGATTATAGAAGATTAAATACTAATTTTTGTCAACACTGAATATGAATGAGAATTTCGCGAAATTAGTCAACGTTATCAAAGCTGGTTTTACATAAAGTGATTTATATTTGGTTGACAAATTGGGTGATATCTTGAAGTGCCCGCCATTTTAAAACAACATAATGGCTGCAACAAAGCTAACCAATGAACTTGGTTGAGACCTTAGTAATTCCTGTACACATGCTCACTCACATTTAAATCGATTGATATATACGAGTGCTGTTGCAGGCAAAAAATAAGATTTTTTAAAATGCCACCCACATTAAAAATTCAAACTGCTATATCTCAGCCATTTTTTTAGACAAAAGCAAAACATAAAATGCTCCGGAGACTTTGTATCAAGCTGAAACCCATAAGAAAAAAATCTTTTTCAATTTCTTATTTTTTTGTACATCATTGATAAATTTAAATTGTTTTTTAATTTTTAAATGGCCGACATTTTGAAACAAGATGGCGGATGAAGTTAGCAAAAGAACTCGGAAGAGAGATTTCTATGTACTATATGCACATGCCTTGCCACATCCTTATCGGTTCATAAATACGCGTGTTATCGCGTGACAAAAATCAGATCGTTTCAAAATGTCAGCCATGCTAGAATTTAAAAGTGCTATAACTCAGCCATTTTTTAAGATATGGACGAAACGAAAACTGCTCCGAAATCTTTGTATCAAATCAGACACATAAGAAGAAAATCTTTTTCAATTTCTAATTCTTTTGTACCTCATTTTAAATTTAATTTTTTTTAAATTTTTAAATGGCCGCCATTTTGAGACAAGATGACGGATGAAGTTCGCAAACGAACTCGGTCGAGACATTGGTATGTTCTATGTACACACCAAGTTATATCAAAATCCGTTCATAAATACGCGTGTTATCGCATGACAAAAATCAGATCGTTTCAAAATGTCAGCCACACTAGAATTTCAAAGTGATATAACTGAACCGTTTTTTAAGATATAGACGAAAAAAATATGCTCCGGAATCTTTGTATCAAGCTCAAACACACAAGAAAAAAAATATTTTTCAATTTCTAATTTTTTTGTACCTCATTTAAATTTTTTTTTAAATTTTAAATGGCCGCCATTTTGAAACAAAATGGCAGATGAAGCTGGCCAATGAACTCGGTCAAGACATTGCTATGTGCTATGCACACGCATTGTCACATCCAAATCGGTATATAAATACGCGTATTATCGCGTGAAAAAAAAAATCAGATCGTTTCAAAATGTCAGCCATTCTAGAAATTCAAAGTACTATAACTGAGTCATTTTTTAAGATATAGACAAAACAAAAAATGCTCCAGAATCTTTGTATCCAGCTCAAACACATAAGAAAAAAATCTTTTTCAATTTCTATTTTTTTGTGCCTCATTTAAAATTTTTAAATTTTTTAAATTTCTTAAATGGCCGACATTTTGAAACAAATGGCGGATGAAGCTGTCCAACGAACTCGGTCGAGACATTGGTATGTACTTTGTACACACCAAGGTACATCCATATCCGTTCATGAATACGCCTGTTATCGCGTGACAAAAATCAGGACATTTCAAAATGTCAGCCACGCTAGAAATTCAAAGTGCTATAACTCAGCCATTTTTTAAGATATAGACGAAACAAAAACTGCTCCGGAATCTTTGTATCAAGGTGAAACACATAATAAAAAAAATATTTTTCAATTTTCAATTTTTTGGTACCGCATTTCAAATTTTAAATTTAAAAAAAAAATTTAAATGGCCGCCATTTTGAAACAAGATGGCGGATGAAGCTGCCCAACGAACTCGGTCGAGACATTGGTATGTACTTTGTACACACCAAGGTCCATCCATATCCGTTCATGAATACGCCTGTTATCGCGTGACAAATATCAGGACATTTCAAAATGTCAGCCACGCTAGAAATTCAAAGTGCTATAACTCAGCCATTTTTTAAGACATAGACGAAACAAAAACTGCTCCGGAATCTTTGTATCAAGGTCAAACACATAATAAAAAAATATGTTTCAATTTTCAATTTTTTGGTACCACATTTCAAATTTTAAATTAAAAAAAAAATTAAATGGCCGCCATTTGAAACAAGATGGCGGATGAAGCTGGCCAAAGAACTCGGTCGAGACATTGGCATGTACTTTGTACACACCGAGTTTCATCCAAATCGGTTCATAAATACGAGAGTTACAGTGTGACAAAGATCAGATATATATATATATATATATATATATATCAACTTTTGAACGGAGGGTGGTTTCGGGGTCTGGGGGTCATGATCGATGAAAATATACCAAAATTTTTTGAAATCGCTTTCCTCCGAACGGCTGCAATAGGTAGCTTTTTGTAATGAAAGCTACCTAAAACGTATTCTCTTATTAAATGTCTACTAGAATTGATGAAATTATATGACCTTTTCCACGCTTAACTAACGTAAATTTCGCTGAAGAATGACCTCTTCTTAAACTTTCATCGATATATAACTCTCCAAAGCTGTGGGGTTTGATTTTTTTTCTATTACAGTATCTGAGGTTAGCTAGTTCTCTACTTTTTCCTTTTCTTAATATTTCCATTTTTCTTGCTGAAACTTTTGCTGGTTCTAAGACTTTTCTTCACTTTACCGTAATACATTTTGTTTTGTTTCTTTCTCAAAACAATATATTCAATTTCATTCTTATTTTTTCTCTAATATTTTTGGCGCTTAGCAGAATTTTTTCAGCTCTTTAAAACAATATGCCATATTATTTTAAAATATACTATCAGAATCCTTTCCATAAGAGTTACTTTAAGAACCGCTGTAGGTTATACAGCAGAAGTTTTACAAAGCCTATAAAATATCTAATCAAAGACCATGTGCTTCAAACAAAAAGAAAGCACACAAAACTAACACGCGTTGAGTTGTTTTATTATATCTTTAATTGCTTGTCATGATTATTTTATAATCTTAAGTAATACCAAAAATGAATAAAAATAAATTCACCCATTAAAAAAACACTAATAAAGATAATTTATCTTTCTTAAAATTTACAAAATAACCTTAGTTATAGCTAAAACTATTTCAAGAACTGCTCTAATAACAGATAAAAACAACAAAACTTTAAGCATTCTGTTTGTTTTGGTTGTAACGCAGTTTTATATCAAACTATCAACAAAAATATTATGTGTTACTCTAATGACACAGACGTTTATTACTCTTGTGACAACTCCCCGGAGCCTATTCCATAAACAAAATATTTATTGTAAAATATGTCTTATACCTCGAAATCAGAGAATTAGAAGTTTTGGGTACAAAATTTAAGTATTTTTTTTTTATTGAAACTTTTGTATGTTTTCCGTTACTCTTGTGGCATTAAGGTATTAACGTTTAAATACAGCCAAAAATATATTAAAGACATTATCTAAAAGATTAAATCTATGTAGATCATAAAGATATGATAATAGTTTGTTGATTTGAACACTTAGTATTTTTATTGAATTCTAAAAAGTAAAAAAAAAAAAAAAAAAAAAAAAAAAAAAAAAAAAAAACATGCATTTCAATAAGTTTTATTTTAAGTTCAAATGTAAATGTAGTTTTATACTGTTCGAACCCAGCTCATTTTCAGTAAACACTTGCTCTTATAAAATTAAAACTTACAAATTAATATACTTCAACTCTTTAGCTTTAAATTGAAGTATCACACTTATATTTCCGTTTAAAAAAATTTTTTCAACATACATTTGTATCTGTTGTGGACGTTCCCATATCAAAAATGTTAAATCATGAAGCAGAGAATTTAACTCGGCAAAAATCAGACTAATATGGAGTGTAACAACCGTGCACTACTATACAAGCCTAATAACGAGCTCACACATAGTTTATGAGGGTTTCAATAAATGTTTGTAGCAACAAAGCCCATCCTTCTAAGAGCGCGACTTTTAACTGTTGGCGTGTGCTAGAAAGTATGTTAAGCCGTGCAATGGCTCTTCCTAGACCATCACAAATATATTCAGAAGGATTGAGTTCCGGACACTTTGTAGGCCCATTCATACGCAAATATTCTCTTCCTCAAGAAAATCATTAACAATGTGAGCTCTGCGTGGCTTCGCATTATTGTCCATAAACAAGAAGTCCAGGCTTAAAGAACCCCGGAACAACATCACATAGGCTTCAAGGACATCATCCCTAACTCCCGGCGACCAGTCGTGTGTGTCCCTGGCAATGCATCCAACAGGAGAGCCTGGTTGTTGTGCAGCCCAAGACATGAGACTTGGACACAACAAGAATGTGATCGTGTTCTTTACAATGCTGAGTCGAGATTCACCACGCAAAGTGATTCTCGTCGAATCTTCATCTGGAGAAAACGTAGAGCTCTCTGGCATCTCTCATACGTAAAAGAAAAATCGACAGATTTGATGGCAAAGGAATCCTTGTCTGGGGCGGAATAATGTTGATCAGTCGTACACGAATTCACGTCTTCGATGCGGGTACTATCAAAGCACATCACTACAGGAAAAGAATTCCTTGAAGCCTATCTAAGGTTTTTCGGGGTGCTGTAGACCCGGATTTATGTTTATGAGCGATAATGAGAAGCCACACAGAGTTCATATCGTTGATGATTTTCTTGAAGAAGGAGATATTCGCCGTATGAATTGGCCATCGAGGTCTCCGGACCTTAATCCTATTGAATATAATTGGATGGTCTAGTAATAGCCATTTTACAGCGTAAGCCCTCTCGCAAGACCCGCCAGAATTTAAATGCCACGCTTTTGGAAGAATGGGCTTTGTTGCCACAAACATTTATTGGCACCCTCATAAACAGTATGGCAGCTCGTTGGGAGGCTTGTATAGCAGTGCTCGGTGGTCACACAGCATATTAGACAGATTTTTCCGAAATAAATGTTTTTCTCCGATTTGTGATTTAACCCTTTTTGATATACCCTGTATCTTAATTAACTATTAAAATATTTTTCATATTGCTTCGTTGCTATATTCTTTCTCCCATTGTAATATATCTCTGTGTCAAATTTCGTTGCAGCACAGTGAATATTTCATCAGTTTTCACAAATTTTATGTTTGTGACCTTAATTTTGGAAGTGTTTCCATATCATGGTGAGAAATCTTAACAGATCTTACTGTTCTAATACGTTTTTATTATTTTGTAAATATAATTTTCAGAAGAACATTGTAGTTATAAAATCTTTGTTAGATATTTATTTTACTATCAGGGAGTTTTTCATAAGAGCGAATCTTTCTATAAAAATAAATTTAGAGATTTGCCGAAAATTAATTCTCGGAAAGTGAAGTATTTTTCTGAATATGATTTTTATTCGGTATTTTTTTTTTACAAATTTTGCGCTATAATATGAGCACTATAGAATAAAATCATCTGTTCTTTTAAATTCTAAAAACAGCTTACGAATAATTGCTTTAAAATTTGTATATTTAGCACAAAGATTATTAGAAAAATATTTATCTAAAAATACACTGAAAAATCATTTGCAACAGCAGCTTTTTTTTGAGGGAATATTAATGATTACACGAAAAAAAAATATTTTTTCTTACGTTAAGTTTTTTCTACGCAATAATAAAGTAACTTCAAAATAAAATCTTGTTGGAAACCTACTAAATTGGATTTTGTTCTTCTCTGACTTAAATTAAAACTGGTAATATCCGAGTAACTTGTTCTGCTCAACATAGAAAAAACGTGGACAATTACGATAAGATTTCAATTAGTGCTATAGATTCTTGACGATTGGAAATGTCCTTTTGTGATTTTTTATTAACGAAAATGTTCTAGATTTAGTGCAATGAAGACTTGTTATCTGAAGAAATAAAGAATCTATAGATAGACAAAAAATATCTTTTTCTCTAGATGAGGTAAAAGTTTCATAAATTAAAAGTAGAAAAGAAATATTAACTTTATTGTTATTTGTATTGGATAATAATAATATTTTTGCTGTATACAGAATCCAATAGAGTTTTCAAGTATGTGGGAGCAGATAACGAATAAAAATAATAAAAAAATAAAAATATATTTTGTTTACTTCGATGTATAATTTATGTAATTTAGAAAGAACAGTGTTATTATATTTGCGTTAGAACTAAATAAAAACGGTTAAATAATTTGTATGTTTTATAAAGCTAAATACTTTTGATTCTAAGTAAAGTTCAGGCCAAATGCTTTAAAATAATACGTCACCTGAAAAAATCCATTTCGTACCCACACGGTGGGGAATGTCCCCTAATTATCTGGTGTCAAAATAGATCCCACCAATCGAAGGTCAGTGAGCAGTCACTTTTGATCAAGCCTTCAAATGAGGTTAAATCTTGCTATAGTTTAATTAGGTATTGAATAAGAAAATCCTCCACCCCCCACCCCAAAGAGGTAAATGGCGGTGTAGGGAAAGAAAGGTTGATAGTATGAGACAATAGTCCGGAGTCTTTTCATGTCCGAAAGCATATAGCATGATTTGGGTTGATAGTATGAGACAATAGTCCGAAGGCATATAACATGATTTGGATTGATTTTTGACGGCCGATTATCAACTCGAGGGATATAGGCCCTAGGGGGGGGGTGCCCTCCATGGGGGTCTTCCTAAGGGAACCTAACCCGTATTTACGCATGTAAAACTCAAGGTTTTGTAGAAAACCACGAAAACTCCGAAACGGTTAGACCGACGTGCGCGACTGGGTCCGAGCTCAGCACCTCCCGTCTACCAGCTTCGAGAGCAGAACCTCTCAGCCACTGGCGGGGCGATACATAACATAAGATTTTCTGAAAAAGTTTAAAAATCACCTCTTCCCCGTGGATCCAATTGCGCGACTCGGGAATTCACTCACCCCTCCCCCCCTCTTTGACATTTTTATATTTAATAAACCATGTTTATTTGAGGTCTCCGTCAGAAAACAACATATAACGGATACGTAATGTGGAAAACGATAGGGTTTTAAGAAGAACTTTCGTGCATCTCTCTCCCCCACCTTCTTTAAAATTTTTAGGTGTTATCAAACATCCCAAATGTTAAAATCGATAAAAAATCGAACTTAAAATTATAATTAAGGACAAACGATTTTGTACAAAACTGTACGGCTTTAATAATTTCTTCTCGCACTTTTTCTTGTCCAACTTAAACTCCGCCACTTTCATTAAAACTTTTGAGTACTCTCAAATATCTAAAATTTTAAAATTGATCCAAAATATCGCAAGTAAAATAAAGATAATTAGTGGGTAAAGGTTAGATTTAAATAATGAGCCGTTGGAAAGTCTTTCTTTTTCTTTTTAAAAATCGATTTTTTGGTAAAATAAAAATTTCTTATTTGATTTTTAAGACAATTGTTTATTCTTAATCAGCGTAAAAAATTAATCCCAGATGCATAAGTAAAAAATCTCAAAATGCTATATTTAAAATAAATTATACTCTTCAAATGAATGCTTTTCAAAAAGTTATCTGTGGTTTTTATTCCGTATCACGTCACTTTTAAAATGAGGATTTCAAAGGAATTATCCAATTAATCAATAATATGTAATACCTAAACTTAAAATTTATGTTTATTTTACAAGAATATTTTTGCTGTTTACAAGAGTATGAATGCCAATCAATCAATTTTTAAATATACATCCACCATATTAATGAAATTGATCCATAGCTGGGTATCACAGTTACATAAGTGACAATAAATGCTGTTTATTCAAATTGCAATATAATCACTCTCATGTGACAGTTATTTCATGTTTCTGCTGTGAGGTCAAATTACTAACTTTGAAGTCGTTCTAAATTATAAATAATTAAAATAGTCCTCTCGACATAATCGTGACAAGGAAGTGTCTCATTTTTCACATCATCAGATAACAATGAAAATAATAATTGTTAATCACAATAAATTTAGAGTTGCAGAACTTTTTGTGCAAAAATTAAATCGAAATATCACTATAATAAACATTTTTGTAGAATTAAAACTTACACGATCAATAAAACTACATCGAAAAGCTTAATTTCGACGTTTCGTTGGACATCACCAAAATTATCACCAAAATTACGATGCGACACTACATCATAGAAAAACATACAAGATAGAACAATTTTATAGAGCGCAACGGTATTGCGATTTCAATTGCTGTGCTTTTAGTCACAGCGGTAAAGAAGCTTCTCATCCTTAGAATGTTTTTTTTTAAATTTATTTAGCTTCTACCTTATTACAATCTTTCTTTTTCTAATATTACATGTTTACATTTTTAACAAAATCTTACTTGTATTTTTTTTCTGTGTGCATGAAGAGAAAACGATATAATTGCAACGAATCACAAGCTAAAAATTTTCGTCTTGAATGTTATATATCAAGTAAATACAGTATAATTAGATTTAAAGATTCATAAAGGAATCGTACAATATAAAAATATACGAAATATTGCACTATACAAGACCCCCCAAACTTTCATAAATAATTATATTTTCTGCCTCTGCATCGTGGAAGAAAGAGTAGATAAAAAAAACATAGAGCCTAAACATAATTCATAGATATGGGTAAATTTCGGATTCTTGTTAGTTCCTCCCACTTGTTGCTAGTCACGCACGCTAGTAATGTTGCCATCACAGATTTTTCCGTACGTATCCTATCTTGCATGTTTATCATCCACTGCATTAAAGTCTTAAATAATAAAACCCATCCTCTTGAACTCAATTGTTCACAATGCCCGCCATTACCCTTGGCTTCCACCAGTTAAAGGTTAGAGACTGCAGAGGTGGAATCTACAAGATGAAAAACGAATACAAAACTGACTCAAATTAAACAATTCCTGAAAGTAAAAATAAGCGAGTCTGAAAGACAAAAACATACTTGTATTTTGACTGAAACTTAAATGATAATTTTCGTCGATGTTGATTGAAATCCAGATGTCGATTTTAAGATAAGTGATGTAGTTTTAATTATGCATGTATATTTATACACGATATAGTAATATTGTGATACGTTTTCACAAACATTTTGCAATGATGCTTTGATTGTGTAGTAGTTTAATGAATATATATATATAATATGCACACATGAAGAGTGTTTTTTAAGAAAATTCTCATCTATTAGGTGCTGCATTTAAATGATGATTGCTAGAGCCTTGGAATTAAATGTTACACTTATTCTTCTTTGAAACTATACAATTTCCGAAAGTTACCACGCAAGATATATGAATATAAAACATTATGCAAAATTTCTGAGAACTTTAAATAAATGTAAATGTGATAAATTATAACGAGTTTAAAAATAGATACTGACATTATCTGCCAAGTATCTTTTCTTTGTATTATATAGAACACAACTATAATAACATAAATCTTTTACATTTACTTCAATTCTTTCAAACTAAGAACTAATTACAAACTAATAATTATTCCTATAATATTTTCTGTTGACGTACGTTTTAACCAGAATATATTTCCAAATTTTTAGAATTTGCTTATCTTAACCTTAACTGTAATAATCTTATAACGCTGTTAAAACTTAATAAACTTGTGATACTTAAACTTTGAGTTTGAAGAAAAATTTTAAAAGTAGTTACGTTTAATTTTCTATTTATCGGATAATATTTTTAACGGCAGCTCTTTTGTTAACACGAAACCAGATTGCAGACTAACCAAATTCTTAAAATTCCTTAATTGGAAGATGTAATCTTTGATAATTATTCTTGTTTGACGGTGAAAAGCTAGAACAACATTTATGAAATTACTTTGTAAGGAAGAAGAAGGTACGCGATATTAAAGTTGAAAGTATATTTTTTATTTTATTTTATTTATTTTTTTTGTTGTTGTTGTTATAAAGTTGAATTATTTCATCTGTTAAAAAAATAATTGGGAAACTTTTAAATATCTTCAAAATTCTGTTGCTTCTCTATCTATATTATAAAGGACAAACATATCTGTGCGTAACACATACGTCATTCTGCGAATGGCAACACTTTGAAATTTGAAATGAAATTTCGGTTTTGCAATTTTCGCGACTGCAAATTTTTAAACTTCTAAACATCCCACATTTTAAAATTTTACACCGTCTTATACAGGAAAAAATTTACTTTTAAATGCAATTTGTTTGAAAGCTGTTTCTCAATTTATTTTTGAGATATTAATTTTTTTATAGTTTTTAATGCCAGTTTTCTAATCGTGGCAACTGAAGTACTTCATTTCTATTAAAAGTGGTTTAGTTATCTTTATTGATTATATTCTTACTGATGCCATTTTTTCATTACAATTAAAAATATTTTTTTTTTCATTCTGTTGATATTGAGCTTGAGACAATAGGCAAAATATTTCAGCGCCTGAAAATGACGTCATATTTAAAAGAAAACGATAATTTTATTTGATAAAAAGAGATATTTCTTCTTCAATACGTCTAAAAATTGTAAAATTCTGGAATTTTTACGCGCAGGTACAGAGATTATACTAAGACTTCAAATCACGAGTGGGAATTTCACATGGAAAGTTGCAATAGTTAACAAACGTGACTTCAAGCTTGAAAATTTATTTTTATATTTATTAATAACCTGTAGCGCTTTAAAATGTTTTTAAATAGTTAATATGGATGGGAAACGTGGAAAATGACTTGATTCGGTTTAGATTTAAAGGGGGAAAAATTCTATGATTATGTCAAGATGAAATCATTTTTGCTGATTTTTCATTCCGTAATACCAAGCAAAAATTGATAACTTAATCAAAATTACTTATCTTGATTATATGTTACTTATTACGCATATGAATAAAGTTTAATTTTGCAATAATTTTAACAGTAGAAGTTTATGAAAAAAGTATTTAATTACTCTTAGGTTAAAATATGTCTTTGGAGAGTTAAACTAACAAGTGTAAGATGGATGTTTTATTCTAATTATTTAATTGTTGTCGATGTATTATAAATTTGATGCAACAGTTCCTTTGTAAACATTTTCTTTCGTCGAAATTCGACGGGATCCACCTCGTACTAGTAAAAGAACACCTCTGACTGTCTGTCTGCGATGGCTAGCGAAATCTACAGCACGTAGAAGTCTGAAAATTTTGGCGACCATAGTCCAAAACAGGTCCTGATGCACCTGAGGCTCATATTTTTATTTTTTTAAGTGTCAGGGCCCTGGGTCCCTTTAAATTTTTATGCACAAAATGTTTAATAACTTGCCCCTTTTTAATCCAATCTTCTTCGTTATGTGAGACCCTTCACCATATAGTTATTCTCGCCATTCTTCTTTCCAGTTATGAACCTGCACCCTGGGGGCCCGACACAGGGACCTTTGAAATTTTTAGCTAATAAATTGTTAACAATTCGCTTCCTTTTAATCCGATCTTCATTTTAGGGATACTTTTTTCATTTAGTTATTCTCACGTTTCTACATTCCATTTTCTTTAAGATAGTTTTAGCGTCTTCCTGCTACTTTAAAACCCCTAAAAAATTCCGTATACCCTACAACATTCCAGTTTTGACCCTGTCCCCCAGGACGCGGTATTTATTTATACCTCAGCTACCACCTTTTTCGAATATTAATCTCCCTTTTCAGCATCAATTTACGACTACTCACTACAACCGTAAATTATAAATCGCGTTACTTTAAAGGTAATTTTAGATAAGGGATTTCATCCGTTTATTAAATATCGTGTCAATGTTAAAAGTAATTCATGAAATTTATAAGTTGAGGGGGCATCTTCCACCGCTTGGGGGCGCATTCTTTCCTTGTGTTCTAAGGGCCCAATTTCAACAGGATTTGGTTCATTCAACTTATATTAAAAATTCAGCTACTCTCTGTATTATGAAATTTTATCCTTAGACTTCATTTCACAACATTTTCTAACATTAATTGTGCATTCTTTTTGTGATTCTATCGGCTTGATTACTAGTGGTTTGTACTTACTCAACTTCATTCTCGAATGTCTCCGGTACGTGTAGGACACTTTCGGTAAAGGCTGCCATACGTAGAGTGGACCCAGGTACAGGTTACAGGTTCGTTCGGAAAGACCTTTTTTTGGAAATACACTAAACGTTGCGGAAGGCAATGGGAACTTCGCATTTAGGCTCATTTAAAAGAATTTCAAATGATATAATATCATACAAACTTGAGTTTTGTTTAAGGCTATTATTTACAAACCCCGCTTAACGCCGGACGGATCTCTTAGTAATTATATAAGGTTACTTGTTTTATACATAATTACTAAGATGTTTATTTTAAATTTTATTTCGCACATTTAATTGTAACAAAAAATACAACAAAGTTTTAAATACTTGAATTACTTATTTTATGTTTATTAAGTTCTTTATCTATTCAATTACTAAGAAAATATTTTATAATTTAGATTTATATTTGGATTTAACGTAGGATTTACAAATGTGTTAATGAGATTCAATTTGTAAAAAAGATTTTTCATAATTTGTGAACTTCGAATAAACAATGTACTTTACGTTATGATTAGAAATATATATTTTTTAATATTTACAGTCTTAAGAATAAATTCTATGAAACCAAAGTTCTATGAGAACAATTCGTAGAATCTTAATACGGTAGATTTTGATTCAGGAGATTAAATAATTAAAATTTAATTAGTGTTCCTAAAAATATTGAACATTTTGTAGGGTTCAGAACCAAAATACATCGATTAAAAAGTATCTTTCATTTAAAAATGGAAAGAAATCCATAATACTTTATTAAAAAATTAAAGAATTTCAAAGGAAATTCTTATGAATTATTTTTAGGCAAACTACGAAAGAAAAATGCAAAGAAAAATAAAAATAGCAAGTTGTACATGAACATATGATACATTTCAATATTAATGTTGCTATATATTCCTCTTTTAAATCCAAATATTAATGTAAAGTCGTATTAAAATGATAACGAGTTAAAAAAAAAAATATGATCAATCCGGGATAATATGAGACATAATAAAAAACGGAGTTAAAGTGAAGCACACAAAAATGTAATTTTTTTTTTATATATTAGTAAAACTAGTGTTATTTTGTATAAGAAATACATCATTTAACTTGCATCTTTTAAGAATGCACTTACAGTTTAAAAAGAAAATACAACAAATTAATAGTTACTTACTATATGGGCTTTAATATCAGGCAATGTATGGAACTAGTAAAAGGCAGTGCTTGACATTTTAATAATACAGGTTGTCTATAAAAAAAAGTCACAGTTTCAGTGGTATATTATAACAGTTTAATTTAGACTATTTACAACAAATTATACATAAAATTGAAGGCAAACTAACGTTGTTTTTCTAACAAATGTTCAATAGGTGCACCTGAAATTATACGATACAGATCGAACCTAAACACTAATTCTCCCCAAAATTCAGTTAACAAGTCCGGAATAATGCAAGCAATAGCCTCTTCAATTCTGTGTCTCAGCTCGCGCAAATCATTAGGTAGAGGTGGAATTGTAGTCAAGATCTTTTATAAAGCCCAAAAGGGAAAAAAAATATATTATGGCGCTAACTGCTTTTAAATTTTCAGCCCAGCTGTAACGCTTTACACTCAGGATTCGATATTAAGCGTATGTGGCACTGCATCAAGTAAATAACAAAGCAGTTTTCTCGCATGTGCTTGTCTAAAACTTTATTTTAGTTACTCTTCATTTGTGAAACTGGACCAACACTATAAAACGCTTATAGTGGATGCGATTAAAATGTATAATGGTAACATTCTTTTATGGACAATATGTACTATTCTATCAGTTAGCGTGAGACATCCACCACTGATAAAAAGAGAATGCACTAATATTTGTCTTTCTTATTATAGTCATATGCCAGATATGTTGTTTTCAAAGCACAATATTATGATCGACTATATTTGTATTAAACTACTGATATCAAAGGATAGGTTGTATTATACTTCAAACCAAAAGAAAAAAATATACTTAAGGAAAGCATATTTTTCAAAATTGGCAATGGTGCGCAATAACAAACCAGAAGGAATTAGCAGAGTTCATTCCTAAAGTATTTCAAATGAAGACAAAAACCCGATATTCTATGCTGAATTCATTACTTTCCTTACATAAAAATTTAAAGACTGATATTTTTCGTAAAATCATGCCGATGTAAAGCTATTCACATTCTTCAGCTCTTGTCATAATTTTTGAGAGTGAAGATGAATCAATCTTTACAATTTTCTTTGTTGTTTTTAAATATAGTATATTAAATACTTAATTAGATTAAGAAAAGATATACTTGCAAAAAGGGAAAACAAAAAAGCAATAGACATTGAATCCCTTAACAGGTGGAGTAATGAGGGAAAAAAAAAATCATAACTAACATAAAAAAACTCACAAGAAAAACAAACCAAATTCTGATACTAAGAAAAAATTAACATTGTTACAAATATTTTAGGAGAAATTTAAAATGCAGAGAGTTGTACAAGCACGTAACGTATTACCGATATATGAGGTGAAGGTATAGGTAAGCTAAAATGAAAGATCATAATTGTTAAAATAGAAAAAAACTTAATCATAAAAGAGCAGAAAAAAGCTGATTCATGAATTGTCAATGAAACTTATAGACAGAAAGAAATTCCCTTCTCTGCCTGGTAGTGATGATGCGTATTTGACAGACTTTATTTTAAATTGCATATAAGGGGAAATTCATCCAATTATATATGACACATCAATGTGTCTAGAAAGTATGAAAGAGGTTTTTTATATAGTTTAATGTGTGATTTGAATGTCTACTCACTAAAAATATTTTTGCCGAATTAACGAAGTACATGAAGGAAAATCATAGATAATATTTAAAAGTTTAAAGTGCTTTAAGGATCTGCCATAGGACTGATTTCCCGTATAAAGAAGAAGAAACATTTGTAGTGGGCTTACGGAAACTGTTGCTTTTCTACCACTGACGGAAACTACATTAAAAAATTGGAATATTACTTGCAAGTTTCCTGGAAGTATAATATTAACGGTAAAACAAATTAACGCAATCAGTTAAGAACGTAGACTATATTTTTCATTTTTCCTTTTTGAATATTGGGAAAATTTTTAGTCAGGTCATTGCTAGATTCTTTTACAAAGCTCTGTCTACATTTAACTCGAACAGAAAGCTTGTCCACTGATGAACAGATGATTCCGTTTAGTAGAAGATGTCCAGCAAGACACTATGTTACCTCGAAACCGAATCCTGTTGGGTTAAAAAAATTCTGCTTGTGTTAGACTCTGTAATATACACAAGAAAAAATACTGTTCCGGAAAGGGATACAAATGCTTATGTTGTAGGAGGCTCCGTAGTGAAGCATTTCGTTTACTCAGTTCCTATTGTATCCAAGCCAAATAACTATTTCTGACAGATACTTTAATGATCTGAAAATACTGTACTATCTGATAGATAGAAATATTTTTTGACAGGAACAATTATGATTAGCAGAAAAGAAGTAGTTGCTGCTACTTTACCGAAAGATAAGATAATGACAAGAGGGACATCAGCTTCCAAAACAAGGAAAGATAATAAAGATTTTTTGGTCAAATGGAGGGATAAAAAATGCGTAGTGCTTTTATCCAGTGCATTTGCAGTAAACCCAGAATCTTCTTGTAAAAGTGATCAAAAGAAAATAAATAAAAAATGGTGTTCAACAACAATCTATATTTAAGTCTTATAATAAATATGTGGGGGGAGATGATTTGATGGATCGACTAATTTCTTACTATAGAATTTCAACGAGGACAAAGAATTGGTCTATAAAATATTTGCCCTTTTCTTGGATATGGCAACCTGCAATTCCTAGATTTTATACACCAGGGATTGCAGAAAAAATTATAACCCTCAAAAATATATCTTGCCTTTGCTTGATTTTAAATTGTCCATAGCGAAGAGTGTAATTCGAGATGAAAACTCCCGCCAAGAACATACAGTTGAGAGCCATCAGACATGTCAAAACGTTATTCCTATTCCTGCGAATGACATGAGGTTTGATTCATTTGGATATTTTTCTAAGCAAACAAAAATTAAAAATACACGAAGTATCGCAATCCGGATTGTAAGGGTAAATCCAGTGTGAGATGCATGAAGTGTAATTTGTTCATGTATCTCCAAAATCGAAATTGCTTTTATGAATTTCAAACTAAATAAATTAGAATTATATTTTTCATATGTAAATAAAAATAATATTCCATATTTGAGTAGTGTAATGTTATTTTTTTTAAATATTTCTACATTAAAATCTAAATCTGCATTTTAATTTTAATGCTTTAGTGCAAAGATACCCGATTGGGAACTTTATCATTTTTTGACATTTAGTACCAAAGCCCCGTTTGGGTACCACCTAATTTACATACATTAAATTTACGAAGGATAAAATTTCCTGAATATTATTTTTAATACCTATATTGAAATACGAAAAACAGTAAATTGTTAGAATTTTTTTTTTTTTTAAAGCTAGCAACCGAAGAGGTTAAAATCGTGAAAAAAAGTTTAGCGCACTTTGATAAATATTAGAGAAGGTATGTTCAACAGCTGTTTGATAAAATTATTTAACCCCTTGAGGGGCAAGGGATTGTGTTCCTGTAATGTTGAACTCAACCCGAAATATTTGAAAAATTCTATTTCAAAATAAGTAAAAGCAATTTTAGGGCTTTTTTTCACCAAAGTTAGAAAATTAAAATTTAATAAAATTTTTCTCGTGTAAAACTTCATTCAAATTAGGTGGTATATAATATATACCTGTGCCCCTCAAGGGTTTAACTCTAAATATGGGAAATTTTTAAAATACTTTTTTTAGGGGTATACATTCACAAAAGTAATTTTTTAAATATTTCAAATTATCGTATAGATTTACGCTCTATTTCAACGTTTCTGACACCTGAAATATTATCGTTATTATGATATTTCATTGTTAAAATCTCATCAAGTTCACCATGACTTTTCATTGTTGATTTTTCATCACGTTTATGCAAGAATTATTTTCATTATTTATGAAAAACGGGTCCAAATTAAACCTCATGATTTATTTAAGTATTGCGCGGTAGAGCAATACTTATTTATTTCCAGTGTCACTTCTCAATGTTAATTTAACATAGAAAAGCTTATAGAGATCATAACTTTTTAATTTTTTCTTCCCACCTTTTTGTCCCTGATGCCACTCATTTTTTATTTTTTTGCTAATTCTAATGATATTATACATTTAAAGTGTAAAAACGTTTGCCTGACGTCAGGGTCAAAACGAATGGTAAAATGGCTTTGCATATGGGTGAATTATAACCCAGAGAGAAACACGGGCCACTTTTTTTTTTTTTTTACATTATTCAAATATTTTTCTTAATAATTCCAAATTTCGCTTTTTTCATTCGGAATCAACGGACATTTTTCATAAGAAATGTAAAATTTTTACTTGATTGTTGCAAAAATTACAAAAACCGTAATAATAATTTATTTATTTTTAGTTGAAATATTTTCACGTGAAATATTAAATTGAACTAGTTTTTTTTTCAAGAATTAAAAAGGTGAATATGGCGTCATAGTGGAAATAAAAAGGATATTTTCAGAATAAATTAGAGCTTTGGTCAAGTTTATGTTTTAGTAAAAAGTTTCAGATGGATAGCTATTTTTACGCAGGTATTATTATTACGCAGGCGAATATGAATTTTATTTTTATTTTTTAATGTTCAATTGACTTAACTAATTTGTTACAAAAATTTAACATTAAATGTAGAACTAATTCAATGAAATATTTTAGTATCTGTCCCTTCTTGGGCTTAAACAATGTAGGAAATATTTTTTTTAATTAGTTCTTCATCTTATGTTTTTGTTTAATGTATTAATTTTTTGTTTAATTTTATCTTACAGGCTCATGCCTTGGAAGCATGATTACCTCTAAAGAAGCGATCATGGTGGTCACTTAAGGCGCCATGTCTTTACAAGAACTAGTAAATGCAAACATACATCGGCAGGGCCCCGGTTCGGATTTTCTGAATAATCTCACACGTCATACGAGAATCACCCGAGCAGTAGCACGTACTGTGCTAGGAAGCAATAGCGCAATCAAATAACTAAATCTTTAACTAAGGACTAGAGAGGAGAATCTGCGGAGCGACAATACGACTAGATGCAGCAGTTCGATTTAGACTTCCAAGACATGAACTATGATTCATTACGTATAGATTCCGATTCCATTTTTAATTAGACCTATGATCTCAGTTATCACTCAGTATTATGCAGAAAAACGCTTCAAGTGTCATATTTTGATTTTTATAAGATCGTGAGTTCACTGAGTTCCGAAGAGCTTTCGAAATTGACATATAGATTAAATTTAAAACGGTTGCAAAAGCTGTCTCCCAATTGATAATCTGAAATTGTCTTTTCATGACGATTTAATATGTGATAGCAAAGTATAAAAATGAAATCACGATAGCATGATTTAGTATTGATTCATCATTCTTCAAAAATACTCACGATGCCTATGTTTTAACAAAACGCTTTCAAACTGGGCTTTGGACCAATTCCTTTACCACTCTGGTCCCATCTAATAATTGCGCGATATGTTTATAGCATAGCGCGGAGTGGAGGGGAAAGGATCCCAGCTAGGAGTTTGACACTTCAATAGAAACCTTTACTGAGACACTTCAATAGATTAGTTTTTATCGCAGAATAGGTGATGTTCATTAATATTTTGGACTCTTCTGTAAAGTGGGACAATGACATTGTACGAGATAGAGGACTCTTTCTAGACTGTATGCTCGACAATCGACAAGAATCAAATTGACAATCCTTACAAACATTCTTTTAAAATGATTTAAATTCAAGTTAAAAATTAAATGTTTTTTGTGTCATAGATTGTCATTGTTCTGTCATAGATTTGTCATTTTATACGCGTAAGAATATAGCTAAATTCAGGATAGGCGTTGAAGTGGAGATTAAGCAAGTAGTTTCTAAGGGCATTGTTGATAAAATTTTTATCGATTTCAACCAAAAATTTCGGCATACATACAATGAGACTGACAAGGTACATAATCAAAAACATGTAAAGTACAAATCTTGCTAGTGCTTTTCAGAAAAAAATCACATATATATACTAAAGAGAAGAACAATATATTAAGATTAGATTATAAAAGTAAAAAATCGAATAATGGATTGCCTTAAAAAAAAACATTTTTAAAGTAGCATATCTATCTTTCTATCAGTAATGTATAATTTCTATGAGTTAACAAAAAAATTTGCCACATATGTGAGGCTCTTATTTTCTAACTGTATTTAGTTATTTTAGTGTTTTTTTTAGTCTAAAGACATATATTTTTAAGTTTAGACACCATTAAGTTACAAGTACGACGAGGGTTACCAGTTTTAATAGCCTGATGCTCTTTCATCAACTTCTCAATCTAACGCTAATGAAAAATAATTTTGACCATGAAGCAATTTGAGACAGCTATAATCATTGTTCTGAAGTATTGGAGATCACGCCTAAAAAGGGTTAAAATGTATATGTTAGATGATCTTCGCTGTCTTCTGCGAAAAGTTTATTTATAATGGTGTGTTGTGAAATCAATAGTACCAGAAATGGCATATGAACTTTCTTTATTTTTCCCATGAAGATATGAAAGAAAGATTCGAAAAATGTTGCACTGTAGGCTCTTCGGAATAAACACGCACGTAAGTGTGAATGAAAATTACAAAATTTGAGCCATTATTTAAATATCTAATAAACATTGAAGTAAAATATATGTAGTATAGAAAACTTGGTATTCATTATCTTTAACCATCCACAAATTGCTACGTCTAGACTGAGCTATATACGGAACATTTAAGAAATACTATAACGCAGCTTGTAATGAGTAGTTGTGTTCACATCCAGGTCTATCAAAATCAATATAATATAGATGAGGCAAAAGTATTCCCTTTTGTATTGTGTAATACAATCATATATTAATGATTTGAAGTAAGTGGTATTGTGCCACTGAGTAAAATCATTTTCACATATTATGAAGTTTTTCCTGACACACTGCTTTCCAAAAATTAAGAAATAATCACAAAAAGAGCGATAATTCGTTCAAAAATTTACCTATCCGTATGAAATTTGCATATCTTGTTAACTGAAAGATGTTTTATAAAATTACAAAATGAAATTTAGTGGCGCTGCAATCGGATTGCGTCATCTGTGAGGAGCATAAAAATGCATTCTAGAGAGTACGGCTGCTGCTATCGCTGCGATTATGAGATAAGAAAATTGAGATAGCCAATTCATTAGTATGACCTCAAAGTATTATTTGTCTGTTTAGCTCCGATATAGAACTGTTGGAAGATTGGAGGTAGGCCAAAGTCAGAAAAGGTGGCCAGATGGCTAAATCTGAATCCTTCTGTTGGTCACAGGCTTTGGAAACAATTTCAAACCACTGGTCGGCCTCCGGAAGGTTTAGCCAAGGACGGACAAGAGCTACGACAAGTACCAATGACCGATAATTGCGGTTATGTGTACGAATGAATAGAACAACTAACCTCCTTTCAACTTAGAGACTCCCTTGTTGCAGCCACTGGAAGGTTGGTATCAACGTCTGCTGCGCGTAGATGGCTTCATGAAGGTGGTCTTTACGGGATGGGACCAGACATTTGTGTGTCGATTACCTCATGTCACCGGAATGAACGTTTAAGTTGGGCACGACAGCATATCTACTGGACGGATTATCAATGGAGGCGTGTTCTGTTTACGGATGAGTTCCGGTTTAGCCTCCAAAGCAATAGTAGGTATTGTTTCATTTCCAGAGAATAGGGAACACGCTGTCACCCATTAAACATCTAGATACTATTTTAATCATTTTTTGACATAACAAAAATGTCAAAATTACTTGCTTTGTTTTTCCTTTTCTGGGAGACAACGATGTTTATAAAAAAAAAAAAAAAAAAAAAAAAAAAAAAAAAAAAAGAATCCGTGTCAGAAAGGTCTTTGTATTAATAAAAAAGTAAAAATTCTCTTAACATTTAAATCAAAATTATAATAGTTATCGAAAAATACTCAGAATTATATTTATTAGCAGAAAATCACGTAATGGTTTTAATATATTTCTGTGACAAATAAAATTAAAACATTTCGCAATCACCCCCCACCTTACACACACAAATAAAAAAGAGAGAGAAACGCATGAAAAATATTCGAATATAAATCTTTCTATGTAATATTCAAGTAAATTTCTTTTAAATAAAATTCAAGTGAGAGTGAATTTCACAAAAAAATCAAAATATATTTCATGACAAATTAAATTTAAAAACAATTTATTTCGAGAAAGGTTAATTAGAGAAATATAACAGCATCTCGGAGTAAAAAAAAAAAAAAAAAAAATCTTTTGTAAGGTAAATAAAATTTTCAATTGTGTGTTTATCTTTCTCAATATATTTACGAAATCCTTTTCTAAAATAAACTTCATTTCGATTCTCGAATGTGTCAATTGTTAAAATTAGAAAATTATAAATAGAGACAGTTGTATATAATATTGACACTAGCAATAAACTTCGAGAGATACATGTTTCAAAAAATTATTGAAGCAGTAGAAGGTATATATTTCAAAAATTTATCTTGACTTTTCAACATAAAATTTATGATGAATCTAGTGGGTGTTTTGAAATTTAATTTCATTATAAATTCTCTTATATACTTATTTCATAAGGGACTAAAAATCATTCGACAATGAAAACAGATAAAAATGCAATAAAATGCAGATATATTATATATCTGATGATTTTAGAAGAAAAAATAATATTTCCCCTTCATTTTTAAAAATATTCTAATAAAAACTGGAAAAAAAATACGAAGATCTTCAAATATTCTTATTGGCCACTGTAGACATCAGCAGGCTCGCAATTTTCTGTCATATACAGGGTATGTCGGTTCGTGCAAACTTGTAAAATTCAAAATAAATGATGTAATGATTCCCCGCAAAAAATCGGTTTGCGCAATATGATCACAGAAGCATTGGAATTTTTTTCCATGTATAACACATACGATTCCATAAGTAACCGAAAGAGGGCGATCACATGTCATACTGAGACGTTTTATACAAAGCAAGCAAGCAAAAACATACAATGAAACACATCAGAATAATATGACACTGTGAATTTATTTTAAAGTAAAAGATGTTCAACATGACCAGAACCACCGGGTATTAGACAAGTGAGGCGCGTCAATACGGATATTACAGTGCCATGTCGGCATCTATGCTACAGGCGGTCCGTCGAACTGAATCTTTCAGTTCCAGCCAATGTGGCTGGGGGTGGGGGGTGCTGTACATACACGAATTTAAGTATATCCACAACCAAAATGTCAAGTCTGGAGATCGTAAAAGGCCACATGATCTAAAGACCTCGACACATCACTCTCTCTTCAGTGAAAGTGTATAACAGGAATGCCTTTACTTCACGTGCAAAGTGGGGCGGGACGGACACCATCTTGCATGAACTTATTGGTAGGTAATGCACGTTTTTCCTGCAATGCAGGCGCAACGTGGTCACGCAAAAATATAACGTACTTTTCTGCAGTGACTGTTCAATTTTGCTAGCAAGATTCAGGACAAGGCTCTTTAAAAGAGAAACAATCCAGAATGGAAGACGTGATGAAACCACATCAAACAGCCATATGAGGATAATGCAGTGGCGCCCTGTTTCGTTTACCTTTGGAATTAGTTTTTTTTATAGATGGATAAAAATCAAATGGCCCACTGATCATATTCGGTTTGTGCAAATAGAAGATAAAATTTGATTAAAAAAAATCGTGCAGTTTAATTACAAAGGACCATACTCAACATTTGCGGGGTATTACATATTGATTTTCCGATTTTCGTTTTTTTTCCTAATGTGCGGGAAAATCGTTTTCTGTATATTTAAATATTATTACACTATTTTAAGAATGTTAAAAATCATATATATAACTGAAGCCTACAACATGACACTAGCTGTGGAATGTAGTAATCATAGGATATGCCTTTCATTTTCAGGGACACACAACATAATTTCTCTACAGTACTGCCCATGAAATATAATTCCTGGAAGTGCGTTTGTTTTCAATTCTGGTTCGAGATTTCAAATATAACTATTTTTCTGCACATTACTAGGAGTATGCCTAGTAATGTGCTCAAGTAGCCTTAGGCTAATTGAGAAATCCGGCTCTTTGCAAAGAGCCGGGTTCATTCAAGAACCCATCTCCCTTTTTTCAATTAGCCTGATATTGTTCCGGCTTATTGCAAAGATCCTAGAAAGCGTCAGGCTAATTGAAAAATGACCACTTATTATCCGATCAGGGTGATATTTTTAGCTCACAGGCTATCAAAGCCTGAGAGCTTATGTTCTCGCCGATTCTGTATGTACGTACGTATGTACTTAACGCGATAACTCTTGATAGAAATATCCGATTTGCTTCAAATTTTTTTTTCAAGGTTCATTCTGATGAGGTGCTTCCCTCATTAGTTTTTTGGATTCACTGGATAAGGATAAAGGGGGAAAAGGGGGGCTAGTCCCCCCTTAATTTATATAAATGAGTTTTTCATGCAGAAATATTCCTTTTGCTCCAAATTTGGTGTACCAGTTTATTGTGTTAAGGAGCTTTCCTGATTAGATTAGACCATTGCTTTGAATTTGAAATTAAATGTCAGGATTTGTTTCATTATTTAATCGGGTTTGGCCTGATATATTTTTTTACAGCAAATTGGCGAAAACCTCATTTTTGAATAAATATGCATATGTATTTTTAAATTATTTTCTATTATTTTTAAAATTAAATAACAACAAATGAAAAAAAATTAATAACTATAGAACAAGAAATTTATATTTTTTTTAAATAAAAAGAAAATAAATGTAAGTAAACATTTATTAATAAATAAGCAAGAATAACCGGGTTACCATGTCAAGCAAAAAAACCCCACTATTTTGCGCCAATTAGGTACCCCGGTGCGTATATGACATCTGCGTCTAATATTTTTCTTTTCTTTACGTTTTTTTTAAAAAAGGGAAGAAGTGAAAGCCATTAAGTTTAAATGTTTCACTTTTAAATGAAAGTTTTGTATTAAATAAAATGGTAATTAAATTTAAAAAAAATTCATTGTTCTTAGCATACATTTAATGGAAGCCAAACTGGTCGCAAAATTAGATTAAAATAATAACCTTTTCTAAAATATGAAAAAAAGATATCTTTTATGATTGAAATTTGAGTTGCCATCATTAGAGAAAAGTATTTAAAATTACAAAAAAATTAACATTTAGAAAACAAATTCGAATTTAATACCAGTTTTGAGATCTGCTGATCAATACGGAATTTTGGTGTTAATTTCATCGCAAATTATTCCATGTTTTAGGAGAAATCGCTGTGAAACAGAATCAGTTGTTTAATGAGTCGTTTCATAGAATCGTTTCATAAATTCGTTTCATTTCAGTCGTTTTATAAATTCGTTACATTAGGATTATATATATATATAGGGTAGATATATTTTTACCATGCATTACTTAAGTTTTCGCTATCGGAAGCCAAAATGGTGAATAAACAATCGGAGAAAAGCAGCTTATGAAAATGGAAGAAAATGATATTTATGTAATTCTAGAAATGAAATAAAAGATTCTGCGTTTGAACGTAAAAATATTGAATTTAAAAATAAATATTCATATAATTAGTAATATATTTAAATTAGAATATCATAGAAGAGATATAATAAATTAGAAGATCTGAAAACACAAATGAGCATTCTATGCAATCTCCAACATTTCCTGTCGTGCACGAAAAATCTTGGGTATCATTGCTACAGAAAGTTGCTATGAGTGAATGTGATTCTAAATTCTTTACAAAGTGAGAAAGGAAATTATGTTTACTCAAAAAAGTTGAAACTTATATGCGAAAACTGCAAACTATTTGTAGTACAACTCATTCGAATTCTCGAATATCAGGTGGTAGAAATTTTGACATGAATAAAAAACTTTTTGAAGCTTTTTATCAATAGGAAAAGTACATGATGCCTTAGAAACCTTTTTAATGATTTTTGGAATGCAATCTATGGTTAAAAAAAAGATTTTTGAAAGTGCTTGCATACTGTATCCGAAAAAAACTTTGTAATGCAAGAAAATGCGCTTTCAACTTCTAGAAATCTTGTACGAAAAGCCCATGTGGAATTCAATTTGATACTCGGTACAAATGATGTGCTTGGTATCACAGTATTATACCATGGAACGTGACAGAAGTGGGGTCATACCTCACTATACGGCATTGTAGCTTTTATAGATACAATAACAGGTCTTGTTGTTAATTTTGTAATTTTATCGAAATATTGTCAGGAATGTATTGTAAATGCACATGAACTTCACCAAAATAGTGCAAAAATTTACTGTTGATGTGAGGGTCACAAGTCAAATTACCAGAAGTTTGATCGGACTTCTGGCTGTATGGAAATGTGTACTGCCTTCGATATTTGGAATCGTTCGATGGAACACAATATGCGATACAATCCAGTATTATCGGATGGTGGTGCAAAGATGTATGAAGATCTAACTAAAAATTGTGTTTATGGTCCTAATATACCAATAAAAAAAGTAGATTGCATAAACCATGTGGCTAAAACATTGGGAACGGCTCCCAAATTTGTGGTGGTTTAAAAGTGTAACGCTTGGTAGGCATAAACGTGGAAGTTTAAATCACGATATCATCACAAAATTACAAAACTTTTACCAAAATCCATTAACCCTCTCTATACATAATTGTTTTATCAGAATAGCTTCAAAAATTGCGTATTTAACCCCTTCGCGACCAGGCGTCTTTTAAGAATTTTTATTATTTTTCACCTGTTTTTCAAAGCAAAAATTTTTGTCTAATTTAATCCGGAAAATGCTTCCATTAAATAAAGAAAAATTTACAATAAAAAAACTGAAGGGAATAATCAAGAAGGTTAATTAGATTTGAAAAATGCATTCCCGAGGAAATCTCGTGGTGTGCTAATTTTGCTACATTTTGTTGCCCGAGAAAATTTCGGGTTGCGCAGCGTGGGGGTTAAAGACAATGCTCCTGACATTAAAGGCATGTGAAACATTATTTTTTTTACATTATACTGATGCATGCGTACGTACAAATAACTGAAGCATAATAAATGCACAAAAGGGATAAAATCTTGGGGCTTTCACCAAAGAGCTGTCGCCTAGGGTGAAATACCAAAATTCACAATTTCATGAAAACCTACGTATCAGAGAACTGTCGAAATAATATTGCCTGTTTATCAATGATTAGTATCTAAAGAATTGATTTTATTCTGTGCATCTTTAAAAATCAAAACGCGAATGAAAACTTACATCGCTGCAATTGGAAGAAATGCCCGAAAGAAGTATGCATATCGAAAAGAATGACGCCATTTAGTAGTAGTTTCAGCAGTAAGTGATTTTAACTTCGGTTATACAGAATCACCAAATGTTACATAAAGTGTACTGTGCTGCAATGCGAATTCACTCTCTATAACACACAAAAGAATATATTCACAGAAATGCTCAAAGAAAGCGTAGGTCATCAACTAGGTATAAAATGCAAGCAACTAAAAAAATTGTAACTCTAATTTGTATTCGAAAACAATTAAAGTGAAACAAGAAGCAGCAAAATATGCTGAAAGTTCGTTTTAGGGTTTTTTTTTTTTTTTTTTTTTTTTTTTTTTTTTTTATAGCTCGAGCAAAAAAAATTATTATTTTTTATTTATTATTTATTATTTTGATGGTTTACTGTTCATGAATTTAATAGTATAGTAAATGATTTTTGATTATTATATTACTGCTTAATCTTCAAAATGCAGTTTTAAATACACTGAAGAGTCAAAACATTATGACCACCTACCTAATAAGTCATTGTCTCACTTTCTTTCTGCAGAAAAGCTGCACCGGTCTTGGCATGAATGCCACATGTCCTTGGTACATGGCCGAAAGCAGATTGTACCAGATGTTCAAAATGCGTTATATAAATCCAGAATATTACAGGATGGTTGTTTTTTAGCTCTCAGCTGCCGTTCCATGACACCCAAAATCTGCTCTATCATATTAAGATCGGTTTAGTTTGGCTGCCAGGACCTTAACTGGAATTCAGTATTATGTTCCTAGAACCAACCCAGCACAATTCGAGCCCTGTGTAATGGAGTGTTGTCTTGCTAGAAGACTTCATTTCCAATTGGGAGGAGAGATAATATTGTAAGGCTGCAAGAGGTCCCCAATGATGTTCCGATAGTCTGCGACCTTCGTGATCTGTTCTATCTTAACCACATTTTTTAGAGATGCCCATTAGAACGTTTTCAAAAACTTTATATGGCTACAACCGGCCTTTGTATGGGCTGTTGTATTAGGGGGAGCAACCGTTCTCATGGAAGAAAGCGTAATTTGAAATGGCCATCGAAGAGTTGAAGGATGAATCGTGATTCATCTGACAATTCAGTTCTCCCCAAACGACCCATGGTTCAGTCACGATATTCCTGGGTCAAGTGTAGGAGAACTTGGCGATGATGCTTGGTCAACATAGGCACATGAGTTGGCTGTTTGCTGCATAGCCTTATATCCAACATTGTCAGCTGAACTGTGTGCTCTGAAATAACTCTACTTGGACCTGTATTGTATTGGGCTGTCAGCTGAGCCAATGTCTGTTACCTATTTGTTTTACTAAGTGGTGGAACCTCCGACAACACGTTGACGTACAACGCCATCGCGTCAGCTGATGGTTTCATCGTCATTCATGAACTTTGCATAAGTAGAGAAAAATAGGGATACTTGACCCAATTGTTAGTTTTTGATTGTTAATTATTTTTTACGTTACTTATGGGAGTGTAAATGCAGTCTATATATACTTAATAAAGTACTACACAATATTTATTTTTATTATTCCAAAGTATTAATTATAAAATGTAGTAAAATATGAATATTCAAAACTTTCAATTTAGGTCAAGTATCTCAATGTATAGGGATACTTGACTCACCCATTAGGGGTACTTGACCCAAGTCATAAATTTGGGAGTATGATTAAAAATGATAAACAAAACACTTTTACATGAAAACAAAATTAATACTAAGGTTAATAATTTTATATTTTTGTCAAATCAAATTAATACGTTTAAATTTTAGTACATAGGCCTAACATTAATGTACCCAATTTTAATTTTTATTAAGAAAGTTCAAAATATTAGCAGTCTCAAAAATCATTCTGTGCCTAAACAAGTTCTTGAATAAGAAAATAACAATTTATTCAACTCGAAATGTAAAGCTATATTTAAACATAAAACTTGTAATTCTATCATTTGTATCGAAAACTCAGGAGGATGAAGAATAGATTCTATTTGGTCAGGATCAACTTATGATATATCATTCATTTCAAGCCATTTAAATGGCGTACCATCCGTTCTTCTTGCAAACTGAATAGTAAGCCTGTCAGAATTGATTTCAAGAACCTTTACAACAAACCTTCTTGTATTCCGCTGCCCGCAATATTTGACAAGAACCCAATCATTTACTTATAATATTTATATTATTTACTTATAATACTTATATTTATATGTTTACAATATTTGATATTATAATATTTTTAATTCAAAAATAAAACATGCTAAATGCATTTGAATAGTACTAATCGCAATCATGGGTCAAGTGTCCTACTTGCGTCAAGTATTCCTAGTTGCACATTTACTACATAACCCTAAAATGCAGCCTTTTGCTAATAAGATTAATATTATTATACATGTTACCGTAGCTAAAAATATGTAGAAACAAATGACCAATTAAAAAAGTCTTACCTTTAAACAGAAAAAAATATAACATCAGAGTTTACAGAACAAAAATTTACTTTTGGAGCATGAAAATGTATTTTGTCTGATAGTTTAAAAACTTAGGAAATGATTCAGTTATTATTTTCAACATGTGATCAGCTAACTGAAAGAAAGGAACGGAAGTGTTAAGTTGGAAGTGTTACCACTTCCAACTTACAAAACTTTCCTAATTCTGAGAAAAAGGCCTTGGGGCCAAGTATCCCTATGGGTCAAGTATCCCAAGTTCCCCCTACTAACGACGGTATGTCGCAAACAACTCATGAGTCGAACAGTTTTGGAGATACGCGTTCTGAGTCATTGTGCCATTGAATTCTGCCCTCTATGATAGTCGCTTATATCAGCAACTTTTCCCATCACAGGCAGAATTAAGCTCAAAAATGATTCTTCATACTCCCTAGCAGTAGTTAAATACCATTCCCACCTGATTACGCGCCCTCCACGTCAACAAAGCGAGATCATTGAAAAATTCTGGGGAGGTCATAATGTTTGGCTCTTCGGTGTATGTATGCATATTTTAAAAGCTGTTTTCTCACAATTGGAAATTTCGCGCATTAAAATTTGTTCTGTTCCATACGCATTCCTAATGATCAGATTGTTTTAAAAGTTTTACTATGCACCCATAATATATTAATAAATAAATGTTAGCATAAATAAATCCATTTAGAAACATTGAAACGTTAAATTTTGCTACATGATACATGCACATGGGACATTTTAAAATATGACAATTATTCCGTATTTTAAAACTTTAAAAATTGAGAAACTTTTAAACTTATTTATTATTTTAACACGAAATTTTGAATAAAACTGTTTGAGTTTGCCATTAAAGTCCCTTGGGGACGAGCGACCGGTATTCGTGAAATGTAAAGTGCTCAGAATCGGTGATTATTCTCACCAATATATGTTTATTGTAAATTTTGCTTTATTTAATCCGAGCATTTTTCCGACTCAATTAGGCCAAAATTTCTGTTTTAAAAAACCGGTGATTAACGATTAAAAACTGTGTAAGAGACGCTCGACCCGAATGGGTTAAGAAGTCTACAAATTTTCAAATGAATCAATTGAAAATTAGGAAATTATGTTTTTAATGAAAAAAAAAATGTTTTATGTATTAATTTTCTGCTTCACTTTTTTCTGGGTTAATTAAAATCAAAGACGAGTATGGTTTATTTAAATATATATGTATACGTATAGTAAATTTATTTTTGATTAGTATATTACGGTTTAACTTGCAAAATATAGTTTTAAATATGTATGCTTTAAACCCAGTTTTCTCGTAATTGAAGATTTCGAAAATTCATGAAATTCGTTATGTTCAATGCACATTCCTAATTATCAGGTCCTTTTAAAATTGTTACTGTACATACCTCATATAATAATAAATAAGTGTCAGCATAAACAGTCCCATTTCAGAAAAAAATTAATATTAAAATTTTCTGCATAACACAAAACTATCGGTTTTTTACACAAAAAAGCAGAGTATACTTTAAAAAAAGAAAAATATATATATATTTGTACACATTCAGTGAACTTTTACAATTTATGGTAACTTTTTTGAGAATAACCAAATGTACCTGATACAAAAAAGCCATGCTATATTCGAAAGAAATGAGCATGTGGTATTTTAACATATAGTAATTATGCGGTCTTTTATTTGGTTATTTTATGTCCCGTGTACCGGTTATGGCAAAGAGTGAAGTTTTGTTACGGTTCCTAAGTGTTGGAAAAAATTTCATAATGCATAATTGCTGGTTCTTTATATTAAAATTGTATTCGTTTGAATTTAGAAAATGTGTACTTATAATTATGACAATTGATAACCTGTGTCTCCAAAATAGATGTTGTTATATATTTTAGCTATTTCCAACATAGTTGAAAAGTGTTTATGAATAAGTTTCGTCTGTCTGCCTGAAATACCTTCTGACTTGTAATATTTCATATATTTTAAAGCATACATTATTTGTCTAATAAAACAGAACAAGACTCTTTGAAATACATATACGTACAGGGGTTGTTCACAGATTTTCGTAACTATTTTGCAAAAAGAAATCATATAAGTGTAGATAAGAATTTTGTTGAACTATCGTATTACATCTGTGTTTATATTAACTAAAAGAGCTTTTTTAAAGTATCAATATTGATTTTGTTCCACTCTTTGACCGCAATCTTCCAGACACCATCCAATGTTTTTGCTTAAAGTTATTTATATAAAAGTCTAAACGCACAGTAATCTATAAGATTCACGTCGGGAGACTTGGGTGGAATACATTTAAATATAATAATATCAATTCCTGTTTCATTTCTCTTAACCCCAAAATATTACAGTAGATTTATAGTTATGACTGGTATCATTATAGTTATGGATCATAACCAATGAAAATTGTTTGGGTCAAATGATAAAGTCTTCTTTAAAATAGGTGTTAAAACATATTTGAACTATTTATACAAGTTAAATTTATCTTTTATTCCTGTTTGCTATTTTTTAGAGAGGACAACAAGAACCATAAAATTTCGCAAAACTTTTCTTTTTCTCTCTAAACCAACATTTGAGGATTTTTTTTTTCTTTTCTTTTTTCTTTTTTCTTTTTTTTTATTTAGTTCGTAAATCTTTTGTAAATCGATCTTTTTTTATTTCAGTTTCTGAAACATATCCAATTCTATTTAGTTATAATTAACTATTTTCACTTTTCACCTGCCAAATAATTTTCATACTGCATATAGTTTTACGATGAAAAACATGATTCGCATTAGTCGATGAATGTCATGTTTTTTTTTTTTTTTTTTTTTTTTTTTTTTTTTTTACGTTTAACGTAAGATTTTATAATTTTGTTTCCAGTTCCTATGGAAATGTGTAATGATATTGCTCTTGTTCTATGGAGAGTTAGATTTTCTTTTAAAACATGAACTACAACTTGACATATAAAATGCGGTGATGGTACTTACCATTGTTTACCTTTGTCAAAGTGAAATATAAACTTTTACTTTTTTTTTTTTTTTAATTTTTAGCAATTATGTCATATAATTTACGTGTAGAAATATTAAAACAATTCAAAATGAAATAAGATTATTTTTATTCAAAAAGCTAAAATAAAAAGGCTTCGATCATTTTATTTATTTTCCAACGAAATTTTAATGCAAAGTAAACTTCATTGATGTACAAGATTAAACCCTATAATGAATTTGTTCAGTACAGGTTTTATTTATTTTTCATTACAATTAAATCATAGAAAATATCAAAATCGTTAGAAAAATATATTAGAACCCTCAGTATTTATCATATAATGACCATTAATACTAATAATTGTATAATATTTATGATAATTTAATTTTTTAGTGTTCGTTTTTGCTGGGATTAAATAGTATTAAATAAATAACAGAAATATGAATTAATTTTGCAGTTGCTATTAGATATAAGAATATTCGTAGTTTTAGATCTCCAAATGTAGCTAATGTGAATTTGAGATTTACCTACAGGTTGTAAATATATGATTTGCTTAATTACGACCTTAAAGTTGACACTGATAAGAAAATTGTAATTACTTGATATTATCGGAAAATTACAAATCTTAAAATACTTAACTTTCTGTATTATGATATCGCATATTATAAAGTAATATTTTGTGAATGTATATATTTAATTTCTTTTAATGGTACACAATGCACTCCGTTTTCATGAAGTTGTAAGATCAACCTGTTATTTGCAGAGTTATTTTACAATATAAAAGGAAATATTTAATTAAATATATCACAAATTCCCTTTTGTACATTTTTTCGCTATTTATCTATACGCTTATTAAATAAATGTATTATTAAACAAGACATTACAATCTTAAAAAATCATTTTTATAGCATAATCCAAGAAAATTCCAGTAGTTAATTTTATTTTGCACAGTAATTGCAAAGCAGTATTTAAAAAAAAAATTCTTTTTTATGAAAGATAAATTAATAATAACGTATACACTTGAAAATGCGAGATTAACTCTTCCATATGATAATTTAATAGCTCCAAAATTACGATTGTACTATATGCACCTTCGTTGAGTTTTTACACAAATACGTTTCATGTAAAGTTTTTTTCACTAATTTATTATTTTGTTCCTACATCTGCATTGTTAGCAAAACTTTTTCTTATCTTTATTCATTTAGAGATTCGATAAACTTAATTGGATAGAATATTTTCTTATGCTACAATGTATCTATTCATTTATATTTTTTCATAAACTCCGCAGTAGATATTTCTTTGCATAATTTTATATGTAAAATTCTTTTTCATGGAAAAAAAAAAATCTAAATTTATTTCTTCATAGTTTAATTTTCTTGCTCGCTAACAAGAAAAAATGATCGCAGGAAATAAAAGACACTATCACCAATGAAGGCAATTTCGCATTAGAAACTGAAAACCTTTCAAAATTAAATATAAATTTCATGTAGCTTTTTTTGAGATTAGAATATGAGTAGATATCTTTGAAATATTTCTTTTATGCCAAAGTATTCGGCAATTGTTTAATTTATAACTTTTCAAAACACATTTGTATAATGTATAGTGTATTGAACATTTCACAAGCAATTTAAATGAAAGTATCTATAGCAAATTTAAAACTCTTAAGAAATTATTTATTCTAATTTGACAATCAATGATGTATTCATGAAGTACTTTTCTGTTTCAGACATATGGTAATTTTTTTCGATTATATTAATAGAAATGAATAATGTCTGAAGCTAATTTTTCAAGACAACTCAAATTTGATATCGTCTTACAAATATCAAATTTGGAACAGTGAAGGCTCAAAATAAGTACATTATTTGTAAAAGGTGGAGGTTTGTACTGTGTGCCAATATATTAAACAGATAGATTCAAAGTTACAAAGCACAAATATAAGTAAGTTCAAAAATAGCTATATGCGTTTTTGAACTTACGGATTTTTGTGCTTTGTAAAGTTGTTTCTCGAGAAGCTAAATCTAATCTATATCTAAATGAAGCATCATAGTTTTTGCATTAGTGACATGAATCTGAATTATGAGTATACAGCCCTTCTCGCGAAAGTATTGTAAGCGACATTTTTTTAATAAAATGAGAGTATATTGCAAAAGATATACAGTAAAAAAATATATAGTTTGGATTTTAAAGCAGCTTTTTTACGTTGCTGGAAAATCATAAAGACAGAAAAAAAACTGTTTTTACAAGCAATTATGTGTAGTTTTTTATGGATGGTGGAACAACATATTTGCGGTTTCGTTTGATTTAAAACGTTTCAAATTACGCAAACTATGACTTCTGAAATTTTTGCTAACGTATCTATCTTATAATAACTGTTATGAATGAATATCAGAGTTCATCTCGGTGTGATATGCTGTAAATATTTAATTAATTATATACATTTTCCACCTGGTTTTCTATAAACAAATGCTGTACACTTTAACTTATTGCCATTCATTTTCTTCAAATCATCAGTTCGGATACACAATACATAAATTATGTTTGATCTGCAAATTGAAATGCTAACTATATATTTTCAAAAATACACGTATTTTCGAGGCAATATTTAACCTATTTTATATAAAGAAATGATTTAAAATAAAATAAACGCACATTAAAGAACCCGGTATAAAGTATGAAATAGTGACACCATTTTAGGACAAAACTTTGAATAACACTTGTAATAATAATATGATAAACATATTTAAATGTAACGCGATTTATCTCAATAAATATAAGTTTAGAAAAAAAAATTACAGAACTGCCGGAAATTTTCAGTAAATTATTTAAAGAATTTTATTGCAACAAGTTTTTCTTTAAAGGCATCTATCATATATTGCTACTTTCAATAAACTGTAAGTATGTTACTTTAATTAGTCATTCAAGTACTCCCGTGTCACTCAAGCAATAATGGATTAAGTGTCTAAAATTGTCAAACGAAGGAAGTCGCAAATTAACTCGCAGGTTGGAACCTGTCAGAGAATTTATTTCAAGTTTCTCTCTTCTATTTCACTTTTTTTATACGCTAGTCGATCTTGAAAGTATAGCCGATGTTGGTAATTTTTTTTTTTTTTTTTTTTTTAATAAAGAAACATGCTTTTACTGAATTAGTTCCGAAACTGAGCCTCAAAAAAGTACAGATGTACAATATTAGTAATCTCACCTCAAATATTATATGTAAAAAGATAAACGCTTGCAAATCTTAAATTTCAAGTGCAAAATTTGAAAAGCACGCAATTGACCACGCGCATTGGGTGGAGCTCGCAACGTATCCTACAAGAATTGGGGTATTTGATTGGCTTTTGGTGAGCGCTTGTGAGATAAATCGAGAAGCTGGTTGGTTATAATCCATCGTGACGTTGTATGACGTCAGTAATGCTTGTGGTCCATTGAGAAGAGAGTGTTTCCGTTTGACATGTGTAAGGTCATAAAACAACGTATAACAAGAAAATAAGGAAAATATTTCATTTTTCCGGGAGAAAAGTATAGCTCTCCATTTTAAATTAATTTTGAAATGTATTAGTGTAATGGATACAAGAAGGATTAGAACCTTTGTGCCAGAACACATCAGAAAAAAATACAACTATTCCAGAGATTTGCGATTGATAAAATTATTTACATAAAATATTTTACTTGCGGACTTTCTTAAATTGTTTGACATTTTTAAATTGGATTTTTGCCTATGTTGTTCGTTTAAATATTTGCGAACTTTCTTTTAATAAAATATTCTCTATCACAAATTGAACAATATGCTATTAAATCTGTTTCTTTCGAAAATGAAATATACAAAGTAAACAAAAAGTAACGCGAACCGTTTTCATCTAATATTAATACATTGCGTGATAGAAGATTTATTGATTTTGTAGAAGTCACATATGATATCTACTAACCAATTATCTAAGTTTTGAAACTATTAAATATTTTACCATTTCCGTTCCATTTTCTGAAATGATCGAAAAAAAATTAAGAACGAGGTTTTTTTTTTTTTTTTTTTTTTTTTTTTTTTATATATATATATTTATATTATGGATTTTATATTTGAAATTAATTTTCAGTATGGTTGTAAAGCGAAAAATATATTAACCGCGTTGTAAAAATCTTTATTTGGCGAGATAAAATATGACAAAAATTATTATATATTATAAAGAAACATGATTATCAATTTTAACTTTCAGTGAGCTTGTATTTTGTCAAAAATGAGGAAAAAGTACTTCTTAAAATCACCAGAACATTTTAAAGAGTACCGTCTTATGTTTTATATTTAAATTTTTTTTTCAATGCTAACACTTTAGAAATAATTAAAACTTTTAATACATTAATTTTAATGAAATTTTTCTAATGATTATTCTAATGATTTGCAAAAATGTCATACAAAATACAATTGCTATATAATGTGAAATTCCTAAAAATATTTTATTATAATTTTTCAAAACGAAAAATACGTCTACATTTCAGATAAAGTGAACAGTAAAAGTGGTGGCATTTCTAATTATATTTAGACTGTCAGAGTCAGATACATTTTGTACATATTTATCTAAGTAAAAATAGAAAGTAACTTCTTACAGAACTGAACCTATAAAGATAAAAAATAAAGCATTTCAGATTATTTTTTATATATAAAAGAAGTGTCGGCAGTTACTTTTTATATGACATCTGAAAATGGCTTTGTTAAAAAAACAAGACACTAATTCTAAAATAAAAGCGGATTTGTACAAATTTCTAGGCATCATATAAAACATTTATTTAATTATGTAATAAAAGAAAAAGTTTATTCATAAAATAGATTTTGTTTTCTTACATATTCAATGCAAAGCTCTAGTCTGAAACTTTGTAGTTCTTTGAACATTCTACGGTCGACAATTATAAGATTTTTATATTTTTTATGAAGAATCTAAATGGAGTTTAATTTAACTAACTTTACTTTAATAGATAGCTAATTTATAAGATTATTTTCAAACACTTACAGCATATATAAACATATTATCGGAGCGAGAGTACATCTACAACACGCCTACAAAATGCATTCTAAATAGTTGTGGGAAAGTATCGCTGTAAAATTTAAATTGTAGAATAAAATTTAAATATAAGTATTCTGGGAAAACCCGAATTCTTGAAAATTCTAGAAATATAATTTCGAAATGTACAAAAGATGTGCTAAAACTTTTATCTGAATGTTCAGAGCATTAATAATGCAATTAGACGTAATTATATATATATAGACTCAGATGACATTCTCTGTCATCGATGGATTTTTATTTAATTTTCATTTACTAAACATATATTGAGCATTTTTTGTGGTGTTTTCCTACTTTGATTTGTATAGATTATGTTTCTTCATTGATAGGAAGATCTAGACACTTAATTGAGATAGATAGTTACGAATAGGCAACTTCCTCTCATAAATATTATTTTTGACGGTTATACTATACTAGAACGGTAGCCCGTCAAAAATGACGGAAATTTAAATATAAAGATATATACAACTCATGTGCAAGAATATGAGTTTTCTCGCTTGTTCCGCAGTGATAGATGAAAATAACACATCTTAAGAAAACACATTTATGAAAAACTGTGTACAGTAATCTGCACAGTTTGGTTCCAAGTGTTATGCAGATTTGAGGCTTTTTGCGGTCATGTCTATTCAATTTTTGTTTACATTTTTTTTAAATTCATATATTGGACAATTTAGATTGTTGAGCCTTAAAAATAAATATATAACACACTTGAAGTAACGTTAAAAAATATTAAATTATCGTATACGATTTCATGAAATGGTATTGTATGGTATTATATGTGTGTGCTTCATGATCTTGGTTACGACGGTGGCGAAATTGGCTGCAACTTGTCATAATCCTAATAGTGTGGGCCGCTATAACAAAAAAGTAACCAGTTTTTAGTAAAATTTCTGATATAAAGTAGCTTTCAAAAACTTGTGTAAAATTGCAGGCCGTTCTCGTGTTATGCCAGTCCTAGGAATAATATTTCTAACACTGAAGTTTTTCCATGTATATATGGAATTTAGAAAAGCTTCTCCAAAAGAAAGGTCCTGAAATGACATTGTAATTCCTCTAACTTCAAAGTTTAATTGGGCCCTGATGTTGAGTATAGAAATCTCATAAATACAGTTATTTTGAATATTACAACAGAATTAAACAGTTAAACTTATTTAACTTAAACCCGCTGTTACTTCCCTATGTTATTTTTTAGTATTAAGAAAGAAAATTATTTAAAATTTTCGAATCGTGCATTTATGATTTTTTTCCGTCTTTAATAACTAAATAAGGAAAAAATAGGCTTTTGTTCTGAGCTCATAAATATGACAATAAAATAATGTAACTAAGAGACATTGCAAAATTAAATCTTTGTGATTACAAACCATAAACAAACGATACCGCCACCATTTTACCTACTATGACGTCATTAGAATATTGCCCATTGATTGTTGTAGAATTTACTTTGTGAATGATTGCCTCAATGATTTAATATTTTTGACGTTTCACGATGAATGACTCACTTGTATTTGTTTAGGTTTATGGAATGAGATATTAAGCTGTGAAACTAATTTCAATTGAAGTTATCCAAGGATATATGTATTTTTAAACGAAATTAAAAACAATGATTTGATCTCGAAATAAAAAGTTTTAGTTTGTATAATTTGTTATTTCTGTTAATTATTTATTTAAGTACTTTTCCATTATAGCGCATTTTTAAAAAAAGCTTGGCGCGATTCGGGCATCAGAAAGTGAGATATGTTGCGAAAATATATAAACAGCTATGGAAACAAATCTAATGAACTTTTATCTTTGTTTATATATGTACTTATATGCATAAAAAATCGTTTCTAAATATATACAATTTTTTTATATACAAATTACGGCACAGATTTCAGATATGAACCGGGATACCTAACTGGCGCCAAAATGGTGTTATTTTGCCTGCTATGGTAACCCGGCTATTGTTTTTTATTTATTAATAAATTGTTTATTTACTTTTATTTTCTGTCTTTTAATTATATAAACTGCTTTGTTCTATAGTTATTATTCAAATTGGCACAGATGTCATATTCGCCTCATATTGGCGCGATTTTTTTTCCGACGCCGATTTGGCGAAAACATCAACAGCATAAACAACAACATCCGGGTTACCATATCAAGCAAAATAACGACACTTTGGCGCCGCTTAAGTATACATTGCGTATATGACTTTGGAGTCAGAAAAAAATCGCGCTAATATGTGGCGAATATGACATATGTGCCTTCAAACTTTTATTTATTTATAGTTACAGTAAACCCTCGATTTAACGGACTAATTGGGACTAAGATGTGTCCGTTAAATCGAAGGTCCGTTAAATCACAAAGTACTATTTATAATATTATTTTGTTATAATTATAGTACATATATATATTATTACGTATTTGTAATTACATATATTATTACAGTGCAAATTACACACACATATATATATATATATATAATATATATATATATATACAATACATGTATATACATAAATATATATTGTATATACATATATACTACTGTATATATATATATATATATATATATATATAGCACATTATGTTTTAAATGCGTTTGTCGGACCCAGAATCCTGCACCATAAATAAACTAAGTATAACCATAAAACATCCAAGAAATTTAAACAGATATAACCTGAACAAGAAAAAAACAACAAAAGGCTGTGGCCTCTTCAGCGGTGGGCATTTTAGAAAGCACAGCAATGTTTCAGATTAATTACAATTTACAACAAACTATTATTCAGTAGTGGCAGTGGGTTTCGGCCAGAGTGTCGCAAAGCATAAATCAAATGCATAAAAACAATTGAAAGCATATAGCGAACACTCCCCCACCGGACCCGACGCCACAATAAACAGTGCATCTCGAAGATACAACTGATTCAGAACGTATGTGTAATGTATACTGAAACAATAAAAATATTTTACCCAAATCCGAGCAACACAGCCACAAAAAACAATAACTAAATTCCAGTGATCCATAATCTGTCCATAAACGTTCCCTGTCTGTTGCCACACAATTGCAGACATCCTTGTAAAACCGTCCAAAAAAGGCTTTAGGTTATACAAATCATTAACTGTCAATCGCATAGCAACTCCTCAAAAATGAAGACTGTCTGTATAACTAGTATATTTATTAATGAAATTCAAAGGTATATTGTTTTTATAATACAAAATGCTGGTTAAATTAAAAAGTTCTTTAAAAAATAAATTTTTATTCGAACAGAGTTTATAGTAGCGAAAAATCTGACCTATTATGATATTGACGTAAACGCGTTTATGGATATTTGAACTCCAATTAACTAAATGGTTAACGTCAAAATTAAAGTTATCCCGTTTATTATAAATTGATATGTGTATACCGTTTGAAATGTTTATTTTCAAATCAAGATAATCAGCAGCACTATTATTTTCATTTGTTTTTTTCAAAACCAGCATATCAGGATAAATGTTACATGATATCCCCAAAAAATCGCGATCACAGTTCGCATTTAAAACATAATGTGCTATATATAATCTGTGTGGTTATATGCAGCTGTAGCGCTTATCGCATGGATTTTATTTTTATTTTTATTTTTTACTTTTAGTTTTACTTTTCATTTTTCTGAGCTTATATATATATATATATATATATAAACACAATATACATTACTTTCAATATAAAAGCTTAAAAGAGGGTTGCGTGCTGATTCTCAGGTAGGGGAGGGGGGAGGGGGGCACTAATACTTTTTTTTTTTCGAAGCGTGTTTCATCGTTTTAGAAGTTGTTTTATCATGGAGGCTTCTGTTAAATAATAGTGATAAATAAATATTTGACATTTGTCAAATATAAAAATTTGAAATACGGGCGTTGAATTTCAGGTTAGGGAGAGTGGAATCATTTTAAATTAACGATTTTGATTTGTTAATTTAAGGATAAAGTGTTTTAAAACGGATATTAAACGAAACCCTCTGTGCGATCTGCGATCACACTTACCCACTTGTTTTACTTTAATTTTTGTTTAATTTTTAATTTTTAATTTTTTTTAATTAGTCCGTTGAATCCGAAGTCCGTTGAACCGAGGTCCGTTAAATCGAGGGTTTACTGTATTTCCTTTTCAAAATGATAGCAAATAATTGAAAAGTATATAAGTAACTGGTATTCGAAAGCGAGATTTCTGCCAAATTGACGTCATAGAAAAATCACGCCAACCCCCCATGCGTACATGACATCTGTGCAAAAATTACTTCTGTTTCTTTATAAAAATGGGAAATAGCTTTTTCTATATTAAATTGTCGGCACAGATGTCATATACGCACATATTGGCGCTATTTATTTACGCCGATGTCATATACGCACCGGGTACTTAACTGGCGTCAAATTGTCGTTATTATGCTTGTAATGGTAACCCGAATGTTGTTTATGCTGTTGATGTTTTCGCCAAATTGGCATCCGAAAAAAATCGCGCCAATATGACATCTGTGCCAAATTGTATACATATGGAAAAATTGCTTGTGAGTATGAAGCAGTAAATAGGTTGCCAGAAAATACGTTGGAAATCTTCTTTCTCGCCAAGAAACTTTTCTCCGAAGTATTGTACATAAGCAATGATTGCTAGAAATGCATTTTTAATTATGATATGCGCTTTTATGTTTCACTACAATTATGCATACTATACTGTGTGTATAAATGCTACAGTTCATATGCAGGGCTACACAAAAGAATTCGTAAGGCTTACTGAGTATGAGAGTAAATTGCTTAAAGGTGGTTTTTAAAGGAGTTATGCATTTTTACGCTGAACTGCATTTAGTTTCCTAAGAAATGTTTGTGGAATATAGATAAAATGATATACATGGTTACGCAAAGAATTGGATACATAACCGTCTATGGATGATAACATCTGGAAATGTGATTTCAGTAGTTTTAAGAGTAGTTTAAATTAAATTTTAGCTAAATAGTGGCATGTAATAACGGTACTATTGGCTATGGACGGTAACTGCTGAAATCAATTTGAAAAAAATTTTATGCGTTTTCTAAAATGTTTACTTAGTTATCTTGGTACTTCTTAGTTATCCCGTCGACCACATTACTGTTGCCAAAATGTAAGATTAATTGCCAATAATGGTTGCCATTAATTAATTAATTAAATGCCAATAATGGCCAATAAAACCATTAATTCGACGTTTTATTTGTATTTTTATTAGTGTTTTACTATTGATTTGGCGATTTATATAATTTGGCGAAATTGGTCGAAGGGATATCTAAGAAGTAACGTTATCTTATTTACCTTATTTCTCTAAATAACGAAGTTTTGTTAAAGCATTCAGGATGTGTTGGAAAATGTTTCATATTCTATGCTTAACACATGATTTTTCTTTCTTCTTTAGTCTTATTTTACATTTATTTTATTCTTAACTATATTGCTTATACTGCTTTATAGAAACTTATAGAAACGTTATAGAAACTTTGGCACAGTTGTCATATACGTTATCATATATTGGCGCGATTTTCTCCGACGCCAATTTGGCAAAAACATCAACAGCATAAACAACAACATCCGGATTACCATATCAAGCAAAATTACGACACTTTGGTGCCAGTTAAGTACCCGTTGTGTATATGACATTGGCGTCAGAAAAAAAATCGCGCCAATATGGGCGTATGTGACATCTGTGCCGAAACTTTAATATCTAATGTTTAAACTCTTCGCTCCACTCCCCTTGCATATAGTACAATCTATAACACGGATAGCGCAAAATAATAGACAGTTATGTACTATTCCACTGTAGGGCCTTTGGCATTTTTTTAAAAAAGCTTGGTGTAATTTGGGCATCAGAAAGTGAGATTTGGGTACTTTTCCGTTATGCGGACACTTTTGTCGCCAAGCGTAATAGTTGGCGCAAAATCGTGAATTGAAGCGTTTGAAAAATAAAAGAAAAACCACTGTCGATACTAAAGTGAGCATTTAAAAAATATAACATTTGAAAATTCCAGACTTTTACGAACTATTTCATCAAATCACAAATATATACTTAAAATAAGTGAAGAAAATACTGCTATAAAATAAAGCAATAAAATAAAACTCATATTAAACTGCTGGCATAAAATTTCAAATATCTTTTAGCATTTTGAAATAATCGGCGCATTAGCATACATTTTAGCATGGTGTCCGTATAACGAAAAAATATCGAGATTTGTTGTCAAATCATATAAACAGCTATGAAAACAAATTTGATGAGCGTTTTTGTTTGTTTTATATGTATATTATTGATGTTTTTATGTACAAATTACATCTGTTTCTGTATAAAATTAGAGAAACGGCTTTTTTATGTTAAATAAATCGTATAAATATCGAAAAGAAATGCGTGTGTATATAAAATGAAACAGTGAATAGGTTCCCGGAAAATATGTTACCAAATTTCCTTTTTCGCCAAGGCACCTATACTGGAAAAGTACCTAAACCACATTAAAATCGCGCAGTTAGGAGCTCACACAGTACACCGTTGTCTATTGACGGTTATTTTATTAGTAACATCGGGAGGAAGATGTAAAGATGTACTTTAAATTCTCACCCATAGATTTCGAAAAAATATCTTAAAAGAGCGGAGTAAATTAAATTTCGGTGACCTCCATTATGAAAGATTAATGGTTTTAAATGGGAATTTCGCCAAATTAGCCAGCTATCGCCAAGTTGGCGAACATTTGGCACTACTTTGGTAACCCTGCATTAATATTTTTCAACAATTACTCATTTCAATGAGGCGGTCCTACCGGAATAGTGAGGGACACACAGATACTTGGATTTTATATAAATAGATACTGCATTATACATACTGTGAAAATTTATTAAGATTAATTAACATGAAATTTAATCTCAAATAACTAAATTAAATTACTTATAGTTTTGTATAATTTTGTAAAAATTCCAACTAATGAGATAATCGTAAAAATATTAATTATGATCTTGTTTAATATTAACATAAAAAACGCATAATATTAAGCTTTTTGATTAAAGGAAATAAAAAAGGAGACAAATATATTGTAAGAACATACATTTAAAATTAAATATTTACATTATTTACTATTAAATATATACAATAGAAAATTCCATAAATTTTAAACAAATTAGACTTTGTTTCTAGGATCACATTAATCCAATTAATTATGTAATTTAACCACTTTCGGAGTTTCAAAGTTCATTTTAAGCTTTGCATATTAATTTCATTATTTTTATAATAAGAATTATAGTCTTGAAAGTTTTTTAAATTCCTATAAATTACTTACACTCCTTAAGTAAATGCTGAATTTTCATAAACGAATGCCCAGATTTGAATGATACATTGTAACAGATTTATTTGGGGTATTTTTAACAAATCATACATGAAATCTAAGGTAAACTAACCTAGTTTTTTTTACAAATGTTCAATATGTGCATCTTTAGTTATACGGCAGACATAAAATTTGAAGACCAGTTCTTACCAAATTTTGATTAACAAGTCCGGAGTAATGGAAGCAATAGTCTCTTTATTCCTTGCGTCTCAACTCAGGCAGATCATTAGGTAGCAGCAGAACGTTGACACAATCTTTTATAAAGCCTCAAAGGAAAAAATCGTATGGTTCTAATAACTTTTAATTTCGCCGCTCAGCAATAATTATTTACGCTCAGGGATCATGGTTTTATATATGTGGCACTGCAAGAACGTAAATAATAAAGCAGTACTCGTGCATGCCCTTATCTAAATCTCATTCTGTTACAATTTATTTGTGACCTTGAAAAAACATTGTACAACACTTACAGTTTATACTATTAAAATTTATATCTGGAACACTCTTACGCTAAATCATCACATAAAATCTTAGTAGTTAACATTTACAAACCAGTAGATACCTATCCCCCTATTTGTCGCACACTGTTAAAAATTTTGCAGCATTCTGGCAGGTCATTCGACCGTTTTTTGAAAAAACGGTTTCATAACCATAATTTAACTATATTCTGACCATAAAATGGCCAATAATATGGTCTGAATAGTGTTAAATTACCGATTGTGTAACAGTTTTCGGAAAAAACGGTCAAATGACCTGCCAGAATGCTGCAAATTTTTAACAGTGCAGGTATTCAAACATAAAACAACATTACAACTTTCACTTCATCCATGTCTGGACAAAATACCTACTTACTCGTCTAGGGTACTTCCGCAGTCCGTAGATATGTCTGACTGGTCCTTACAATAATATTCTAAAGATTATGTCTTCGCAAGAGCATCGTAATAGACTCAATCATCTTAATAAACTGTACATCAACAGAGCCTAAACTGTTTCAGTCATAAATCTTCTTAGTTCAATTGCCAATTAACAAAGTCATCTCAGTTGAATTGCAAATGCCATCTTAAAAGTTTCATCACAGAAAAATACCTCACGCACTTGGCATGTTGTCATGTTTAAACTTTGAATTCGCTTGAAAGTAAAGATTTTATTTTATAAATATTGAACTTTTAATTTCAGAAGAGAGTTTGCTTCCACAGGTAATAAAACATTACTTTCCAGGCATGCATAGATTAAGGAAATTATTGTAATTATAATGAAAACTTGATTATAAAGATTTTGGTCTATTTTTACATTTTTTGGTTTCCAGAATCCGTTTCTGAAATGTAAAACCTATTCCATTTCTGTTTACGTAGGAATGAGTATATGTTGGTTTTAGTTAATGTTTAATGATCTCCAGAATCTGTTTTTCGTGTTACTATGATTTACAATAGTAATTTGCATTGTTGGAATAAAAATTTATTGGAATATATATCGTTGTTTCAGCTTTCCGAATGAAACTCCACGTTTGTATTAGAACATTAGGTTATTTTTAACAATGGTAATCATTTGTCTTTTGTTAATTTAATATTTATATATATATATATTTATTTTTCATTAGTCTTATTCGGACTACCATTATTCTCCAAAGTGTTCGCCAATGCCAACACAGATTTCCTTTTTAATGTAAGCTTATATTTTCATTCATAACAATTCGATCAACAATGATTACATGAAAATAATGTCATTTTCTTCCCGCTTTTAGACGTAACGCTTCGTTTGAAAAGAGCAAGAACTGACTCTATACGTAATACAGCCCTTACAAAATGTTGACATATCATCTAAATAATTAGAACATTTATTTATCCATAAGGTTTAGCCATAGTATATAGAAAAGAAATTGTACGCGATGGTTGAAATTAAATAAACACAAACTCGTCAATAACTCACAACACTTAATAAATAACAAAGTGAACTGTATCACACGTTTAATTATAAACCCTCTTGGTTTCACACTCTTAGAATAGAATCAATTACATGTCAACAAAAAAATAAAAGTTGCCATTTTTTAGAAATTAAACTTACACAAAAATGCTCGCACTGAGCGTTGGCAGACGATAAATAAATTTCGAACATACACCCCCGGCCTTGAAATCTTCAAGGGGTACAAATAAAAGAGTTATATATGTTAATGAAAGGGCAAAGGACAGAGTTTATGAACCGCTCGTTTAAAATTTCCGGCAGCAGTTCTTACTATGGCGACTCTCACACGACCGTCATGGCCCGGAAATGTCTGAATAATTCTTCCTGACTTCCACTGAAGAGGGGGAAGAAGTTCATTTTTAATTAGCACTAAGTCACCAACATTTAAATTTGCTGTCGCACGCAACCACTTGGGACGTTGCTGGAGTTGAGACAAGTACTCACCACTCCATCGCTTCCAGAAGTGCTGAAATACTCTCTGGGTTAATTGCCAACGGCGAAGTCTATTAGGGAGATTTTTAGAAACGTCAAGTTCTGGAATAGCCATCAAGGCAGCACCAGTCAAAAAATGACCTGGTGTCAGGACTTGTAGATCACTTGGATCGTTCGACAGAGGACATAAAGGTCTAGAGTTCAAACAGGCTTCAATTTGTGACAATAATGTAGAGAATTCTTCAATTGTAAATAGTGAATTTCCCATTGTTCTACGTAGATGATATTTCACAGATTTTATGTTAGCTTCCCACAGCCCACCAAAATGTGGAGCAGACGGGGGATTAAAGTTCCAGATGATACCTTCATTAGCCACATAATTCTGTAATGTTTGATCCTTACTAATGGAGGATACGGAATTGCATAACTCACGCAGTTCCCTACTTGCACCCTTGAAATTTCCTGCGCAATCACTAACCAACTCAGTTGGTTTACCTCTATGGGCAACAAATCTTTTTAGAGCAGCCAAAAATGTGGAAGCTGTCAAATCCGACACCAATTCAAGATGAATAGCACGAGTTGAAAAACAAATAAAAATAGCAATATAACTTTTAAACGACTTGATATTTCTAAGATTTCTCTCCTTGCACATAAATGGGCCGGCATAATCAATTCCAGTCTTTGAGAATGGACGACTTGGCCTAACACGTATGGCTGGAAGATCCCCCATTATTTGAGTGCCAACAGATGGTGAAGCATGAAAACATTTTAAGCAATTCCTCACTATTTTCCTTACTGCATCTCGACCACTTAAAATCCAGAAATTGTTTCGAAGAACAGCTAAAAGAAGCTGTGGACCAGCATGTAAATAAGTTATATGATAATGTTTGATAATTAATGCAGTTATATGATGTGTCTTAGGCAATAATATTGTGTGTTTCTGATCTTCTGAGACATTAGCATGTCTCAATCTTCCACCAACACGCAAAATACAATTATGATCCAGGAATGGGTTTAAAGACAAAAGTTTACTTGAAGATTTTAAATATTTGTGGACTTAAATCAGATATTTCATCACGGAAACACTCGTTTTGAACTATTTTCAGAATTTTCGTTGTGGAATTTGAAAGCTCTAAGACTGAGAGAAAACCATTTACTCGATTTGATAACGACTTTCTTGCATTGTCTACAAATCTTAAGCACCACGCGACGATTCGTACTAGTCTATTCCAAGAAGAATATCTGAAAATCAGATGATCATCATTAAGTTTAGAAATATTTACAACACAATTCCTCTTTTCTTCCTTTAGGATAATTTCTTGTACATCCTTGCCTTCAAATGATTCATTAGACGGTTTATCCCATGGCTCTCTTAACCATTTAGGACCATGAAACCATAGCTCACAATTCACTAATTCCGATGGTAGCATACCTCTTGTTCCGCAGTCAGCTGGATTTTCAAGCCCGCGAACATGATTCCACGAAATATTAGGCAGTGTTTCTTGGATTTTAGCAACACGGTTTGCTACAAAGGTTTGCCATCTATGAGGCTCTGAAGAAAGCCATGCCAACGCAACTTTAGAATCAGTCCACGCAAACACTTCACTCTCCTTGAGACTTAAGTGATCCAAAACAACCTTTAGCAAATTTGTCAAAAGAGGAGCTGAACAAAGTTCCAACCTTGGGATTGACTGAGTCTTAATGGGTGCGACCTTAGTTTTAGATGTCAAAAGATTTACGGTGATTGTCTCATTCTGAGAAACTGAACGCATATATATTGCTGCACAATATGCTTTTTCAGACGAATCACAAAAGGCGTGAATTTGAAGGTTTATCTTATCTGCAGATAATACAAATCGAGGAATTTTCAACTTAGAAATTACCTTTAAATCATTCCGAAAAGACGTCCACCGTTTACTATGTTCTTCACTAATTGGCTCGTCCCAGGTAAGTGAAAACTTCCATAAGTCTTGCAGCAGTATCTTCATGAAAACAACACAGGGGGAAAGCAAGCCTAGCGGATCAAACACCTTTGCAACTTCTGACAAAATATCTCTCTTAGAATATCTGTCCTTTTTCTCATGGTCTAAAGCAGTGAAACAGAAGAAATCACCCGTTAAATTCCATTGAATTCCTAAAATTTTTATCCCGCCATCATTAGTCAAGAGCAATGACTCTGTACTTTCCTTACATTCTTCAGAAATATTCCTCAGTACTCCAGGTACATTTGAAATCCATTTTCGTAAATTAAAGCCTCCTCGTTTCATTAATAATGCCAATTGACTAATTAGTTCCACAACTTCTTCCTCATTCTGGCCGCCAGAGAGAAAATCATCTACATAAAAATCTTTCAACACAGCTGCAGATGCCAAAGGAAAATCGTTTTTCTCATCTAAGGCAAGCTGATGAAGAGCTCTTGTAGACAGAAACGGGGCAGATGCTGTACCATAAGTGACCGTTGTTAAACGATATTCCTCTAACGGATCCTGGGAATTCTCTCTCCAAAAAATTCTTAAAAAATCTCTATCTTCTGGATTAATCAAGATTTGTCTAAACATCTTCTCTATATCTGCTCGTACAACAATAGGCAAAACTCTAAATCTTAAAAGAATTGGAAAAAGTTCCTGTTGTATACGGGGTCCGACCATTAGAATATCATTCAAGGACACACCAGAGGTAGATTTAGCAGAGGCATCAAAAACAACTCTTAATTTTGTCGTCGTACTTGATTCACGAATTACCGCATGATGAGGTAAATAAAAAACAAATGTAGGGACTCTTTCCGATTTGGATATTCGTTCCATATGACCGAAATCCGAATATTCCTTCATAAACTCTCGATAGTTTTTATAAATAGACTGTTGTTTTGAAAGCTTACGTTCCAAAGAATGAAATCGGTGTATGGCTAATTCCTTAGTATCACCTAATTGCGATGGAGAATCTTTAAATGGAAGTTTCACAACAAATCTTCCAGAACTATTTCGAAAATAATTGCTCTTAAAATGGTCTTCACATTCTTGTTCTTCCTTAGAAATTCGAACTAACTCAGGAATGGAATCTAAAGACCAAAACTTTTGAACTAAATCATCTAGTTGAAATTGAATATTATTAACAGAAAATGTACGTTGACTTGTATCAAAAGAGGTAGTTCCCGTAATTATCCAACCAAGTTTAGAACATACGGCGAAGGGTAGAGTTTCTTCTCTTTTTATAACTTCCCCTTTAAGCAATGTAAAGAAAACGTTAACACCTAACAAGATATCTACTGCTCTTGATTCAAAGAATATTGGGTCTGCTAGACCTAAATCATTGAAATTATTCACAATATTTGAAGGAATAGAACTATACGGCACATTTGATGTGATTCTTTTTATCACAAATGCTCTAGTGGCAAATCTCACTTCAGAATTAAAATGGGGAGTAAAATTTAAATTTACCTCTTCATTAGATTCAGCATTATAAGAACCTAAACATGTAATCTGTACTTTAGTAGATTGCCTTGGCAAACATAATTTACGCATACAATTTTCACTTATGAAAGAGGCTTCACTGCCACTATCCAGCAAAGCGCGACAGTTTACAAGATTACCCAGTGAGTCACGAACCTTAATTATTGCTGTACAAAGTAGAGTTTGCTTATTTTGAAATGAATGTAATCCCGACACAGAGTTGTTTGGAAATTCAAAGATGCTAGTACAAAAGTTTGATTTAATGACTCAGTTGGTCTCGGCTGAAATTCTGGTGCGTTCGGAGACAGAGGGCCAGTCGGTGTTTCATTTACACTATCTGAATAAGATTTCGGGTCTCTTGGAAGATGTAAAATTGTATGGTGAGGCTTATGACACACTTTACATTTACTTAAACTCTTACAGATTTTTGCATGGTGTTTATCTAAAAGACAATTGTAATACAAGTTGTTTCTTCTAATCAATTCTATTCTTTTATGTGCACTAAACTGCAAGAACTTAGGACATTTATACAACGGATGTGATTCCTTGCATACACAACAACTATTATTAGAAGACAACAATGTCGTTACTTTACCTTTCTTTATTTCCCTTAGTGAGGATTTGCTGTTTTGAAGGGTTCTAGCGTGATCCTTCAAGAAAGATAATAAGTTATCAAGAGTTCCCACCTCCTCCTTTTTTAATGTTCTTTCCCACGAATATCTCGTATTTTTATCTAATTTATCTGTAATTACATAAACTATCATTACTTCCGAAAATCCACTAACGTCTTGTTCAAGTACGCTTAAAGAACGCACACATTCGTTTATAACATCTACACTCTCTAAAATAGACTGTGCATTATCCGATATACAAGGCATTCCAATTAATTTCTTAATTAATGCATTAATTAACTCACGTTTATTTGAATATCGCTCCTTTAATAATTCTAAAGCTGTTTTATAGTTTGAATCAGATACTGGAAGACTCTGAATAATTTTAAGTGCGCTGTTTTTGCATGCCGATTTCAAATACTGCAATTTTTGACAGTCTGATAAACTCTCATTATTATCTCATTATTACCCATTATTATCTCTCATTATTAGCTTTAAATAAATCATAAAATGATATCCATTCTTCTAAATTACCACTAAACGAAGGAAGTCAATTTTGGAAGCTTTACTTCTGGTATTTGAGGTTTAGAAAGGCTATTATTTTGATTCGATTCATTTAAAGTAAATTTTGAGTTTTTCCGGTTAACACTTAACCAAAGATTGTCAAGTTTATCCTGTACGGATTGTTGCTCATCAACAAAATTATTTACATCTTCTTCTTTGCATTGTGAAAAAATTGCATTAAAAATTTCATGTAATTCCTCATTTAATTTTTCGATTTTATTTTCGAATAAAGCAAGCTGACTAGAATCAGCATCATCTATCGAACTAATAATATTATTTTCGAGTTTAGTTACAGTAGCTTTTAATACTCGTTTCCTAACTAAAATATCTTTAAATTCTGTCATAATGAGATAATATTAACAAAAAAGACTCACCGAATAGTATAGATGTTTAAATGACGCATCTTCTTTATTTACTTATTGCATCATAACTTCAGAACGATGACATGATTACACTTGAAAACGAAACTCCTCTTACCGTTCGTTCTATCACTCAATTCAACAACAACAAAAATATCAAATCTCCGGTAGACGTAACCAAAAATTTATGTACGCGCTGGTTGAAATTAAATAAACACAAACTCGTCAATAACTCACAACACTTATTAAATAACAAAGTGAACTGTATCACACGTTTAATTATAAACCCTCTTGGTTTCACACTCTTAGAATAGAATCAATTACATGTCAACAAAAAAATAAAAGTTGCCATTTTTTAGAAATTAAACTTACACAAAAATGCTCGCACTGAGCGTTGGCAGACGATAAATAAATTTCGAACAGAAATTACAACTAGAAACTGTTTCTTAAGAGTCAGTTTGACATCACACTGAAAAGTGGCGTTTTGTTTATGAAGTTATTATTTATTTTTCAAGAATGTCCGCGGAATAGTCAAACATTAGGCCTTCAGTAACATACCACTGCTCAATTTTAAAATTCTGGAGCGCATTTTTTTCCATTATTAATCTGGAAATCCTATGAATATTTTTTATAACCCTGATGCTTAAAACATGTTATAAAAACTACTATAAATCACTAACTTTTCAATGAGTGTGTGCGATAGCAGATTATTTAGAGTATACGGTATTTTCGCTGAAGCCCAAAGTACTACAAAAAAGTTTAAACTTCAAAATTAAAGAAAAAAATATTTAGAAAGACAGCAAAGCTATCACATGAACGAGAAAAAAATATAAATGCAAATGCTCAATTTCCGATCGCAGATATCGAAAGAAATATAAAAAAAATTACCATGTGAGTCAGACAGGTATTATAAAACGTTAGCCGTTAAATTTTAGAAATATTTCACCATGTTCAAAAATTTAATTCCACGAATGGCAAAATACTTCCTCCCAAAATCTAATCCACAAAAAGGTTATTGTAGGAGAAACATGCAGAATAAGGATCTCTACAATTTTCTAAATATAGACTAATAGATTTATATCTAGTGAATTTGACAGAATGAACAAAAAGTAAGAGCAAATGGGAAAATGTTGCCAGATTAATGGCATTATAATTTAAAAATTTGGAACACAATTTATTGCATATAATTACATCCTATCTTAATTTATGCTACTTGTAGGAATAAAAAAAAATGAATGATTAAAAAAAACTGAATATCATTATAAAAAGTATATATTTGTATTTAATACAATATTAGGCAATTATTGAATAATAGACACAGTTGACGCATTACACAATACACAATAGACACAATATTACACAGTTTTTGAATATTGGTTTGCCTAATTTTCATTTTTACATCTTTTAAGTAGCAACGTGACGTTTTGAACTCATTTTGTAACTTTAAGTTTAATATTGATATTACAATTTTGGCTGCGTATTTCGCACATAAATTTCAATATTTTAAAACCTATTTCTTATCTATTATTTATATTTAATAAAAACTCATTATACAACTTATAAGTATCTAGTCTAACGATTTTAAAGCATTCCTAATTTTCGAACGCGTTACTTCTTGCTTCTCCTTCGTGGCATTAGTGCTGAGATAAACGTAGCATATGTTATAGTATAGACTATCGCGGTTATTACTATGAAAGATCTTTTTGAATCAGTACAGTAATGTCTAAGATTAACTCCTACAAACGTTTATTTTTTATATTAAAACATATTAAAAACAAAAACAGCAATCCCTTATAAACATATACTGTATGTAATTCTCACGCCTTTTTAAAATTCTATTACTGTAAACTAATGAGATCTGAGACCAAAATTAATAGAGACAGAAAAACCATTTTCAAATTACTGTAAAAAAGCTCCAAATATATTTTAGTAGATAAATTAATGGTCTTATTATGCTTTCATCAATACTTAAACTCTAGAATTAATTATAATAAGTCTAAAAGATTTTGAATGATCTTAAAAGTATTCTTTAGCATCTGCAAAGAGGCTCTTTATAAGTATTTTAGTTTCATATAAGGTAATCATATGACTTTTAAAGGATTTGTTTTTTTCTATACTTCTTTTTTATAGTAAAATACAAATTTCTTGCGCTAAGTGTTTTCTTTTATAAGTATTTTCTGCAATATTTTCTTTCTATAAAGTTAAAATATAATTAATAGTGTGTTTAAATATATATGCTTTAAATGATTTATGCAATAAAAACGATATGAGTTTTACAACTTTTGTTTGAGTCATTGAATATTACATTTCTAAAGCTAAAAATAATAATGATATATACCGGGTGTCCCAAAAAGGACTGACTGATTTTAAAATTCAATAACTTGCAAACGGTGACAGATATTTAAAAAATTCTTGCAGGAGGGTTATGCATAAAGTCAAAAGTTTTATTACAGTGATTTTCGATTTTAGTTCGAATTACAAACAATAGATGGCGCTGTAAGCAATAGTCGCTAAATACAGGCTCGATTTCTGGTCCTTCCTGTTGTTCCATGCTGAAAAAGGAGATGGAAATGTATTATCCGGGCCACGAAGTACCAAAAATCGAGCCTGAATTCAGCGTCTATTGCTCGCAGCGCCATCTATTGTTTGTAATTCGAACTAAAATTGAAAATCACTGTAAAAAAACTTTTGACCTTATGCATAACCCTCCTGCAAGAATTTTTTAAATATCTGTCACCGTTTGCAAGTTATTGAATTTTAAAATCAGTCAGTCCTTTTTGGGACACCCGGTATATAGAATACTTCTCAGAATAATAGTTATGTAATTGCAAAGGAACATGATGTTAACAAATAATATATTGTTAATATTGTCAAAAATAGTTGTTTGGAAACAGAATTTATTAAGGAATGGGAAAAGAAAAAAAATTCCTTCAATTCGACCTATAATGTTGAATTTCTATTAAGATCTGTCAATATGATTGAGTGTTATCGTGCTAAATCTGTTGAAGAAGGAATCAAGTTCATTCCGGGAAAATGTGTCATGTTGTCACCAAGCTAAATTGATGTTATCTATCAAGTCACCGTTTTTGACTGGAATACAAAAAGTTTCTTTATTGTCGTAAACTTTTTTTTCTTGTTTTTTGTCTATAACTATGTGTTGATGAAATCGCGTGTTTTGTAAAAAACGTAAGGTATGTGTTTATAGCAATAGTTTTGAAGACAAAATTCATAAATATAATATGTTTAAGTTAAGACTTATTCTAATAGAGTAAATTTTACGTTTATTTTTCAATGTATATACTTTATTTCATATATATTAAAAAAATATATTATTCGCACTCGTTTGCAATGTTTTGTAGAAAAATAGAAAGAAATTAACATTATATAATTAATAATTAATTTATAATCTATTTATAATCCATTAATAATTTATAACCTACATACTCAAATTTCATAATCTATAGTAAAAATGTTGTAGTACTCGTAATGGATCTTTCTTTCTTTATTTTTTTAACTATCATAGCATGCGTTAAATGCAAACAATGTTTTAATCTATATCACCATATAATGGAACAATTTATGCGTCTTTGTAAAAGAAGTATGTTGTACAATCCATGATCAATTTGGAACATTCTATAGTTAACGTGAGTAAAATCTAAATATTATACGGCCGAATATATTTTTGTAACTTAGAGATCGACCAGATGGCCAAAGAGACAGTGAAACCGAATGCTCAAACAATATTTGATAATTGAAAACTGTTAAAAAAACAATATTATAATGACTGCTAATCTTTAATACTTTATTTTCACTCTTTATAATTTCAAATTAAATGATAATATAATATTTCTAAAACATAATCAAAAATACTTTGAGTTTGTTTTGTTGTCTGTCGTCTGCGCATTGAAGTCGGTCCCCTATGTCCGTGATCGAAATATCAAAAATATTCTCAGATTTATTTGTAGTTTTTTAATAAGTGAAGGTTCTCATAGCATCATCTATTTTAAAAATGGAATGCATCGCATTTATAGTTTGTATACACGGGAATTCAAATTAATTACAGTACATTATAATATGTTGGTAAATATCATTCTCAGTGCAATTTAATGATGTAACATTGCTTCAAACATAAGAAAATTTATGTACATTTAAGAAGTGCACTAAATTATGCTTTCTGTAGAATGCGAAGAGCAAAGAATTTATCATTTATTTACAGTGTTACATGAAATAATTCCGTTGCATAATGTCCTACGGGAAAAAAAATGTTTGCAGAGAAATTATTTATGTTACTCTATTTCAAACATAATGAAATTAATACACATTGTTAAATAAACAAATAATAATCTAAAACGTGACATTCGCAAATCCAAATTGTATTATATATTACTTTACGTAATATCCTACAATTCAGAATGTAATGTTTTATGTTACAGATATATATTAACATATAGAAATTCACAAACACTCAGGAAAAGTGAACTTTTAGGAACTATCAGTTTGTTTTAAAGATTAAGTACTATTTCTTGAAAAAATTTTCATTGATGTTGCTTAGAGTTCCGTACTTAAAAAGTAAAAACGTTTAAACCATTATATGATCACTCCTGTGTCTGTCTCTCTGTCTGTCACAGCCATTTTACTCGAAACTTTTGGAATGTAAAAAGTGGAAATTAATGTATCATGTGAAAGCTTTCGTAACGCTGAACTCAAAAATACATTTGTTTTAATTTTAGGTATTATATTTTTAGAGATATCGTCATAAATTTAATTCAAAAACATGTCCCTCCACCTCTATCCGAATCTACTGAAACTAAAATTATGAAAAAAAAATATAAGCAGTAGAAGTTAATTTAAAGCTTGCAGGAAAATTATAGCGATTACCCTAGGTCACATAGTTTTTCAGAAAAGCTCATTTTTCCGTTACACACAAATTTCGATGTGCAGACTTTCAGCAAATGTGTTGAGGAGCGCTGCAGGTACGTATCTTAGCAAAAGAGTAAAAGCGTTGATAATGATTTTTGAAAGAAATCATTTGTAATTAGGCGAGATATTAACCCTTAAATACACGGACAGTTTGGACATACATAATGACAGGAGCGGCGCACTCTATGTACCATCGGCTTTTAAAGCCCAGATATCATTTTTTAATGATATATTTGTGTAATGTAATGCCCAGTAGCAGTGCAAATGCAATTAAACGTCAAACTGCTGAAAAGATACTAATTTAATTAGAATTAATCACATAAATAATATGGGGTTCGCGAATAGTTTTCATTGAGTGGATATCTCAATCTCTCTCGCATTACGTGTCTTTAAAAGTTAATTGAAAACATATCTGTAAAAACGTGTCGAGGATCAAATTTGCGTTGCAAATTTGTTAGTTCCTTTCAAATCGTGCTTAGCATAATGCCAAGTTTAAACTTTGAACGAGGTTTTGTTTATCTAAACTACAAAAAGAAAAGATTATTACTACGCTGAACTTAGTTTTATGAAATACCAAATGATGTCTAAATATGTACTACTTTTATTGTCAGTACCGAATTAAGTTCCTCGTAAACAGATTAGAATAAGATTAATGAAAGAGTTATACTGAATATAAATATTTTATATTATTTCGACATCACAACTCTTTGAACTTTTATGGTATACACGTTCATACTTTTCTAGAACATACAGCTATACACAATCGTCCTTTGTATAGTTTTTTACAAAGTCTTACTATTCTTTTAGCTTCCTTTTTATAAATAATACAGTTGGTAATTCATATATTTATTGTACGGAACCCTATGAGCTCGAGTAATACTCGCACTTGATCGTTTATTTAAAATTAAAAGTGCTATGGAGTGTTCTTGCAGACAGATTTCATGAATCCACATTAATACTATAACATAATAGTTAGATACTAGTATAGAATAAGAAGTCTTTATAGGTGAATTACAAGGGTTTAATTTTATTTTTAATATCTGCATGTGTTAAACAGTTGAAGATGTATCAAAATTAAACTACTGTTTTCGCCAATTATTTGATATTATTATTATTATTATTATTTTTTTTTTTTTTTTTTTTTTTTTTGCGTTACTACTTCTTTTGACGCAGGCTTATTTATTTCCCTATCTTACTGTACTGTTAGTAATTTTTTTTTCTAGTATAAATAATCAGGATATTGATATCTACACTTTCTTAAACGGTAACGTAAATTAAGTAAATAAATAATGATGTTATTCAATAATAATTTGTTGAAAACTGGAGGTAACAAAGTGAAATTTTTAGAAATATTTCTTATTTGTAAAAGATACTACTTAAAAAATATCATTTTGAGTTTTTATTACGATGTCAGCTAATAATACTTAAAGTATACAATTTTGATACTGTAAGTACAGCTTTTTTATCATAACCTTAAAAGGTGCGGGCTGTTTCTAATGACATAAAGATACGTGCGGCATACTCTATGTGCAATGGATTTTAAAAGCCTAAATTGCAACATTTAATAAAACCTATATTTAACGTAACTTCCAGTATTAATTCAAAAGAGATAACATGAAATTGTTAAAAAAAAAACATAATGAAATTAATAGTAATATAATATGGTAATATAACATGGACGTTTTGTATTAACATAAAGACAAAGGTTGCGTATTCCATGCGTCGACGTCTTTTAAAGATTAAACATCAACTTTTGAAGCTAAAGAAGAATAGAACATAATGTTTGGTAATAGTATAAAAGTAATGCCCGTCATGTGTAGAAAAAAAAGTGTAGTTAAGAAAGATAATATAATACAGTAAAACTGGGATATAACGTTCACCGCTTAAAACGCTTTAACGCCTTTTACGCTCATTTGCTCCGATCCCTTGAACCATACCCATAAGAACAATGTAAAAATTCCTCGCTTTTAACGCTCCCCATTTTTAACGCTTTCCCGCTTTTAACGCGCTTCTTATTGGTCCTTTGAGCAAAGAAATCCCGGATATTACTCTTTGGTGCTTTTGTTTACATCCGGAGTTCTCAATCCTCGCTTGTACAAAGAGAGAGATAGAAAGAGAGGATACGTGGAATTGACAGTCAGCCAGCACCCAAAGACTATGTAAAAAAAATCAGCCGGCGCGGCGGTTTTTTTTCTCTGGATCAGAGGACAAAAGAATTTATGCCGTCCTTCTCAGCAGCACCTGTCTGTCTCTTACTTCACACAAACTGTTTTCACTTTTTTCATTTACACATAAGTAAGTAGCATCGCTGCCGACTCCAATTAGGTGCAACATGGAAAGTAAGAGTATAGAAAGAAAGATTTTGACAGTTTCGAAAAAATTAGAAATTCTAAAAATTTATGACAAAAAATCACCTATTCTGAGGCAGAAAGATTTTGCGTTATCTATGCATATCACACCGTCGGCTCTTCGGACTCTTCTTCCAAAAATGCTGCGATTGGTGACTCAAAGAAAAAGAGAGTGAAAACAGTCAAATATGAAGATTTAGAAAAAGTTATGTACGAGGGGTATCTTGAGTCAAGACACTGTAACATATCTATCAGCGGATCCATAGTTAAAGAAAAAGATGCAGAAGTAGCCCAAAAGCTAAGAATTGAAGATTTTACTCCATCTAATGGATGGTTAGACCAATTTCGAACCCGCCACGGCATTGTGTACAAGAAGATTAGCGGAGATCTGCTGCCGTGGACATAGAAAATGCAGAATTTTGGAAAAAGAACAGTCTTCCGAAGCTTATTAAAAACTATGCCAGTTGTGATATTTATAATGTTGACGAATTTGGCTTATTTTTTAAAGCGATGCCTGAAAAATCTTTAACCCATTAGTGCCTGAATTTTTTGTTCAACTCAATATTGTGCTTAATTATAGTAAATGGTGTAAAATGAACGTAAAAAATAATAAAAAAATTCTCTTTGAAAAAATATTTATTTAACATATAAAAATCTAAACGTCCCAATTTTGGGACACTAGGCACGAAAGGGTAGGTGTTTTCTCCATTACTGTCTAAGCATTATATCTATGTTTTATGCCATTTAATATGTTTCAAAAAGGCTATATATCATTCGGGTTATTATTTGGCTATAAAAATTTCTTTATTATTACTATAAGGGGGGGGGGGGGTGAGGGTCGGGGTCGGCTCAAGAACAAGACCCCCTTCCTCCTCACCATTAGGCATTGGCATAGTAAAAATTTATATAGTAAAAATTTATAATAATCAATAATTACTTATAGAGTATATATACCGTATATACTCGCATATACGCCGACCCATTAACTTTTGAATGCAAAAACTCGCGTATTTCGACCCCTAACTTTTTACTTCAATTTCGCACAAAATTAAACCAAAGATTTCACTTACTAATGCGAAAAATTAGTAAGTAAACAAAAACAAATCATTGATATTTTTTAATAATAAATTATTATTATTTGTATATTTTATATATTATTTTATTATTTATACACATAAAAAATCAGACTTTTGCAGTATTCGAAGTTTTTTTTTTTTTTTTTTTTTTTTTTTGTTTATGTAACTGACTCACGTATAAGTTTACCCCCAATTTACTTCCAGAATATTGTCCAAAATTCTCCGTTTTACAAACGAGTATATATGGTACAGTAGAACTTTGACTATACGACCCTCGTGTAACCGGAACTCTCTGTAAACCGATGTCGATATCCTGAATTTTTTCCAACTTCTTATTATTTTTTTTATTTTTACATTCCTTGTGTATACAAGTGTTCCCTTCCAAACCACGAGTAGAGATAAGCATTTTGGTTCCCCTTTCTTCGAATTCCATTGAAATTAGCTTGAGCTCTCGCAAGATCCTCTCCCGTGAAGATTATACCCCACCCCCTCGTGTACACATCCCTGTTCTAAACAAATAAAATTATTTTCATGTATAATTTAAATTTAGATGTTTGTTAAGCAGTTTAAATAGTCCTAATAGCAGTTCGATGACGATGTTGCATATTAAACTAGATGATTATTCATAAATTCTCGATTATCTGGAAATTTGATTATCCGCTGTCGGTTCGAACCCAATTACGTCGGATAATCGAGGTTCTGCTGCATATATTTTAGTAACATCAGAATGTCAAAAACTAAACTAAGTACAAAACATAAAAGTATGATATAAATTTTTACTAAGCCAATAGCTAAGGGTAGGAAGAGGTGGGTGTCTTGTTCTTGAACAGAGCCCAGCCCCTGTTCCCCCTATAGTAATAACAAAGAATAGCCAAATAGTAATATGAATAATAATTTTATAACCAAATAATAATACGAGTGGTATGTAACCATTTTGTAACAAAATAAATGTCATAAAACATACATTTAATGCATAGACAGTAACGGAGAAAACACCTACCCATTCGTGCCTAGCGTCCCAAAATTGGGACGTATATAAAGGTTCAAATTCGAGCAAAAAAATAGAAATCTGAAAAAATGCGAAAATACATATTCTAAAATAATGTTTCTCCTTATAAATAATACTACTAATAAAATGATTTATAAAAAATAAAAGAAATGTCTTACCTTTTCTTACGCGCCATTTTATTTCAAGAAAATCCGACTTTGCGTTACAACAAACATTTATTTCACCTTTTTATTCTTAAAAATGCACTGCCATTTATGGATAAATATTGAAAACAAATACTAAGGATATATTTTGCTAAGTTTTGAATGGATATCATAATTCAATTTGTAATGGGAATTTTTTTAAGAAAGCGTCCCAATATTAGGACGCTAGGCACAAATGGGTTAAGGTTAAAAGATGAGCAGTTCCATGAGGGAAGCTCAGTAAAGAACGTGTGACTGTGCTTGTTTGTTCAAACACCGATGGGAGCGAGCGACCAACGCAAGCCTCTGGTGATTGGAAAATCGGCCAAACCTTGCTGTTTCAAGAATACCAAATGACTGCCCTGTGACTATGCACATCAACGTAAGGCTTGGGTGACGGGTCCCCAGTTCATTAAATATGTTTCTGATTTTGATGTGGAGATGCGGAACCAAAATAGGCATGTCATACTATTCATAGACAATTGCGCAACGCATCCACGAGAAATACCAGATATTTCAAACAACTCTCTGGAATTTTTACCTGCAAATACCACAAGCGTACTTCAACCGATGGATCAAGGGATCATAAAGGTTATAAAACAACATTATCGCAAACGATTATAGAAATGATTTCTACATGAAATGGAAATTAAAAGTAGTCGATCTTCTGTGACTCTTCTCGATGCCATGAAATACCTTAGCGCTGCTTAGTATGCAATCGAAGCTAAAATAATTCAAAATTGCTTAAAAAAGGCAGGCTTCATAAAGGACGCCGACGATGATATGGATGTGGCTGAAGAGGGGTCGGATCCTATAGACGATGAGGACTGGCAAGTTGTTCGCGAGCATCTCTCAAAAAACGCACACAGTCTTCAGAACTATAGTAACATTGATAAAGACGTTATCATAAACAACGTTAGGACAATTAACGACATTATAAGGAACACTGTACAGGATGCCGCAGAAGAAGAGAACCCTGATGAAGTTGCTGATGGCGATGTTCAAGAGCACATTCCAACGACAGCTGAAGTAATGGAAGCTTTTAGTACTATCCGCCTATCGCTTCAGTAGATACCGCCGCTTCACATGAATATATATTAAGACACATAAAAAAAGCAAAAAACGCTCTTTTATATGGTCGTTCGTACACCAGTCAGACAAAACTCGAAGAGTTTTTCTCTAAAACAGATTAAACACTAAGTGAAAGTTTATAGTCCTCATAGTGGTTGTCAAGAATACAAGTGTTACATTTTTTTTAAAACAAAATATTATTATTAGTTTCTTTCATAGTTTTATTTTATGTTTAATATAAGAATAAAGGCTCCTATTAGAAATGTTAAATATATTTTGTAACTTTTGTTTTAATGCTAACAATCCTCTTACTTATTCTGATTTGAAATAATAATACACTTTGTAAACACTATGTAAATTTGTGATATTTTAAATGAAGGAAACATTTTTGTACGTATGTTGTGGAGTTTCTATTTGAAATAATACACAAAAATTATTCCCCGCATTATTTAAAGCAGATAATCTAATACTCTCAATTTTAAAATGCCGAAAGCCTTCTCCCGCATTTAACGCTTTCCCGCTTTATCGTTCTTCTACCCCGGTCCCCCGGAAGAGCGTTATATCCGAGTTTTACCGTATATGAAACAAAGCAGAAAAAAATACGAACTTCATCTTTAAACTTTGGTTGAAGATTAAAGTCACTTTGGGAAGTAAGGTTATGAAGAGCATTCGTGTAATAATTTTGGAATTTACAACTGTTTTTTCACTGAGTAGCGCAATCAGTATGGCGTACATAACTTTAGAGTTTAAATTTTCTAGGAAATTTGGTAGATTTACTTGAAAATAACTGTATTATAACGTACTATAACTGTATTTTCTGTATGTACATAAAAATAAATGTAAAATAATAGTAACAATAACATGCAAAATTAATTTAGAATTTTGTAGCTCCATTTACGCTCTTAAATGATCTTAAGAACATATATATTGTTAATATTCTCAAAAAGAATTGTGTAAAAATAGGATTTAATACGGAATGCGAATTTAAAAAAAAAGTCCCTATTCAAACTTCAATTCGACATATGATGTGATATTTCTATTAAGAACTGTCAATATGATTGAGTGTTATCGTGCTAAATCTGTTCAAGATGGAATTAAGTTCATTCCGAGGAAATGTGTCATGTTGTCACCAAGATAAATTGATGTTATCTATCAAGTCATCGTTATCGGCGGGAATACAAAAAGTTTCTTTATTGTCGTAAACTTTATTTTCGTGTTTTTGTCTACATCTATGTACCGATGTAATCACGTGTTTTGTACAAACCATAAGATAATCACCAATCTTTAAGAAAATGTGTATAAGGTATGTGTTTATATTAATTGTTTTGAAAGAAATATTCTTAGAAATAATATGTCTAAGGTATGACGTTTATTATTAGAGAAAATGTTTCCCTTTATTTCCCTTTATTATATTTTTATTTTAAACATAATGAGAAAAATAGCATTAGTACTCGTTTTCGTTGCTTCGGAGAAAAATAGAAAAAAAAAATTAATATTCCACAATCTATACACTTATGTTTCATAATCTATAGAATACAAATTGTTGTGACCCTAATGACATTTTGTTTCTTTTAAGTATCTTAACATGACTTAAATTTCAGAAACCTTTTAGAGACACATTTTGGAAACCAGTAGTTACAACATTTAGAATTTTACACTATTACCCTTTAAACTTAACAGATATATATATAAGACCGGAATCGTGATTTTACAACTTAATAACCACTGTCGTGTGAATTTTGAGATAACGGGTATTTGTTTTAATAATTATTGAAATAAAGAAAGCCAAAACCTAGAATTAAGTGTTTAAATAAACACTTCCGTACAAAATGCGGAGCACAATTACATTTATTAATTTTCAATAAGAAGTTAAGTTACATAAAAATGTTGAATGTATGTACATTATTTACAAAATATTTCTTAATTTATTATTTATCACTAAAACAAGATCTACATAGTTATTTACTAAAATACATTTTGTGTTCTTTAGCTTCACCTAAATGTTTAAAGGACTCCTGGCAGAAAAAAAAATATCACCATACTTAATATTCTAAAATTGGTTAATTACTTTCACATAATTTACAGAAAGTTGGTTTTTGAAGATTAATCTACTTTACTCTTAACATTTCATTAACTTCGGTTTTCTGAAATTATTAAAGAAGTTATTAAAGTGTTCAGTATATAATTAGATAATTGTATAATTAAAAGATCTTTCGTTAAAATACTTATACTTATTACATTAAATTTTGTGCCAATAAAGTGTCTGGAAAGAGTAACCTCTTGAAATCTTTTTTAAAAATAATTTATATAAATAATTTAATATAATTTGTATTTCATATTTGTTTAAAAATGCAAATTGTGATGTTATCAATGTCTTTTTTATGTAGATAACGTAAAATTTATATCTTGCAGAACTGTTTGTTTGCTTGATTTAACATAATATTTCATCGAAATTTATTTATGTAAAATATCATAATTACCATTTTCAAACAGTTTGTTATTGTGCTTTTATATAATATCAGTTATTTATTCATATGCAGCTGTAAAGGTGTCAGCATATCATACAAAGTTTAGTCTGCAGCAAGCTGTCCATGCATAAGAATGTTGCTTTATATTATTTTAAAGTGTATCTCTCCGAATTATTTATCATATTATAAAAAAATGAATTACAGTTATATAACCGTTATCTATAAAAACGGTCGAATATCCGGATAGGATAAATTTTCAGCTAGATGGGCAACAATGACTTAAAAAATGAAAGATTTAACTCTGCATTTTGAATCAGCTCAGCTGAAAGATATAGTAGTGAATCTCAAATATTTTAAATTTTTTATTAATCAAAAATAATAACAGCAACAAAAATTTATGTAAATAATTAAATATATAGAAATTAATAAATAATGATATATAAATATACGAGGATGGAGCATAAGGCCCCTTTGAAGCAACCAATGTATGTTATTGCAATAAACATTTAAAGAATAAACATTTTTGGACAAAATATATTAATATAAACGACTACCTAAAGTTCAGTCTTAAAATTTTACACTGCAGAAATATTGTTAAGTATGTAATCCCGTTATGCTGATCGCAGCACTTTTCACAATGAATAATAAATTATTTTAAATATTTCGTCATATGAAGTTTGTTATAACTTTCTATTTTTCGTGTCACTATATCATACTTTAATGCTTTAAATATTGTACATGTAATATATACATGTAATGAAACGTCAGAGCTTCATCCGGAATTTCATAGATGTTGGCAAATACTGAGCCATGAATTAAAAATATACATATATTTGTTTCTTCCTTTAAGACATTTCCATATATTTCATAAGTCCATATAATACTTTAAGAAGTTTGTGTACTGTTGTTTTTATAACTGCTGTTTCTTTTAGTTACATATTTCCGCAGCATTTCTCTGTTAGCAAAACCCTTATGTTGAATAATCGATTAGTTTTGTCTTGATGTTTAATATCAAATTTAAATTTTACCATTTGCAATTTTTTTTTAAATTTTACCAAATCTTAGAAACTTAGGTATATATATATATATATATATATATATATATATATATATTTGTAGGATTTAAATTTAAGCATCGTTTATTTCCTTTATGAGGTGCATGGTCAGTAAATTAACTCACTCTCTGATATTTTCGGTGATAAACACAACCATCGCAGTCTTGTGTTATCTAATCTAAAACATTTTATTAAACTTCTTGGCGGTAATCTCTCCGAAATTTTTTGCGTTACCCTGTAAAATGTAACACACGATTACAAGGCTATGCGGATAATAATTGGTAACAACCGTAAATCATAATAATATTAGATTTTCATCGGATTTACTTCAGTATGTAAAATTTAAAGTGAGTTAAAGTTCGAGTACAAATTTTGAACTGGAAAAACATACATACGATCGTTGAAATTAAATAAAAATTTATAAAAATAACATAATTTCTGTTATGCATTTTTAAAGATTCATAACCCGGTCAATTTTAATGTTGTATGAACGGGACTATTTTTTTGTCTTAATTGTCAGTGTAATAGAAAAAATTTAATAATCCTAACTTATGGGACCGGGGACCGTATACAAATTTAAATTTCGTAATTTTTTAAGAAACGTTTTTATTGACCCAAATCGCTTATAAATATTTACTTACCATTTTAATTTTTTTTTTTTTTTGGAACTGGAACTATATGTCTATGACTAACGGTTTAGGAATTAGCCATTGGACACCGCTGAGAGTGAACACCCTCTATATTTTAAATTCAGTGTTAATAATTAAGATAATTGTCTTATAGAAAATGCATTTTTGTTTCAAATACAAATTTATTTCTGTGCTGTTTTTGCCGGCAGAATGGCTATACCGTATCAATTTGTGGTTTAAGAAAATATGAATATTTTACTTTTACGCAGGCTAAAATATAACCGAAACATTGGATAAACGGGGTAAAAAATGCAATGATTTTCGTAGTTTTGTGTCACCGACTGATGCAACACTGACTGTAATTTACCTCAATAAAACAAGATTCAACAAAAATAGAAGAAGAATTTGTATTATTAGGTAAAATATATTTATCACGAAATAAAAGAAAACAATGTTAGTGAAAATCTTTATAATTTATTTAAATAATACCAAAAATAATATTAATACATCTCGAATATTATGAAATTAATTGCACATCACTCGCCGCTAAGACTGGAAAAAGAAGGTATATTATAAAAACAAATTTGCAGCACTGCTCATACATAAATTGAGCATAACATATAAAAAATATAAAACATTGTACATAGTCATATGTCTTTTGAATTAACTGCTATTTCGTTGATTAAATTAACCATCGTCTTCTGAAGATGTAATTGATGAATTTTGTAGTTTGGGTACTGGCAAAATATGGAATTATATTATACTTTAAAGATACTTGTCTTATGGAAAAGACATTAAAAATTTATTTCTGTGCTGCATTTGCATGCAGAAGGGCAAAAGATTTATATACCGCATCAATTTGTGGTTAAGAAAATTTGAGTATTTTTCTTTTGCGCAAGTTAATTTAATTAACCGAAACATTGGATAAAGGGGAAAAAGTGCAATGACTTTCGTAGTTTTGTGTCCCCAGCTCACCTACACTAATGTTACTGATATTCACCTCAATATAAAATGCCTAATAAAAAAATAATAATAAAATAAAACTAAAATTTTTAATATGATTAAGGAATTTATGTTTTAGAAACAAAAGAATTGCTTCCTATTTTTTATGACAATGTGTTTAAAGTATCTTATCTCAAGTAAAAATACATGGTACAGATACCAAAATCCTATAACTATTTACATTACTGCGCTTTGAATAAAGCAATTTTTAAGTAAAATGTAGAAATATTTCTTTGGTTATTCGGGCTTGTACATTTAAATAATGATAATAATAATAATAATAATAATAATAATACATTACGTTAAAGTGTTAACAAAATTTAAATTGATTTTGGTTTTAGAAACGAAGAATTGTTTCCATTTTTATTATCGTTGATTGGTTGTATCGTACCTGTAAACAATATAATTAGTCCAGTGTTAGGGGAACAAAAAAAGGCCGAATTCGGAATTAATTAGGGGAAAGCTGGAAATTGTTTTAATTCATTTAGTTTAGGTCTACAATGAATATGCTATGTTTTCCCCCTTGTACTAGGTGAGCGTTAGGAAATATGCATAGATTTATAGTCAAAAAACACGTTTTTTTACATGCCATAACAGTATCTCCAAACAACTAACTCTGTCAAAAACGTTGTCAATACAAATGTTGTAGAACTTAAAATTGTAAATTGAGTAAAATGAGTACCTACACTTAATATTTTTGTTGAACATTAAGGTCACAATTTCAGTTTAAAGTTTTAGACACGTAGTCAGGGGGTTGAACTCAGAATTAATTAGGAGAAAACTGGAACTTGTTTTAATCCCTTCAGTTTAGGTCTAAAATGAACGTACTATGTTTTCTTCCTCATACTTGACTGAATGTTAGAAAATATTTGCCTTAATCGCTCTGCAATAGCTTGAAACCAGGAGTGACCAAGTTAACTTAACAATATGTCAAAAGAAGTAACTCTATCAAAATCATTGTCAGTACAAAAGTTATAGAGCCTAAAATTCTGAGTAAAATGAGTACCTACACTTAATATTTTTGTTCAATATTCAAGCCGCAATTTGAGATATTGTTAAGGTAACTTGGTCTCTCCTGGCTTCAAGCTCTTGATTTGAAAAATTTTGAAATAGAATTGCGACGTTAATGTTGAACAAAAATATTAATGATGGTACTCATTTTATTCAGAATTTTAAGGTCTACAACATTTGTATTGACAATGTTTTTTATAGAGTTAGCTGTTTTGAGATATTGTTAAGGTAATTACAAAAAAACGTGTTTTTCGAAAATAAATATGTACATATTTTCTAACATTCAGCCAAGTACGAGGAAGAAAACATATTACGTTCATTTTAGGCCTAAACTGAAGGGATTAAAACAATTTCCAGTTTTTTCCTAATTAATTCCGATTTCAACCCCCTGACCATGGGTCTAAAACTTTAAACTGGAATTGTGACCTTAATGTTCAACAAAAATATTAAGTGTTGGTACTAATTTTACTCCGAATTTTAAGTTCTACAACATTTGTATTGACAATGTTTTTGACAGAGTTAGTTGTTTGGAGAATCGGTTATGGTATGTAAAAAAAGTGTTTTTTGACTATAAATCTATACATATTTCCTAACGCCCACCTAGTATGAAGGGGGAAACATAGCATATTCATTCTAGACCTAAACTGAAGGGATTAAAATAATTTCCAGCTTTTCCCTATTTAATTCCGATTTCAACCCCCTAACCACTGGCCTAAATTGCATTTTATTAAGTACAAAATAAGCCATAGCCCAGTCATGGTCCAGACATGAAAATCCTATTTCCGATATGCATTACTTTCTTTTTTATTTTATTTGGTGTAGTGTAATTCTTATATAAGATAAAAAAGTGTATTTTTATTAGTTGCATTTAAATGTTTAATTAAAAAAATGCATTAGGTTAATGGTTTTAGAAAAAGGTAAAGTTACTTTTATATTAGAAATCGAGAATTGTTTTGTCTTTTTATTTAAAATTATAGTGATAGAAATGACGAAACAATTTAACTTTACTTTATTTCATGAAACAAATATAGTCAAGGTATTTAAATCATATTTTCCATATGCATTACTGTCTATTTTATAATGATACTCTTACATTAAGTATAGAAATATTTTTTTGTGGTTCTCGAACGTATATGCTAAAATAATAATAAAAAAACATTTAAGTCTAGAATAATGGGAAAAATGTTTGAAGCTACATTTTCATAGCAACTGTTAAAGAAATATTCTTAATGATGTGTCAGAAACATATTTTCTAAATTCTTTTGTATTCCATATAAAATGATAAAGCAAACTTCTAAGGAAAACATTTAAAAGATAAAAGATCTTCGTATATTTATTTCCTTCTAAAAAATGAATCTTCATTAATTTCTTTGTGAAAAATGTTAATGCTTTATTTGAAAGCATTAAGGATTCATGGTTTTTGATAACAAAAAATATACTTCATTAGACGCAAAAAATGTAAATTTAATATTATAAAACATATTTCCACCATCACATATAAAAAAAATCTCCAGCAAATTCTTAAAATTTCCTAATGTTATTTTTTTAATTATCAGAACAAAACTTATTTTTTTTATTATTATTCAAGCAAACTTTAAATTAAACAGTGTGATAAAATAAATATTTAAAATAAATTGTAATAGTTATTTTAAAGAATCAAGTGTAAGCCGCTGAAAATATTTAGCTAAAGGGTAAAATATCTTTTAAAAAATTATATTTAAGTGAATCCTATATGCATAAATTTTTTAACACATTGTCTTGATTTAAAATAAATATTGAATGAAGTACATAACTTAGATAAGAATTGTAGGTGACTTATTTATATTACAAGATAAATTTACTTCATGAAAATAGGTTAAACATAGAAATTCCATAAGGCATGCAATGACAAATGTGCGTATCTGCACATTTTTGTGTTCCGCTAAAGCAGGCATAACATTACTAAAGTTAACAATGAGCTAAGTTGTATGTGTTTATACAGTACGTCTGAAAAACTCCTAACGGTAGCTATAATTTCTTTTCTAATTATTACAAAAATAAATAAAAGAAAAAAATATTTCGTAGAAATATCGTTAGATGGTCAACATTTTTCATAATATGTAGTTTAAATATTATTATTTTCACTTGCTTTCAATTTATAAATCATAACATAGAATTTTTACTCCATTTGAGTATCTTTAGATGCCCCGAAAAATTTACATTTTGTGTACTTAGTCTTAAACCTTAAAGGAAATAATAGAAATTTGAAGAGGCTAATGTTAAATCAACATGGCAAAATTTAAACTCTGATTTCGGTAATGACTTCATAATTTTAATCTCAAAACTTCGTCTATCAATTCTCTGCCATTTGGAGTAAGAAAAATGAAAAAGCCGTTGTATGGTTATTATAGTTTTCGAACCGCAATATCATTTGAGAATTTTTTCCTCCCCGCTTTAACTCATATTTTAGTATACATATTTGGTATGCGAGGAGCAAAAAAGCAGTAATACAAAAAACATTTTATCCATAAATTAATTTATTTTTAAAGTAATATATCGACGAACAAGTTTTAGTTTTGTTCCTTTCGAATCCATTGCATATAATGACTTCGTATATACAGATTTTTTCACGTTTCTGTATTATTTTTTAAACCTAATAAAGGCAATCTAGGTAAATATATAGAGCGTCTCCCAAAAGTGTTAGTACACTTACGAATTTCAATGAAATGGTATTCTATCCATTAATTAAAATTAATATTTCAGAATGCCTATTGAAGAATAAGATTTATAACGTATTTTTAATAAAACTACATAAAATATTTTAAAAACATATAAAACTTTATTTTGTAGAAACCAACAATAACAAAATAACAAAAAGTTACCTCCCAAAAGACTTCATACATTTTTAAAAATCACTATATATTAGTAAATACTATTTCGTTTAATTAGTACTTAGTAGAATATACTTTAGATTACACAAGAGCTTTTAAACGCCTGGAAATAGATTTCACTATTTTTTTTGTAATTTGTGTATCAATGTACAATCGTGGGAAAAAAAAAAAAAAAAGTAAACACCCCCTACTGACTCTTCAACAAATTATCGTAGAAGAAAGTTACAGGTACCGAAAGATTGGAAATAAAGTCTACTTTTAAATGGTGTATATAAAATTTGCTTAGGGGGCCTTCTACACATTAAAACAAATCAAAATTTCATTTTTTTCAACGACAATACCCAATTTTAACGAGATATTTCAAATCTTTGGTTCAAACTATGCCTAGACACCGAATTTCAAGTCATTTGAATGATAAGTTTTTGAATTATAAACATTCAAAATTTAGTGCTTCTAACGTTAAATTACATTTTCATATTTTTATTTATATCTCCCGAAATTATGCTCCTAATGTGCTAATTTTTTGTGTAGCAATAATACTAATATACCCAAACATAAATGCGCTGAAATTGCAATTTTTATAACTTAATGATATGAGTTATGATTTATGAAATTAATACTCGACAAAATTATGAATTGGAACCTACAATTTTTTTGATGGAATTAGATTTATTAAGTCCTGCTTTATGGAAATCCACTATTTCACATTTTTCTTACAAGTACTTTTCAAATTATGCTTTAAAAACAGCAAAATGATGGTTTAAGGGGCCGTCTATAATAGGAGTGGGTAGATATTTTGAAATTTCTTTTGCTGTCGTGCAATCTAGCAGGCTTCATTGACTTCTTAAAGTGCCTTGATCAAGATGAGGCCTCTCTCGGTTAACAATCGAGTTCCGAACTTCAATTTGGATACAGCCTTTAAAATACGCTCGTTTTAAAATAATTAATTTCTCAAAAACTTATGGTACGAATTGCATAAAAATTTGTTTTTAGGCTAATTGAAGGGTGTAGAGTTCATTTATGCTGTCAGAATTGTGTACTACTAGTGAAAAAAACAAAGTTACGGTTCGTTTTAATATGTAGATGGCCACGTAAGCAAATTTTATCTATGTCATTTAAAAGTAGACTTTATTTCCAATCGTTCGGTACAAATAACTTTCTTTTGCGATAATTTGTTGAGGAGTTAGTAGGGGGTGTTTACTTTTTTTTCCGCGGCTGTACATCCATTCATTGATCATTACAGTTTTTGGTTCGCTTTTCATTTTATGTTGTGTCTTCGTACTCTAACCTCCAGTTTTATCCAAATAAGTTTTATTGGGATTAAATACGGAGATTGTGGTGGTGTTTTCAGAACTTGTGGACAATTCTAGAGGCCCCAGAGGCGAACGTTGAGAGCCGTGCGCTTAAGATCTTTATTCTGATTCTTTTATTATGATCTTTATTCTGAAAAAAAAAAAATGTTGCTTCCAATACTCAAACTTTGGGCTGATAATTTTAAGTTTTTTTAAATATTTAAATAACTAACATGATTCATTATGGCATCAATAAATACCAAATTACCTAGTCCTGATGCTGCCATAAACTCCCACACAAGGACACATCCACCCAATGCTTAACCGTTCCAACCAAGTTCTTGGTATTATGATCTTAATTTTTTTTTCTCCATACAATTATACGTCCATCGTAGCCAAGAATGTTAAATTTACTTTCATCTACAAATAATATATTATTCCAATACGATTTGGGTTTATTTATCACTAATTTTGCGAAGGAAATTCTAAGCGTATCTGTTTTTAGCACTAACAAAAATGTTTCTTCGTACTGAACGCCCATTTAATCCAGCTGATCACAGAACTCGTCGAATGGTTTCAGGTCAAAATCAAGTAGAATATTTTACATTAAATTCTGTAGCAACTTTTACAGCACTTAATCCTTTCAGTGGCAAGGTACTTCTATTCGTAAAATTAGAAATTAGCGACACCGTAATTCACAAACACATTTATTTAAAAATAAACAGAATCTTTTGTTCACATACTTAATAAAAGGGAAATTTCATTCTAACGTTCTGGTGTCAGTGTGGCTTTTAGGAATTAAAATTAGGTGCTCCAAAAATGAGCCACCACCCTTGAAGTGGTTAAAGGTGGATTTGTTACAATTTTTCTAATTATTAATCTTTGATCACTTTGTGTTAACTTTGATGGGCGCCCTCTCCTGACCTTATTTTTGTAAACAATTATTTTAATCTTTTATATGAAACACATACATTAATAGCACATTTAAAAATGCATTTTGTCAATGCACTTTTTAAAAGGTTCAATATACTGTTTTTATATAAATGGATATCCAATTTATACAGTGCAATTAAAAGAAAGCAAATACAACTTTGCTGTTCATCGTAAATCAAAAATAACAGTTGAAGGTTTAAATTCAACACTGTTATAAGTGTTGTAAGTGTCATCCCCTCCAGGGGGAACGATATCGTGGCAGTGCGGTAACAATTCAATCACTTTTTTCAGCATGTCCAGTGTGACTCTTTGAATGGAACGGGAAAAAATATTAATAAAAGTTAAGTAGGATATTATAATTTATTTTTATTTCGAGTATATTTATAAAAGTAATTTCGTTGAATTCCTTTTAAAAAAACCTTGATATCTGATAACTTTTCCTTTGTCGGCATCTCAGTGTAAAATCATTTAAGATTTCAACGGACGTAGATTGCATTCAAAACCAAAAACTTCAAATACAGTACTTCAGATATGCGCGTCGTAAGTTCGTTAAAGTCAGTTTGTAGTGGTGAAAATAGCACGGGAACTTTAATGATACTGCAGAAAAAAAAAAAAAAACAGTGGCATTCCGGGAGTGCCAATAGAAGTGAAAACTTGAACAATTAGGTGTGTGTTTTTTTAATCGTCAGGAAATGTTTTATGCGTTGAATTGTGTAGCAGCACTAATGAAAGCATATGGGGACACGGCAGTGCCCCTGCCAAGTCTTGAAAGCACAACCGTAAGCATCTTTTTCTGGAAGCAACTCAGGGTACTTTTGAACCCCAGTATCTTTGTGTTGGTGATTCCCAGCAACTTAAAACTTCGTAAATCTAAAGTAATGTGGAAATGGAACTAAATGCTGAAATTTCACGTTTCTATCTTTTTTATTTCAGAAGATATATGAACTTAAACTTTCCCCTTTTCGACACTGATTCACCGATTATCAAAACTCAGAGGTACGTCCTGTATCCCTAGAATCTTGAAATTCGGTATGAAGGTAGTGTTTGGGTTACAATGAAAGGAAAAATTTAAAAAATCCGGAAAATTTGGATAAAAAGTCGAAAAATCCAAAAAAAACGAGAATTTGGCAGAGATGTGATATACGAACCATGTTTGGCGCGATTTTTTAACGTCAATTTGGCGAAAGCCCGTTTTCCAATACCAGTTACAATATATATTTTTAAATTATTTTCTATTGTTTTAAAAGTAAACAACAATAAATAAACGGTAATTTCATTAATAACTATAGAACAAAACAATTGTACAATTTAAAAAAATAAAATAAAAGTAAATGAACAATTTATTAATAAATAAGCAACAGTAGCCGGGTTACCTTGTAAAATAAAATAACGCCGTTTTGCTGTCAATTAGGTACCCAAGTCCGTATCTGACATCTGTGTCCCGTATTTTATCTTCCGTAATCGAAATTCCCGCCAATACTGTTGGTTATTGACCAGACCATCAACACGATAAAATACAGCGTTATCGGTTTTTAGTTACACGAAATAGGTAGGTCACGAATACGGTATAATTCATTTTAACTGACGAAAAACAAAATAATAATTTGTATTAGCAATACGACGGGAGAAAAAGTGAGTTTTAGCTTACTTCTTCTTTTGCGGATTGAGCTGAAGAGGGAAAAGTTCCTGTCATTCACCGCTTGGCGCGCTAGTGTCTATGTGTCAAAATGCTAGCATGGCGTTACGTTACAGTGTCTGGAAATCAGTGGTTTTTCCCCATCTCAAAAAAAGCTCAATGCGCCTAAAGAAGTTTTCACTTCAAAAATGCTCAGGGAAGGGTGGGGTGAGTTATCGTACTACCTCAATATCGTTCGTGTTTCAGAAGGGGTCACACTTATAACAGGGTTGAATATAAACTTTCAAAAGTTATTTTTTATTTCCAATGAACAACATCGTTGTAATTTATTTGTTTTATTTTAATAGTGCTGTCAATTTGTGCTATTCATTTAGGTACGTCCTTTAATATATTATATTCATAAAGCACTGGATGCACTGGATACTCATAAAACACTGGCAAAGGTATTTTAAAAATTTAATAAAAGAAATTGCGAAACTATTTAATTAATCATGATTCTACCTATAATGACTAGCTCCATGATTTATTTTTTCTTCTGAAAATATACCTGTTTCATTTTTTATTTGCAAATATGCGTCCGTAATTGAAAAACATGTAAAATATATTAATTAAAATAATAAAATTTTTAAGGTTATTCTGTAAAAAAATAATATTGTGCAAATCTACAGATCATAATTTATTTTTATGTTTCATTTCAAATCAAAATACTGAATAGTTTTTTTTTTCTTTTTTTCTTTGTAAAGTGTACGGCAAAATGTAATTTGTGTAGCCTAGTAGAGGATTCGCTTCGCTCTTCCTAACAATAACACTGATAAACAAGAAACTTTTTCTCTGAAAATTTTAACAGATTTAAGTAACCATACCTTTGGGAATAATTGGACATATTCACAAAAAGGGGAAATTAGTTTCCGTTTCAGAGATATCTGTGTTTAAATATATCTCATTATGTTATTTCATTGCCGTTTAAATTACTTTGTTTCTATAGTCTAATGACTCTAAAAAAGAACAAATATCTGCTACATATAATACATCAAAGTGCTATTAAGATCTATTCGTTCATGTGAAAAATGCACCGCAGCAGTGCCACCTGTGAGGTGATTTACACCAAAACACAATCAGTACCAATTCATATAAAGCACAAATTTAGCTTTGTATACTTTTTTCAGGAGAAGTAGAAAGTTGAAATAGACATATTTAAATTGACTAATATAGGGTTCGTAAACATTTACTTAAATAAAAATCAAGAAATTTTAAGGACTTTCAAGGACCAAAATTTAAAAAAAAAAAAAAAAAAAAAAAAAAAAAAAAATCTGTAAGGACCTGCAAATAAAATAATAAATTATAATAGGCATTTTTTAGTAAAGGGTTCAATTTTTGTAAATACATGTTTTAAACATTCAAATGGCCGGGAAGGGGGAGGGGGGATTTGAGAGTGTGGCAATAGAAATTTAGAAAATTTTAAAATAACAAATACAGCAGACGAAAAAACTAGTCGGGTATGCCAATCCCAAAACTTTCTTCTATGCCATAAATGTTAATACTACAAAATTCACTATCTGAGTGCCAACATTAAATGGAAATCTAAGTCCATAATGAGTATTCTAAAGAAATGAAATTCCGTGCATTATTTCTTGAGACATGACTATTGCTAAAATAGTGTAAATCCTTCAAAATGCAGCATATCAGCGCCATCTACACCAAATTAACACCAAAACCTTATCAGGAACAACTAGTGTCAAAAGTCTAACTGAATCTGAATTATGATGAAAATTCATGCATTTGTTCTTGAGATACCGTTATTGCGGAAATCATGAAGAATTCAGCATAGCAGCGTCACCTGTTTGTCGATTTACACCAAAGCATAATCAGACCCTATATTTATGAAGGTATACCTAAATATGTTGTTTGATGGTTTTCATTGAAGAACGTTGTGCATAACTTATTAGGGAATAACAAAGCTACAAATTAAAAGTGTATAGTTCAAAATATGGTGAACAAGTTTAAAAAACTAAATTGTCACATGTCATTAAAACTTCATTTCTTGCACTTTCAAATTGACTTTTTCTTAGTTAATAAGGAGCAATTAGAGACAAGCATGATGAACGATTTCACCAACTAATTTCTGCTATGGGTCTCGTTATCAATCGCAATGGAATGCAGGAATGCTTGATGATTACTGTTGGTTCATCAAGAGAGAAGATATTGAACATAAATATAAACACAAAAATCTGTACTAATGTACAAAAATTAATAATTTCAAAGTGTGTTCAGCTACGTAAAATGTGTGGAAAATATGTGGAAAATATTTATAAATAGTGTAGAAATATACTGCTGATAAATTTAAAATTTATATATTATTATTATGCATTATTGTACGATCTTCTAAATTGAGATATGTCGATATATCGTAATAACTTATAAATATATATCATTCGTTAAAAAAAAATAAATAAATAAGATCAAGTAAAAATTTCTAATATAATTTTTATTTACTCAAGAGTGTATAAAATTGGAATATTAGCTTTAAATTTAAGAAAAAAATAAAAAGTCAAGTTTGTTTATCAGTGTAATTATTAATTATATTATAATATATGACTATTATTAATAATAAATACGTATTATCTATTACTAGGTGGCCCTGCCCCCTGCTCACTACCGCTCGACAACCCCCATGAATTGTGACACAATTTACATTGAACCGCTACGCGTTCCCAGCTCACTTTGCTTGCTCGACAATTTTTGCAGCGGCACTAGCCCTAATGAGTACTACTATAAATCCATTTAACTTATAAAAATTTAGGTAAATACAATAGTTGAAAACTTCGTTGACATCATACTTAAAAATGCATTTATTTGGTGCTACCAATATAAATAAATCATTTTAACAATATGAAAATTGCCAATTTTTGAAATGCAAAATAATTAACTGAAAAAAAAAAAACTTTTGAATGCAATTAATTTAAAACTTATTGCGCATAATAATATACAGAACGGCTTAAATTTCTTTCAAAAAATTCTCGGACAAACACTACCTGATACCAAGATTATTCAATATAAATCAACAAACACTTTTTAAAGTTCGTTCGACGTGAAAAATGCTATACCTCTCAGACACTTGGCAAGTTAACAAAGCGTAAGCAACACGCTTTCTGATGTGTCAATAAGAAATTTTTGATCATAAAGCTGATTTTTCTTAATGCATCACATGATCTTTTGGCAGATGTAATAATAGCAATGGATATTGCTATTATTACATCTGCCAAATTTTCTTACTGTTTTTAAAAAGAGTTCCTGATTTGAGTTTTTATTTGCTGACTTAGATGTAAGGGCCAGTGAATATGACGTTATATTGACAAAAACGTACTAAAATATTTCAGTTTCATACTAAAGCTCAATATTCTAAAGCTCATGACGTCATTGGCAGATCCTAACAAACCTTTTCTGTAGATTCCCTGGCTTTTTACGCGGTCTTTTCCTGGATGTCACTGCTTCAAACCATGGAAAACATTTTCTAGAAATCCGTTGCTTGTTAGAAACAATTCTACCGTGTGCAATAATACTTTTGAAGTCCATATGAGACTGAATTCTTTCATTCAAATATAACATTATTTTCACCATCAGAACCATTCATCCCTTCTGAGATTAAAGCGTTATTTAAGTAATTGTTTTAAATTCCTGAGTTTCATTAAATATTCATTTTAAATAATTGGAAACCATGTAATTTTCGGAATTATTTTATTTTGTGTCTGCCAAATATCTTTAAGTAAGCAGCAAGAGTCTATTTATGTACAGGAATAAGGATCAGGAATATGACGTCATCACTGACACAGTTATAATAAAATATTTTAATTCATGGATGAAAAAGCATCTTTTGTTTTCCGAATGACTTCATTATGACTTCATTGAAACATTTCTTTTTCCTTATTGCTTACTGTGAAAGATTCTTCCCTGTCATTTTATTTAAACATATTACTTAATATTATTTCTCAATAAATAATCTGAGATCTTTTTGGCAATTAGTGGATGATTAAACGGAATCATTTTAATTTGTTTACATTTTATGAAAATCACAGAAATTTTTCTTTTAAATATGACGCGAGTTCAAGTGGTGAAATCATGCTTCTTATTGGTGGAATGTAATAAAGCAAATTATGTTATTGCGGTTGTTATTTAAAACGGCAAGCTACAAATCCAACCCTGTTTTAGCTCTACGAAAGAGAAATATATTTGTCGGAGCACACCTCTGGCTTCCCTGCAAAAATTACACTTTTGTTAACACGATAGCGTCCAAAATATTTGTCGCATCGACACAAAAAATGAGCTGGACGTCGGTAGTGCCAAAATCTCGGCGCGTATTGAAAATCATAAATATTCGTCAAACCTAACAGTCCGAAATGTCGGCTCAAAATTTTCCCATAGAGATAACATTGCGAGTTTAATTCTATATATTTGAAATATAAGGGTTTCTTTTTTTAGTCATCTACCTTCAGCTTTTTTTGAACCACTAGGGGGCTCGGCCCCCTACGAGCTATGCTCGCCAACCCCCGTCCAGACACCGCAGACTCTAAATGCACGCTAATGTGATCGGCTTTAAAAAGATTTCGAAAGATTGAATTATAATTTAAAAAAACAGTGGCGATCTCCCTATAAACATATTTCTATTCATTTCTCTTTGATTCGGGAAATTTTAACGCCAAATCCGCTGCGGTACTACTTGATTATCCCGTGGACTAATTTCGCCAAATTATATAAATCGCCAAACCACTCGCCAAATTATACAAATTGACATAATTTTTATTTTAAATAACGAAAGAACAAATAAATTAGTACAACATTAATAAAAATACAAATAAAACGTCGAAATAAAAATAACTTGATGACGTAGACACGTGTAACAACATTTCAAAATAAGCTAATATAAAAGGAATTAAGTAAACAGAATCTTTGTCTCCCGGTATTTTTTAACAAAGCGAAAAGAAAGTTCTTTTAAATCAGACATTTTAAATTAATCGTTTTTAATCTGACGAAAATTTGACCAAACTAATCTTTCTCTTTTTAATATTCACGTGAATATACTTGTGTTAGAAATAAAATATTATTTGCGCTTTCCTAAGAAAAATAGTTGAAAGTATCCTCTCAAAATATCAAATAAATGTCTAGCGCAATTTCTAAATTTAAACCGTTTTGCAATATTATTTTGTGTTCGTTTTATGTAATAACTGTAATGTGACGTAAATATGACGTAATTTCTCCTATTTAAGACTTCTAACGCATGTTAATAAATTTATTATTTTACAAATTCCTTTCTCCCTTAAAATTCACGTGCAATTATAGTTTTTATGACGTAATTTTTAATAAGTTCCTGTTTTTTGTACATAATTATTTAATTCTAATTCCAATTTTTTTTCTGTTTATAATAGTCACGTGTAAATAAATTTTTAATTTATTACACGTAAATATATATATATATATTAAGCAAACATTATTGTTTCCGCTGTTTATACAGTTGGCAACAATTTAAATTAGTACAATTTTCTAAAATAAGTAAAAAATACCTCTCGAAATGCTGAAAATTTTAATTTAAAATAGAAATAAAACCTCGAAAAATGAGTCAAATTAAAATCATAAATGAGTTCTGCACACCGGGAAATTATAACGCATAAAATGATCTAAAAATTATTAAATTCCGATGTATAGTTTTTGCTCCTATAAAACTTTTTTAGTGGAACGATTTTGTCCAAATTTAGCATTAAATATCTCTTAAAATAATTCTTCGATTTGAAAACTGTCTGCATCAGCATATTTATCAAACATTTCTGTATAATACTATCGATTTTAATATTTTTGTATGCAATATTTTTCTTAATATTAACGAAGAAAGACCTCCGTTTGCAAAAAATTCAAAACCGGCGGCGGTGACAGCAGTAGTTAATTTTTTTTAGAATAGAGAGATTATTTTCATTTCATAAATCTGTTTTTTTTTTTTTTTTGAATGAAAGCTGTTTCTTTATAGATTTGCCCGCACTAGTTATTTTTTTTTTTAATATTCCCATTTTTATACTTAAATTTAAAAATTTTCCATGAATGTGTTTCAAAATTGTAGAAATTGGATTACTTCCATTGCTGTAAAGAAAGGAAAAATAATAATGTTTGCTTATCTTTATTGATGCCATTTTCTCATAAAATTCAAAATAAACTTTCTAAAAAAACTGAACAGAAAATGACGTTAGCTTTAAAAAAAGTACTCATGTTTACCGCCAAAAGATGTTATAATTCAATTATTTTTCATTCACTGAGTTTGAGACGCTTGGTAAAATGCTCCAATGAGGCAAAATGACATCACATTTAGATGAAACCGGTCGTTTTCTCTGATAAAAGTAAATATTTTACTACGAACGCCTTTAAAAGATATAAATTTCTGGAATTTTACTCGCCGATACGGAGATGAGAATCACAAGTCAAGAGTGCGAATGTTCACCTGCAAAGTCGTAGTTGACAAACTTGATTTCAAGTTGAAAAATAACGTTTTAAGTTTAGATTTTACGCGAAAAATAATTCCATGATTGACTTAACCCCTTGAGGGGTGGTGGAATAAATTTTATCCCACCTACGATTAATGAAGCTTTGCACCAGAAAAATTTTATTAAATTTTACTTTTGTAACTTTGGTGAAAAAAATTGTAAAATTGCTTTTCCTTATTTTGCAATAAATCTTTTTGCAGATTGTGGTGTGAATTCGGCGTTACAGAAACACAATTACTTCCCCCTCAAAAGTTTAAGGTGAAATCATTTTTTCTGATTTTTAATCGGAAATTTTACACATAGCAGCCTCAATTGGTAATTTCATCAAAATTACTTATATTGATAAGGTATAGAAGTACAGTTTAATTTTTTAATACTTTGAACAGCCGAAGTGTATGGAATTAGTATTTTGGTAATTTTAAGTTAAAAATAATATTTGTTTTAAGAGACTAAGTACTGACCTATGTATGAGTTCGTTTTTAAACAATTTCCTTCGTCGAAATTCGATGAGATTCATCCCGTTACTAAATAAAACATTAGCTCCATTGCTGTAAATTATACATTTTAACCTCATACGGATCATTGAGTCGAATGTTGTAGTCGATGTTGATACATTGGTGAACTCAGATATAGATTGACTCCCCCCTCGCCCCCCCACCCCTTTCAGAAGTTTTACTTTCTACGTACGTAACGATCACTATATTTTTTTTCGAACTTTTCATTCCCTGTAAGCTTCCAAATCGATGCAATTCATTCTGAATTTTAAATTAAATGAAACGAAAACAAATCGAGAAAAATATAATGTTATGTATGTATTACTTATATGTATGTATTCTTATGTATGTATGTTTGTATTCAGACGAATGTATGTTTTTAATGGGACATTTTCGTAATCGGGTTTGTAGACAATTTCATAATTTACTGGGCGTTGTTTGATGCGCAAGTTTAACAATTTGGTAGCGGTCCCAATTACTGAAGATTACTAATTATTTTTTTTTTTTAATTCATCGTACGTGAATGTGTTGCGACTGAAATGCAAGTGAACATTTTGAAGTGAATGAGATGAGCTTTTTTTTTGTCAAGATGTACAATAGAAAACGGAAATATGTAGATTAGAAAATAAAAAATTCCTGTGCGGGTTGGAAAATTAGCTTCCCTATTTCTTGGTTTTAAGATTTTAGCCAATTTTACTGGAGAACACAAAACTAAAATGCGAAGAACCCGATTAGAAAAGAATCATCAGTACAGAATTTCAATGGAAATTTCGCCAAATTAGTCAGCTACAGCCAAATTGGCTTCATTTATGGCGATATATTTTTGGTCGCCAAATTTGGCGATATTTCTCCAACTGTCACGAAGCTTAGCGCGGAGTTCGACGTTAATGTATATGACTATGTAGTTTTATGCTTATGATCGGAGCTACATTAAACAAATCAAAATCGCTCAAATACATCCGGTGGTAATTATTTATCTTTACCGTAGATTCTCTTATCCAATGGTTTCTTTTAACTTTTAACATTTCTGAATAACTCTAAAGAACAACAAATTACGCTGCAGGACAATTTTGATAATTCGGACATCAGATTTACAGATGTGCCGCAGAAGATACTTCAGTTATGCACTGAACAGCTTTTGTCTTTGCAAACAAAAGTTACAAATTTCCCTAAGTCAACTTTTATTATTGGAAAAGGAAGAGCTGGAAAATGTACAATAATCAAAGAAATTAGTAAAACAATCATAGAGCAGTTAGGATCAGAAGCTATCATTCTTTTAGCACTAACAGGCACTGCTGCATTTAATCTCAAAGAGAAGGCAATTCACTCAGCGCTTAAAGAACCAACGTTTTTAAAATGGTTCGCTAATTTAAAAATTCAGCAATAAAACTACAGTTCGGCATGGGTGCAGTGTTATTTCTCATTATTGACGAATTTTCAATGATAGGATGTCGTCTTATGGTTAACCTGAACTAAGATGTGGCGAACAGTGCTGCCAGATGAGCTACTTTTTTAAAATTCAGATTCTTGATTAGCACCACTTTTTTTGAAATGGTAAAATGCGCCTTATTTAATGACATAATAATTAAGGCGAAAACAAGGGTAATTTTACCGTTTCAAAAAAGTAGTGACAATCAAAAAATCTGGATTTAAAAAAAGTAGCCCACTGGCAACACTGGTGGCGAATGTAAAATAGATAGCATTGAGCCTTTTAGAGGCTTATTTGTTTAAATCCTTGGACGTATTAGGTAGTTTCATCGCGTAAAAGACATCCCTCTATATAAGAAACATTCTATAAAAGTCATTTTGGTTCTTCGCGGGCAAAAAATGCTTAGAGCTTTTAATAAATGTTTCACATTAACAAACTCATTGAGACAAAACGACGATCAGCAGACACAGTTCCGAAAGACTCTTAACTCACTTTACGTGAGTCAAGTTTTAGACTACCTCCCACCTTTATGCAACGACGCAAAGATATACTACTTTCGGCTAACTTGAATGATTTGAAGATCCCATATGTCTTTTCCTCAAAATCAAGAAAGATAAAGAATATAATCAAGAAGTACTTCTTAAATCAAAGCGGTGACCAATAACAAAAATTTTAGCACATCACAATGAGGAAATAGCAAGATGGAGTGAAGATGATCAAGCAACTTGACTTTCTTCAGCAGCTGGATGCAGGGTTATGCATTATGCTACATACCAGTATCTGGACGGAGTGAGGATTGGTAAACGGTGGACTAAGTACGATAAAAGATATTGCCTATGGCCCACGATTTCAACCTCGAGGCTTGCCACAGTCTATAATATTTCATTTTGTTGAGTATCATGGGCCATTTCTAACTGGAAGATTTTTTTTTTTTATCAAACCTATTTGTAAATATTGGAAAGAACAAAAAGCCTCATTCTCAGGAAGTTCGTTACTTTTAATAGTTGCCTACCTTGCCACCATACACAAATCCCAGAGTTTAACTTTGTCAAAAACTACTGTGGACATTCATCTAAAGGCGTTGTCACATAAAACAACTTATGTCCCTTTTACTGTAGTTTGTCATTTAAAGAAAGCTCTAATGGAAGCGATTTTCGCTAAGGACAAGCTTTACCAAATTTGAGGTATGGGAGCACTTGCTGACAGATTAGCATTTGTGCATTATCCGAGGCATCTGACGACTGAATTAAACACTTTAAAATGAAGTATCGATGATTATTATTTCAAACTTACTTTTATACTATTAAACAGTAGTCAAGAAAATAAAACATTTTTTTTAATATTATTTAAGTTTACGTGTCTCCATGCTCCGACATTTCGGCCAGGCGAATATTAGTTATACATATTATAGTATATTAGGGGGCTGTGCCCCTGCTCACCATCGTTCACCAACCCCCATGAATTGCGACACAATTCACACTGGAGCCGCTACGTGATCCCCGCTCGCTTTTCTTGCTCGAGACTTTTTTAGGCGAATCTAGGCATAATGAGTACTATCATAAATCCTTTTAACTTATGAAATTTTCAAAAAAGATTAAGGTAAAAACACAGTAATTGAAAACTTCGTTGACATCACAATCAAAAATGCATTTAGTTACTGCTACCAATAGTCATAAATAATTTTAACATTATGAAATTCACCAATTTTTGAAATGTAAAATAATTATTTGAAAAAAAATTACTTTGGAACACAATTAATTTAAAACTTATTGCGCCGTGTGCCATGATACTTTTGCAGTCCATATGAGAATGAATGCTTCCTTTCAAATATAACATCATTTTCACCATGAGAACCATCCATCCCTTCCGAGATTAAAGCGTCAATTACGCAATTGTTTCATTAAATATACATTTTAATTAATTGGAAATTTTGTAATTTTCAGAAATATTTTATTTTATATATACCAAGTATCTTTAAATAAATAGCAAGAGTCCAGTCTATTTATGCGTAGGAATAAGGATCCGGAATATAACGTCATCATTGACACAGTTATAATAAAAGATATTTTAATTCATGGATGAAAATGCATCTTTTGTTTTCCGGATGCCGTCATTATCTTCATCGAAAACATTTCGTTTTCCATATTGCTTACTGTGAAATATTATTCACTGTCATTTTATTTACACAGATTACTTAATATTATTTCTCAATAACTAATCAGCGTTCTCCTCTTACGGGATTAGTGCATAACTAAACGGAATCGTTTTAACATGTTTACATTTAATGTAAATCACATTTTTTTTCTTTTAAATATGACGCGCGTTTAAGTGGTGAAAACACGCTTCCGATTTGTAAAATATACTAAGGCAAATTATTTGTTTTACTGCGTGTTACTGATCGTAATTAAAATCTCCCGTACGAGGGCGCTGTGTCAGCGCCGTAATTTTATTTATTATTCCAATCGTCTGCGTGTTGACGATAGATTGTAATTTAGTTACTAGTGAGTGGAAACACTGAATTTTTGTTGTTGTTGTTATTGAGATAATGGAATGTTTGATTTGGAAACGGCCAGAGAGATTGTTTCACTCTTAACAATTATTGATTTAAAATAAAGAAATATACAGTTCACTGCGAAGAGTTCCTTAAAAATGGTGTCATTGAGTAACTTATTGTTTATTCTTAACATAAATTGGTCCGTCGAGCCGGAGTAAACGGATTTATCGTTTGCTTTTAGAGTCAAGAATCAGCGACGAGACTTGGTTTCTTCGAATAAGGTAGGACTTTTTCTTTAACATGTCTACTGAATTAAAAAATATTTTGACAAAAAAAAGAGTTTTAAAATGTAAAATTACTAAATTTGTGAGTGAAATTAAATTAAGTGACTCTGATGAATGCTCTTTAGAACTTGTAAATACGAAATGTGATCAATTCAATACAGAATTGAAAGAAATGTTTGATAAAATTTATTCATTGTGCGATGACGAGGAAATTGATAAATATATCGATGAACAATCATCGATTGAAAAAGAGTTAGATGAAACTTGGTTAAAAATTAAAAGAGCGAAACAAAAACAAATAAATGTTCTTAATGAATCAAAGCCGAAACAAGAGAATAGTGTAACGGAAGTTCGACTTCCCACGATTAATCTACCTTCTTTTGGTGGAAACGTACAGGATTGGATATATTTTAGTGATCTTTTTAAATCTAGCGTTCACAATAATAGCGCACTTTCGGGTGCTCAAAAGTTATCATATTTGAAATCTTCGCTTCATTCTGAAGCTGCAAAAGTTGTACAAAGTATAACGATTTCAGATGATAATTATCAAACAGCGTGGTCCTTATTAGAGGAAAGATATTCCAATAAAAGACAACAAGTGTTTGCTCACATTAAAAAATTAATGTCCATTAATACAATACAAAGTGAAACACCTAGTGCTATTCTTAATTTAGCAGATACCGCCAGTGAATGTATCAGATCTCTAGAAATTCTCGATCAAAAAATTGAAGGGTTTGCGGATACAATAATAACTTATATATTGTGGCAGAAATTAGATGGGTCCACAAAATTATGGTTTGAACGTGAACAAAAAAAAGACGAGCTACCAAAATTAAAAGAATTAATCGAGTTTTTAAAAAGACAAGCGAGAACACTGCAAGTTTCCAAACCTCTTATAAATAATGTAACTCCTAAACGCAATGCTCAACAACGAATCACTAGTATGGTATCTACATCTAATGGTAAAAACTCAAAAACATTTAAATGTGCTAAGTATCAGAGTAATGAATTCCACGGTTTGCACAAATGTCCAGAATTCTTAAATCTTTCAGTGGCTTCTAGATATGAATTCGTAAAGAAAAATAATATTTGTTTTAACTGTTTAAAATTCCACTCGGTTAGAAATTGTAAATCTACTTATTCTTGTCAGAAATGTATGAAAAAACATTCGAGTTTACTGCATTTCGAGAATGAAAATGAAAAGCAAATTCAAAACAGCGATAGAAAAAATGAATTTATTTCAAAACCCGAGGTCAGTGATTGCAATACCCAAAACCAGAATAAAATCGTAGCGCATTCAAATCTAGACCCGAATGCTGCAACATTTCACATTTCTAACGAAAGAGCATTTTCAGGTACATCTGTTTGTGAGATGAATTATTTAAGTTCTGGCATCTTATCAACTGTCATTGTTTATATTAAAAATAAATTTGGTGAATTTAAGCCGTTAAGAGGTTTCATTGATGCTGGATCAATGAGTAATTTCATTACGATTCAGTGTGCTGATTATTTAGGAATTAAGAAAGAAAAAATAAAAGTTGCGGTTTCAGGATTAAATGGCATCTCCGTGAATATTAACTCCAAGGTAAAAGCATTAATTTCGAACAATTCAAATTTTAAGGCGGAAATAGAACTTCTTTGTGTACCAAAAATATCGGATACTATTCCAGTAAATCGGATTAACGTTCCAACAGAACAATACCTTAATAACATTAAATTAGCGGATCCAGAATTTTACAAACCTGGAAAAATTCATGTTCTTTTGGGAGCTCAAATATTTTATGATCTTTTAGAAGTCGGTCGAATTGAAGTCCCCAATTCTAATTTAAAATTCCAAAACTCGGTATTTGGATTCATTGCCTGTGGAAGCGTATTAAATCCTAACAATCAAATCACGCAAAATACTCATTGTGGGCTTGTTTGTAACTATGAAGATTTGACAAAAGAAGTTCAAAAATTCTTTCAGTTAGAAACATTAGGGATAAAAGACGATCCCACATGTACTGACGAAGATAGAGCATTAGAAATATTCGAAAAATCTGTATCTTATAAAAATAAACGTTACGAAGTTACCTTACCATGGAAAAAAAATTGGCGAGAAATGAACGACAATCTCAAATAGCCAATAATAGACTAAACTGTCTTAAAGTGAAAATGAAGCGAAAATTAGAGCTTCGTGCTCAATATTGTGAGACTTTGAAAGATTATGAAAATAAAGGAATCATAGAAAAAATAACGGAAACGCACAAGCCAGTGGTGAAACCACTTTTTTATCTTCCACATCAACCTGTCTTTAGACAAAGCCTGACAACAAAAATGAGAGTAGTCTTCGATGCCAGCTCACACGATGTTGGCGAATTATCGTTAAATGATTGTCTTTGGCCAGGTCCAAATCTAAATCCAAACATATTCGATCTACTTATCAATTTTAGATTAAACAAAATAGCATTGATAGGTGATATAGAAAAAGCCTTTCTGCAGATATCCCTAGCGGAGAAAGACAGAGATGCAGTGAGGTTTTTATGGATTGGAGATAGAGGTATAGAAATATATCGCTTCAACCGAGTTCTTTTTGGTATGAATGCTTCCCCGTTTCTTCTTGCTGCTACTCTAAGAAAACATATCAAGAAATTTCAAGTTAGATATCCTACAACAACAAAGTTATTAGATAGGTGCCTCTACGTTGATGATTTCATCGCTGGTGCTGACAACTTGCAAGATGCGTTAGAAATCTCTCGAAATGCTGTTTATATTATGAGCGAGGCAAGTATGAAACTCAGAAAATGGTCAACTAATGATAACGATTTGATGGAGCAATGGAAACAAGAAGGGTTTGATACTCAGCCTCTACACAACCCAATTGAATTAGGATTTGACTCAACAAAGGTTCTAGGAATGTCTTGGCATACGAGTGAAGATTGCTTTATCGTAGATGTAAAAGGCTTATTAGAAATGTTATCAAAAAATGAAAACACCAAGCGCTTCATCCTGCGTGCTATTGGAAAAATATTCGACCCTCTTGGCTTGCTCACTCCTTATACTATTCGCATGAAATGCCTATTTCAAGATCTGTGGTTGAGGAAAATTGCTTGGGATGAAGATCTACCAATAGATGTTAAAGAAAAGTGGCTTCAATGGTGTTCTGAGATCCCACGCCTCTCCGACCTAAAAATTCCAAGAATTGTGCTAAATTCAACGAAAGAAGAAAATTCAGATGTGGTAGAGATTCTCTGTTTTTGCGATGCTAGTAAGAAAGCCTTCGGCACTGTCATATACCTCAGAATTGTAAAAGAAAATGCTATTGAAGTTAACCTTGTGACTTCAAAATGTAGAGTTACACCTCTTAAAAAAATCACTTTACCAAGATTAGAGCTATTGGGAGCTTTACTTGCTGCCCGACTAGGTAATGCAGTCAAGAAAATAGTAGATCATAAGAAGCCATCAGATGTGTTCTTCTGGACAGACTCGAAAATCACTTTGTACTGGATTAGAGGTTCTAGTAAAAGATGGAAATCATTCATAGCGAATCGTGTCAACGAGATTCAATCTTTGACTGACTCCAATTCGTGGTTTCATTGTCCGGGAAAGTCTAATCCAGCCGACCTCCTTACCAGAGGCGTCAGTGTTGATATGCTCTTAGAAAAGGATTTGTGGTTTAAAGGTCCCCCCTTTTTGAGAGAAACTGTTCTCCCAACTAATGACTGCAACATCCAAAATTCGCCAGATGACTATTCTGATGAACTAAAGAAAACAGTTAAATGTGAAAATGATAACTCTTTAGTTACTCTAGCTATTTATGATCAAAATTATTTATTAGATTATATTATTAGTGTTAGTAATAATTATATAACTATCATTCGTATTTTATGTTATGTGCTTAGATTTATTCATAACCTTCGAAATGTTAATAGAGTGAAAGATCATCTTACTTCTAAAGAATTGAATGCTGCAGAATTATCACTGATAAAGATGGTTCAACCAAGTGAGTATCAGGAAGAAATAAAATGTCTTCAGAAAGGTAATTCGGTACCAAATAAAAGTAAACTAAATTCTTTAAATTGTTTCTTAGATGAAAGTAATATTTTAAGAGTTGGGGGTAGATTGGGTAACTCATATTTGACAACAAATGAAAAACATCCTATGGTTCTGCCAAGTAAGCATCCCCTTACTTTAATTATTGTAAGATATTTTCATTTAAAGTATTTACATGTAGGATCACAAACATTGTTGTACCATATTCGTCGTAAATTTTGGATAACTAATGGTAGAAACATCTGTCGCAAAATAACATATGAATGTGTCACTTGTTTTAAAAACAAGCCTGTGTTAGCGAGTCAAGTTATGGGTGACTTGCCCAAAGAGCGTGTTACACCTTCATTTCCATTTTCCATTATTGGAACTGATTATTGTGGCCCTTTTTACATTAAATTCAAAAATCAAAGGAAAGGTACATATAATAAAGTGTATGTATGTATATTCGTTTGTCTCTGCACCAAAGCTATTCATCTAGATTTCGTTTCAGATCTCACTTCTGCAGCCTTCATTGCTTGTTTTAAGCGCTTTGTTAGCAGAAGGGGAAAGTGTTCAAAAATATTTTCTGACAATGCAAAAAACTTTGTAGGGGCAAACTTAGAATTGAAAAGGCTTCACAATTTGGTTAGACACCCAGATGAAGCATTAGCTGATTATTTTGCAAGGGAAAATATCGAATGGAGTTTTATTCCTCCGAAAGCGCCGAACTTCGGTGGTCTTTGGGAGGCAGGGGTTAAATCATTCAAATTCCATCTAAAACGTGTAATTGGTAACGCGCACCTCACTTTAGAGGAATTTCTGACAGTAATTCTAGAAATTGAAAGTGTTTTGAACTCAAGACCTCTGTCCCCATTGTCATCAGATTTCGACGATTTCGAGACTCTGTCACCGGGTCATTTTCTTATAGGTAGGCCCTTAACGTCTATTATTGAACCCCAGCTCACTGAAATTTCGGAAAACAAACTTAGCAACTGGCAAAAAATAACAAAATATAGCCAGCAAATATGGAAATTATGGAAGCGGGACTATCTGAACACCTTGCAGCAACGTAATAAATGGCAAATAAATAAAAACAATATAAATGTTGGTTCTCTCGTATTGATCAAAGATGAAAATATGCTCAGCACAAAATGGGCAACAGGTAGGATTTCCGAGATATTTCTCGGTAAGGACAAAAAAGTTCGAGTAGTGAACATTCGTCTGCCTAACGGTACAATAATAAAGAGAGATGTGAGAAGTATTTGTCCTCTTCCAATTAATGGAAACTAATTTCTTTAATGTATATATTTGGTATATTTTGAATATATTTTGTTGTTTAATTTCTATAGTATGTTTTATTGTATTCAAATGTAAAGTAATTTAGCCATTTTTCCTTTGTTATTAATTGTATCTTTGCATTGTTATAGGTAGTATTATGTAATTTTATATTATATATTAGAGCAGTTTTGAAACCTGCAGGTTTCAACGGTCGGGAGTATGTTACTGATCGTAATTAAAATCTCCCGTACGAGGGCGCTGTGTCAGCGCCGTAATTTTATTTATTATTCCAATCGTCTGCGTGTTGACGATAGATTGTAATTTAGTTACTAGTGAGTGGAAACACTGAATTTTTGTTGTTGTTGTTATTGAGATAATGGAATGTTTGATTTGGAAACGGTCAGAGAGACTGTTTCACTCTTAACAATTATTGATTTAAAATAAAGAAATATACAGTTCACTGCGAAGAGTTCCTTAAAAATGGTGTCATTGAGTAACTTATTGTTTATTCTTAACACTGCGGTTGTTGCCAAATGGCATGCTACAAATTCAGCCATATTTTAGCGCCAGGCAACAGAAATATATATATAGATGATTATTATAAGTATTAATTAAGTATTATTAATTATATTATAATATATGATTATGTTTAATATTGATTACGTATCATTTCTATTATAAAAATTAAATATTTCCAATAATACGTTATTTATTTTAATCTAGCTCATTCTAAATATTAATGTAAAATATTTAATACGAAATGTTATAATAAGTGTATATGGCTTAAAACAAATAAATTTTAGTAAACTTATGCTTTTTACTTAAATGGTATTGTGTATCATTAAACATATTATATACAAGAGCTGGAGAAATAATATGAAATGAAGTAAATATTGTATTTTATATAATTAGTTTTAACATCCTGAATACTTAGAGTAATTATCGAAAATGTTTACATTACTAGCTCAGGGAATTACAATTTCCTTAATGTTTCCCAAACTCAACATTAAGCTAAACGAAATTAACGAGAATTTAACATTTCTGTTTTTTATTCTTTGAGAGACTATTGATTTCAATAACTTATCACGGAATTTATCTGATTATACATAACTGTGTTTTTATTTAGTTTCCGAAAATTCATTGAAATATTAATCAAACCTATATATATATATATATATATATATATATATATATATAATCCCAATGAGACGAATTTATAAACGAATTTATGAAACTATATTATAAAACGGCTTATTAAACTACTCATTATGTTTCACGGCTATTTCTTCTAAAATTTAGAACTTTTGGCGGTGAAATTAACGCGGATTATTCCTTTTGATGTGACAAAAATGATTTTATAATTTTTTAATTTGAAATATTTGTCGAAATATTTTTTTCTAATTTTAATTATATACCGTGATGATAGCAAATAAATGACTACATTTTCTGGAAAAAAGGGGAAAATATATATATATATACGGATTATTATATAGGGATTATTCTTTTTCGTAATTTTCAAGTTTAAATTGAAATTATCTTTTATTTCAATCGATACTGAAATAATACTGTGATTAAATTATGTTATGATAAAACTTGTTCTTTACAGTTCGATCATCCGGAATCAGTTCCTTTTAAAAACTAAAAATCGTCTGCCATCTTCAAATTTGACATAAATTCTATATATATTAAAAAACATCTTTTCCATTTTTGTGCAAAAAAGAGAGAAATCGGAGAACTAAAGTTATTATTAGATATCTCGTTTTTCGCCATTTTCAAATTAAAATCGAAAATTTAAAGTATTAAACCACAAAGAAATTTTTTAAATGAATTAAATGATGATGTGTTAAAGGCAGAAAAAAAGGCAAAATGTTTAGACGTAAATCTTAAAGAAATACTAAAACATTAAAATAATAAGAACATTGCACGCGAAACGCATTTAGAGTTGATAGTTACGTCATATGTCAAATTCCCAAATATAAAACATCGTCATATTTAAAGTACCTAAAATATTTAATTTATTACACGTGAAGATCGTTTAATGTTGAATATTAGATCATATTTAAAAATCTGAAATAATAATATTTTCAAATATTTTTAAATTAAATAATATATGCACACGTGAATCTAAAAAGTGAAAAAAAGATTAAAATAAATAAATTATACATTAGAAATGAATTTAATAGTGTAAATTACGTCATATATTGAAAGATATATTTGAAATGATCTTCATTCCAGAAAATTTAAATATGACTTCAAATAGAATAAAAGCAGTACTACTAGCAAATTTGTTTAAACATTACATCACTTAATGCCACATAAATGAAGTGATACGTAATTGATTTTAATACCACGTAAATGAATCCGCAAAAGACCTTAGATTTTTTATAAGAATTATTATTCGATAAATACATTTTAGAAAATTCAGATATTCTTATTAATTAATATAATCTATATACACTGTGAAAATAATGCATGATGGCATTTTAAAATAAAGAAAAGAATTAATGAATAAGCTGTACGTGTTGCTAAAAACACCTAAAACTCGGTTAAAACATAAAATACCATCGTACAAATTTCCAAATACAATGTCTTTCAATACCGTGGTTCTGAAAACTGTTCCCAAGCAGACAGATTTTTTTAAAAAACGAAGCTAAAACAAAAATATTGTCCATAGCGCCGTTATAAAAATCAGAAAGATAACGATATTTTCAACCTAACCATTTTATGCAAGCTGATTTCCAAATATGTAATTGATCTTACTGATCAATTCCGAAAACCGCAGTGTTACGACAGCGATGGACGAAGCCATGGTAACAGAAAAATACCCCATTCAAATGGAAAAGCATGGAAACCCGACTACAGAAGATATCATCCCCTTTGTAGTAAAAATACCATTTAATCTTCTGTAACCTGGTAATAATTTTTTAAAGAGGGAACATTACTATATTTCTCGAGTCTGTGAAGCTTGAACGGAGTTTGGCAGGCGTAGCTCGCAGGGGGCTGAGCCCCCCTAGTAAATAATATAAGATGTTTGATGTTTTGTTTAATTGCAATTAAATATCATTCATTCTTTTTTAAAAAGTAATGCGTTTTTCTTACTATTATGCAAATTTGTATGAAAAAATTTAAATATATATTTTTATTTAGTCATTATAAAGATAAATCTGAATTTCAGCATGAGAAGAATAAAATTCGCAAGAAAAAAATCATAAAGTAACCTATCTTTTAAAATTGTAATTATCTGTTCTTAATTTCTAAACATTTATTCTGTGCGCTTAAAACATAGGAAAAATTCACAGTGATAAACAAAAATTTGTATTTTTGATAAAACACTGGAAATGTAAGTTTATATAATGACTTATACATGTTTTTTTTTTATTTATCTAGTATAAAGGCAGTGGCGAAATTGAAAAAAGAATTTCCTTGGCAATTTATGCCACGCTTTTTTTTTTTTTTTTTTTTTTTTTTTTTAGAAAAGAAAAACAGCCATTCTACCCTGTATTGAAAAGAAAACTTTTTTTTTTCACATTGCATTACGGATACAAACAAAACAAGCATGTATATAGAATGTTAAAAATTTACACATAAAGCTATGACAACAAAAACATACGTTTGAAAATTGGCTTAACAAGCCACAAATCTAAAATAGCAGTAAAAAAGAAGTAATATAGAATAAAAAGAAGTGTTAAAGAAGTGTATACTATGAGTTCCAGAAAAAATCTATCTCTACTCAGAGTTTTAATACATAAACAAAATGGTATGTAAGTGAAATAATAATGTATTATCCCAATTGCACTTTAGAATATTTCTTCGAATACTTAAATGCATTTAGGATTCATGTAAACTTTGAACTAACGGGATAGATGAAAAAGTGACCTCTATAACAACTGCAGAAATTCTATAATTAATAGACTTTTCATTATAAAATTTAATACACATATTACAAAAGATTTATATTGTCAATTTATGTTCTCAAAAATAGTATACACATACATAAAGCTTTTTAATTTATTTCTATAGATAATACCATTTTTACGAAAGAATTATTCTTGCATAGATTGTGGTCGTGATTTTTATATTTGAATGGTTAAAACAAGCCAAGGTTTTTTTTAAATGAGTACACATATAATGTTTCCAAAATGACCTACAATAAGAAAAATAAAACTTGTTAATCCCGAGGAAAAAAAAAAAAAAAAAAAAAAAAGAAAGAAATTTTAAATATAGTTTTTTTTTTTTTTTTTTTTTTTTTTTTTTGTAAAAGTAGTCGTGAATTCTAAGCTTCGTACATGAGAATCATAATAATAGGTTATTTTGTGCCTCTATATGTTTAATATATTCAGTAAAAAATTCCTGAAATTCTAGGGAACAATTTATCAGAAATCATGATCAAAATTTAAGAATATTGACTTTCAAGATTGAATCACTTCCTGATCATACAAAGAAAAGCTCTGAGATTTTCAGACATAAATTCTTTTGTAATACGAATTTTTGAATAAGGTTTGTTTTTAAATATTCCTAAGAAATCATAATTAATTATAAGTTATTAAAGAAATGGACACTTTAAATGGTACTTTGCCCCTTTATTCTACTATATTGTAGTACACTGAAACTTATGAAGATGGAACTTGTTTCTCACGGAATCCTTTCTTGAACGGAAAATGGCTTGTTCCCAAGAGAATGTTTACCATAAAATTATTCTACAAAGACGATAACATGGCTAAAACGAATCTTTTAACAGTGGCTTGCCATTGCATTTAAACAGACTTTATTGTAATACATCTCAATTGTTTTCTATTATTGGGTACATTGAGACTAATGCGTATCTGACCTTATTTTTTTTTTTTTTGTTGTTGTTGTTATTTTTAAAAACTAAGTAATTGTAATAAAATAATAATATATATGAAAAAAATATATGAATAGGCATGATAAAGGAAAATCTTTACCTTTTTACAGTTTCATGTCCGAAGGAATGCAAAAAGTAAGTGATGATACTGAATCACGTACATAATAAAGAACTGCAGTTCGCCAAGAAGATTTGAAATAATATATTTCACTCGAGTCCTTTGGAATCCGCATGCGTTGTGATAGATTTTTCCACGGTACTCGGAGTATACACTTCTATATCGCTTCTTTTTATAACTGATGCACTAGGTTGTTAATCTTAATTTTTTAAACTTTTTTTTTTTGAAAACTTTTTGAGTGTGCATTTCCTCGAACAGGAAAAATAAGGTAAAAATGCATTTCAACATTTTGAGGATATACTGACTATATCCTATCTAAGCATTAAAGATATATATGTTACCAGCCAAACAAGATTTTAGGCCAAACTAGATTGGCCTTGGCCAAACTAGTTTATCCTAACGCTCATCGGATAAACTAGTTTTTTCTAGGCCAAACTAGTTTATCCTGACGCCCAGAGGATAAACTAGTTTTTCCTAGGCCAAACTAGTTTGGCCTAACGCTCATAGGATAAGCTAGTTTAGACTACTATTCAGTGGTCTGAACTAGTTTATCCAAGGCCGATCTAGTTTATCCTAGTCCAATTCAATTTGGCGTTCTTTTATTGATCTCAAAGACAGCTTCGGCGCCAACCTTCTAGTTTATCTTAGGGCCAATCTATAGTTTATCGAAGACCAATTAAATTTGACTCGCTTCAATTGATGCCAACCAGTGTTGAGTACGCTCTCAAAAAAAAAAAAAAAAAAAAAAAAAAAAAGACGAACTAATTCAAACACAAATTCAATTTCTCAAAAATAAGTCAAGTTCATGCTCAAATTCAAATTTTTTTAAACGAAACCACTCAACTCAAACAAACTAGAAAATTGTTGTTGTTGTTGTTTTTGTTTTATTTTTTAATATAATAGAAGTTTAGCATCCAAATTTACAAAATTTTGTGAGCTAGTCTTTTGGTTATTGGATGTAAGGTTATTTAGGGGCTAGCCCAATTTTCCTTCTCGACATTCGGAAAAACTAGTTTATCCTATGCGCGTTAGGATAAACTAGTTTGGCCTAAAATCGGGTTTGGTCGGTAACATGTATATATATAAATGAGCTATAAGTAGCGTTATAATGAAAATGACATTAAAACTACCTATAAATTAAAAATTTGAACTTTAACCTATAATTTTTAGCAGCCAATTTCCATAATGAAGAAAAAAAAATGTGTACTGTGTAAATATTAAACATTATTTTATGGAATTCGCAATTTAAAATTCGTCAATATAATTCTCTCATTAAATCCTATGTAAATAAAATTAAATGCCCTTAAGACGAAAAGATTTTTTCAAGACACTTATTGAAAGCAAAAGTGAGTTACCTTTAATTACGATAAAGCAGTGATTGATGAGAAATCCATTCCTAATACATTAAGACACAGCAATCTCAATATCAAACAGAAAATAATTTCGTAGTCTTTCTTTTATTTCCATGCATGTATTCCCAACACGATTCTTTTATAACACGGGTTAACGGAAAACCATTATCATGCGCAATTTAAATTAGTTTAGATTAGTTGCCAAGTAATATAGTTTCAGGAAAAATCGGATCGTAGATTTTTTTCTTTTTTTACTGATTTGAATTAACATTCTTATTGCTTATGATTTATACAGTTTACTCTTTATTGATTGTAGATTTATATTCAAAAGATAATATTTATAATGGAATAACCTATTGACAACTTACTATATTTTATACCATGATCTTTTAATTCTACATATTTTTTTTTATATTCAAAGTTCTTACAAATGTCTCACTGCAAACCGGGAAAAGACCCTCTAGGAAATCGAAGATGTTGAGCCTTCCTAAACGCTTTTATTATCAATGAATTTGCATTCGTAATTCACTGTTGATTCTGCGAATGATTACAATATATCTTGAATTTTAATTTAAACAGTAATATTTTTATGATAAGCTAAGGTTAGCTTAATGATTTTATGTTATCCTAACATAAAAATTCCAATATATATTTGCCTGCCAAATACGACAGACCTGTATGTGATCGACAAGTTGAATAAATTATCATACACGAAATAAACTTATGAGAATATAAACTGTATTTACTATATTTCTCTTATATCTAATTTTGAAATCCAATATTTTTTTAAGATTAATATTTCTTTGTAATTTTAATATTTAATAATTCTAATTTTAAGATTTAATAGTTCTTTGTAATGGAAAATAGATTTGATGTTCATTCTATAACATTTAGATGTAAGATCTTATCTAAATCCATCGTAATCTATTCGAAATTATCAATAATTGCAAACTTTTAAACGAATTGAGCAATTATTCATTCGTGTAGGCTACAAGTTGACATAATGCCAAACGGGACTTGGTGCTATAATAACATTCTTTATGTTTGATGCAAATCTATGTTACATACCAGATTACAAAATATTAATTAATCTTTTAATTAATCAAAGTAAATTTGAAAAAATAAATATTTCAGCTTACAGATTTGTTTGGTTGACGATAGTTATTGTTTATTCACAGGTAATGTTTCAATATCTGTCTTATTTTTCTTATTTTCTCTGGTGTGGCATCTTCTCCCATAACAGGTACAATCTTCACTGTATATATTGGGGAACATGCCACAATTACACGTGTTTTTTTTTTTTTTTTTACATTAAATTTGTCAATCATTTAACACTCGGAAATGAATTAATGAGTGTACATAACCAATTAAATATTAAAGAGAATGGTGGCATATTTTTTATTTGTCTTATCACTTTAATTTTTGCTCTACCTAGCAAAACATCATTATATGTGGCATTTTCCCCCGAATAAGATTATGTTTAATAAAAGTCGATGACAACCATGTAAAACAGAACTTTTACTTTTGTTACTGTTGGAATGAATGTCGGGGGGGGAAAAACATCAGTTAATTTAAAAAAAAATAATCAATACATTCATTGAATAATAGAGGAAAGAAAAAAATAATGAACTGAAGTACCAAATTAAACTCCATGGTATTGGTATTGCCGAAAATGACGAAGGCTTCTTGCTATGGCAAATAAACAATATTGAGAAGTACTAAGAAATATATGATACATTTATTATTAGATGTAAAGTGTAATTGTTGTTGAAAAAACATCTGTTTTTTCTTTTGTTTTGTTTTTAAGCACTTAAACGTCGCGTCCCATAACTGTAGGCTAGTTTTGAAATTCATATTGTTTAATTACTACAGATTTTTTGAAGTAGTTACTTTATTTAATGACAGTTAATTGATGAGAGAATAAAGACACTTACACTATTAACCCGAGAGTAGTCGCGTCTTTTTTTAGAACGCTAGTATTCGCGCTCGGTCTATTTGCCGCCGTTCCCGTTTGGCCGAAAAAACAGAGGAAAATTGCCAGTGTTACTGGAAGATCGAAAACGGCGAAAATAAGGGGGAAATTACGCTTGAATGCGATAAGATAAACGTTATAGCAATTAGCACGCATTTACGTTAAGTATATATTTGGTTAACATTTAAGTAAATGTTTAATAACTTTTTTTTCCTCAAAATTTGTAAAAATGATAAAAACTATTATAAAAACTGACAAAATTTGTAAAGATTCAATGAATAACAAATTAAAACAAATTTTCAGTTGTAAATTTGAAATCGTGATACATATTTTTCGAAAGGACAGCAGCGCAGTTAGGTTGGTTTTAACGGTGGTCCGGCACTAGGAGCTAATTAAAGTTGAAAAAATGCATTTCTAATATACTTTTCTTACCATATCTATACAAATAATAAAAAAATGATATAAAATAACTACTAATTTGAAATTATTAATATAACAACAGTAGCTACTTTTTGTTTCATTATTTTCTTTTCTTTCCGTTGAGTCGTTTTTGTGTGTTTAACTTTGGAGATTTGATAATTCAATACTTTTTCTCAAGTGAAAATATATGAACCAAATGATAATATATGCCTGAAAATATACGGACATATTTCAGGGTGAAGCAGCGTTCTTTTTTCATCCTTCTGGGTATGAACTTCCTATATATAAAGTAAATAATAAGTAACGATTTAATAAAATCCAATGTTTTATTTCTATAAATTTCCACTGTGTTCTTTTTTTTTTTTTTTTTTTTTGCAAACTTTGTAAAAATGATAAAAATTGTTATATAAACTGACTGAATTTGTAAAGATACAATGGATAACAAATTAAAACAATATTTCAGTTATAAATTTGAAATAGTAATTCATATTTTTTGAAAGGACAGCAGCGCAGTCAGGTTGGTTTTAACAGTGGTCCGGCACTAGGAGCTAATTGAAATTGAAAAAAATTCATTTCTAATATATTTTTCTTTCCATATCTATCTATACATATAGTAAAAAACGGAGATAAAATAACTACTAATTTGAAATTATTAATGTAACAGCAGTAGCTACTTTTTTTTTTTTTTTTTTTTTTTTTTTTTTTTTTTTTTTTGAGTCGTTTTTGTGTGTGCAACTTTAGAGATTTCATAATTCAATACTTTTTCTCAAATGAAAATATATGAACAAAATGAAAATATATGCATGAAAATAAATGAAACAAATAAAAATATACGGAGTTATCTCAGGGTGGGGCAGCGTTCTTTTTTCACCCTTCTGGGTACGAGCTTCGTATATATCAAGTAAATAATAAATAATAATTTATTAAAATTAAATATTTTATTTGTATAATTTTCACTGTGTATTCTAATCCCACTTACGGATAAATAATTTTAAAGAACCGAACTGACAAAAGGTTCATTTTGATTGTACCGCTTCCTTTAATTAAAATAAATATACATTTGTGCATATCAATTCATTCTCTGAATAATTCACTAAAAACTTTTTCTTACAATACATAGCAAAAAAATTAAAAACATGAAGATAGCAAACTTTCTGATTCTTCATTATCAGTTTCCTCATCTTCGTTTAGAATTAAATTATTATCTTCCTCTGGTGAACTGGCTTCATCACTAATGTAATCCTCTTCTAAATTATCAAAAAGTTTTAGAGCTTCTTGAATAGTTAAAAACTGTTTACGAGACATTGTTAAAATAATCAAATAGTCTATGAGAAAAATATCAGAAAGAGAAAAAGAGAGAGAGAGCAAACGGAAGAGACTCCGCGAACCCTACTTCCGCCTTCCAGGAAATTCGGGGGGATGGGAATGAAGAATGGGTAGGGAGAAAAAAAAAACAACTAACGCTGGAGATCGCGCGCCGGTCATTCAGACCGAATTTAACTTTAAAATGCTATAAAATCCTGACAAAACGCAGGAATGACTTGTAATTTCTGTAAACAGAAGGTCGAACAGTGAAGGTCAGCTATACGGCATTCCACCATTGTAACTTTAAGGGGAGATGGGTTTTAGGAAGATATACGAATTTTGGCGGGGAAAAGACCAATGCGCGACTAATAACGGGTTAAAAAAAAACTTGCGGGAATAAGACAACTTGAATTAAGAAAAAAAAACGTATTCTACACTGCTAGTGAAATTCACGGGCGCGAGGATGTTTATTTATTTATTGAAATGCGCACTGCAGACGAATCCATTTACAGTGTTGCAAGAACATATTAAAATAATGACAATCACACACACACACACATATACATATACATATATGTAACAATAAAAATTTTCGCCCTTTTATCTTAGTAAAACTATTCCAAATTTTTAATATTTTTCCTTTTTTACCTATCATTGATAATATCTTAATATCTTTTGTCTTTTATTTCGTGCACTTAAATCTGCGTATTCTTTTATTATTCTGAAAACCTTAACCCATTCGTCTAATCTTAAAACCCATTAAATTACTTTTTCCTTTTATTCTAAAACTAAATTATTTATGTTTCCAAAGTTTTGCATTTGTTCGATGATGTTCTTTTTTCCACAATTCCTTGGAAGCTCCCGTCAGCATTTGATTGCGTATTAATCTGACGCCAAGTATAAAGAGTTCATTATCGACGTCACGCGTTCCTCACCTTTCCCATCGAATCGTAGCCTGTCTCCTATCCCGTTCCTCCCCCTCTCTCTGCTGGAGTTGGTTCTAACCTGATAATGTATCCGCCCGTGCTCTGTTCTTTGAATAATTATACAGTTATATCGACAAGGAGAAGATATTTTATGTTATTCCGGTTGTTTAATAAATGTACGTCACTTGGGGTGAATGATTTTAATGTGTAGATCCTAATACTTTTAGCATCTTAAATTTTATGAAGTGGATCATCGATTATTCGAGAGTTGATGGGCAAGCTACTGGAAATGTTACGATATATTTTTGTCAAATAAACAACGTTTAAAAATTACGATGACTCTATTAATTATGCCATGGGAAATTTTTCAATATTTATGGAGCCTGTCTTCCACTCGCCACCCTGACTGCACTCCGATATTCTCATGATAACGGAGGGTTGGCCTTGATTACTATACTACATTTACCTCGAGATATGCGAGTGTCACCGGAATGTAACAAAATTCGATAGCAAAATGAAATATATATATATATATATAAATTCATTGATATAAGTCACTTACAACACGAATACAAACACAAATCAAGAGATTAAAAGTTCAGAACATTTATCTTTAAAAGCAGTAAATGACATATCAAAAATATCAAGATACACAGAGAATTCATCAAATATTTGGTAAAATTTATATAAAGAGACACTACTAACATAATTATATTTAAGAAATTGTAATATAAAAACTGAGTACACCTGAGAGATCTGTTCGGTACATTAAAATTAATATAATTAAGTATAACACTACAATCAATTTATTTATTTATAACCTTGTAAAAAAAAATAATAAATAAAACACTAAACATCCCGTCTAGATTTCAAACTTGGAATGTTAAAAATACTACGTATATAGGAAGAAGAAATATCATAAGAATATATATGATTAATCTTGAACAATAAATAACGTATGATTTTCACTGTACTTGCTTGTGGTGAAGACAGGTAATATTATAAAATAATTATCGTAATTTAAAACAAAAATATTACAAAATAAGGAACATTTTCTCAAAAAGATGCTTAATAATAACAAAGTAGGTGTTCGTTTCCTGGTTCAACTTAACGTTCAAATGCGATCGTTAGTTATAGTGATAGATTAGATAATATGATAAAAAAAAATTAAAAGATTTTCTAACCTTCTATTATTGATTTATTTTTTGTCTCTAGTCTTTTATTTCAAAGTTCACCTTTGATCACTGATTGCACTTTTCCCTTTGAAGTTCTGCTCGCTGAATCATGTATCAAAATTCTTTCTTTTGATTTACTACTTGGTAACTAGATAGTATGTAGAAAAGAAAAAATAAGAAATAATATAACTTTTATGTTATCTTTCCTTTATCTGTGGAATTGATTGAATAGATAAAAAAACCATTATTGAAAAATATTGAAAAAGTTAAAAGTATTATTTTCATGAGATATTAGAATTTTAAAAATGCTTAAATACTATCAAAAAGACAACTCTTGATAAGATTATTTCTTTAGTCTAAAAGTTGGCACTTTCAATTTAATATTTCAGTAAATATATTAATATACACAAAATATGAATTATTTTGTTTATAAACCGTCTAATTTACTGCGTGATTAACTCAATAAAATTCATTTTTAAATATTTACAATACAGATTTTGTAATTATTATTATCAGAATAACCAACATTTAGAACGTTTAGAACCCAATGCAACATGTAGAACCCATATAAATATGGGATATATCACAACCTTCCCTAAACACATGTTATATCACCCTAATGATCTTTGAATCACCACAAAAAGCAAAGTCAAAATAGGATTTAAAATTGAATATTTAATAAATTCGAAATTATTAAACATGTTAATATGGGATGAAATTTATATTTTTTACCTTATAAATTACAACTGCTCCATGTTCTATCAGAACTATTCACCGACATTTTTATCAAATTCGATAAATCGTAACTCAAAAGTATGAATAGTATTTCAATATTTAAACTTTTGGGTAATAGTTAAGTAAATGGGAAGAACATTACATGAAAATTCTTTGTATTCTTTGTTTGTAAAAAAAAAAAAAAGTACACAAAAAACCATTGAGACAATGTATAGAAACGAATTGCACTGAAGCTGATGATCGTAACATATATCCTATACTAATACATATACCTTTTTTATTAATATATACCCTTTCCATTTGGATGTCAAAATAGTATTTAAAATATATAATAATAATAATATTTTCTTTTTTTCGATGTTTTCAAAATTACTCAGTGTAAGAAAATAACTTATTTACCAGGATTACAATTTTTTTTTAATTAAAATTTACACTCAATAAAAATAACTTAAATTAATCAGGGCTCGAAGCGCTCCGAAAATTTTTACACTTTACTACCACAATTTTAATACGATAATATTTTTTTGTAGAATTCTATTATAGATATTAAAGGAAATTGCCAGGAAGATTTTTGATTTAAAATACTGGTAGTAAAGTGCAAAGATTTTAGGAACGCTGCGAGCCCTGATTAGTTTAAATTTAAATATATTTAGAATTAATATAAGATATCTCGGACAATACAATAATCTAACGCTATTTTATAAACATACTTTTCGACATTGTTGGAGGAGTATTTGTTCACTGCAAACACATACTCAGATTTTGATATTATTGTTGACCACAATTCATAATTTTTATTTATTTCTTATTTAGAATATACAGCACAATGGTTTTTAAAGGAAATGTTTGTATAATTAATACTTCAAAGCATAAAATTAAAAGTAATATTTGTTTAGCCTGAAATATTTTCTTCTGATTTAGACAGCGAGCTCAATAAGTGAAATAAAATTGAAATCCCTAATGAAAATATATATTGAAGTTATCAAAATGGCAGTTTATCAATAAACGTTCAGAATATCCTACTCACCTGGAGAATATATAAGAATATTTAAGTATACAAAATAAAAATTGTGATTATTTTATTACTAAAAAGACGCTACCAATGTATACATATAGGTCTTAGAAAGTAAAAACGATTTTCATGAAAATTCTCATTTATGATAAGTTATCAGATTTAATTTTCTTAATCACGTTGAATTTTAAAATGCATACACAGATTCTTTATATGCAATATCAGGATTCTTCCATATCAATTTCATGAGTTTTGGTCAAAAATTAAACAGCAAGGAGCATTTCAAAAATTTAAAAAAAGCTGAAATATCAGTATTGAGAAGAAACAGATTGAAAGTATCTAAATAGGCCAAGAAATTGATTGCGAACAAATTTAAAACACTTGGATCTTTGCGTAAAATAATCGCATCTGCATGCGGTTTTCCACGAATTACGCAGTACAAATTGGAGAATAATAATACACACAAAAAGAAATGTAGATTTTGTGTCCGATCTTTGCTCTTATAAAGGTCCACGGTCCCCATAACATATCATGACAGTTTAATTTTGTACATTTGTTTTGTTTAATTACTTTTAGGGGGTCTTGTACCTTTTAAACGCGTCGAAAATTAACGAAAAACTTCAAAGTTTGAATTAGTCTATCTTCAAAGCCTTTTTATTTATAAACATGAAATATTGGATATCGATTAAACAGATTGTGATTTGTAATCCGCTACTATTAGACATTTATTAACCTAGCTCTTTTTTTTACCCCATAAGTCATTGCGCGCATGATATCTTGAGAAAGTATGTATGGATTCGCATGAAATTCGGTAAAGATACTAATCATATATGTGTGTTTAAAATGATCTACTCTTAGGCTAAAATTATTTCATTAACTACATAAAAAAAAAAAATATTTTCGTAAAAAAAATAAAAATTTTGTATTTTTAGTGACTAAAAATAGTCATAACTAAAAATATTACCATTGTAAATACTTAAAAGTAGATCATTTTAAACACACATATTTGTTTAGTATATTTACTAAATTTCATGACAATCCATATATACTTTCTCAAGATATCATGCGCGCAATGACTTCTGGGGTAAAAAAAAGAGCTATTTTAATTTCAACAATACACAAATTCCGTAAAGGGTTATTAAACTTCTGTTGGTAGTATATTACAAAGCACAATCTGTTTAATCAATATCCAAAATTTCATGTTTATACATAAAAAGGTTTTGAAGATAGACTAATTCAAACTTTGGAGTTTTTCGTTAATTTTCGACGCATTTAAAAGGTACAAGACCCCTTAATAGTTCAAATGATTTACATAAAGAAAATAGTCATTCAATCCCATTTTAAGATATTGCTTATAACAATAAAATTTGCAACCAAGAAATCGATTGCGAACAAATTTAAAACACTTGGAACTTTGCATAAAATAATCGCATCTTCATGCGGTTTTCCACGAATTACGAGTACAAATTGGAGAATAATAATACACACAAAAAGAAATGTCGATTTTGTGTTCGATCTTTGCTCTTATAAAGGTCCACGGTCCCCATAACATATCATGACAGTTTGATTTCGTGCATTTGTTTTGTTTAATTACTTTTAATAGTTCAAATGATTTACATAAAGAAAATAGTCATTCAATCCCATTTTAAGATATTGCTTATAACAATAAAATTTGCAACCAAGAAATCGATTGCGAACAAATTTAAAACACTTGGAACTTTGCGTAAAATAATCGCATCTTCATGCGGTTTTCCACGAATTACGAGTACAAATTGGAGAATAATAATACACACAAAAAGAAATGTCGATTTTGTGTTCGATCTTTGCTCTTATAAAGGTCCACGGTCCCCATAACATATCATGACAGTTTGATTTCGTGCATTTGTTTTGTTTAATTACTTTTAATAGTGCAAATGATTTACATAAAGAAAATAGTCATTCAATCCCATTTTAAGATATTGCTTATAACAATAAAATTTGCAACCAAGAAATTGATTGCGAACAAATTTAAAACACTTGGAACTTTGCGTAAAATAATCGCATCTGCATGCGGTTTTCCACGAATAATACACACAAAAAGAAATGTAGATTTTGTGTTCGATCTTTGCTCTTATAAAGGTCCACGGTCCGCATAATATATCCTGACAGTTTAATTTTGTGCATTTGTTTTGTTTAATTACTTTTAATAGTTCAAATGATTTACATAAAGAAAATAGTCATTCAATCCCATTTTAAGATATTGCTTATAACAATAAAATTTGCAACCAAGAAATTGATTGCGAACAAATTTAAAACACTTGGAACTTTGCGTAAAATAATCGCATCTGCATGCGGTTTTCCACGAATTACGAGTACAAATTGGAGAATAATAATACACACAAAAAGAAATGTAGATTTTGTGTTCGATCTTTGCTCTTATAAAGGTCCACGGTCCCCATACCATATCATGACAGTTTAATTTTGTGCATTTGTTTTGTTTAATTACTTTTAATAGTTCAAATGATTTACACAAAGAAAATGGTCATTCAATCCCATTTTAAGATATTGCTTATAACAATAAAATTTGCAACCAAGAAATTGATTGCGAACAAATTTAAAACACTTGGAACTTTGCGTAAAATAATCGCATCTGCATGCGGTTTTCCACGAATTACGAGTACAAATTGGAGAATAATAATACACACAAAAAGAAATGTCGATTTTGTGTTCAATCTTTGCTCTTATAAAGGTACACCGTCCCCATAACATATCCTGACAGTTTAAGTTTTGCATTTGTTTTGTTTAATTACTTTTAATAGTTCAAATGATTTACTTAAAGAAAATAGTCATTCAATCCCATTTTAAGGTATTGCTTATAACAATAAAATTTAAAAAAAAATATATATATATACAATTCGTTTTGAATTCTTTTCAACGAAAGATCGTTTTGAAGATTTAATTTAAAATTTCATTCTCTATTTATTTTGTTTAATGTCATTAAAAAACGTAAGTAAGGACGGTCATGATATTTATAGCACTATGAAAAAAAAATAATAATAATGTACGTAGTTCGTGTGTTAAACAACATTTTTGTCACACTAATGTAAAATGAAATCGTTCATATACAGGGTGCAATATGTTATCTATCGACGACCTTTGATTTCTCAACCGTTGGTCGTTGACATATAGTTCCAATTACAAAAACGTTTCAAATGAGGCAAATATTCATGTTGGGGCATTATTAAAGTTAAAAATCAAGTTGATAAAATTACGAAAACTACCCTTTTTTACGGTCCCCCAGTCCCTATAGTTATATTTAGTAACAGTTTACACATATAACACAAAAAGTTTGACATCTGTACTACAAAAATTGACACAGTTTTTAAATTTCAAAGTTTGAGATTTTTGCACATGATTTTGTCTTTCATTGAGGGATCAGTTTAAAGATGAATTAAAGTAATTCAAGATCAAAATCAGTATGCAATGCCCTTTTTTCGGCGAAACCACTTTTAGCCAATATCGTCGGTACTTTTGAATGTAATTCGACCCATAAAAGTTAGCTCAATGTTTTAGATAAAATAACCCTATTTGGTGACTCCTTGATTTGGTGATACCGGTAAATGTGGTTTCGCTGTTAAAAGGACATTGTACCCTGATTTTGATCTCGAATTACTTTAATTCATCTTTTAACTGATCCCTTAATGAAAGGTAAAATCATGTGTAATAATCTCAAACTTTGAAATTTAATAACTGGGTCAATTTTTGTAGTACATATGTCAAACTTTTTGTGTTATATCTGTTATGAATTGAGTAAACTTTTACTAAATGTAACTATAGGGACTGGGGAACCGTATAAAAAGTCATATTTCTTAATTTTTATAAAATTGATTTTTTATTTGAAATAATGGCACAGCATTAATATTTAGCTCATTTGAAACGTTTTTGTAATTGGAACTATATGTCTAAGACCAACGGTTGAAAAATTAAAGGTCGGTGATAGATAACATATTGCACCCTGTACATAAATAATATATTATCTACAAAAATGCCAAATTTAATTTTAATGACACATTTAATTATCTTAACAATACAATGTTGATCAAGAGTAAATTTTCAGCCCTCAGGAATAAATAAGAGTTCAAAAAAGTGGTATTTAACTTCAAATACACACTGAGAATTTCCTTTCATAAGAAGGAATATCGATTAAAAAAAGGAACATTTCCGATTAAATAAATATACATAATATTCTATAAATATTAAAAATTTGAAATCATTCGACACTAACTCTGTTATTCCTCCAATTTTTAGTCACTAAAGTTCAGTTTAAACTGTAACCTATTCCAATATTCTCTTGTAAATATTGGTTTTCTTTCATTTTCTATAGTATAAAAAGTGAACTAACACTAATGAAATGCAAAAACTAGCAAAAAGGTTGCTTGATCATTAAATAATTTCGTTAGCAAAGGTATTTTTACATCATTAACAGTATCATTATAAAACTTGCGAAAGGTGACACGTAATGCACAGTTAGATAAATGCTCTTGAGCCTAGTTAAAACGAAACATTAAAAAAAAATCGATTATTTTTCACTTAGTTGAACAAATTTGGGAGTATGATTAATTTATCCTATTAAAGAATAAGAATGTGTATATGTATAAGTTAATTATAAGTAACTGTATTTCATTCAATGCAGTTTAAATAAGCAATGGAACTTTAATTTATCATGTTGCAGTTTTAATTCAAATATTAAATTCTGAGCTAATCGCATATTTATATAATTTTAAACAGTCCATGTGTTAGTCGATACGTCAGAAATGTTGTTTCCATTTATTATAATGTACTGATTCATTTATCAAATGCAGATGGCCCAATTCGACTCATTGTTTTTCTCATTAAATGCTCAAGTTTGATTATCAAGTCAACGGGCATATTTTATTTCTTTTGCCTTTTCAGACAAAACATTTTGATGCACTATATTTTGCCTACTAGAGACACGCATCATATGCTGATCCTTGTCGTTTTGTTTATATTACACGTACAGACTGACTTTAAAGTGGATTCGTCAGAGATACAGTTTTAAAAGCAATTATACCTGCATATCTCTATTCAATTGATTTCCGTTATAAATAAATAAATAAAAAAGAACACACGATCCCAGCTTTGACGTAAATCATCTTATGAATATGTCACATGTATTAATTTGTTAGTAATAAGATACACTAGTTAATTCTATACTGAAATTTACCTTGGGGCTCATCGGCATATGTATATTCTACAAAACTTTAAAATATTAAATACTTAGACTTCGTTCAACTATCATTGTCAAATTTTCTGTTATTTTAACTTCGAATACGAAATGGTAATCCATTCAATCAAGTAGTTTATGAATTGCGGTTTAAAGTTAAGAATTCCTAATGTTAAATACATTTTTACTCGTTCCAAAACACATTGTAATGCAGGTAGTTTTTTAAACAATAAATCAGAAACTACTTTGCGGCTAGAACTGTAATTTTAGACTATCATGTTTGAAGCTTCTAAAAATCGGATAAATATTATATTGTAAGACATATTGTTTTAGTGATCGCTTTTTAATCTTTTTTTCTTATATTTAATCTAAAAAAATGTAAATTTCATATATTTTTTATTTTAGATCATTTCATACACTGCTTTAAAAATTGTGTACATATTTTGTATGTATTGTACAGTATGTTCGAAAAATATGGACAAAGATAAAAAATGATACCCCAAGCTTTATTTCCTTCTTCTTTTTTCTTGTTTATAAAATCTGTGTTTGTAATATTTGCAGCTTTCTGCTTTCTCTTACTTGGCTGTACAGGTCTTTTGACCACTGTTTAATAGTTTAGATGGTGAGAATTGTAAACGTCCTACGTTTTACTTATTCATACTTGGTGAACCACCGCTGTTGCTGAGAATATTTTGATAAGTAGCAGAATGCGCTAATATACGTTCATTTAAATGTAAGTTCTACTTAAATCGCAGTGATGAATTTATTGAACCGAAAAACAAAAATATGTTTTGCGGCATATGTCCCTCAAGCTCGGTGCGGCATCTGTACCAAAGTGGCGGGTAAGATGCCGCGTCGACATTTTGTGTCATGTGAGTGACGCGAGAGAAAGACAAGCACATGTCTGTATTCTACGAGGATCTAGTCTACAGTTGCAATTGGATTTGGAATAAAATCCCTGTTTATTTTGCTTAAAATATGTTACAAAGTATTATTTGAATAATCTTAGCAACTTACCGTCCAGGTTCGAACCATAAAAATCGGCATAAATATGTAAATACTGTCATTTAAGCGGTAGAAACGCATACAACACAGCAGACAGCCTTTAGGCACACAACGAAATTCTTATTTGGCCAAGGGAGAGCTAGAGTCACCAATACAATCTCTGCGGGATCTGTCTCACCGCGGCGTCCGTCCCACCGCGGCGTCTGTCCTCACTTTTCTATATTTGTAAGAAAAGATTGAAATAAGGTTGTCTGAGAACAGAAAAAACAGGATAAAATGAGAACAGGAATACCATTTAGAATATGTACACTCGTGATGAAAACTCTTCATAGTATACAGTCATATTATTTAAGACTAGATCTAGACGGAAAAACTTTTTTCATGCTAATGATGGTCATCCTCTCGTGAAAGTTTTAGATTTTTATCTAAAACGTATAGCTTGAAAATTGGCAACTCATTTCCTTTGGAATCTTTTTAATGGTACAAGAGAGCAGATTTCCCGAAATGGCGAAACAATAAAAAAATAAATGATTATATATTTCATAAATTAGAGTTCCTTGAAAACATTATGACAGCTATGTTATCGTAAACGTTTTCTTAACATAGCAATACAGGTTGAATCGTAGAGCACTTTACTTCTCCCCAGGCGGGCGACAAATGCGCCAATATGGCAACCTTCGTATTTTCTTATGGCAACCCTAAGATTTCTCTTCAGAGAGATGTTGATGGTTTAATCTTCTTGCTTTGTAAACTGTTTTATAATTGGACGCTTTTTTTTGTAAAATGCTTTCTTATTGCAAAAAAGAGGAGGATCAGAGGACTATTTGAATTTTTTTAGAAATGCGTTACTGCCGGTTCAGGATTGCTGCGTTGTATTCCGCTGTTTTATCTGTTGCAGTCGAGTGATTTTTGTTATTCGTTTTCTAATCTCGTATATTTTCAAAAAAGTATGGAAAATTGAAAGGTAAAAATAAATATTCGATTGGTTATTTTTCTCTTATTTTTACCAGTATTTTTGAGCTTTGGTTGAATTATGTATGAAAGAGTATAAGTTAAAACTATGAATAATAAAAACGGGTGTTCAGGGGGCAGAGCACCCTGATAAAAAAAAAGGCCCTATGATTAAAAAACAACATCGTTTTGTTCATATCACTGTTAGCAAAAAACCTTTTTTTAATAATTTGGGTAAGTGAACATTTTGTTTTTTGGTATTTTTGATAAAATGTATTCCTTTAAAAAATGTATTTCAAACAAATTTGAATTGTTTTTTGGTATTTTTGATAAAATGTATTCCTTTAAATGATGTTTTTCAAAACAATTTGAAATTTTAAGATTGGTTGATTTGAAATTTCCACTCAAAAATATAGGTAAAAATTACCGCTGGAATATTTATTTTAGCCTTTCAAGTTTCAAAATATACGAGAAGAGAAAACACATAATAATTTTGCGTGCTGTCTCCCGATGTTGCACCTCCGGGAGATAGTACGCAAAAACGCGCCCATTTGGATATTTTTTGAAATCGCCCCAAGAAGTAGCGTGTTCTCCATTTGCACCGAAACGTATAGTGTCCAATATTTACTTTAATTGCGTTACATTAAATGTATGTTTTTTGTTAAACATGTCGTTTGATTTTTTTCATAAAAACTTTGATAAGCTTCTGGAAATGTTAGAAAAATTATATGACACATAGCGTTATGTAGATTATGTATCTTTTTTTTTTTTTTTTTTTTTTTTTTTTTTTTTTTTAATTACAGAATATTTCAACAAACATTGCATACCTGTTAAGGTGGAATTATCACATAAGGCTTATCATCATCAGCGATAGATTGGAATTACTTATACAACATGGAATCTAATTCGAAAATGATGGACCTGATTATGATACATTTGACAAATTTTACTGAAATTGACTTATTTTACTGGTTTTGCATATTGTAATAATTAGCTTCATTTATAGTGTGCGTGTTACAAATACTCATGATATACGTAATGATAATGTGCTCGAGCATTGGATGACTACATTATGAACATTATCCACTTAACCCTTAAATGCCGGGTGTCGCCTTTCGGCAACATAGCAAATTTAGGCTTATAAATACTATTGGAATGATATTGAAGCTATAATGCCTAGTGTTGCCAATAAAATACATTCTGAAAATATTATTAAATTGATTTTCAACATTTAGATGACAACACTTGTACTGTTTAATAAAAAAGATTTATTTTTTAAGTTGTTGATACATGTTCTTTTTGTTTTGTTTGGAAGCTTGTGAAATACCGTATTTTGTCCTGCAGTGAGCAAATAAAATTTATCTCTTATCATAGTTCTCAATATTCTTGTGTATTTAATATCATAGAATGTCATCAAGGAAAAATATTTTTTCAATTAAAGACCAGTATTGCCGATAAGTAAAAAACAGTTTTTTAGCCGTAAACCCTACTTAAAACAAAATATGATTTTTTAAAGTTGTTTTCCCAGGATTTATTTAAACAAGTGGCTAAGTGTGATCACAGATCGCACAGAGGGTTTTGTTTAATATTCCTTTCAAAACACTTTATCCTTTTGAAAAATCTGTTAGTTCCACATTTCGCAACCAGGGACGCACTCTATTCTAAACAAACCTCTATCCGAACGAAACTCCGTTTTACATACTATCCGTATATATATTAGTCGAAGGGTTTGGGCCCATAGCACCCGAGATAAGTAGGCGCCGCTGGCGGTAAAAAGTGGAACTAAAATATGTAAGGCTACGGTGCATAATTTGAAAGAATGGTCGAAGGGGTGTCGGCAAGAGTTGGAAAAGTGCTCCCGGGTGAAAAGGGCGGAGGTTAGAAAAATTGCTTAAAATATACAAGTTATAGCCCGGAGGTGTAAATAATATAAGACTTTTTGAAAATTTTATGATTTGTTGTGTGGTCTGAGGTATCCAGCTATACGTAAGCAAAAATTCATGTCTCGAACTTAATTAGGGGCTTTCTTAAAAAAAATTGCTTAAAATACATATGTGGTAGCTCAAAGGGTTAAACGTAAAACTTTTTCAAGATTTTATGATTTGTCAACTGATTTCAGTTGTTCTGCTATAAGTATGCAACATTTTAAATATCCACTTTAATAAGGAGCTCAGTTAGAAAGAATTGCTTAAAATACGCATGTGGGAGCACAAAGGATTAAATGTACGACTTTTTCAATTTTTTATGATTTGTCGCATGATTGTCTTCAGCTATAAGTATGCAAAATTTCACGCCTCCAACCTAAATAGGGTGTCAATTAGAAAGAATTGTTTAAAATACACATGTAGGAACCCAAAAGGTTAAATGTACGACTTTTTCAAAATTTTATGATTTGCCGTTTGATGTGAGGTGCCCAGCTATAAGTATGCAGAATTTCACGCCTACAACCTAATTAGGGGATCACTTAGAAATAATTATTTAAAATACACATGTGGGAGCCTAAAGGGTTAAATGTACGACTTTTTCAAAATTTTATGGTGTGTCATTTGATGTGAAGTGTTCAGCTATAAGTATGCAAAATGTCACGCCTCCAACCTAATTAGAGGCTCACATAAAAAGAATTGTTTAAAATACACATGTGGGAGCCCAAAGAGTTAAATGTACGACTTTTTCAAAATTTTATGATTTGTAGTTTGATTTGAGGTATCCATCTATAAGGACGCAAAATTTCACGCCTGCAACATAATTAGGAACTCACTTAGAAAGAATTGTTTAAAATACACAAGTGGGAGCCCAAAGGGTTAAATGTACGACCTTTTTAAAAATTTTATGATTTGTCGTATGATGTGTGGTGTTCATCTATAAGTATGCAAAATTTCAAGTCTCCAACATTTATAGTTTTTGAGAACGGGCTCTGTGACTGACAGACAGACGGACGGACAGACAGACAGACAGAGGAGCGAGACGAATAGGGTTTCGTCAGATGAACGGAACCCTAAAACGGAAAACCGAAAAACAATTTTTAAATGATTTTTGAAATCTCAGGCATTTAAGGGTTAAACTGCATTAAAACAGAGCAAGTTAACTTAAAACTATTGTACTTACATTGTGAGTTTTGTTTTACATATTTTTCATTAACAAAATGCCGGCATAGCGTCAAGTGGGAAAATATAACTCGTGTATATTCGTTCTAACCTATTTTGGCATCAAATATAAGGATTGTTTGGAAAGAGTTTCATTTATAAAATTAAAATCATAAAAAAAATAGAGTATCGTTTGTAAGAACCTACCAGAGTAGCGGGCGAAATGTTGTAGGTATTAATTCTGCCTGCCCAAAATAAGAGTTTTTAATTTATTCAAATGTTATAAAAAATTCTATTTACTTATAGATCACTATCACACTTATGCGCTGAAAAAAATATTCTTATAAACAATTTCATATAAAAAGTAACTCTTCTCATTGAAATAAATATCCCGAATGAAATATAGTTTTATTATCAAAGTATTTTACTAATTTCTGAATCATTAGTGCTTCAGAAAGAACCAGATAGAGACTTTTTAATGATATAATTAATTTATATGTTGAGAGTTTAATTAAAATAAATCGTTCACTAAGATAACAAATACATTTTAATTGGGACAGAAATATCTCGTACATTCCATGTACGTTTTTATTTAATTAAATGAGCTTTTTGGGATTTAAATTAAAATTTTTTCAATCTGTCTCGCCGTGTGGCAGTAGTTATCAAGGCCAAAAGAGGAACAACTGATTACTAACTTATATATCTCTAATTCAATAGCACTTTGGTATATATATATATATATATATAAAGTTCATGATAATCATTATACTATTTTATCTTAATTTTTAGTAATTCTGTTTCTATTTAATAATTAAAAAATATTAATAGATGTTAAATAATTATTTAAATTTTTTATATTCTATCAAATTTATATGGTATCTTGCAATGGAATTTTTTTAAACTTTTGTACATACTTAAAAAACGCAAAACTTTTATCAGCAAAAATTTGTGTGAGAACACTATTTGAACTATGGAATGATATATATTAATTTAAATTGTATGACAAAGTGTCATTATTTAGTACACGCTATACAGGGATGACGGGAATGACCGCCCCGGAAACCGAGCTTTCGCTTTAGAGTATAAGTGCAATCCCGGGGGGGGGGGGGAGACTCAAATGCACTGCATATGGTAAGATACATTAACAATGAGTAGACTTTACAATATTTTTAAAACAGGTAATAACATACAGAAAAATATATTCAGTTTGCTGTTTTTGACTCTGAAACTCACAAGAAGAGTCATCAGTACATACATTGATAGCAATTGCAGTATGTTGTATGCATTCATAAACAATTACAAGACATATTTTTTTGAATATTAGATCTAAAAAACTGAAAAGAACGGGAAACAACAACTCAATTAACAACAAAATAACTAAATTTCAGCAAGTTGTTGCCAAACTATTTTTAAGATTAAATATTACTCTCACTATTTTATACTTTACGGATTGAACAATATATATTTTTTGACAACACCACATCTATAGCTTGCGTTGCATTTTCCATAAAAAACTAATTAGTTAATTATAATGATTGGGCATGCCTCCTGAATACATTATCTAATTTAAGTGGGAATCTGACAATTTGGATTTTAGCAAATGCGAAATTGTCTGCTTCATGCTTTAGGGACGAGAGTATATATTATTCGTATATAGGAAATTGTCCGAAATCTACCAACTTTGCGCACTTTATTTCTTTTTATTAGTAATTAAGAAGTTTGAAAATTAAATGTATGAAGGTATATTTGCGCTTTGCTGATGTCACCACCTTGTTACCTTGATTTTTACCATACAAGATATAGGACATGTTTAAAACAAATATTGCGCAACTTGCTATGCTTTAGCAACATTTGTATTATCCATATAAAAATTTCGAGAACATCCTGTAGACACACCTAATATATGAATATATAAAATGGTATATTGCTGTTTACCGGTAAATATTGAATAAAATATGTATATACATGTGTATTTGTATGTTTAAAAAGGTCTTTATACTTAAAATTATTTTTTACATGCTACAAATATACCGGACATAACTTAACGTTATTTTAACATTTTTATAAACTTTATTTATTACGTCTCACTCAAAAAAAGTTAATAAATGATCTAGAGATTTTTACAGAACTTCTCCTATTATAAATGGACGTAATGGTATAACGAAGAAAATAAAATTTCAATTTTCCCATGCTGTTATATTTCATGGAATTAATTACTAGTATCACTATAATTCATTTTTTCACAATATATTACACTTTATAAAAAAAAAAAAAAAAAAAAAAAAAAAAAAAAAAAAAAAAACGTATGTTGTTTCAAGAAAATTGATTTTCTTCATCTACGATATATAATTATGTTTTTGTTTAAGAGGATTATTATTAGTACTATCGCTTACAATATTTTCCTATTTGATTTCACTCAGAAGAAAATTTATAGTGTACTGATTTATGACAATTTTGTATTTTTATTGTATTTTTATTGAATAATAAAGATCTAAATAAGAATTATCACTATTTGAATTACCATTATTAAGATGCATGCATCTTTAGACCTTTTAAAGATATGTTCATTAGGGCGTATCCAAAAAGTTGAAATTTCTGAAATCTTTTTGCGGAAGTGCGGAAAAATTACAAACCCCCTTGATTTAAAAGTTTTCAGAATCTTAAAACATTGGTTTAATATCTTCTGTTGTCTCAGTGTGCCAAAATTTCCGGTAATTGAAAAAAAAATGATAAAAATAGAAAAATTAACAAATGATCACAGATTTTGTTGATTGGTTTGGGGTAGTGTTTAAAAGTAACAATGATCCAAGAACAACAACAAAAAAATATTTTAGAATTATACGTTACTATCTTCTGCCTCGTCATCGGCATCGAATTTTGGAAATTTTGACTCATTTTGGTACTTTTCTGCATAACTATTTACTGCTTCCACAATGCACAATCCAGACAGACTGGGTTTGACGCTCTGCCAAAAAAGCGGAACACCCCTATTTTTGAAAGATATGGTCCTTCCAACAAAGCCACGGCTGCTTGTGCAAGAGAGTTATGCAAGATTTGTGTTTAATATCGGAAGCAGATACCAGCCTCGTCACAGACAAAAATAAATTATGGTGGGTAAAGTCGAGAATTTACAAAAAAAAAAAAAAAAAAAAAAATACGCTCAAAATCAAATGAAAATCGTTCTACTCTATCTGGTTTTTATTTTGGTGAACGGCATGACAAAACTTTAACATCAGAAACACTCGAGGACAAATAGTTCTAAAGAACATTTGTAGAAGCGCATTACTGTATTGTAGCAGAATATGGTTCTACGTACATGGGTCATGTTATACCTGAATGTTAATCTAGTCTTGATGTATCTAATAGCATTTGCGAACATGTTACAAGTGCTTTCTTGTATTATTTTATCAACCTTATTGTTCTCGGGTGTGACGGAACTGTGGTGAAAACAAGAGTGTCTATTGGTGTAATTCGCAGGCTTCAATTGAAACTTCAGAGTCCAGTGCAATGGATTATCTGCTTGCTTCATTTGAATTAGTTACCATTATGACACCTATTTGAGCCCATAGACGGCAAGTCATCTCGCCTCACATCTTACACCGGACGAAACCTCATAGAATGCAAAAGCTTTCAATTGTTGTTTTTAATAGTATTGAATGCGAGTTGCCAGACATTGATCCTACCACCCTCAGTTCAGATCAGAAATGCTTATTAGGCATTTGCACTTATTTGGCATTATCTCTGACATTTTGTTGTTCAGATCTAGCTAAGTGGGAACTGGGAATGTTGAAATTTGTTCGCTGGCTAACAACTGCCAATCGAATACTCAGGTTATATATATATATATCTACATCAGACAAATGAAATGATAACTTTGGTTGCATTCATTCTAAGAGTCTACGTACCCTCATGGTTCCGAATTAAGTTTCATCATACCATGAAGGACGGTGCTAGAAACCTGTGGTATTTCATCGGGTCATCGCGGTTGTTTCCTAAGAAGTATCGTGACGTAATCGATCCAATTATTTCTCACAACGCTAACTTTGAAGCTTCAGAAAACATGCTATTGTCCATGTTAAATGACGAGAGGTGCCATATTAGGGCTCTTACAGCTCAGCGGATTATCAAGGCAAGGGAAATTAGTCCAGATGGAAATTGTGTCTATAGTTTCGTCATTTCTGCTGTTAACTTTGGAGTTGCAATCCAGGTAGATCTCATTGAAGCTTGTTGTGTGACATCGGCCTCAGTTCTCAAAGACATCAGGTCTCAAGAACTGGAAATCATACAGGACTGTATGCCAATGGATTGTTGCGACTTTATTAAATTTCCTTTACATACGCAAGCAGTTGAGCGGATTGTGAAACTAGACCCTACAGCCTCCGGAAAAACAATTGTGTCGTAGAACAGGGATACATTTATTAGAGCGACACTAGAATCCAGAAAACACGTGTCAAAATTAGATACCAAAATGGTTACAGGCTTTAATTCTTTTGTCATTTGTATGTTCGAAAGGTAGGTAAAATAAAGTATCTGTTCGCATTAAACCGATGTAAGTGTGACTCATATTTAATAAAAAAAAAAAATCTTCTTTTTCCGAAATTTGATGTCGATAAGGCGGCAGATGATATTAAGCTATAATTGAAAAAAAAAAAAAAAATGTTTGTTGTTGTTGAAACATGGTAACTTTTAAGCTTTACCTTAAATCTATCAACGAAATCAGTGATCATTTATTAAATTTGGTATTTTTATCGTTTTTTGTCCAATTTTCGGAACTTTCGGCTCACTGAGGCGACATATGTTATCAAGCCACTGTTTCAAGATTCCGCAAACTTTTTAATGAAGGGAATTCACAAATTTCCGGCACTACCGCAAAAAGATTTAAGAAATTTCGATTTTTTTCGATACACTCTAATGTTTATACTACAGATACTTCTAAATTTCGCAATTTAATGATTTTTATTATAAACAGTCTCCAGATACTTTCTACTGACGTTCTACCGACTAAACCACTTGGTCGTTCCAAGTGGTTTAGTCGGTAGAACGTCAGTGCGCTATACTGATGGCTCGGGTTCGAGTCCGGCTTGGAATCTTTTTCACTATGTTGGCCTTTGCGCCTTTTAAGCAATTACTTTGAAATTTGAAATTTGATTTTCATTTGAAATATCTGAATATCTAATTCTAATATTTCAGCCTCCAACTCTATGATGTGATTGTCTCATGGTTCGGACGCCTCCTTAAATTTTGCAGACCCCAAAAACAGGCGCAATTTAATGTGTGCGCGTTTAACCTAGATTTCTTTTCTATAAAAAGATACCGGTAGTTTTCTCGGCGAAATAACGGTATTCGTATGAATCCTGTATCTGTGTTGCCGGATCCTGGTCTATCAGATTTCTTCAAGACATATATCAAAGACGAGATACCCTATAAAAAATTCTAGACATAATTTACTTAAAAAGACAGTAGAGGAATGTGTTTTTAAAAAATATTTTTTTCGTATCATTAATTTTACTTAATGTTGAAAACGGTTTTCATGAAGAAATTATAAAACTTGTTTTAACGTCTTTTATATATTTTAATGTAAATTATAGACTCTCAATTTTAGAAAATTTAAAAATATTATAGGAGTCTTTTTTAACACCACAAAGTCGAAAAAATTGCGACTCCTTAAAACGTGCTGTCACTTGTGTCTTTTAGAAGTTAATTGATAATAACTTTTTAAAATTAAATGTATACCACCTGCTCAATTCCTTTTTTAAACAATTTTTGGTGTGAAATAAAACTGCACAGACTGTCCGGATGGTGAATTAAACAAATTAAACTTTTTCATTACAGTCAATACGCGATATTGAATAATAGCATCCGTATATTTAATGATGTAACATAAAAAAAATAATTCATTATATGACAATGGAATAAAAAAGGGGTAGAATACTACTTATGTTGAAAAGAGCGTATACTGTTGGATTTATGCACATCACAATACATACCAGTAGGTTGCAAACATAATATATATCATCCGTCAAACTGACGTAATATATTTATCTTTCAATTTTTATGGCCTTATGTGCGCTTTTAGTTTGCAGTTCAAAAGCATTTCTTTTTTGTCCCTTTCATTATAATTATTGCGATATACTAAACAAATTTCAGCAAAAATTTGTATAAATAAGCATCGTTGTGCGATATATACATGTATGTTACACTGTTGAAAGTAATATATATATATATATATATATATATATATATATATATATATATATATATTTACACCAGCTCTGTATAATATATTGCAAAATATAAAAACAGGCTTGTTTTAAATCTTCATTAGACTGAATATTGTCTTATCATCGGGACTGCATTTACTTGATAATAATAGTTCACATCTTCAAAAACTTTCATAGAATTATTTTCAAATGCAATGATTGGGTTGATAGAACTTGAACAACCATGTTTTCTCTTCTTATATTAACATACTGTAAGTGTTGAGCCGAAACCCATATCTTTTAATAATTTGTCGGGTATAACTCATTTTTGCCTGACAAACTGTAAATTCACATGTGTCTTTATTTATTGAAATATGGCTATCTTTACTGTAGCCTATTTTGTAACAATGAAAATGGATTTAAAATTTCGAGCTTCGAATTCTAAACCTGCATACATTCTGAAGTAGGTGGCAGATTAATAACCGTTGTGTATTTTAAAGTAAACTTCACCGAACAATTCAAGTACAATATGAAAGTTAGATGTTAGTTTTGAAAATTTAGGACTTTTGTAGCTATTGACGACCCATTAAGGACATATAATATATAAATACCAGTCACATTTATATACAACGTTTGGCGAAAGAATTAGTATGTGGTGTCAATTTCTTTTTTTTTTTATATTTATTAAAAAATTATTTATGTATACGTACGGTTTTCAAAAATGATTCTGAGAAATGCAATTATTTCTGTCCGTGCTATATTTGAAGTAAATTAAGAAGAATGCAAAATGGTGTTTAACATTTTTTTACAGGTTTGTAACATCATAACCAAAAATGTTTTTAATAGGTATTGATGTTATATTATAAGATTTCACTTTTATAAACATCACTTTTACTTTTTTTTGCTGTTTTCTATATAAAAAAAGGGTTTGGGCCAAACGAAACATTTTGACGCAATTAGTTTCAGTGATATTTTGAAAAGTTGCTATTATAAAATAACAACAACAAAAATAAACAACTGTGAAAGCATTCTTTTTTAATAATTTTATTTATTTCTTAACTACCTTTTTTAACTAGTTACTGTCAGATGAATGATGTATAGCAGCTTATCGTCATAACTATGATTAAATTGCTTGCTATATATGGAGAAATTATCAGCTATTTGTTTATTTGTAATTTACCATTTTAATTGTAAAGTTTCTATTAAATTTAAAGAAAGATTTTACTGTACTTTTCTCCAAGGTCGAATTTATGAAGTAAAAATAACGAAAATAATAATACTCAATGGGCATGAACGTAAAAATACGGTTTTATCGTAATTGTCTTTGTATTTTATTTTTATACGTTAAGCTGAAACAACTCACTCAAATTTCAATTAATTTGGCGAAAAGAAAGTGTTTTTCATTTATTTTATTTCATGTTATGTCGGTTCTTTTTATTCGTGATGTTATCGACTATAATGTTCGTGGGAATGAGGGAGTTTAAAGAAAATTTGTTTATTGTATTTTTGAAATTTTATTAATAATTAGTTAAACCCAATGGAATAAATTTTTTCTGTGTACTTTTGTCCAAAGTATGTTTTAGCAATTAAAATCAAATGAAATAATTCTCAAGAAACACAATAATAATACAAAAATGTGCATTTTTCTCGTAAATTTAATTATATATTGATTATTTTAAGCTGGAATTATTGATCCAGATTTCAATTTAGTAGTTGAAAAATCAACAGTGTTCATTTTTTAAAATATTTAATATTATTAAATTTTATATATTTCTTGATTTCATCCACCATAATATTCATCGAAATAAATGACATGTTAAATTACTCAATCTAATTTTCTTCTTTGCGCTATCCATACTGTCAAAAAAAGATTCAGCCCTTGATTTGTGTCAAAAAGCAAAGATCATCTTTGCAAAGGAGAAAAGTATCTCCGTAATTAAAAATATTGGGAATAAATATTTAGTCAAAATATACTTTCAAATATTTAGGTCAAATACATTTCCCTTTTTTAACTTATGTTTTCACATACTTATTACCTATTTATTTTTGCATATGTTATAGAGGTTTTTTTATTAATCCCCCTCTTTTTTAGTTAAATTCTTTTCTTAGATCTTTTGTTTTAAATATAAGAATTTTTTTTAATGCATCAGAAAATTATTTTACTCAATTTGATTTTTCTATTTGTTTAAACAGATAAAATAACGTTAGAAATACTTAACAACTTAGAAAATATTTATGTTATCATTGTTTATAGTTTAGCTATAAGTTAATTTAAAAAACTCTTAGTTATGGAAATTTATCATCTGTCTTTCATTTATAAAACAAGTGATCTGTCAGTTGAATCAATCGAACAACTAATATTTATGGGATTAGCGAAATTAAAATTCCGCTACTTAAAAGACCGCGAAGGCCGTTCTACTGATCCGAAGAGAAAAATATTTGGACAACAGGCACCTCGGAGGATGCGTGAGAGATTTTCGAAATTAAAAAATGGTTTAAAAAATCACTACAAGATGGCTCTACGAGTTATCGTGTGAAGAGAGGATAAATAGACATACTGAAACACTGAAGGACACGTGGCCTTACACAAAAAGGACAACAGCACAATTATAATATTGCACTTGCAATTTATTTCAACAAAATCACCTCCCGAAATGGCATTACAAAGAATGAAAATCCGTGCTTTAAAAAGTGTTCAATATGCAATCCATCATGTTCAGCAAAGCACTCCATTCTGAAAATCGCGCTTTCTACCACTGAACGGAGAGAGTCAACATGGATGTTCTGAATATGGTTGAGAATACTATTCTTGGAATCAGACACAGTTGTCAAAGTTTCCCGTAAACATTGTCTTTCAAAAATCCCCATAACCAGAAGTCGAAAGTCTTAAGATTGGGTGATCGTGGAGACAAGCTGTTGGAAAACATCGGTTGATCACACGGGCGCCTGTAAATGTCCGCCTCAATAACTTTTGGACTCGGTTTGCGATGTGCGGTGGGATTCCATCCTGCATAAATATGGTTTCTTGTAGGCAGACTCGTTGATAGAGAGAAGGATTGACGTAGGTCTGTAGCATGCCATGATACCGTTGCGCATAACAGAACAAGTGGTAAATCCTTGAGGTGTCACTTCGTCAAAAAATATGGCCCCATAATGAATTTCGCAGTGAACCCGCGCCATACGGTCACTTTCGTATATCATAAGGGTTTGGTGTGCACCTCGTGGGCGCATTCTCTCGTCCAGGTGCGACAATTGTGGGTATTCACCGATCCATTAAAATGAAAGTTGATTTCGTCCGTCCACAGAATGTCCAGGAATCATCGACCGCCATTCTCGCGAGAAATTGTAGCGCAAATGTTTTACGGGTGTCCGAGTCGTGCCCTTCCAATTTCTGTACCGTTTTAATCTTATACGGTTACAAGTTCATAAATCTACGGATGATATGTCAGATGATATGTCGGGCATATCAAGTGAACGTAAAATATTCGGTACACTGAGAGTTTCGTGAGGTTGTTCAGTGCTTGCTTTCACGACCGCTGTAGCAAAATCTTCTACGACGGCGGCGGTGGCTACCCTTTTACTTCCTCTTCCAGGCAAAATGCCTAGCTGTCCTGTTCGCTCGAATTCCACCATCATGTCTCTGAGAGCATGCTCCAGCATCGGTCCACGTTGTTGTTTCTTAAGACGGTGGAACTCTCTCACAGCTGTCGCTGCTTTATCACCGTTGCGGTAGTACAGTTTGTCTAGCAGTGCTATCTCTTCGGCATTCTGCAAGACTCATCTGATTGTGGCACGAACAACTTCTTCCTTTTATCATGCATGATATTTGCATATGTTGCTGCAATATTCAGACCCGCTGCGCCATTTGATAGCGATTTTTTAAACTAATTATTTTTATTTCGGAAATCTCGAGCGCATCCTCCGAAGTGTGTGTTTTCCAAATATTTTTTTCTCTTCGAACTAGTATAACGGCCTTCCATGGACTTTGAGTAAAGGAAGTTTAATTTGTTTAACCCTGTACATTACAAAGTATTGTAAATGTAAATTTATTACATGCAAATTATTCACTTGTTTTTTTTTTTTCTTTATAAATTCTGTTAATTTCAAATTAATTATAGAAAAAATATAAATCAACAGACGTAATAAACTACTTGTAAAAAATATATTTAATACTCGATCTTTATTGCTTAACCATTTTTACACCCAAATAATATTATATGAATAATTTATAACAACATACCATCCTTATGAATAAAATATAGGTTATTAGGAAAGAAAAATCAATCCTTTATTTATTTTTAATTTATAATTTTCTTTACAAATGACTAATCACATTGATATAAAACATTTGCCTGCATTAAAAAAAAAGATTAGCAATAAAATATAACAAAAACAATCATCTGTAATCTCCACGAACATAAAAAAAAATGGATTTTTATTGTAATTAATTTTGGTACATGTTTTGTTTTATCTTAGCACAAGAATCTCATATTGCAATTTAGTTATTAAGAAATGTTTCGTTGCCTTTTTCTATTTCATATTTCGATAAGCTTCTATTCTTCATTCTGTCCACTAAAATGTTCATCGAAACATTAGAATGAGGGAAAAATATCCTTTATCATAAGTGGTAACTCTGCGATTTTAGAAAAAAAAAATTATTTGTAGAAAAAAAGCGTTTGACGAAATAGTTTGAATCATATAAATAAATTAAATGTATTTTAAAAGATTTCTTGCAGATTTAATACTGAAAATTCTTTAATATATAACTTAAAATTTATTTAAAGTTTCCCATTTTAAAAGATTTTTTTTCCGAGTTTCGCTTTAATTAAAGTGGAAACAAATATTCATCCAATGAAATATTTTTTACAAAAAGGCTCACTTTTCCTAAAAATTAATATCGAAAGTATAATAACTCAGAAAGTTTTGTTATTAAAGTGAGAGTAACTCTCTAATATCCTTATCTTATGCTGGACAACATTTTCCTCTTTCTATGTTGAACGACAAAATCACGTAATTTCTAAATTTCATTTTTTAATATGCGTACATACATCCCGTTCTATATAAATGCTAGGGCTAACAGCTATTAATGCTTTATGCATTTTATGTAGTTGGTCTGTAGTTTAAGAGATAATTATTTTTGCTTATGTTTTGTATTACTCGATTTGTATTTTCATGATGCCTAGAGATTTCCAAACATCATCAATAAAAAAATATAAAAATAAAAAAAAATAAAAAATAAAATAAAAAAAAACATTACTTTAGTTGATATGTTGCTAATGAATGTAACGTATTTTTGAAATGACAACAAACAATGATCAACTCTCCATATATAACGGATAGCTTACATTGGAAAAAAAATCATGATATTCATAAAAAGTGGTGCAAAAAAATCCTATCATAATATTCTTAAAAAGTGGTGCAAAAAATCCTATCATAATATTCTTAAAAATGTTAAAAAAAAATTCTCTTTTTTTATAATTTCTTATAACGCGTTATATTGAGAAACATTTCTTATGATTCAAAATGTTTCCATATTTTTCATCCACTTTGACCCGTTAATTAATATTATGCAATTAAACTTACAAAATAAATCGTTATTTTTTGTTTAATAAATATATTTAATTTTTGACAATGAAACAAGTTAGCATCTTTTTTAATGTAGAACAGAAATTCAATAACAAACGCTAACTTTTTTCATCATCCAAAGAATTATTTTTTCAAAGCACATAGAAGGAAAATCCCCAAAACAAGATTCAAAACATATTGCTTTCTATGTCAAATAAATTATAAGATCACCTTTAAGAAAGCACTTGTTGAATAAGATACCTCAAAAGAAATTTAACTTAATTTTCGTGCGAAACGTAAAATAAAATATCTCTAGAGAAAATTGAACAATCGTAGGTTTCGTCTAGAAATATTTCATCTAACATTAAAATATTAACTGGTACATTTATAACACAAAAGAGATTATGAAATTTCATTAACTTTTAAAATAAAAGTTCTTATGTATGAGTAAACTTTAATTTTATGCTTGTAGATAAATGTTTTTTATTGTATTTAGTAATTTGACATTTAGTAATTATGTGGAATATTTTTGTTTAATTTTACTTGATTTTTTTTATTTATTATTCATGGTTATTTTAAATTGCTTGAGAATCGATTTAACAATATTTAGAAAATCTATTCAATGTAATGCTCTCAAGGAAATACCTCGGCTGGAAATCGTACGCATAGACTGCCATAGACTGGGGTCTACACCAAAACAATCCTACATGTCGGTCAAACTTTTAAGATAAATATGTTCCTTCTACTTGGCATTACTAGAACCAATGAATATTTTCCTGAAATTGAACAAATTTATCTGATATTGGCGAAAACATTCTCGCTACTTTAAAATTGAAAAATGAATGTTGTTTTTTTTTCTCTTTTAACATTCAAAAGTGATTTGATGAAAGTGAAATTTGATTACAAAAGTGACATTCGTGAAGCGTTAAGCTTTGTTCAACAATGTCTGTTTTTAGATTATGCGAATATTCAAATAATATAATTAATAATGTAAATAGAGCAGCAAATACATGAAAATATTATGAAATGCTAAATATTTTTTCTATGCCCGTTTTTATTAATATTTTGTTCTTTGATTTGTATACATTTGTATTATCCTTCATAAAAGTAAATCAGTAAATACGTGGTCTGAACAATAAAAATCCTTAAGAAAGAAAAACAACGTAGAAAGACACAAATATAAATTTGTATCAAACGCATACAGCTGTTTCGAAAGCTTTAATGTTTCATCATCAGTGCTTAAAATTAAAGATTAATTTAAAAGTCTGAATTAAAGGTGGGGACAGAGAGCCAGAAAGGCGTACCATAGACTTCGACTATCAACGGGGAAATACGTCCCACATTTAATCCAGAAAATTAATTTTATATTTTATTTTAAGCACTGATGATGAAACCTTAGAGGTTTCGAAACAGCTGTATGCGTTTTATATATATTTATATTTGTCTTTTTCAACGTTTTTCACTTTCTTAATATATTGGCACAAAGTACAACCCTTACCCCCTTTTAAATATAGAAAAGCTCCTTGAAATTTTTGAGTACGCAAGATTATTTTCATTTGGATGATTTATTCTCCCATTAGTAGAAGATTCGATGAAAGATACTGTTCATTTACTTAAGTAGTCAAGTAATAACTTGCTCATTATTTAGTGTTTTTAAGTGTTATATTCAAAAATTGTCAGTGGTTTTAGATATAACTGTCAAAAATAGTTAGAATATTTATTTTATATATTCGAAGCTTACGAGAAATTTAATTCATATTCATTAAATACATACAGTCGTTTATAGAATTTTTCGGTAATAGCAACATTGTCAGAGTGTTAAGTAAGAGATCTTTTTTTATAATAAAGCTTATTAAAAAAATTTAACTGTTCCTTAAATCTACATTATTCTCGTGTAATAAAACGTTGATAAAAATAAAAATTGGAGTTACTAAACTCCCCTTTTAAAGAACCTACCCTAGTAAAGAAGCGCCACTTGAAAGCTAATGTTAAAAATTAAACTATCTTTTGGCAAGCTGCCTCCCGTCATTGACTTTTGGGAGTTTATAACTGCGCAGACAGCAGACACGAAAAACCAGCGTGATGCTACGTGCATATATATATATATATATATATAATTTATTTCAAAATTAATGAAAAATTACCGCATGAATGGCGCTATAGCAGCACATATCAAATGCAATAAAAAATACTTCACCATTTCTTTTTGGAGTTATGGTGTTTTGGCATTTTGAAATGGTGAAGTATATATATATATATTCAAGGCTGGAGTAGCGCAGTTGAAGTTTGATCCAACAGAGCGAAAAATGTCCAGACCAGGGATCGAACCTGGATACTTGGCGTGCCGTGCCTTACCTGTTACGCTATCCGGACCGATACCTGGCTGACATAATTCACACTTATTAGTTGGACTTGGCTGCGAACTGCAGCGCTAGTTTCATTCATCCGAGCTATAACTATAGCATTTACATAATGAAACTACTTTAACACGGAAACTCCTGTATACCATGTAATTAGGTCATAATAAAGCGAAAGAATATTTTTTCCAACTGGATTAAATCATATTCAAGGCTGGAGTAGCGCAGTTGAAGTTTATTCCAACAGAGAGAATATATATATATATATATATATATATTACTATATCTGAGTTGGCGGTCTAACAAGGAAGTTTGTACTTTATTCCAATTTAAGTTACATTTAATTATGCATTACATTCATTTTCAAAACCGATTCCGAAATAGAATATATCCTGAGGAGAAAAAAAAATTAAACCAAAATCGAAAAAATACAAAAGTATTTGTTTACATCGACCTTATATTTCATATGCAAAAAAATAATCATTTAAAAATATTAAAATAAAAAAGATAAATTAAAAAATTACACATTGTACAACGTCTAATTTTAGGTTACGAGTGTTTTCTCGATACTAGCGTGGACTTTTAAACAAAAACATAATTCGTTAAAATGGCGCAGTAGGTGTGAACAACGTGTTCTCGAAAATCATTTGAGCGGAGAAATAGTTTAACAGCAGTTTTGATGTGCTTGCCACACAAAGACACTTCCAAACTAACGTTAAACCAATGGTTCTGAACAACACTTCTAAAATTTCTCATTTTTTTCGCTTTTTTTAAGCTTTTTTTTTTTTTTTTTTTTTTTTTTTTTTTTTTGAAGAAGTGGATGTATGGTATTGTATCTAATCGTGCATTTTTTAAATTTTTGATTTTGGTATAAGTAATTTTATGAGGATATTCTTACTTCGTAATAGAGATTGATCTCATTAAAAAACAAACAAAAAAAATCAAACAAAAAAATAAATAAATAAATCCGTAACGAATATCGGAAAAACAAATAAAATATCCGTTAAGAAACAGACCTTAGCTTTTCTGTGCAAATAATAAAAATATCAAAAATAGAACAGTGCAAACAAGAAACTTAAATTAATGCTGTAATTGGTTTAATATTAACTTGCGATTGCCTTTAAATAACTTGTGTAGGTGCGTTTAATATATGAAATATTACATTTTTCTTTTGTAAAATAAATTTGGAATACAGTAGTTTTGTTTGAATTAGAAATTAAAGAAAAATTGCAACATCACATATTTCCAGAACTATTTCTTAAAAATATTTTATGACTATGCAATTTCAACCAGATATTTGTGTTAGTAAATTTCTTTTGAGAAAAGTGTTATGTTTTACACACGATCTAATGTGATGATTGTACCAATTGATGCATTGTACCAATTTAGGTCTCGTATATAAATTATGTCTCGTAATCTAAATTATGTAGTAAAATTAAAAGACAAATAACATAAGCGAAAGTTAATATTAGAAACTGAGAACGACAATTCAATTATCACTACAAAGTACTTTTTATTTCAGTCCAAGTCAAAAATGAAAACATACATATCAGCGGTATAAATCTAAAAATCTATTTTAACCAATAATGAAACATAACAAATTTGTAACCTAGTCAACGTGCTTTTTGAGAAAATTGTGAAAATCACGATACATTTTCAAAATGAAAAAAATAATTTTTTAAGCAAGATTGGTACAAAACACGCACTTTATATTTTGTTAATGTACAGTCGTGGGGAAAAAAAGGTAGCACCCAATACTAACTCTGCAAAAAATATCGTAGAAGAAAGTTACTGGTACCACACAATTGGTAATAAAGTCTACTTTTAAATGATGTGTATAAAATTCACTTTGGGGGTCATATACATATTAAAACGAACTATAACTTTGCTTTTTTCAGTAGCAGTGCACAATTTTGACAGCATAAATTAACTGTACACTATTCAATTAGCCTAAAAAAAATTTTTATGCAATTCGTACGATAATTTTTCGAGAAATTCATTATTTTAAAACGAAGGTATTTTAGGGGTTGTATCCAAATTGAAGTTCGGTACTCGATTGTTGACAGAGAATGCTCCCTTCTTGATCAAAGCATCTTAAGCGCCACTCAAGCAATCATTGAAGACTGCTAGATTACAGGATAGCATAAGAATTTTCAAAATATCTAGTTACATCTATAATGGACGCCCCCTTAAACCATCATTTTGCCGTTTTTTAAGCATAATTTGAAAACTACTTGGAAGAAAAATGTGAAATTTTGGATTTCCATAAAGCACGACTTAATAAATCTATATCCATCAAATAAATTCTAGGTTGCAATTCATATTTTTTTTCGAATATTAATTTCATAATTCATAATTCATATCATAAAATTGTAAAAATTGCAAATTCAACGTATTGATGTTTAGGTAGTTTAGTATTATTGCTACACAGAATATCAGCACATAAAAATATGAAAATGTAATTTAACATTAGAAGCACTAAATTTTGAATGCTTATAATTCAAAAACTTATCCTTCAAATGACTTGAAATTTGATGTATAGGCATAGTTTGAACCAAAGATTTGAAATGTCTTGTTAAAATTGGCTATTGCCATTGAAAAAAATGAAGTTTGGGTTCGTTTTAATATGAAGATGGTCCCCTAAGCAAATTTTATATACAACATTTAAAAGTAGACTTTATTTCCAGCCATTTGGTACCAGACACTTTCTTCTACGTTAATTTGTGAGAAGTTAGTAGTGGCTGTTTATTTTTTTTCAGGACTGTATTTAACAATATATAAAGTTATGCAGAATGTCACTGTACGGCTCTCTAGGAAATTTTATCATTTTATCTCATCCTATGCATCAATATTCGTTCTTCGGATATGTTTTATTGATTATACATATGCTGTAGTTGTCTTTCCTGTGGGAAAATTTATATTGAGAATCCGGAGGATATGTAGATCGAAATTACCATTTAGATTCTCCATAGAAGATCCCGTAGTTTATATTTTCTACAATGCCTTCTAATTTAACTTCTTTCTTCATTTATTTTCATCTTTCGTAAGTCCTTTAAATGTACAGAAAAGTCTTAAAACTTATCCACAGGACATCTATAGGATTTTTTTTTTTTTTTTTTTTTTTTTTTTTGAAAACCAGGCTGTAGTTAATGACTGTCGAGACATTATCAGCATTTCAGAAAATAATAATTATTCTAAATAACATATATTATTGGATATTTGTAAATTTTTATAATGCAAGTGAGTTATTTGGGATTTAGAACAAAGAAAAAATAATCTGTTGGATATATATGTCGAAATTTTGAATTATGTTTAATATATGATAAGGAAAGCAGGATATAGTGACTTAAAATTACATACTTTAATTTTGAAAAAAATTATAAAATGTCCATTTGTTTTTTCTATTGATTTTCTTATGATTAATTTACCCACCGTTTCATATTAGAAAGATTTTTTTGAAGATTCATATATGTATATCCACAACGCGCATGCACAATCATGTATGTATACATGTACACATATTTATAGATATTTAAATGTTTGAAAAATGATACGTTTCACATTTTCATTGTAATCAAAAAATATCAAATGATGACTCAGTAAATGTGATTTAAGTTTAAGAAAATTGCGTGAAATAAGTGTAAGATTAAAAGATAAAAAAGATTAAAGGATATTACTACATGCTTTTAAGAACTGCATTGCCTTTCGACTTTTATTTCAATGCTGAACTTGATAAATGATTGAACTTTTTCCTTTAATCTCTTACTCTTTGTTCTTTGAGTCTTATTACATAATCTTTCCTTTTTTTCTTACTCGTAGGAAACTAAATATTTTCCCGAAAAGTTGTAAAAAACACAACAAATCTTTTTGATTCTTATCGAGTATCAGGTTGAAAAGATTAATTAGATCGAAATCACTGAAACATTATCTAATTGGAAATCTTTAAAGAAATTTATCTCAATATCTGCTTTAGTATTCTTAACGTGGATCTTCAGTATTTTCAAGTAAAGTTTTTATCAGAAATTATTTTGAAGTTAATTTTATATGTAATTATAACATTTCATTGGAAAATAATTTCTGAAAGTTTAAAATTTTCATTTTATCATTTTTCCCATTAGAGAAAAAAAAAAAAAAATCTGCATTATTAACTCAAAACATGTCAAACTGAAAAAATATCTACCTTAAATCTTAAGCAGAGTTTTACGTAATAGGCTTGTTTAGTTAACTGGAAAATTAGAGTTTTTCAATCTGAAGAATATGGAATACGCAGATTCCGATTTTGCGTGTATGACTTACGGTTACGCATAGCCAATTGGTGTACTTTTCTCAAACATATGAATTTAAGTTTTTTATAGCTTGTTAAAAACCCCCTTTATTTCTGTTTGACTTGGCGAAAATTAATCACCGCCAAGGATTATGGTAACCCTATTTTTTACTTTACTATTTTTCAGTTTGTTTAAAAAGGTAGATGTAATTTAAATTCTGAAGCGAGCGATCTCCGCTATATGAGATCTGAACCAGGACTGCCTGGTGATAATAAATATATTAATATTCAGTTTTTCGAGGTTTTAATTATTTGAGTGCTGATTTACTTCCAATGAGTAAAATTCGTTCTGTTGATTTATCATGAATAGATAAAATTGTTCCGCATATCATTTATTTGAATTGACGTGAAATATTTCTGATTCGAAGTTCTTTTTATTCGACTGTGTTCTGTGAAATCCCTCATAGCTTAATCTTCACCTTTAATGCTACCATTTCTAAAGATTTGTTTTAACAAGTTTTTAATAGTTTCATTGCTAATTTTTTGAATTTATGTGTGAATTCCTCTTGCCCCTATTCAAACGTTAAGCTATGTAAACTAGATCAAAGGCTATTTTTTCTTCGCTTGAATGTACACTATATGGCAATTAAGTTCGGACACATTCAATTTTAGAAATTTTGTCGAATGTTTAAAGATATATTTGTCAGATTTTTCTGGAAATTCAGGATTATGAAGACTATGTTCTACTTTTTATTTATCAATGGCGGTTTGATCAGAAGGACATTTAGGGAGCCAACAGGAAATCTAACAAAATAATAATGCTTACAATCACCCTGTAAAATAAAAAGCATGGAACAAGCTATCGATATAGCTTACGAATATATGGATATTGTACATTATATATATTCATTTGTGCAATAATAGTACGTATATTCATGGAGAAAGTAAAGTTACGTTAATCGTTTAAAGTAAAAGTTTTTTGTTTGCATCATGCAGAGTTTTTTACAAAATTAATCGCCAGTTTCAAAAAATTTCGCAGAATGCAGTGGAAATAATATGGTGTAATTGGAACGTAAATATATTAAATATCTGATGAAATATGAGCAGTTGAATGAAATAAATTTTATCTGCGCATTCGCACATAAAATTTTAATCATGATCTGATAGTCAACTCTATCGAACAACACATTAAAAAAAGCCAGTCAAATATCGTAAAAGACATCAGCAATTGACTGAGCTGATATTTAGTTGTTCTCTAAAAACTGCTAAATGATTAGGGGGTTCCCATAAATTATCGTTTTTAACTCTTACTTTTTTCATTTTTTATGGATGCTTTAGTTGTTCTTGGAAAATCTCCAAAACGAGACTGTTCCAAGAAAAAAAGAAGTATCAAAATCTAAGCATTTATTCTAAATCTACTCGTTGACATTCATTAAGTACAAACTCCTGTGTGGCAAGCCAGACAATACAAAATTACAACAAGTCGAACATATTCTGCCTAATCCTGGACTTCCAGAAATATCCGAGAAATATATCTTTGCATTTTAGACAAAATGCCTAAAATTGAGAGTGTCCGATCATTAATGGTCATATAGTGTATTCAATGCCATCAGCTATATGAAATGTGATTAAGAAGCTGTTTCTTATAAATACTTTGTGACTTTAGTGACATACTATAGTATTAAATACTATACTGAAAATAGTAATTTATACTAGTGTTCTCTGTTAAACGTTTATACGAGAATACTTATAATACGAATTATACGGGGTACGGATTTCAGATACGTATACTATGCAGTATGGTTACGGCGGTTATACGTATTATTCAAAACAGCATATACGGTACATCGCATTTACGGATCTTACCCAAGCGGTTAAACGTATAAACGTCTAAGCGTTTTTCGACAAGGCATGCAAATAGATGTTTTAATGCTTGTCTGCGAATTAAGAAACATTGAGAAATATCCTCTAAAGTCCTGCATATAGAGTAGTTTACCGGGGCCATCGAGATTCTTTGTTCAAAGAAGCGCGATGGCCCGAGATTTACCTACCTTCTGGTTGTTGTGCAGGTACTTAAAAATTCTGAATAATTTTCCTCTGTTTAGATTTTGGTTGTTTTCCCTAAAATCTGTGTTATTAATCATACCTATCGCAGATCTGTAGCACAGCACGTAGCTTTTTTTTTATTTATGGCATTGGCACTTCGCACGAAACATTATTTTTGCATGCGGCAGAGACCAGACTTAAATTTACATTATAATTTCTAGTGACATTGATCTGTCCGACTCCGCAGCTGCAAAGTCTCGTTCATAACAGGCACAACCAACATATACATATCCGTATCCTTCCAAAACATGGCTTTCTTAATAGGCATATATGACCATGTTTACTCCGACAAGCAGTTCGTGAACAGAACCAATACCACACTTTTTTTTAAACCATTATGAAAACATAATTAAAACAACTATAATGGCTAGTTTGAGCAATTATTATTTATTTATTAAACAATTTAAACTCTTCCAGAAATTTCATATAACATTTTATCACTTAATTTAATGAGAATTAGAAGAAAATAAATGAATTAAAATATTTAAAGAGGAAAATAACAAGCTCGTATGTATGAAACATAATATCATAGCTGCCAACATCTTATGGTTTTTTGTACTACAAAAATTTTACAGAAACTTTTATTTTTTTTTAAATCGCGGCAATCTGCCGATAAAATAAGGCAAAATTTTCTATTAAATTTTGTAGTACAAAAAATCGGAAGAGTTGGCAGCTATGTAATATGCAGATTTCTACGCTAACGCCACCGATTTCCAGATTATTCTCCATTCAGTGACATAAGATTGATGAGGTCCATTGTTAATAAAAGTATATACGATACTTGAAATATACGTATACTTTAAATGTACGTATGCTTAAATATACGTTTAACTGATGTACCCTTATACGTATCCAGATACGTTTAAACGCATGATTTAAGGTATTCGTATTTCAAAGTAACGTATTATACGTATATACGTATATCGTTTAAGCGTATCAATGAAATACGTATCGCATCGGGAGCACTAATTTATACAAAAATTTATATTATAAAGTACAAAAGTATCCGTAAATAAATTCAACGTCTTAATTATGTTATTGTTGATTAAAAATACACCAAATTGTAGAACATCGATAAGAACAAATCTATGTGCTATTAAATAAAATTTTTACCAAGAATGTAACTCATGTGGATTTTTTTTGTAAATTGCTAACAAATATTCAAGTACGCGTTTTCTTTTATGTCTAAAATGTTACTCAATAACATACTTTTCTTTAACACAAATAATTGAAATTAACATTTCCTGTAACATAAAAAAAATATATATAATTAAGGAAATGTGGCAGAGTTACCAAACTATTACCGCGACAATGTATGACTTTATTTAACGATTAAATACTTTGTGTAATTTTTCATAAAGATAAATTCCAGTAAACTTAAAAGTCTGGGTGGTTTGAAATACTCATGTTCTTTTTTTAGTATTAGGTGTAGTTGAGATACTCCTTAATTACATGTAAATTTGTGTTTATGTAATTTAATAAAGTTAGGTTTGTGTAATTTTAAATTCTGTCATTGAAAGCTCGAAAACCTTTATGACCTTAAGAATATTTACATAAATAATAAATTGAAGAAAATAATAATAATAAGTTGAAATAAGTTGTGATAATAATAAGTGTAGAGAAAAAAAAAAGCAGACAAATTCTTCAAAAAATCCTTCTAATTTTGAAACAAATCAACATTACAGCGATGATATCTAAAAACTTATATTTTAATATATTTTAAATCAATGCAAGTATTTTTTATACGGCAAACGTTTTACAGTACCAAACATGCTTCTCAAACTGCGATTAGTCTGAATATTTTCGATTCCAGTAGCATAAAGAAGTTTTAATAATTCAATTGATCTGAATTTTTTCTAAAATTAGATATTGATGATTCGACATTATTTTCCGGAGTTTTATCAGAAGACAAACGTATAATAATTTAATAATTCAGTAGTAATGGATTCCACTAAAACGAATCCTTACAAATTTTGTATTTTAGAAGATATTTTTAGAAAATTTCTTTAAAATGAAATATAATATTTAATTAGATTTATAATTTAACTATCTTATAACTATGTTAGGAAATCGTGTTAACGTAAAATATGTTGTAAATTAAATGATATAAATCGTTATAGGTGTGTTTGTGATATATTATAAATTATCAAAATTCAGTATTATCTGTGTATATTAAAAGTAAACTTTTTGCTCTCTGCATGTTTTATATGAAGCTAGGTGATTTAAAAAAAATCTTCAAATAAAATAAATGTGCGTGTTGTAGAAAACAATGCATATTTAATAAGCATTCGAAACAAATAATAATAAAAAAACTGTTTAAAAACTTGTAATACGCTTCTGGGGCATTATCAAAAACGTTCCATTTTTAGGAATAAAAATCTGGTGAAATTAACCTTCTAAAATAACATTTTAATCTGATAGACGAATGCCTTAATGATTCAAAATAAAGAAAAATGATCAGCAGCGAAATTTTTTTTTATTTAACTGAAGTTTAAGTTAAACTTGCGAGTTTAATTTTGCTTACCTTTTTACCCCTATAACTTTTTATTTTCTTCTAAATTTTTATTTATAATGAATTCCCATAGTACTCACAGAACATTCAAATAAGAAATAATAACAATGTAGTACTTTTAATACAGAATTTTTCCATAACATTGTCTTAATCGGTGTTAAAGATGGAACGGTAAGGTAAAAAAACGGGATGGTATTGGAAAAAAGGGACGAAAGGGTAAAAATAGGGACGGTAAGGATGGAACGGTAAGGAAAATTACCACTATTTTTAAGAAAATCATTTTAAGACTAAGTGATAGCTACAATGATCATTGATTTTTAGAAACAGTTGTTAACATTGGATTAAATCATTATTATTTTTTTTAAATTTACCTCGAAAAGTGCAGGAATAAAACTTGAGGATGGTGAGACTACAAATGAAGCCATGATGCTTGAAATTGATATTTAAATGCTGATTTAAATTTTATAGTAAACTTCCTGCCAAAGCCTTTTAGACATTATTTCTCTAGCATACTTCTGAATGAGAAAAAACTTGAAAAAAATTCTGTGGCTGCATCGGAAATGATTTTCTGTATATTTTTAGAAGAGGGATGGTAAGGAATTTAAAACCCAGGGACAGAGTTTAAAAAATAATAACAACCCTAAAAATATGTGCAGGTTAATTTTTAGCTACATATTTATATAAAACAATAGTTCCAGTTTCAGAAAAAAATTACATCGAATTATTTTTATTGAAACAATTTTATCCAGACAGCTCCAAACTTAAAAATCAGCATGAGGGACAGGGGACGGTATAGGAGTTTTCCAGGTGTTTGGATCCCCAACATTGGGATGTTCCCCAGTATATTAAAAAAAAAAACCACGAAAAAGTGTATTAAAATAAAAATTATTATTCAGGGACATGAAAGTCAAAAGATTGTGAGAATTTCCCATATATAAATATATATATATATATATATATATAACTGTAAAGTCAAATTAATTTTTGTTCTAAAATTTTAAAGAATGAAACATACAATTAAAGTGTTCTTATATATCGTTCAAGCATTATATATATATACTAGCTGACCCGCCCGGCGTTGCCCGGGTCCGTGGTGATATTTAAAAATTATCCTTAAATTTATATGATTTCATACCTTTAACTCGATTTTGACTGAAATACGTACCCACTCACTGTGTGGAAAAGGGGGAGAAGCTGTTAATTGTTGAGATTTGCTATGTAAATTTTTGGAAAATTGTATGCGACAGTCATGAACAAATTAAAATTTTAAAACACCCTGTACTGATGAAAAAATGAGTTAAGAGGAGAGGAGCGAGTGCTTAGTAATGTACAGGTCAAAAGCTTTAAAACGATATATCACATGAAAAAATCCATTTCCACATCCCCTTGGGGGAATGGCCCCTAATACTCTCGGATCAGAAATAGACTCCACCAATTGAGGGGCCGTAAGGAGTTTCACCTTCGGTCAAGCCTTCAAATGAGGTCGAATCTTGCTGTAACTAATTCGCAGTAGCGTCAGAAAATTGACACCTCGGGAGGTCATTTAAAAAAGAAAGAAATATTTTTGAAAAGAGGTACATAATTTACACACAAAAAAGTTTGAAGGACTCAAAACACACATTTTTTTTTTCATTTTAAAAAGTTAGTGAACTATTTTAATACATTTTATAATTTCTTTCTCTCTTGAACACTTCCCAACAAAGTTGAAAGTGTTTATGCATTCAGTTTGTCTTTCCGTCTGTGCACGCTCCAACTCTGGTAAATATACTCGGATTTTTATGCAATTGATAACGGTTATTTAGGATCACCAAAGCATGTTTTGTGTTGTATATGAAGTATGTAGGATTAATAGTTCATTTACAGGGGCAGTCAAAAATATTCCATTACAATATGGTATATGGGGGGGGGGAGGGGAAATTGTTTGCAGAGTATTTTAATGACATTGCGCTATTTCAGATGTATTGAAACTTATATAAATCACTGAATTTCACTACGATCATGTTAGAACAATGCATTCATAGCATTTTTTATTCATTTGCAGGCACACAAAATAAATAGGTTACAGTACTGTCTTTGAGTAATAATTGCTGAAGTGTACGTTTTAAAATTCGGTATGCCCTTTTAAATTTAACTAATTTTTTTCATGTTACTCATATATAAATTCTATACCTCATATACAGGGGCTGCACAAAAGTATTCACGTACCATTCTCCTTATTAGAGGAACTTGCTGAAGGGGAATTTTGAACTGAAGTATGTGTATTTCTTAAGTGAACTAAATTTTGGCATGCATCTAGTTAATAGATAAAATCTCTATATCATATACAGGGCTGCTGAAAAAAATTCAGATAATTTTCCGATTGTGGATGGAAACAGCTGAAATTGGGTTTTGAAATGTGTTATGTGTTTGAATAAGACGCAATATTTTAATTTTTCAAACGGTGCAGTTTGTTTACATTATTCTGAATGTGTTGGAGTTTTATAATCTATGCTTGATGCATTTTTTCTGTGGTTTTTTTTTTTGTCTGACTTGTTATGGTCACTACAATCTAAATTCTTTAAAGGAAAGGGGGGGGGGGGACTTCCCTGTAGCCCACCCAAATAGTACCACTCTAACAACATACACACTTTTTTTTACTGTCACAGAATGAAAAAGGTCTAGAGTTAAAAACAGAAGCATATTCAATGATGAATTAAACTGTTTATTTACCATGATGAGAAAAGTAGTAAAGAAAAAGAAAAGTGCCCAGTTAAAATAATGTCATTGACCTCACAGGCTATTCACGCTTATTGTACAATATACTCTTATTTCAAAGAATAATGCCCTTGAAAAATAAATTAAGGGGGACAACCCCACCCCCTTTATACTTAACTAATGAACCTCAAAATCTAATCAGGGAAGCGCCTTATCAAAATAAACCTATATACCAAATTTAAGCAAATCGGATAAGTTTGCATGAAAAACCCACTTAGCTAAATTAAGGGGTATTAGCTTCTTTGTTCCCCCCTTTATACTTAACCAATCAACCTCCAAATCTAACCAGTGAAACACCTTATCAGAATAAACCAGTATACAAAATTTAAAGCAAATCGGGTAATTCTGCATGATAAACCCATTGATCTAAATTAAGAGGGGTAACCCCCCCCCCCCCCATAACCAATGAACCTCCAAAACTAATCAATGAAGCACTTTATCAGAATGAACCTAGAAAAAAATCGAATAATTCTGCATGTAAAATCCATTTATATAAATTAATTTGGTGGATTAGCCCCCCCCCCTCCCTTTATACTTAACCAATGAAACCCAAAAAGTAATCAGGGGAGCACTTTATCAGAATGAACCTAGAAAAAAGATTTGAAGCAAAGCGGATAATTCTGCATCACAAACGCATTTATTTAAATTAATGGGGGAGGGTTAGCCCCTCCCCACCACCCTTTATACTTAACCAATGAACCTCCAAATCTAATCAGGGAAGCGGCTTATGAAAAAAAAACGGTATATAAAATTTGAAGCAAATCGGGTAATTTTGCATGATAAACCCATTGATCTAAATTAAGGGGGTTAACCCCCCTCCCCTTGGTCCTCCCTTTATACTTAAACAATGAGCCCCCAAAACTTATCAGGGAAGTGCGGTATCAGAATGAACCAAGAAATAAATTAGAAGAAAATCGAAAAATTCTGCATGTAAAATCCATTTATATAAATTAATTTGGTAGATAAGCCCCCCTCCCTCTCTTTATACTTAACCAATGAAACCCAAAAAGTAATCAGGAAAGTACCTTATCAGAATGAACCAAGAAAAAAGATTTGAAGCAAATCAGATAATTCTGCATCAAAAACGCATTTATTTAAATTAATGGGGGAGGGTTAGCCCCTTCCCCCCACCCTTTATACTTAACCAATGAACCTCCAAATCTAATCAGGGAAGCGGCTTATGAAAAAAAAAACCGGTATACAAAATTTGAAGCAAATCTGTTAATTTTGCATGATAAACCCATTGATCTAAATTAAGGGGATTAACCCACCTCCCCTCGTTCCTCCCTTTATACTTAACCAATGAGCCCTCAAAACCAATCAGGGAAGTGCCTTATCAGAGCGAACCTAGAAAAAAATTTGAAGAAAATCGAATAATTCTGCATGCAAAATCCATTTATCTAAATGAATGGGGGGGAGAGAATAACCCCTGCCCCCCTCACTTGATACTCAACCAATGAACCCCAAAAACGAATCAGGGAAGCATCTTATCAGAATGAATCTCGAAAAAAAAAATTGAAGCAAATCAGATAATTTTGCATGAAAAACGCATTTATCTAAATTAATGGGGGAGTATTAGACCCTTTAAACTTAACCTATGAACCTCCAAATCTAATCATGGAAGCGCCTTATCAAAATAAACCGGTATATACAAAATTTGAAGCAAATTGGGTAATTCTGCATGATAAAGCCATTGATCTAAATTAAGGGAATTAACCCCTCGTTCCCCCCTATATACTTAACCAATGAACACCCAAAACTAATCAGGGTAGCGCCTTATCAGAATGAAGCTAGAAACAAAATGTGAAGCAAATCGGATAATTCTGCTTGAAAAAAACCATTCATATAAATTCAGGGGGGGGAGGTGGATTAGCCCCGTTCCCCCCTTTTTATACTAAACCAATGGACCTCAAAAGCTAATCAGGGAAGCACCTTATCAGAATGAACCTAGAAAAAATTTTTGAAGCAAATCGGATATTTCTATCAAAAGTTACATATGTACATACAGAACCTGCGGACACATTAGATCTCAGGCTTTGATAGCCAGTGAGCTAAACAAATAATAAAAAAAAAAATGGAGGGGGGGGGGAAATATATGAGAAATAATGTGCAATTTCATTCCTTTTTCACTTTTAGATTATAATAAAATTCGTTTAACATAAATGTTGACATTGATATAGTGGATGGAGAAGGATTATTAAAGTATTATTCAACTCATCATTTAAGTATTTTTAATTAATTACAAAATAATAATAATTTAAAACTAAAATATTTCAATATATGAAAATTAATTTTTGATCAAAAGAATGCAAAAAAATATAAGATATAATTTGGACTTTAACCATGACTTTTTTTTTTCAGACATAATAGTGAATCATTTTCATTAAGATTTGCTTAAATCACATCCTGCTAAATCAATTTAACACCAGCTTGCCATGTTTTTCTTAAATCGGAAAGCACTGAAGCTTGCAATGTTTTCTTAAATCGGATCCTGCTAAATCGATTTAACACCAGCTCGCCATGCATGCAGAAGCTGCATCAATATAAATAAATCAGTTTTCCAATGTTAGCTCTGAATCGGTATTTTGATTTAAATCGATTTAAAGCCAAAAGATAAATAAATTTTTCTGATGTTATCTTTAAATCGATATAAGACTGATGGTTAAATCGGATTTTTGATGTTTGTTTTAAATTGCGATGTAAGGCTAAAAGGACAATGGCTAAATCGTAATTCAAGACATTAGCTAAATCGCGACTTTCGATGTTAGTTTAAATCGATTTAAGACCAATAGTTAAATCGGATTTTCCGATGTAAGCTGTAAATCAATTTAAGACCTAGGCCTACGTAACGGTAACTTAACCTAACCATAACCTAACTATCCTAGCCGTGCATATGCTTCGAAGTACTTTCCACTGCCACCTGGCACAATGTTTTATACGAATATCTGACACAGGTCACCACCGCCTGCAGCCGGGTATAGCAGGCATGCTATGCACACTTTGCAATATCTTTTAGTTTCACTTTCCACCACCAGGATGCACACTCTCTCATAAACAAACCTATATACAAATGAAACTCAAATTTTCAACCTATCCATAGATATATTACTCGATGGGGTGGTGACACAAATAAGAATTTAAGAAATTTGCTGAAATTTCTATTCGGAAATAATGGTAACCATCACTCAATTAAGACCCCAATTTCACCTATAAGAACCTCGGACAGGGCTCACTGCTGCATGCATCACCGTATACTGAAATTTTTGTCTTGTGTAGATGCTGTCACTGAAAAGTGCACTTCGCAGCTGGATTTTAAAATTTCAATGTAGATTTTTTTTATTATTATTAAAATGTGCATATGGCATTGTGACGGCAATGAAGCAGCCAGCCAATGAGAGCAGGCGGTAAAAAATATATCTAGCGACCGCACTTCATAGCTTAGGGGTAAAGATAAATTGCACTATTTATGTCTCATCAGCTTTATTTTAAAGAAAAATACACTTTTGCACATTTCTTTCTATAAGATTTAATGTTATTTGCATTAATTGTGATATTTCACAATGTTTTTTTACTTTTTATGCAAAATATATAAATCACATAAGTTAGTAACAGTTGTATTCGTTCTTCGTGTTAATGGCGATTTATATATGCATAGTCGCCCAAGAATGGAATGTGTTTCTTGAACTTTACTTTCTATGAAGTAAATAATTTCCGTTCTTGGGCGATTAAGAGTCCATTCATGAGCGATTCTTATGAAACTCGTAATATATTACAAAATGTTCATTGTATAAGTATTTAGCGCACTGAGAATTTTCCATTCAGTGCTTTACCTTTTGTTAATCTTTTCTCATCTTAATGAAAACACATGCTCTATTCTTTAGTGACTAAAAATATTCTTAAATGAAATAAAATGAGTTCAATAACAAATCTGAAAGAAAACAAACCGTAGACCTCACTGACAGAATTTTCCATCCAGTTCTACAATTTCTCGTATGTTACATATCATAATTTTGATAAGAAAGGAAAGCATTCAGTAAAGCAAATAAATATGTTTTCATTGGGATTTCTTACGAAGCTCATAATATATGGGTAAGTCTATGTGGCGAAAAAATATTAACAAAAAGAAAACCCAAATAACCTCATTCATTTTCCCTGAAGTCAAAAGTTGTTGAGTTTTATTTCCCCATTCTTGGGCGATGACAACTTGACAACATGGCATAGAATTAGAGTCCTGCATTGGGTCGGGTTACCCACTTTTACCCGAACCCGACCTGCAGTTCGGGTCGGGTCTATATTTTCCCGTTGCGAATCTGGTTCGGGTTGGCTTTCATTGTTTCAGTTTGGGTTGGCTTTTTGACGTTTACAGTTCGGATTCGGGTTGACTCGATTTTTTAAAGAATGTCCAAACTATTTTTTCACATTAAAATTCTATAAAAACCGCAGATCAAAGTTTCACAAAAACAAAATGCGTGCCTGTCAGTTTTGTATAGTCTTAGAATTCGTTTCTGGAAATTAATATAAACATACTTTCTCAATTACTGATTCGATAATGATTATAATGAATCCAGTAAAAAACCTATAGATGGCCCGAAAGAATTCTTGTAATGCGAACTCGACCTGCAGAAAGAAAATTAGATTCATTCCAAGCCGAAAAAACAAAATTCAGGATAACCCGATTCGATGTTTGACTCTATACAATGATCCCAACATGCTCAGAGGTTTTACTATATTTGAATGTTAAAGAATATAGATTTGTTCATTCTTCTATGTAAAACATAAAAATTGTATTAGAGATACAATCGTAGATTATTTTTCATAGTGGCATTAAAACATAATTTACTTTTTTTGCATTGTGGGTTCAGGACGGGTTGATGGAAATTATTTTTGCGGGTTTCGGATCGGGTTTCCGAAAATTACTTTTGGGGGTTTGGGTCGGGTTGCAGGTTGACTTAAAATGGAATTTGTGGGTTCGGGTCGGGTTGTACCCGAACCGCGCAGGACTCTAATATACATCTTATACCAGACTGCATGTCCGTTCTTGGGAAAAGATGTATATTGTCATGAAACCATTTTAATTTGCAAAAATGAAGTCAATAAAATCACCATTTTGTGACAAATTGAGTTTCATAAGAATCGCCCAAGAATGGGCATGCAAATCTGGTATTTTCGCTTCATTGAATTGGGCCTAAACTTTGAACTCATATGCTTGGCACTATGAAAACATTCAATAAAGTGCAAGATATAGGTTTTTGGTAGGATTACTTACCAAACTCATAACATATGGTGTTTTGTATATGAAATAAACTAATTTCAATAACAAATCTTAATTAAAACATACATCTCATACTACATTCACAGGATTTTGCATTCAGTTGTACAATTTATAGCATGTTATCATTTCACCGTTCCTGGGTGTCTAAAAATATAGTCAATATTAACAGGAAGAAAGATAACTACAATAAATAACAGTACTCAAAAATTTCGTTCATTGAATTACGCCTAAACTTTAAACTGATATGCCTGGCACTATGAAAACATTCAATAAAGTGTAACATATGTAGAAAAGATTTTAACAAAAGGAAAAGAACTGAATTTAAAATCCTGAAGGCGTGAAATACTTATATGATGAAATTATATGGTGATATATTATGAGTTTCATAAGAATCGAACATTAACTTCACTTTTAATTGCCCAAGAACAGAAACTATTTACTTGATAGAAAGTAAAGTTCAAGAAACACATTTCATTCTTTCGCGACTACGCCATTAACACAAAGAATAAATACAATTTAAACTAACTTACGTGAATTGTATACCTTGCAAAATAAGTAAAAAACGCTTCGAAATATCACAATTAATGTAAATAATATTAAATCTTATAGGAAGACAAACGCAAAAGTATATTTACATGCAGCTTACGACACATAAACATTGGGAGTTGCGAAATGAAGTTTGCCCTTTGCCGCTGCCGCTACGATAGATCCAATATTTAACGCCTGCTCTCATTGGCTGGCTGCTTCATTGCCACGGATTGGCGGAAAGTTGTAAATAGCCTCTAACACATAAAGTTTTAATTTAAAACAAAAAATCTAAATTGAAATTTTAAAATTCGGCTGTGAAGTACACTTTCCGAGGATAAAATTAACACATGACGAAAATTTCAGAGTCCTAGGTGCTATAATTTCGGCGCTTGCCTCGGTCAGGCAGGCAGGCAGGCAGGCAGACATCTCTTGTTTTATATATATATATATATATATATATATATATATATATATATATATAATGAATTTACTTATTTCATAAAAAAGAGAAAAATATATAAATTTGTTACAACTAGAATAAAGGTTTTTAAACCTAATTAAAATAAATCATTCAGCAAGATAAAACTTTTTTTGTTAAAGAAAAATCTCATTAATCAAATTAACTGATTAATCTCATTAATGAAAAAGAAAGTTCTGAACTATTTGCATTGCATTTGGGAAAATGCATGTAATTCATAAAATTTTAATTTAAATATTCTTTTAATGTCATTCGGCATATTGGAATATTTTATATATAAAAAATATATATAATGCCTAACTTCTAACGTCGTTTGTAAATTTTTAAGGCTATAATATAAGACTGTCGTGCATTAAGTAATTAGCTATATCTACTCTGTACTATGTATAAATATATGTATATGTGTTTGTCGTCGGCTATTTCAACAATCCGGTTATTTAAAAAGAAAAAATCAAGATTATTGGAGAATCAGGTGCGTTTTTCTAATCAAATTCTTATTTTTAAGCTTCATTCCTTTTTAGCGTAGGGGAGAGGGGGGTACCTTTGAACTGGGGGCACCTTTGAACACTGTAAATATTTTCCTTTAAATAAATTATATTTTTTAAATATATATGGCAGCACAGTACTACTATTTCAATGTAACAAGAATAGAAAGCTTTACTATTTTGCGTGCACACTACTGTTTAAGCAAGATATGTATATTTTGCTTTCTTGAATCTAAACTTAACAAAAAAATGTTGTAAGCTTTTTGTTGATAATCTTGTATCGCTAAAATTATAATTTACTATTATAATTTATAATTATTATTTATTATAATTTACTATTTAATACGTAAATAAAAGTGTTAGCTGTAACTTATAAGGTTTGTTTTATTCAAATTCTCAAACCTAATTGAGTAAATAGTTGTAATGCTAAACTCCATGTGATGGGGCACCATTGAACGGAAAAGTTGGGGCACCATTGAACAATTAAAACTATGAAGTAAAGAGTTATAGATTTATCTAAATATTATTATTGTTGATTTTTTTAAAATACTAGGGGGCTCGGCCCCCTACGAGCTACGCTCGCCAACCCCCGTCCAGACACCGCAGGCTCTAAATGCACGCTAATTTGATCGGCTTTAAAAAGATTTCGAAAGATTGAATTATAATTTAAAAAACAGTGGCGATCTCCCTATAAACGAATTTCTATTCATTTCTCTTTGATTGGGGAATTTTAACGCCAAATCCGCTGCGGTACTACTTGATTATCCCGTCGACCCATTTCGCCAAATTATATAAATCGCCAAACCACTCGCCAAATTATACAAATTGACATAATTTTTATTTTAAATAACGAAAGAACAAATAAATTCGTACAACATTAATAAAAATACAAATAAAACGTCGAAATAAAAATAACTTGATGACGTAGACACGTGTAACAACATTTCAAAATAAGCTAATATAAAAGGAATTAAGTAAACAGAGTCTTTGTCTTCTGGTATTTTTTAACAAAGCGAAAAGAAAGTTCTTTTAAATGAGACATTTTAAATTAATCGTTTTTAATCTGACGTAATTTTTACCAAGCTATTCTTTCTCTTTTAAATAATCGCGTAAAGTACTTTTGTTAGCAATGAAATATTATTTGCGCTTTCCTAACAAAAATAGTTGAAAATATCCTCTCAAAATATTAAATAAATGTCTAGCGCAATTTCTAAATTTAAACTGTTTTGCAATATTATTTTGTGTTCATTTTATGTAATAACTATAAAGTGACGTAAATATGACGTAATTTCTCCTAAGACTTCTAACGCATGTTAATGAATTTATTATTTTACAATATCCTTTCTCTTTTAAAATTCACGTGTCGTGTATACTTTTTATGACGTAATTTTTAATAAGTTCCTGCTTTTTATACATAATTATTTAATTCTAATTTGAAAGTTTTTTTTCTGTTTATAATAGTCACGTGTAAATAAATTTTTAATTTGTAGCAAACATTATTGCTTGCGCTTTTTATACAGTTGGCAACAGTTTGAATTAGTACAATTTTCTGAAATCTGTAAAAAATATCTCTAGAAATGCTGAAAATTTGAATTTAAAATAGAAATAAAACCTAAAAAAATGAGTCAAAATAAAAAAATTAATGCAATCTGCACTCCGGCAAATTCTAACGCATAAAATGATCTAAAAATGTTTAAATTCCTATGAACAGTTTTTGCTCCTATAAAACTTTTTTAGTGGAACGATTTTGTCCAACTTTAGCATTAAATATCTCTTTAAATAATTCTTCGATCTGAAATCTGTCTGCATCAGCGTGTTTATCAAACATTTGTGTATAATACTACCGATTTTCATATTTTTGTATGCATTATTTTTCTTAATGTTAACGAAGAAAGACCTCCGGTCACAAAAAATTCAAAACCGGCGGCGGCGGCGGCGGCCGCCGGTTACTTTTGACAGCGGTACAGCGGTGACAGCGGTAGTTACTTTTTTTTAGAATAGAGAGATGAAAATTAAGAGATTAATTAAGTGTTATTATACTTAATATGAAAGTTGAACTGGTGCAGGGCTTCAACTACAGGCAAATTCAGGACACACAACTTCAATAATTCATGATTTAGCAAATTTGTCTAACAAACCCTATACTGTTTCATTTACAATGGTAAACATTATTTATGGATTTCATAAAGCAGAGTTTTATCCATTTTCTATAACAATTTGAATGAAAATTATTTCATTTTAGTTCAATTTCATGCAAAAAGAACTCTTCATTATACGTTGGTCAGATTAAATTGCTTATCATCAGGTTTCTTCGTAAAAAGGAACATATGATATATTTTCCAGAGGCATCAGATATCAATTTGGTGGATTTTAAGGATATTATATATAAAAAAAATTGCTACAATTAAACATAATTGGAGGGATCCTCCGTTGTGTGTCAACAATGTGCTTTGATGGATACAAATTTGGTTAAATAATAAAAATTTTGTAATTTCGGGTAAATGTAATTGTGTAATTTTATTCTTATCTATACTACTATTATAAAGAGGTAAAAATTGTTTATTTGTAGGAGGTAAACTCTGGAACTACCAAACCGATTCCAAAAGTAATGGTATCAAAATGATGGTGTTAGTCCAACTTAGAAAATAAGCTGTATCTTATGTCCGTGCCACTGGCCAAAAGAGGGTGCAGGAGTAAAAAACGTTCTAAAAATGCGACTTTTGTGTTACTGGAGGGCATAGAAACATGAAATTTGGAATGGCAGTTGCTTATAAGATACTAATGATCTCCAAGGACATTTCTTTAAAAAATCGTAATTAAAAAGGGGTGGAGATGCGCGAAAAGCATTCTTAAAAACGTTCTAAATGGCTTTTTTTACGCAATTTCAGGAAGTACCAAGCCGATATAAAAAATAATGGTGTCAGAATGATGGTTACAAGCCTTGCTCCAACATAGGCTACATTTTATGTCGGTGCCACTTCCCCCAAAGGGGATGCAGGAGCAAAAAAAACGTTCGAAATTCCGATTTTTGTGTTACTAAAAGGCCCAGATACATGGAATTTGGAATGGTAGTTACTTATTAGATATAAATGATCTCTAAGAACATTTCTAAAAAAATTCGAAATTTAAAAGGGGTGAAAATGCACAAAAAGCGTTCTAAAAAACGTTTTAAATGGCGATTTGTGCGCAATCTCAAGAAGTACCAAACCGATTTAAAAATTAATGGTGACAACGCTTGCTTCAACATACATTTTATGTCGATGCCATTACCCCCAAAGGGGGTGCAGGAGCAAAAAACGCTCGAAAATGCAGATTTTGTGTTGCTGAAGGGCCTAGAAACATGAAATTTGGAATGGTAGTTACTTATAAGATATAAATGATCTCTAAGAACATTTCTTAAAAAATTCGAAATTTAAAAGGGGTGAATATGCGCGAAAACAGTTCTAAAAAAACATTCTAAATGGCGATTTCTACGCAATCTCGGAAAGTACCCAACCGATTTCAAAAGTAATGGTTGGAAATTGGTGATGACAGACCTTGCTCCAATATAGGATCTATTTCATTTCGGCGTCACGGCCTCTTTGCGATTGCATTTTAAAAAACGTTCTAAATTGTGATTTTTGTGATACTGAAGGGGCTAGCAACTTGAAATTTGTCATGGTAATTACTTATGAGATGTGAATGCACTCTGAGAAGAGTTCCTTTAAAATTCGAAATTTAAAAGGGGTGAAAAGGAAAGAAGAGCGTTCTAAAAAAATTCTAAATAGCGATTTCTACGCAATCTCAGGAAATATAAACAGAATTCAGAAATAATGGTTTCAAATTGATGGTGACAGTCCCCGCTCCAACATAGCCTATATTTTACGTTGTTGTCACTACCACCTGGGGATTACAGGAGCAAAAAATTTTCTAAATTGCGTTTTTTGTGTTACTGAGGGGCGGGGGGGGGACATTTTAAATTTGGAATCTTAATTACTTCAAAGGTGAAAATGCTTTCTAAGAATTGTCAAAAGAAAATTCCAAATTTAAAAGGATGAAGTGAGCGAAAAGCGTTCTATAAGCATTCTTAACTACGATTTTTATGCAATCATATGAAATACGAAACCGATTTCAAACATAATGGTTGCAAATTGATGGTGATATAACCTGCTCAAACATAAGCTATTTTTTATGTCTGTGCTACAACCCCTAGACGGTGCAGGAGCAAAAAACCTTCTAAATTGCAATTTCTGCAGTACTGAAGAGGCTAGAAATTTTAAATATAGCACGGTAGTTACTTATAAAATATAAATGTCCTCTAAGAACAGTCGAAAATAAATTCGAAATTAAAAAGGTGTGAAGCGAAAGGAAGGAGCGAAAAGCATTCTAAAATAGCCCTAAATTACGATTTCTATGGAATCTCAGGAAATAATAAACCCATTACAGAAGTTATTGGTTGCGAATCCATAGTGATAGTCCCTGATCCTATACGGGCAATATTTTATGCCGGTGTCACTACCAACTGGTTGGCAGGAACAATGCGAAACCCTTTAAAAACATCTAAATCCCGTTTTCTATAGAATACAGTGAAACGTCTTTTAAAGGCCACCCCTATTCAAGGGCCACCTCTATTAAGGGCCAATATTTTTAGTATCGAAAATTTTCCCATAGACATAATGTTAAATTTACTCTTATAAGAGGCCACACCTACCCCACATAAAGGCCATTTTTTCACATGTGCCTTAAATCCTAAACAGGTGTATTGAATTCCTGAACCAAAAGATAAGAGTTCAGCAATCAACTGCACTTGTAATAAAGAATGCAGGTGGAATGGGGAGGATTCAGTAACACAATGAATGTCCACAAACTTTTCCAGAAGTGAGACAAACAGGTTTTCCTCACACTTTGTTTGACCTTTCAACCTATAGGTGTTGGGTTGGGGGGAGGAATTTGATCCTTTGTTGTGGGAACACAAAAGATAACAGGTCATCTAGCAAAACTGATTCCACATTTACTAAAACTGTGAATGCATATTGAAGCACAATTTTTACACTAGAAATTTTATGCCCTGACTTATATAAAATTATTATTGCACCTAAATCAAACCAAAGAGTACATTTGCATTTGAATGACAAAATTAAAGTTCTTAATTGTCATGATCAAGGAACGTCTGCAGGAACATTGGCTTCACAGTTAAATTGCAACAAGAATCAAATAAGCAATATTGCTAAAAACAAACAGAACTTACTGAAAGAATATGCAGATTTTAATAATCGCTGGATAAAAAGAAAGATAAATGAAAAATTTGGCCACCCCTATTCAAGGGCCACCCCTCATAAGTGCCAATTTTCAATGGAAGGGCAGGTGACCCTTACAGAGAGGTTTCACTGTATTAGGAAACACCAACCGATTAATGTTGGTAAATTAATGGTGTCAGTCTCTGTTTCAACATTTTTAGAGACATTCTGTTTCACTAACACCAGAGAGGTGGTAGACTGTTAGACAAGAAGCTTGGAATTTGACATGATGGTTAATTTTAAAAATGTAAATGTGTTAAGATGGTTACTAAAAAATTCAAAACTTCAAATGAATACTGAAATGAGCGTATGAAATGAGCATAAAAGTCTCAAAATACTTTCTATTTTTTTCATTTATTTGGAATTAGTTTTAATTCTTCTTATTAATTAAAATCTCATTTTTGTCTATTGCACTTTTATAATGAAGTTTAGTCAAACTGTGGCTTAATTTGTAATATTTGAATTATTCCAAAAAGTATACTTCTAATAAAAAATAGTCATGCAAATATCACTTGGCATATTTCAACTACTACGCGAGCAAAGCTGCGGGGTTTGCTAGTTATTTTATATTTTGGAAAGATATGCAGTTTTTAATAAAAATTGTCAATATTTTCATATTTTGTTTATTTCTTCAAAGGTGGGGTAACTACCATATCTTGTTCAAAGGTTTAACAAATGTTTAACAAAGGTTGGTTCAAATGTTAAAAGGTATTTTTAAAACAACTTTTTTCAACACTAATTTAACCAAAAACAACCTCACTTAATGTTAATATAAATTAAAGTTTTTAATATAAATTAATTTAATTTATATTAAAAACTGTATTTTTTTATTTCATACGATGCAGCATTACATTCTTTCTCTCAGTAAATATTTAAAACTCAATAAATATAATTCAAGTAAGAAATATCTGTATTTTTTTTTTTTTAATTTCAAAGGTGCCCCCCTCTCCCCTATACATTTTTAGGCTTTAAAAAAATGGCAAATTTTTTTCATCAAAAGCATTTTTAATCTTTTATCTCCTGACGGTACATATAAGTACTATTAAAATAATTTGTTATAAAAATCATTTAATACATTGATTAGAAGTGATATAGTTTAGATTGAGTTATAGATGCATTACTTTAACTTATTATTGGTTACACAAAACAAAAATATTTTTAAATTAATGATTTCTTTTGCCTTTGCATCTTTTCTGATTTCTTGGCGTTGTGGGCGGGGAGTGGAGGTTCAATTCGGAAATATTTCTATATTTCTATTGTAAGAACATTATATTTGTACATTTCATAATTCTACAAAATACTAAGAAAAATATTCAAAACAAAAAAATTGAGTGGGATTATAAATATTGCACAAAATCCCTATAAATTCAAATTTAATGACTCCTTCTAAATCCTTCAGTCCTTCTAAAACCCATCTATTTTATTAAATGATTATGTAAATATTCTAATGTAGTTACAAAATTCACGAAAAATGCTTTAGAAGATAAAATTTTCATTAATTCATAATTCAGTACATAAAGGGTTAAATCCAGGTTTATTGCTATACGTTATTGCTTTTATTCACCACAATATTCATCGAAATAATTGGCATGCGTAATTACCTTGATCTATTTTTGTAATTTGCATTGTCCTCAAAGCGAAAAAGTGATCCGCACATAAATGACGTTAAAATTCAGAGTTCATCTCTCAAGAGAAACACAGTATCTGAGCAATTTATAAAAAATCTTTAGGGGAAAAAAATCCTTTTTTGAATTGTTTATGTAATTTACATGCATATATATATTTTTTTCAAAAATCTTTACATATATAATACCTATTTTATTGTATATGCTTTAACAATATTATTAAAAGAATTTTCTCTTTTAATTAAATACTTTTCTTCCAAGTTTTGTTTTTAATAAAAAATATATATTGTTTTTTCTGCACGAGAAAAAGTGGTTTGATGCATTTTTTATACTACTAGGGGGCTCGGCCCCCTACGAGCTACGCTCGCCAACCCCCGCCCAGTCACCGCAGACTCTAAATGCACACTAATTTGATCGGCTTTAAAAAGATTTCGAAAGATTGAATTATAATTTAAAAAACCGTGGCGATCTCCCTATAAACGAATTTCTATTCATTTCTCTTTGATTGGGGAATTTTAACGCCAAATCCGCTGCGGTACTACTTGATTCTCCTGTCGACCAATTTCGCCAAATTATATAAATCGCCAAACCACTCGCCAAATTATACAAATTGACATATTTTTTTATTTTAAATAACAATAGAACAAATAAATTGGTACAACATTAATAAAAATACAAATAAAACGTCGAATAAAAATACGCGTAACAACATTTCAAAATAAGCTAATATAAAAGGAATTAAGTAAACAGAGTCTTTGTCTCCTGGTATTTTTTAACAAAGCGAAAAGAAAGTTCTTTTAAATGAGACATTTTAAATTAATCGTTTTTAATCCAACGTAATTTTTACCAAGCTATTTTTTTCTCTTTTAAATATTCACGTGAAGATACTTTTGTTAGAAATGAAATATTATTTGCGCTTTCCTAACAAAAATAGTTGAAAAGATCGTCTCAAAATATTAAATAAATGTCTAGCGCAATTTCTAAATTTAAACTTTTTTGCAATATTATTTTGTGTTCATTTTATGTAATAACTATAATGTGACGTAAATATGACGTAATTTCTCCTACGCCTTCTAACGCATGTTAATGAACTTATTATTTTACAATATCCTTTCTCTTTTAAAATTTACGTGTGTACTTTTTATGACATAATTTTTAATAAATTCCTGCTTTTTATACGTAATTATTTAATTTTAATTTGAAAGTTTTTTCCTGTTTATAATAGTCACGTGTAAATAATTTTTTAATTTGAAGCAAATATTATTGCTTGCGCTTTTTATACAGTTGGCAACAGTTTAAATTAGTACAATTTTCTGAAATCTGTAAAAAATATCTCTAGAAATGCTGGAAATTTGAATTTAAAATAGAAATAAAACCTGAAAAAATGAGTCAAAATAAAAAAAATTAATGCAATCTGCACTCCGGCAAATTCTAACGCATAAAATGATCTAAAAATGATTACACTGCCATGTATAGTTTTTGCTGCTATAAAACTTTTTTAGTGGAACGATTTTGTCCAACTTTAGCATTAACTATCTCTTAAAATAATTCTTCGATTTGAAAACTGTCTGCATCAGCATGTTTATCAAACATTTCTGTATAAAACCACCGATTTTCATATTTTTTTATGCATTATTTTTCTTAATATTAACGAAGAAAGACCTCCGGTCATAAAAAATTCAAAACCGGCGGCGGCGGCGGTGACAGCGGTAGTTACTTTTTTTTAGAATAGAGAGATGATAAAATAGCATTAACAATTCTTAACAATTATTTTCAATGTTGTTGTTTGTTTTTTAGTCACAAGCTAATTAAATTATCATTAACTTAGTTAGAAACTTTATCGCCGGCCTTTGATTTAAAAAAAAAAAAAAAAAAAAAAAAAAAAACTGTTAATTAAATGAATTGATTAGTTAAACTTTATGCATATTGCAAAGTATTATCGATATATGTCCATTGGTTGTAAAGTATTAACGTGCATAATATTTAATTTCGTTATACTTTTTCCTTATTTTTAAAATACTTGATGAAAAGTAATATACGAAAAGAAGTAATGAACTACGCATATAATTTTTATTTTCATTATGTATTCTCTTAATTTCAAAAACTTATAAAACTAATATACAAACAAGAGTAATAATCTACATATAAAATTATTATATTTCTATTTATTTTTTAACAAACATTGTACTCAAATAACATGAAAAGAATAATTTATAACGATGTGTCATATATACCAGGTGTTTCAAAATTTCGATGCGAAAATAAAACGTGATAGAAAAAGATCTACGAGCTGGGGATACATGCGGTTTGCGCGTGGTACGGGATTCTGTATAACGCAAAAAAAAAAAAAAAAAAAAAAATCGACACGAGAGTCGATTTTGAGAGTCAAATATTCGATTTCAGAGTCTACTGCAGTTCATTCAGTGGAATAATTCCGTATTGCTCATACAGCACAAGGTTTGGTTAAAAAAAAAGCTAGCGAAAGCTGTATGGACGCTTTTACAGGTTTGTAGTTTAGTTGAAATAGAAATAGAATAATTTGTTGTTATTTTCTTATATTTTATACCGTGCTAAGTTTCTGTTATTCATGCTATCCGTCAGTATGTACAACGGAATAATTGACATAGATGAAAATTTCTTTATTAATAAGTCCGATCTATGTGATTCTTGAAAAAAAAATGGGGAAATAAACCGTTTGACGAAATATGTTTTGAAGCATAATGGTAAATTATATTTGAAATTTTGTTAAAGATTTTTATGAAATTTAATACTTTTTTTTAAACATGTATATTAAAATTTCTGTAAATAATTGCCGTTTTTAAAAAGATTATCTTATTCCAAATTTATTTTAAATCGAAAGTAACATATATATATATATATATATATTAGCCAAAGAAAAATAATATTTTGATGCAGTGAAAAGAAAAAAATCATTTCTAGAAAAAAACTAAAAATTATCAATATTCACAGTATCATATCTCGGTAGATGTGTATCTGAAATGAAGACAATCTTTCTAATGTAATCATTTGTCGCTGGGAAACGTTTTTGTATAAGTTATAGGACAATGTTTACGTGCAATTTGTTAAATTTCGTATTTAAAAAAAAAATTAAATCACCCTGTAAAACAAAAACTATTTCTAACAGGTATATTTGACTTAAAACTTTTTATTTAGCTCGAAGTCATGACTTCGAGCTACATAACTACTGCACGATAACTACGACATGACTACGATTCTTAAACTACTGCAGTAGTTTAAGAGATAATCGTTTTTACTTCTATTTTGAATGACTCGATATATATTTGCATGTTGCGTAATGATTTCCGATAATTATATAATAAAAATAATAATATTATTTTACCTGCTACATTAAAGATTGAATACCTTATGTAGGGAAATAGTAACAAACAATAAACATTTCTCTTAATATATAGTTAGCTGACATCAGAAGAAAATATATATTCCTGAAAAAAGAGCCAAAAAAAATCTTATTTTTTAAGTTTGCTATAAAAAGATAAATGTAGACGACAAATTCCTTATGTTTCAGTTTTTTTTTTTTTTTTTTTTTTTTTTTTGTATTTTATCAATTGCGACCAGTTAAAAAATAAACACAATAAAATTTAGAAAATATATCTTTCTTTTCCATATACACAGTTCTTTTTTATCGATAAAAAATAATGTATATATTTTTTAACATAAAGAAAAGGAAATCCCTTAATATGCACTACAGAACAACAAACGCGAACTTCTTTTCTTCATCCAAAGCAATATTTTTAAAGAACATAAAAGTAAAAATGAAAAAGCGAGTTTCCCAACACGTCTTTTTCTAAGGTCACTTTAATCATAACAACACCTATAAGCAAGTGATCTTTGAACGAGTTCTCTTAGCACATTTTTAACCTCATTCTCATGCGAGAAGTAAAATAAATTTTCACTGGAGAAAATACAAAAATGGTAAGATTTTTCTGAAGTCTTTTATCTTTTTGTGTTGTTTCAATTTAAAATATGTAATGTTACATTTATAAAATTAGAAAAGGTTGTGAAATTTCACTAAAATTTAAAATAAATGTTATTCTTCGAGAATGAACTTTGTACTATAACTAGTTTTATAAATATTCAAATCTTGGTACAATAGATATTGCACTCTTATACAAAAATTAATTAAAACAAAATTTATTATGATTCAGTACATTAAATTCAATAATACGAAAATAAAAGAACGAAAAAAATAATATATGATCGCCACGAGCGTAAAAAAAATAATAATTGGAGACTTATCGTTACTTTTAGGTAGCTTTCGTTACAAAAAGTAAAATGCTACCTACTGCAGCCACCGGGAGGAAGTCATTTCCGAAAAATTTGGTATATTTACACCGATCACGACCTCCAGACCTCCATATATATATATATATATATATATATATACTCATGAATATATATATATATATTGTCATGCGATAACTCTCGTATTTATAAACCGATTTAAATTAATTTGATTGTATGCATATTACATTGTTACATATCTAGACCGAGTTCGTTGGCCAGCTTCCTCCAGCATCTTATTTCAAAATGGCGACCATTTAAAACATTTAAAAAAATTAAAAAAATAAAAAGGGGAACAAATAAATCTGGTTTTTGCCATGCTGCAACTCTCGTATTTATAAACCGATTTGGATAATTTTAAGTATGTGCATAGTACATATGCATAGCTGCCAACTTGCACGGATTTTTCTTACCAATAAAATTTAACAGAAATGTTTGACTTATTTAATCGTTAACATTGCTTAAGTTTCAGGGATTCAATTAGCTAAAATTAATTATAAAATTTTAGTGGTATGAAAAATCCGTACAAGTTGGCAATTATGCATATGAATGTCTCGACCGAGCTTGTTGGCCAGCTTCACCCGCCCTCTTGTTTCAAAATGGTGGCGATGAAAAAAAAAATTATTGCCGCACAAAGCTTAAATATTATTAATGTTCTTGCTTTAAATTCTCGCAAAGCTTGATGAAAATTGGCGAAATATCGCAAAATTTGGCGACCATAAATATATAACCGTATGGGATGCCAACTTGGCTATAGCTTAATAATTTGGCGCAATTCATACTGAAATTTAGTATTGACGAATATTCTCTTATAGGGTTTGTTCCATTTTAGTTTCTTAAAATTTGATTATAATTAGCTTCGAAAAAAATTTGCAAAGTTTTAAAACCAAGAAATATTAAAGACAACTTTTCCTCACGGCACATGCCGAAAGGACTTTTTTTGTATATTTGTTATTTCATCTTGGTCCACAAAACTTAGATTGCAATTTAGTTGGGGCAAAAAGACAAGAAATTTTCATTACGTCTTTTAATTTCATATTGTGTTAAGCTTCTATTCATGTGATATCCTCAGTAATATTCATCAAAATATCAGACTTACATTAAAATATTTTTTCTCAGAAGTGGCATCTCTGCGATACTTGTAAAGATCAACTCGGAATTTGCACTTCAAACCTGTCAAATGAGGTGTGTTCGCACTATTACTAGTTTTATAAATATTCAGAACTTGGTGCAATAGAAGTTGCATTCTTATGCAAAAATTTATTAATACAAAATTTATTACGATTTTATATATTAAATTCAGAAGTACGGATATAATATGCTTCCATCTTAAATGCGACGAAATCTCTATGGCAAACCAGAATCATCCGCTATCATCTATATCATTGAATTTATTACGTATGATAGTATTTAAAAGAATAAAGAAATCTTTTACTAATAACATTTTAAGTTTTGATTCGATTTTAATAAAATTTGATATGACTCGAAAAAATTCTGTAACGATTATATATCTATACTAAGGGCCCTACCCCCTGCAAGCTACGCTCGCCAGCCCCCGTTCAGACACCACAGAACCTAAAATACCGCTAATTTGATCGGTTTTTAAAAGATTAGAGAAGATTGAATTATAATGAAAAAACCTATAGCGATTTCCCTGTAAACGGGTTTCCATTCAATTCCCTTTGATTGCGAAAATTTAAGGCCGAATCAGTTGCTGTTAAGACGTACAATGGTTGATTTCGTAGACATACAATTGTTGTTTTCGTGTTTGATTAAAGAATATCAGTTAAACATTTGAAAAGAAGCTAAAGTAAAATGAATTATGTAAACAGAGTCTTTGCTGACCGGTATTTTTTAACAGCGTTATAAAACGATTGATAATACAATTTACTACAATTACTGCAATTTACTGCTTTAAACCCTTCAAGGGCGGTGGTTCATTTTTGGACGACTTAATTTTAATTTTTAAATGCCACATTGGAACGAGAATATTGGAATGAAAAATTTTCTTTTATTAAGAAAGTGAACAAAAGCATTTTCGTATTTCGAAATTTGTTTGTAAATTCCGGTGCCATTCACTGATTTCAACAGTTTACGAATAGAAGTACCTTATCCCTGAAAGGGTTAAACGCATATTAATGTATTTATTATTTTAAAGTTTCCTTTCTCTTTTAATATTCACGTGTAAATACAACTTTCAATATTTTCCTGCTTTTAACACGCACTCATTTAATAGTAATTTTAAAGGTTTTTTTTTTTTTTTTTTTTTTTTTTTTTTTTTTTTTTTTTAAATAGGCTTGTGTAAATAAATTTGTAATCGTTAGGAAATATTATTCTTTGCGCTGTTATTAGAATTTAAAACAATTTCTATAGTAATAGCCTAAGTCATATGACTATCATCAACAGTTCCTTCGCTTTTCATAAGAAAGGTTTCCATTTTGATTAAATAATCAAAATTATTTTTTCGAGTAAAACTACATAAAAGTTGCCATGATCACAAGAATTATTGGTGCTTTTATGTTAGCCGGGTTCAAATCTCGCCAATAGCTTTTTTTGGTACTTTTCAGTTATACGGACACCATGCCAAAATGTATGCCAATGCGCCAATTATTTCAACCCTGATCGTGAAATGGATTTTTGGTACTACTTAGTTATCATGTCGACCAAAAATCTATCGCAGAACTATAAGATTAAATGCCAATAATGGTTGATCGTTAATGTCACATTCACTTGACTTTAAGCAAGTTACACGTGTTTACGTCATCAAGTGATTTTTATTTCGACCATTTATTTGTATTTTTATTAATGTTATACTAATTTATTTGTTCTTTCGTTATTTAAAATACAAATTATGTCAATTTGTTATTTTGGCAAGTGGTTTGGCGATTTATATAATTTGACGAAACTGGTCGACGGGATAACTAAGTAGTACCGGATTTTTATTGTAAACCATGCGGAACATTGTTATTTGCTATTATTTGCTATACTTTATTGTATAACAGTTATTTGTTCACTTATTTTAAGTATATATTTGTGATTTAGTAAAATAATTTGTAAAAGTCTGTAGTTTCCAAATTTTATATTTTTAAAAGGCTTACTTTACTATCGACAGTGTTTTTTCTTTTATTTTTCAAATGTTTCAATTCACGTGATTTTCATTTTGAGCCAACTATTACGCTTGGCGACAATGGTGTCCGTATAACGGAAACGTACCCTTTTTTATAACTCGTAAGTTAGCATTTTTTTTTTTTTTTTTTTTTTTTTTTTTGAGTGGTAAATTAAAACGGCACTACTTGGTTATCCCATTGACCAAAAATCTATCGCCAGACTATAAGATTAAATGCCAATAATGGTTGATCGTAAATGTCACATTCACTTAACTATAAAGAGGTTACATGTGTTTACGCCATCAAGTGAATTTTATTTCGACGCTTTATTTGTAATTGTATTTTTATACTAATTTATTTGTTCTTTCGTTATTTAAAATAAAAATTACGTCAACTAGTATAATTTGGCGAGTGGTTTGGCGATTTATATAATTTGGCAATATTGGTCATTTGCTTTGAATTTGAAATTAAATGTCAGGATTTCTTGCATTACTAAATATTTAACACACATGTCAGATAAGCACCGGGTTTAGCGTGATATTTTTTTACGACAATTTGGTGAAAACCTCTTTTTCGAATACCAGTTACATTATTTATTTTAAATTATTTTCTTTTGTTTTAAATTAATTTCTGTTATTTTAAAAATGAAATAACAATTAAAAAAATTAATAACTATGGAACAAAGCAATTTGTAACTTTTTTTTTTTTTTTAAATAAAAAGAAAATAAATGTAAAAAAAAAAAAAAAAAAAAAAAAAAAAAAAAAAAAAAAAAAAAAAAAAAACATTTATTAATGAATAAGCAACAATAGCCGGGTTACCATGTCGGGCAAAATAGCTCCATTTTGGCCCCAATTAGGTACATCGGTGCGTATATCACATCTGAACCTAATATTGTTCTTTTCGTTTCGTTCAAAATAAAACAAAGACGTGAAAGCCATTAATTTTTAAATGTTTCTGTTTTAAAAGAATGTTTTGTATTAAATAAAATGATAACGAAATACAAATAAAAAAAGCATTTTTCTAAGGAGATTTAAGGGAGGCCAAACTTGTCGCCAAATTAATATAAAATTATAACCTTTTCCGAAATTTGAAAAAAAAAATATCTGTTATGATTGAAATTTTAGTTGCCATCATTAGAAAAAAGTATTTAAAATTAGAAAAAAATTAATATTTCAAAAACTAATTCGAATTTAAAAATTCTAATGCCAGTTTTGAGATCTGTGACTCAATACGGATTTTTGGTGTTAATTTCATCGCAAAGTATTCCATATTTCAGGAGAAATCTCCGTGAAACGTAATCAGTTGTTTAATCAGTCGTTTCATAGAATCGTTTCATAAATTCGTTTCAATTCAGTTGTTTCATTAGGATTTTCTATATATAGGGTAAATATTACATTTCAAATCATTGGGTTGGGTAGTTTTGTGTTGTTATACGCGGGTAGTCGAACTGACAGACAAACGGGTGGACCAGACGATAACTATAGGTGTTACGTATTTATATAATTATAAACGCAACTAATAAGGAATACGTTTATTGTTGGTTTGTATTATCTGTTTTAGTTAATATTTCATAATTATTTCAGATTTATATGGGAGTGGTGCTTTAGAATGCGCTAGACAATATTTAGATAATTGAATATTTGTATTTGTACTAATAAACATCTTAAATATTGTAATTAATAAAGCGCCTGAATTCCTGCATTCCCTGATTTCCCTGCATATTGATAAGAATGCTTGTAAATTCCAGGATATATATATATATATATATATATATATATATATCACATCATCTCAAAATGCCCAAACACCACAACTCCAAAAGGAAGGTGTATATCTGCAGAAATTATTTAACTATAAAATACATAAAAGAACAAGAAAGACAGGTAAAAAAACAAAAACAGTCTGTTCTTTATCAGTGGGAGGACAGACAAAAAACTAACTCCACCCCCACTTTTAAAATTGGCAGGTTTCTGAACATACGCTCACCCCGCTTTCAATATTGAAAAACTATTGTCATTTTACAAAACAAATAGGTGTTGCTATCCAACGTACATTTTATACACAAGTTTAACATAAAACTCTACGTTTCGGTTTATTCTTTAAAACCTTCATCATCTCCTGATGAAGGTTTTAAAGAATAAACCGAAACGTAGAGTTTTATGTTAAACTTGTGTATAAAATGTACGTTGGATAGCAACACCTATTTGTTTTGTATCGATGTTACAACGTAAAGTCCTTTATTATTATTATTGTCATTTTATTAACCAAATTCCACAAAAAACTAAAATTACTCAAATTAAAACTAACAAACATAATGTTAACAATACAAAAACTATCATACAAAAACAAAAAAGCTTTAATAAAAGGTCTTTTAGAGAAATACTTAAAAAATTGCCATTAAAATAAAAACAAAAGAAATTAACTTAATATGCATGAATGCAGAATAAACGTGCGCCCCCCCCCCCCCCCAAACCCGCAAAATAAAATTTCTCAAAACATGAAAAACAGTAATACCTGTATAATGTTTCTCACCAGTCAACAATAAACAAATAATTTTTCTTCCAAAGCCATTGTCAAATACCAGAGTTCCAGGTCTGCAACTTTTTTTCGTTTCAATTCATCAATACACACTCGTTCATTTAACAAGACTTTAGGATGCCTATGTCATACAGAAAGTTCCAGAAAGCTGCCATCACATGTTCATGCTGCTATTCCACATCGTTGCCATTCACTTTTTAGAACTGTCTTTAAAAAATATTTCAAAAACCTTATAGGGTAATAATTATTGTAAAATAAATTAGCCAACAACTTAAAGATCCGTTTATAAAAATTGTCTCTGCCACAAATTTTATTGAAGCGTATTAATTGATTAATGATAATATTTATGTAATTTTTTTTAATGTAAATTTGAAAACCAATGTGGCATGCTTCTAGTAAAAAAATGAAAACTATTTCTCTTATCGTACAAATCCAATATCAATTTATTATCAATAATTTTAAATAAAATAGCCAAAAATTCTGCATTATAATCATCACTGTTTGCTTTATTCAATTTTAAACAGTTTGGATCTATAATATCATATTCATTAGAAAAATCAAAATTAAAAATCAAAATATCATCAATATACCTAAAGACCTTTAAAGACCAGTTATATTTTATAGTATACTTAAATTCATAATAAAACAAAAATAAATTTGCTGCTGTACTAGAATAGTTTGTCCCCATCCCTATACCACATATCTGATTAAATGTATTATTGTTAAAAGTTACATAATTATTATAAAAACAGAAATGACATAAGCTTAAAAATAAATCTCTATTTATATTTAATTCATCATTTATATTAAAAACATCAAAAATACTCATTAAAACATCATAAAGTGAATCAATAGGTATATTGGTGAACAGATTTTCAAAGTATTATGTAATTTTTAACAATAATACCTTTAATCAGATATGTGGTATAGGGATGGGGACAAACTATTCTAGTACAGCAGCAAATTTATTTTTGTTTTATTATGAATTTAAGTATACTATAAAATATAACAGGTCTTTAAAGGTCTTTAGGTATATTGATGTTATTTTGATTTTTAATTTTGATTTTTCTAATGAATATGATATCATATATCCAAATTGTTTAAAAATGAATAGAGCAAACAGTGATGATTATAATGCAGAATTTTTGGATATTTTATTTAAAATTATTGATAATAAATTGATATTGGATTTATACGATAAGAGGAATAGTTTTCATTTTTTTACTAGAAGCATGCCACATTGGTTTTCAAATTTACATAAAAAAAATTACATAAATATTATCATTAATCAATTAATACGCTTCAATAAAATTTGTGGGAGAGGCAATTTTTATAAACAGATCTTTAAGTTGTTGGCTAATTTATTTTACAATAATTATTACCCTATAAAGTTTTTGAAATATTATTTAAAGACAGTTCTAAAAAGTGAATGGCAACGATGTGGACTAGCGGCATGAACATGTGATGGCAGCTTTCTGGAACTTTCTGTATGACATAGGCATCCTAAAGTCTTGTTAAAAGAACGGGTGTGTATTGATGAATTGAAACGAAATAAAGTTGCAGACCTGGAACTCTGGTATTTGCAATGGCTTTGGAAGAAAAATTATTTGTTTATTGTTGACGGGTGAGAAACATTATACAGGTATTACTGTTTTTCATGTTTTGAGAAATTTTATTTTGCGGGTTTGGGGGGCGCACGCTTATTCTGCATTCATGCATGTTAAGTTAATTTCTTTTGTTTTTATTTTAATGGCAATTTTTTAAGTATTTCTCTAAAAGACCTTTTATTAAAGCTTTTTTGTTTTTGTATGACAATTTTTGTATTGTTAACATTATGTTTGTTAGTTTTAATTTGAGTTATTTTAGTTTTTAATGGAATTTGGTTAATAAAATGACAATAGTTTTTTAATATTGAATGCGGGGTGAGCGTGTGTTCAGAAACCTGCAAATTTTAAAAGTGGGGGTGGAGTTGGTTTTTTGTCTGTCCTCCCACTGATGAAGAACAGACTGTTTTTGTTTTTTTACCTGTATTTCTTGTTCTTTTATGTATTTTATAGTTAAAAAATTTCTGCAGATATACACCTTCCTTTTGGAGTTGTGGTGTTTGGGCATTTTGAGATGATGTGATATGTTTTATTGCATTTGATATGTGCTGCTGTAGCGCCATTCATGCGGTAATTTTTCATTAATTTTGAAATAATACATACATATATATATATATATATATATATATATATATATATATATATATATACTAATTGCAGTTTGTTTCTATAATATCTTTAATATCACTTCCTTCTATATATGGTTCAAAATAAAATTATGTTTAAAATAATTTTGTCTACAGCCATTTTAACATGATTTCTAGAAACGGAAAAATCCGGCGCAGCCGGTTAAAGGGTTAAATAATAAACCATTAAAAATCTCTTAATTTTTATATACTTTATATACTTTTTCCAAGTTAAATGAGGTTTAAATATTATGTTTTCAAAGAAATATCTCAACTAGAAATGTGGACTATTTAAAATCGCCCAAGACTATGGTATACGCGAAAACGCAATTAGTTGTCGTTCAAACTCATAACATTAACCTCATATTTAATGTACAACACCGAGATTAATAAATAACTCATTTTTAGCGAAAGGAATTTCTAATTTAACATTTCTGTTAAATTAGAAATTACGGATAAATGACATCATTATATTTTTCTCGAATCTTCTTAACGATTTTTTTTTGTTGTTGTTGTTTTTTTTTTTGTTGTTGTTGTTGTTTTCTACAATTTCCTTACGAAAGTACAGTAGTGAAATCTTTTAGCGAAAGCATTCTTTAATATTTTAGTGGAAGCAAATTTCTTTAGATAAAAACTTTATGTTTATAAATGAACCATTGTGAAAATGTTGTGCAAATTTATACAGGGTATATACTCCCAACGGTGTTAAATGACTAATTCCTAAACCGTTCGTCTTAGATATATAGTTCCAATTACAAAAATGTTTTAAATGTTGTAAATAAATGTTTTATTTAAAGCAATTTTGATTTCGTTTCTGTTGCAAATTGTGTAAGTGATGGTCCTTTTAAACCAATAGAAAATAAAGTTCACATGTATTTCGAAAATCATCATATATTTCAGCTGTATGAGTAAGTATCTTTCAGGTTATGATTATTCGTTTAACAGGATTCTTTTTTCGTTTGTCAATGTGTTAATTAAAATTCAAATTGTTAACATCATTTTGTCATTTCCGTATATCACACTATTCATCCAAAGGAACTGGAATACAGTATCAAAATTTAGTATTACTATTATACAAATTAAATTCGGCACATTTTTATTGTATTAAGACCACCACTTAAAGCCAAATTTGCAAATACGTTTATAATTTTTTATTGATTCAACCCAATACATTTTTCTTTTGACCATGTGTTAATTAAACTTCAAATCGCTAACATCATTTTGTCATTTCCGTATCAGTAACCTATCAATATCAGCAGCACTGTATCAGTAACGGAAAAATAACTACCGTAAAAAATACAGGTGGTATTGACACAAATTTGTAGACACATTTCTGAATAATTTATCGTACATAAATATATATAGACACATTTCAGAATAATTTATCGTACGTAAATATATAGACACTTAAATGTTAATCTTCGTAAATAAATTTGCTAATTTTGCTTTTCGTTGTTTATTTTTCAATCAAATTTAATAGAAATCGATTGTTTTATGCACTTTAAAAAAATTTAATTTGAATTTTCTGGAATTTTTGGATTCAAAAGTGTTTAAATAGTCTGACTAATTTCAAGGAGTTGAGCTGATTATTCTAAAGAACATTATCTACTCAATTAATTGTATTATGTGATAAATTAATAAAGAAAATAATAAAATAGAAATGAAATTTAAAGCAATCGCACATAGAAAAATTTATATTCATGGAGATATGTGGGGCAAGAACTTCACCAGTGTGTTCTTAGACACAATAAATTTACGACAAAAGGAGCGCTTAAAAAGAACTTAAAAATAAATTTAAATTTCCTTAATTTAATCTGAAACTGATATTTATCGTTCCCGAAACATGATGTAAAAATGCTGAGATATTAAATCTAAAATAAATACGCATATATTTAGTAAAATGAAAATTACATATGGAATGTAATAGAATGTGGAGTGTTTTGGTAAAATAGTTCCCAAAATTTTCATAAGTAAGTAAGAAAACAGAATATACAGAAGTATAGACACAAAAACGAAGTGGATATATTAAATAATTTTTTAAAGAAAGTGATATGCCAAAGTTGTGTAAAACTTTTAGTCAAGATTTTAGGCAAGTTTTAATTCAAATCAGTTAGCTGATTTCAATAAAGAATCGGCGTAAATTTTAAATACAAAAAACAAACAATGCATTACAAATATTTCTTAAATATGAAAGAAAGATCTAAAAATCAGATTATTCTTTGCAAATAATATGTAAGGTTAGGAATATGATAAAGTAAGATAATACAAAATAAAATATTTCGTCAATATGAATATATATATATAACTAAAACTAAAATATATATAAAACATTAACTATGTGTAAAATATATGAAAATAAACTTCTATGTGAAAATCATTATGTATCTATGTAATCTATGTAAAAGCATTAACCATTATTAAATAATGTAAAACCGTGTTTAATCTCTAAAATACTAAGAATATGAATAATACAAACATTTCTGTAACATTTGTAATTCAATGCACGAGTCATCTTGACATGACATTGAGAAGGTCAATGTGCTTATTTAAACTGTCATGAAAATACCCTTAACATGACAATAAGAATTAAAAGCTTTGAGTAAAGTGTTATCACTACATCTATGTATAATTTGACTCTACTATCCGTCTATACAAATTGGTCAACCTTTTGATTTCATCAAAGGTTTGACTTGTTTTGATTTCATCAATTTGATTTTCAACCTTTTGATTTCATCAAAGTTCCTTCCTACATCTTTGTTCACATATTCTCATTTATTTTGAAAATTTATACATCTGCTGTCAAAAGATCACTTCGGATCTATATTTAATACAAAAAACATGACCTCTTTTGAACATAAGATTTTTTTAATATTTTATGGTTGTATTAAATATTTTATGGAAATAATAAATTTCTTTCGGCTTAAGTTTCTAAAGTGTATTAAAATAGAAATGTACTTTCCAAACTTTAGTCATATTTTAGTTACGAGAAACATAATACAATACTTCTAAAGAAAATAACTTATTTTACTCTTCAACATTTCAAAATTAGATGACAAAATATTAAAATATTAGACTTAAAACGACAGAACAACTGAAGGTTAATCAATTCATAATAAATATAAGTAGTGCTTAAACGGTTTAAATTTAAGAAAAAGATGATATGACATATTTTTTAATATTTTTTGGAACATTTGAGAACTCGTTAATAAAATAACGGGAACGAAAAATAATGTGTCCAGCATAGACTATTTAACGCTTTCCAGAAAAAAAAAATCAGAATACCGTAACAAAACTTTACAGTTTATTAATGCGAAAAATAATGTCTTAATCAACTTGAAAAATTCACAACGCATTAGAAAACAAAATTTCTGCTGCGATAATCAATATTTGTAAAAATATTATTTTTGTGTAGTTCTGTGTATGATTTATAGATTCTATGCATATTAGATACCATGCTGAAAGTTAGTTCAGTTAGAAGCAGTTGAAATCTTCCATTCAACCATTTCCGTGAATAAATGGATATGTCTTGTGCTGGATTGTTTGTATATGGTCTATAGAATTTATAAACGCTATATAATAATTTAAAAAAAAAAAATAGTTCAGCTTAAATACACGTACCACGTCTAAAAACGCTCTTCCACCAATTATTTTTCAAAATCTTCAATATATTTTTCTCTTACCAATTTTTTTTCTGCGTACCTGTAAATAAACAATAAATTATTCCACACTCTATTCTCATACCACAGTGATGTATAAAAAAAATTGCGGTGTTTAGAATAGCGTAATAACATTCAACTATACCGCAAACAATTTGTCCCAAAGACCATAATCTAACGGCTTTATTTTGAGTTTCTCTGTAAATGAAACGTAAATGCTACGCACTTAATTATCACTGCCAAATATGCCACAGTGATACCCAAAAACATCTACAGACAGTAGGACTATATTCATGCGAGTTAGAGCACGGAGAGACAATCATTCAGACAGACAGATATACAATCGGCATTCATAAACACTTTTGAAATTTTTTGGAACATATTAAAACACTTTTGAGCAATCCATGCTCATTCTCAGTAATGGTTAAGAAATCTTTTGTGTAGCCCTTTATATGTCCTTTAGAATGTATACACACCCAATGTGCAATCAATATAATTAAACTTAAAACGCATACTATAAATGAAAAGGAGATATCAATTTCATTATGATTTTTTTTTTACATAAACAATAATGTACAGTCATACTTTTGAGTTTTCCTACACATGCGCTGTAAGGGTTAAAGATGCACATTCGATATTAACAATTTTCTAGTCCACCTCAATAATGTGTATAAATTTCATTATGTTTAACCCATTTATGCTTAGCGACCTACTTTTGGAACGCTGCAGAAAAAAAAGTATCATTTACTTCTTATTTATAACATGAAAACTGTATAAAATTATTGTAATTAAATGTCTTTATCTGTTACCGAGAGATGACAGCATAAGATGAATATTTATTCGCTTAAATGAAGTACTTTCTTGTTGTTTATAGATTTTTCATTTTTCAATATTTCGAAGTGTAAAAAGTAAGTTTATAAGTATTTTGTCTATCAAGCATCCAAATAAATAAGTCATAATCTTACCTTGTAGATTTCATTAAAATACTATTTTTTTTAAAAGTGATATTATATGTTTAAGCCTATTTTTTATGTATTTTGGTAACGTACAAAATATAGGTCGCTAGGCTCAAATGGGTACATATTTTTGTTAGACACTTAAAGATACATTTATGTAGAGTCTTTTTCAAGATTATTATGAAATAAATTGTTTGTAAGCCTCAAATACGATTATTTTTCTTTTATTATTAATAATACTTATAATGTTTTAGTCTATTAAAAGAAATAGATATAATTTTTATTAGTTCATTTAATAATAGTTATGGTATATAATGTACAGTAGCGGGAAAAAAATAAAAAAAACCCTACTAACTCCTCAAAAAAATATCATAGATAAAAGTTACTGGTACCGAACCATTGGAAATAAAGTCTACTTTTAAATGACGTATATAATATTTGCTTAGTGGGCCATCTACATATTAAAACGAATTCAAACTTAATTTTTTTCAATGGCAGTACCAATTTTAACGAGATATTTCAAGTCTTTGATTCAAACTATGCCTAGACACCAAATTTAAAGTCATTTGAATGATAAGTTTTTGTTGAATTATAAACATTCAAAATTTAGTGCTTCTAATGTTAAATTACATTTTCATATTATTATTTATAACTTCTGAAATTATGAACCTAATGTTCTAATTTTTTGTGTCGCAATAATACTAATATACCCAAACATACGTTGAATTTGCAATTTTTATAATTTTCTGATATGAATTATGAATTATGAAATTAATATTCAAAAATTATGAATTGCAACCTACCATTTTTTTTATGGATTCAGATTTATTAAGTCCTGCTTAATGGAAATCCAAAATTTCACATTTTTCTTCCAAGTAATTTTCAAATTATGCTTAAAAAATGGCGAAATGATGGTTTAAGGGGCGTCTATGATAGAAATGACTAAATATTTTGAAATTTCTTATGCTATCCTGTGATCTAACAGGCTTAATTGACTGCTTAAGGTGCCTTGATCAAGAAGGGAACTCCCTCGGTTAAGAATGGAGTACCGAACTTCAATTTGAATACAGCCCTTAAAATACGCTCGTTTTAAAATAATTAATTTCTCGGAAACTTATGGTACGAATTGCATAAAAAATTGTTTTTAGACTAATTGAAGGGTGTAGAGTTCATTTATGCTGTCAGAATTGTGTACTGCTCTTGAAAAAAACAATCTTATGGTTCGTTTTAATATGTTGATGGCCTCTTAAGCAAAATTTATATACATCATTTAAAAGTAGACTTTATTTCCAATCGTTCGGTACCAGTAACTTTCTTCTATGATAATTTGTTGAAGAGTTAGTAGGGGGTGTTTACCTTTTTTTCCATGACTGTACAATTTAACACCTTATTTTATATAAATTTAGACAAAAATCATGATTATGCGTATTATATTATTATAAATACTGTGCATATTCCCAATATTCTGTAAGCTTACATTTTACCAAATAAATACAAACATTTTATAGCACATTTTTTTCTGTATTTTTCTAGTTCATTTTGCAGCATTTTAAATAATTTTACTAACAAATTTGAAAAAAAAAATGAGGCACAAACGGGTTAAGATTGTTTATCAATATAAATACACCAAATATTTCTTTTTTTTCCCGCATACTATAATATTGCGAAATATTTTTGAATGTCCCTGTAAATAAACCATGAATACTACACACATCTTTTTGAATACCAATGATACCACGATAGACATAAATAATGTATATAAATTCCAGTATATTTACTCGAGTTAGAGCACGGAGATAAGGCCGACAGACAGACAAAAGCATAAACACATTTCAACTATGTTGGAAATTGTTAAAATGGTATGTTTCACAAAATTAAATGAAATTTTGCAGCATTATTGAAATTGTATTAGTGGTAAGTCCCGTTTTATTTATTTTTTGCAAGACATCTTGGACTCAGAATGCTATATTGTATTTTTTTATTTGCCTAAAAGAGCGATTTATTGTTCAAATATTGAATCAATATATGAAAAGATAATAATTCAATATTACAATGTAAATTTTCAATGTGCCTTTTCAATATGTTATTGTAAAGCCAATAATTAATTTTTGTTATTATTCCATTTGGAGAATTTTGGACAAAAGTAATATTATGCTTAGATATAGCTAAGGCTGTCGATACAGGTTCTCTAAATTAGTATTTAATTATGAAATTAAATTATATCAACGAGATCATTAAAGTAATATCATTATAGTAATTTTCAAGAAATATAATATATTTATTTATTTTTGTGACACTTTGTTCGTGCTATAAATTTCTAAATGTTAGATATGCGCTTAGAACCGTAAATTCTGAATTTAATTAGTAATAAAAATCTGGGAAACATTTTGAAAGTATGCGAAGGTAAAAAAAAATCAGTTCTATTTTAATACACTGAAGATGCATCGCTTTGTACTCATAAAGTTTTAACTGTTGAATTTGAGATGTTACACTAGATTGCAATTTTTTGATCGATAAATTATGAACGTGTAGTATTAAAATACAATAAATGAACTTGTATGGTTTTCCATGTTAATGTTCGGAATCTTCTTTGAAAACTTATATTTTGTAGCAAAACCTGAAAATCTTACTATGATACTTGATGATTAAAATACTAACAATGCGAATAGTTTAGTAATTGTATCCGGCTATTTTTTCAGAATGAAATTAAAGCTTTATAAATAATATAAATAAAACACAATTTTTTTCATACACATCTAATCGAAAATTTTATTTTTTTTAGAACGACAGCTAGGAAAAAAGAATGTATTTTCAAATATAATTTGTTTGAAATCTATATCAGTGTTTACTAATTGTTTATGATTTTTAAAATAATATTCATGCTTGAATTATTTTTTAATCTATCTCTATCGTATGGAGAATAATTACGAAAGATTAACACGCTTCCAATTAAAACAATATCAATGTTTAATATTTAACTCTGGCAAATATTCCAAAACCGAATTAAAAATTCATCAACACATAAATAACAGAAATATTATAGCAAAATTAAAATACAAAGTTAAGAGACATGCCGTCAAACTACTCGCATAAATCTCTGAAATTATCACAGTTAGAAACCCTGCATTAAATGGCAAAGTCTCCGTCAATTTATTCGGCGATTAACTCCTGTCACGAATCTAATACGAAAGTATTTCGTCTAATAAACTTCAAAATGATATTTGAATACGTGATTGTTATTTTTGATATAAAAATGTTTTTTCGTATTGTGAATGGTCAATCTCATATAATCTAATAAACGTAAAAATCTATTTGAATTAGAAAAAAAATGGTTTTTATCTATGTTCTCTAATCCAAGAAGGAAGGTTGTTTTCCTTAGTTACTATAAATAATCAAATAAAACTATGCTCTTAATTTGAAAAAAAAAAATATATTGCGTGTTTCTAATTTACTCATGTAACTGTATAAATATTTTTGGCAAATAGTCCCTAAATCTAATTATTTGAATGCAATCTGATAAAATACTTAAAAAAAATAGTAGTCAGGGTTTGTTCCCGTCTACATGGGTTACTGTATACGAAGTGTCTGGATGACTTCGCTCCCTATAAATTCGCATAAACCAAATCTTACTACATTAAATAACTTATAGCTTTTCAATCTGCATAATCTTCACGTTCAAATTTAGGAACAGTTTAGATGTGATAGGTTACTTTGTTTTACACATAACTTACAGTTTTCAAGTCAGCAGTTATCAGAATGGGCAGATTACAAAAGAGTCATTTTGTTTCGCTTAACCACATCGTGTACACTTATCAAACATCGCACGTTGTTCCGACATTGGGAGATATTGACATACGGCACTAGCGCGGTGAATTCTCTACTGACAGTTGTAAAAGTTCCTGACACTATTAAAAAATTAAGGTATATAAACGGACATAAACAAGAATTACCTCTTTTTACTTTCTTCTATCTTCGATAGAAGAAAGTATTGTAATCGAAATTTTTTTCGACTTCCGGTTTTCGATGGAATTACACGTTTTAGAGGTCAGAGACCCCCCAAAACATGTTTATACAAAATGTCTGTCTGTCCGCCTGTCCGTGTGTCGCCATTGTACCATCAAAAAGTGTATGAAGTTTTGCATAGAATTGAACCAATTTTTTGTGTATGTATTTGGCTGCGGCAAGCAGGTCTTCCATCAATTTAGAAATATTCTGCCGGAAGGGAGCAATTTTTGTGCCATTTTCATTATTGTACCATCGAAAAGTGAATGAAGTTATGCATAGAATTCAAACAATTTTTTGTGTATGTGTTTGGCTATGGGTAGTTGGTCCTCTCTGAATATGAAAAAAATCCACCAGAAGTGGGCGCTGTAATAGCGATGTCTGTGCCATTTTCATTATTGCACCATCGAAAAGTGTATGAAATTATGAATAGAATTGAACCAATTTTTTGTGTATGGGTTTGGCTATGACCAACAGGTCCTCCCTGAATTTGAAAAAAATTCTGCCAAAAGGGGGCGCTGTAATAGCCATGTCTGTGGCATTTTCATTATTGCACCATCAATAAGTAAATGAAGTTATCAATAGAATTGAACCAAATTTTCTGTGCGTGTATTTTGCTGTGGCCTCTAGTTTTTCCTTGAATTTGAAAATATTCTGCCGTAAGGGGTTGCTGTAATAGCGATTTTTGTGCTATTTTATTTGGGCATGTTTTTGGCTTTGTCCAACAGGTCCTCCTTGAATTTGGAAATATTGTGCGATAAAGGGGCTCTGTGACTGCGATTTGTGTATACTTTTCTTCATTTTTCGTAGTTCTATTGTCCATCGGCGGTTCGTGCAGTGACGGAAACTCGCATCCTGCTAAGCTGGCTATCCGCAAACAGCTGTTAACAACAGAATAAGGAAAAACTATTAATTTAACAAATATCATGACATAGATTAACTCGTTTATAGTCCGTTTAATTGACTGAAACAGACATTTAAGAGAAAAAATCAAAGTTGGTATAGTATTGAACTAATAATATTGAAGTATAAACAAGGGTAACTACTTTTTGAAATATTAAGATGTATAAGATAGAAGAAAGTTTTAGGATTGGCACATCCAACTGGTTTTTTATTCTGTTGAATGTATTCTATTTAATCACCTGCAAGAAATTGGATTAAAAAACCTATTTCTCAAAATTTTATTCAGACTTTAGGAAGCCACTGTATAATTAAATGCTACTATAAAAACTGAAAATTATACAATGATATATTATAAAGTAGAAAATTTTGCTTACCAATTTTCACACCTTCGAATAAAAAAAAATCATGTAATAGTCATTAAAATTTTTTTGAAGAATAAACTCATCTTGATTTTTTTTTTGAATTATTAATAAATATTTGAGAACGCATTCTCTAGTATTTGCAACACGTGACTGAACAATATACACTCGTTTTCTACAAAAATGCAAAGTATTAATTTTCGTAATATACATAAATTTGGAAAACCAAGAGAATGTGGCAGAGTTATCGCGTTCTTTGGGCTGAAAATGCTGATGTCCGCAAAACATGAATTCATTTAATGAGCAGAAACTTTGTGTAATTTTCCTAAAGTTAATTTTGATTATGCAAAAAATATCATAAGAGAAATACCCAAGTTCTTTTTAAGTATTACGTATAGAAATAATATACTCTAAATACATCTAAAACCTTGTTGGTATTGTGTCATTCACTGTACTTCGATAGGTATCCTTTATGTAATTGAAAACGCATCATTTGTTATAACGCTATTGAATGTTTCTCAGATGATAAACTGACGAACACATTTGGAAAGAAATTCTCATAAGAAATTGTAGATTTTTAAACCACGGTAATGCATCTAAAATCTTATATTTCAAAATGTTTTAACCTAAAATAGCTATTTTCGTCGCCCAGGTGACTATACAGCAATACCCTTCTCGAACACAGATAAATCTGAATATAATCGATTTCAGTGACAAAGAGAAAATCGAATAATCCAATTGATCGAATCTCTTTCAGACAGAAGATATTGATGATTAGACATTATTTTTCGGAGATTTATGGGATGGAAAAGTTTTAAGAATTCAATAGTGACAATTCACACTAGAACGATTCCTTAAAATTTTTGTATTCTGGAGAAAGTTTTGGTAATTTGTTTTATATAAGAATATTTTCTTAAAAATGCAATATCATATGTAATAGGACGTCATGTTACCGTAAACGAAGATGTAAATTAAAACAATTATATATATTTTGTTTTAGGTTATCCTGTTGTATAAACAATTATTTTTGCATATTAAAATTAATATTTATGCTCTTTATGTTGATAAAAAAACAACTTTGTTAGTATTATATGAAATATACTAATAAAGTATTTACACATTAATTAACAAGTTAGGAAGTGTTGTTTAGGAAGGTCATTCAAATAAAATATTTAAATAAAATAATCAAACTAGTTGTACAACACAATGAATATTTAATTCACATGTGCAATATACGTCTAATGATTTTAGTAGATCCATTCTTATTAAAACATTTCGCATGTATATTTTTTTGTAAGCCGATTCTTCATTTGGAATATTTTTATAAATTAACAATTAACTTCTTTTAACTAAAGAAGTATATGATTTCTTTAATCATTTTATTGCAAAAGAAAAAAAGTAAATAAATAAATAAAACAGGAGAATTGCATTAAAGTGTTTTCTTCTGTACATGAAAATAGAGATGCATAATATTGTCCTAAATATATACGAATAAAAAAGTTCTTGCAATATTATTTAGATTTTAAATATTAAATTGGGCGTATCATATATTCTCTAAAATTATAGCCTTTAGATTCATTGTGTAGTGGTTTCTTTCACATGAAAATATTGCGTTAAAAAAATATTGTTCTTAATTTTAAATCCGAATGCTTAAAAAAAAAACAACTCATATTTAGTAGCATGCGTCATTTTTATATTAAAGAAAAAAATCACAAATGACAAGTTATATGTTTCAGTGTATCCTTATATTTGAGCTTTACCAAACATTTTATTTACATTTTGCATTAATTTACAAATTGTTATTTTCATTCACATTAAATTATTACTATTAGAAATAGTATTAAGAAATTGAGCAGCAATTTTCGACCAAATAATGATACTAATTAGAGAGGAAAGAATATCCCTGAGACATAAGATTTTGAATTAAGACAAGCATTCAAATTAAATCGTGCTATGCAAATAAAAGAAAAGCAATACAAAGCAATTCGTTCTCAATTAAATTAATTGGAAATATTTAGAAACAATGCAATTTGTCTGCGTTTAATGTTCGAAAGAGTAAATTGCATTGAAAAAGTACGTGTTTTGAAACTTCCTCTAAAAAAGAAAAAATATATATTTTCAGTGGTTTTTATTTATTTATTTATTTTTAAGCGCGTGACAGAAACAAAAAAAAGTGAATCAAAAAATTAAATAAAAAAGAAATGGCCAAGTAATTAAAGAATATTTGCTATATTGTAAACTGTATTATTTCAAATTCCTTTAGATTACGTAGACGAATATGAACTATTATAACTATATTTAACTATTTATGTAGGAAATTCGTAAGACGTTTATTTGCAAACGTGTCTTGTTATTTTGCTAGGTAATAAAAATACAACAATAATTTTGTATAAATTTAGAGCTCAAAATTACAAAAATATTTTGCGTTCATTTTGTAATTTCCTAACGAATAAAAATACAACAATGATTTTGTAGAAAATTTAGAGCAAAAAATTACGAAAATATTTAAATTTAAATGCTTTTGAAAGTTAGTTGATTTTCTGAAAATTATACCTCATTGCCCGTTATTTCTAACTGCTGACAAAGCTTTCGTTAAAGAAAAAAAAACAATTATATAGATGCATTTAATGTCATTTGAAGAAAAATAATAACATAAAAGTTAATTTATTCTATATCAATAAAACGTTCTGAAATACAAAAAACAACTATTTATAAATACAAGCACACACTCATGGAATCATAAAAAAACTCAGGCTGTTTTTCACTCTTTTAATATTATATCAATAGAAAATACAATTTTTCAAATATTCAAAATATTTATGTGCTTCAACTTTAGTAAAATTAAAAAAAAAATATTTTGTCAAATTTTTGATAAAAACATTTCTTTTTTATAATATGCAGCAACCTAGAAATAATTTTGTTTGAAAATTAAAGGATAAGTATTTTTATTCTAAAATGTTAATAGATCAAAGACATTTAACTAAAGTGTCCCCATAGGTTGCTTGACCTTCCGAGCATTGTATTTGGAGAAAATATTTAGTTTTTTTTTGCTTAATTAAAAGGAGAAAGAGAAAATATAAATGTGCTACTAGAATAAAGGTGTTTGAACATAATGAGAATGAAGCATTATGTGAGACAAAACTTTTATATTATTTCAAAAGAAAAAAATGTCATTAATGAATTTAAATAAAAAAGTAAATATGTATTTCTTAATTAATTGCATTGCATTCGCGAAAAGCCATTTGATTTATGTAAATTTAAACTTGTTTTAATTTACATATTAGTCTCCTATCTATCCTCATATTGTTATATCTTATAGGAAATAAATCATGTCGCTTACCTTCCAGGTAAGCGTTTTTGGAAAATTTTAAGGCTGATAATATAAGACTATTACATAATTAGATATGTCTACTACACTGCTGAAAAAAAATTAGGGGAGCAAGCAAAAAAGGGAAGAGAACAGTGCGAGACAGCCATGCATGGGCATAAAATTGAGAGTAACGTGTGTATCAATGCGCACTACAGAAAAAAAAAAAAACGCAACAAATTTGCAAGGTGCTTTAATTCTTTAAAAAGATGAATAGAACGTGGAAAGATGGTTTGGGGTAACAATTCGGTTACATGTAAATGAAAAAAAAGTACTGCTTAGGAATGATACAAGGTATTTAATATGGCGTGTGGTCCTTTCAAATAGATAAAACTATCACATACCCATTTCCATGGATTCGATGACATTATCGATTATGTTATTTTCATTATCGATTATGTTATTACATTATCTTCACTTTAATAAAAAATCTCCACAGCTGGCCCAATCATTGAATAAACTCGCAGTTCAATATTAAAACATAATAATATTAATAAACAAAATCTATATACATATCTACAAATGAAACAACTATACAGATTTCTTTAGTGGAGTTTACAAGCCACATTCCAGGCTTATTTTTAAAATCACCATCGCAACTTTCGTAAAGAAATAACAAACTCATTCGGCTTGCATCGACCTTCAACGACATCTCCCGCCGCTCTTTCCCACTCCGCTCTTTTCCCTCCGAATCCCACTTCATTTCAAACATTTCCTCTCTCCGCCAGCTCGTGAGTCCTCTACCAATAATTCCATGAACTCGTTTTCCCCATCGACATTCGATGAAATAAATAACTTCCAATTCGCCGGACGCTATTCGATGAACTCGTTTTCGCCGTCGACATTCGATGAAAGAAAGAACTTCCACTTCGCCGGACGCTATCATAATGAGTTTTCGGGGAGTCCGTTCCACACCACAAAAAGAGTAATCTCCAAATACCGGATAATAAAAGCAGGCCTCAGTCTCGCTGCAATGCACCATCAGAGTGTGTCCCAGACATGCGCGTTTGGGTTCATGTCAGAAGAACATGTTGGCTATTCCATATGTTGTAAATTTTCAACTTTAAGTATGTTCTCCACAAGACGGGCACTATGCGGTATCGAATTTTCATGCATGGAAAAAAAGGAATCAGCAATTGCGGCAACGTAAAATACGACTAGAGGTCTCAGTATCTCGTCTGTGTAACTTCGGGCCGTCAAAGTGCCATTTCGAATGATATGCAGGCACGTAAGTCCACCTATGCTAATTCCAGCCCACAGCATCAACCCATCTCGTCTGTAATATCATCTTTCACGAAGGAATGTGGGATTATTTTGGTTGGTTGTGTTTATGACGGCCAATTATCAACACGAGGGATATAGGCCCTAAGGGGGTGGGGGGTTCCCTCCGTGGGAGTCTTTCTCGGGGGGGATTATTTTGAGTGCCCCTTTCTGTCCATTCCAAAACACATCGGATGTCACATCCAGACTGAATCGGGACTCGTCTGTAAACAGAATTTGACTTCAACAACGTTCAGTCCAAGCTCGATGCTCAGTTTCCCCCCATCTTTCGGTTACAAAGTTTCTTGAATTCAATGGAATACAGACCATTGGTTTACGTGCATGGAGACCACCCTGGTGAACCATATTTAGGACTGTTTGGATGGACACTCTTCGTCCTGTGGCCAAGAACAACTGTGTTTTTAGCAGAGTAGCATTGCCCGTGCCTTCTCGAAGAGTTGTTTGCAAGATATCGGTCATCAGTCTCTGTGGTAGCACATGGCCGACATATTCCTTGTCGATGTCTACCATTCCATGTGTCTTGGAATCGATTCTACAGTCTTGCATTGATAGTTCTTGCGACTCCAACAGCGTCCTCTACACTTTGTTGGGTTTACCCAGATTCAAATGTCTCAATAATACGCCAAGCCATGGATCCCGATATATCACATTTTTGTGACATTTTGAAGTCACCTTTTCTCAAAACATAAGGTGAACCATAGAATTTTACAACTGAGACAGTAAAACAAACGTTTCTGCAAAATTCCGATTTCTGACTAATCTCAATTTTCTGGTTTTTAACGTCATAATCTTTCATTTGCCAGTGAAGTTTTCTTCATGTGTTTTCTACTACGTTTTAAATTATGGATGCTTTATTTTCCGTTAATTATCGCTAAAAATATCTGCGTATTTTTTTTAAAACCATATGCTCCCCTAATTGTTTTGAGCAGTGTATATACTATGAATATGTCTACTATATGCATATATGTCGTCGGATTATTGATAAATAATGCTCATGGAAAATAACCGGTTTATTGGAGAACCATCTGCCATTTTCAAACAAATCTGATTTTGATCATGCTTATACAATGAGCTGATGTAATTTTATGCTAATTGGAAAATTAGAAACTTTTTACACTAAAATCCTAGTTTAATCCAGACTTATGGTAATACGTACAAGTTACTGAATGTTTATGCATAACTTTATTATTAAAAAAGTAGTATAAACAGATTTTAATAACTCATTTTATAATTATCAATGAACGCTTATAAAAAGTATTTAAAACTGTTTCATTAGCAGAACGGATTTACACCCATGAATATCAGAGATTCATGAGTATTTTTTATAATTTAAGAGTGTGTCTCAAACCCACGCTGTGTAGAAGTTTCAATGAAACGTACAGATACCTAAGTAGTTTTATGTTTTCCATACATTAATTAGAGATGATGTGTTACTGAATAAATGTTATTATTATGTGTAGATATGTGAGTACGTGAGTTTAAAATCTCATCTTATCTAAAATTAGAAAAATCGTGTTTTCTTTAGCAATCTATTCTACAGGAAAATCTTCACCGAAAAAAGAATACTACCTGAGACAAAAAAGACAGTTTAACCTGCATTTCTGGCATTGTAAGTTATTGGTTTAAAATAAAAACATCGAGACGCAGTTAAACGTTATTCGCGATTTCACGAAATTTGATTTTTTGGATAAGGCGAGATTTCAAAATCACATCCTCATATAACACACCATGAACAATAAATCAATAAAATGTGTGTTATGTTAGATATTATCTATTTTCCTAGCATAAAATCGACAATTTTTGTGTCTTGGTGAAACAAGCTTTTTGGCACTAAATAATCATCATTCCGTTTTTAATACCTAAAGTCCGCAAATTCCGTGAACTGTGGCCGTAAAAGAACAGCATTTCTACTTATTTACTTAAGAGACAATGGATAAAATTTTCTCAATATGAATTTTAGGACTTGGGATCTTATAAAAATTGAAAAAGTAAAACCTTTTGAAAACCAGTTTGCTGTTTTAACAAGACAATCTCAAATTTTGCAAATTCTACCTTATTTTGTAAACGTTTGTAATCTACAATGCTCCCCTATCTTGAAAAGATAAAATGTTAAAATTTGTTTCAATACTTTTGGGGACTCCCTGTATGTATATTTATAAGCAGAACAGCATAGACAGTGCACGTAAAACGAAATATTGAGAGAATACGTGTAAACCTTAATACTTTTAATATTGCACAAAAATATTAATTTTGTCTTTACTGAAATGTAATTTATTTTCTTACATTTGTTATGAAAAATCAGAGAAAACACATCGTGTGCGCAAAGAATTGTCATATTTTAGATGAATATTTTATTATGTACAATGTAAATTAAGTAGTTTGCGTGAAATTCCGAATGTGAAACTACAAAAATGAAACTATTCAGTGGAAATCTGGATATTTGACATTCTATACCGTATGCGTATTAGAGCTGTCTAAAATCTTTATTTTTTACATAACTAGATTTTTAATGAATCTAATATTTTTTTTCATTCTAATAACTGTTCCCACAGTGTAGTATTATTACTTAATAGAGTACTGTACGATATGTACGATATGTATATGTATGATATGTATATATATATATATATATATATATATATATATATGTGTGTGTGTTTAATTTCTGTAAATGTGGGTATTAATTCACTTTTTGAAGAAGAAAATTCTTAAAGGAAATTTTTGCTGTATGAGTAGATAGATTTAAAATATCGTGTCCTAGATCTTTGAACAATTTTCTGTTTTTTAAAAATACTGTAAGCGTTAACAACATAACGGATTAAAAGAAAGTGAAACAATAACATATTTATAACATTGAGCAAATTAGCAAAAAATATTTTTTATACTAAAGGATCTGAATAAACTGCTATAAAAATTAATTTATTTGCATTATTATTGTAATTAAGTTGGATTTGATGTTTACTATTTATTTTTCTGATATCGTCAGTAACAAAAAACTAAATTACAGGGCTCGCACCGTTCCTAAAATTTTCGCACTTTGCTACCTGTAATTTAATTAAGAATTCTTCGTGGTATATCCTTTTGACATCTATAATAGAATTATACAACTAAGATTATCGTTTTAATTTAGTGGTAGCAAAGTAATTTATTAAAGAAAATTAAAGAAATTAAAGAAAATTTTAAGAACGCTGCGAACCCTGAAATTAAGAAGAGAAATAAAAACTAAAAAAAGACACGATGATTTTTTTTTCTTTAGAATTTTAATTTTAGACACATTTCTAGCCTAGCTTTAGATAAACACGCTATTCATACATCGAATATACATCCACATTATTTTCATACATTGAATATTTCAGTTTTTAAATTTATGTACGCCTAGGATAAATATGTTTAATATTAAATATTGTAAATGTTTAATCAAACAAAATCCGTTAAAAGAAATTAAAAAGACTCTCTTAAACAACAATAACCCAAGTATGAAACGTATTTTAAATCAATTTCCGACAAATAATGAAAATATTAGAGGTTATATATGACAGCAAGTGTATAAAAGAAAAAAAAACATTTGTCAAACAAAAAAATTTATTTTTTAATATAAGGGATGGAAAATGCGGAAAGGAGAGGTAGAATCATTAAATATTCTCTGAAAGTAGTTTACCATTCTGTCGCAAAACTTCAATTTTGTTATTGATTTTGTAATTTGGGTTGTGATACTTTCCTGTGTTTTTTTTCTTTTAATATTTCAGCTTTTTAATCTTTAATCACATGCGTGGCAGGGTTCATTAAATATAGTTAATTAAAGCATAACTTAGGCAAATGAATGTAATGAAGAAATTTATCTTTTTTTCATAATCATGTTCTTATATCTTTATAATGTTAAAGTTAAGAGTAGCTTAAATAAATGGAAATGATTTTGTAGATTTATTCAAATTGTGTTTTAAAAATTGGTAGTTCTACAATAAAAGTCTACGCTATATAAGTAAAACACACACACACACATATATATACCGGGTGCCGCAAAAATGACTGATGGATTTTAAAATTCCATAACTTGAAAACGATTATTAAAAAAATTCTTGTAGGAGTATTATGTAAGATGTCAAGAATTTTTATGCTGTGATTCTCAGTTTTAGTTACGATTCGCATCGATAGATGGCTCTGCAAACAATAACTGCTAAATCAAAGCTCGATTTTTTGGCTTATTTCTTCTTCCATGGGAAAAAAGGAGATTAAAATGGATTCCGAAGTACCAAAAAACAGGTCTGGGCTGAGCACCTATTACTGTCAGCGCCTTCTATTGTTGGAAATACGAATTAAAATCAAGAATCACAGTACAAAATCTCCTGACATCATACATAACACTCCTGCAAGAACTTTATTAATATATGTAACCATTTGCAAGTTATTGAATTTTAAAATCCACTTTTGGGACACCCGGTATATATATCTATATATATATAGATATAGATATAGATATAGATATAGATAGATAGATAGATAGATACTCTTGGGCAAAACTTTAACGGGTGATAGTACACATCAAAATAAACAATACTAAACAGGGAACTAAGGGTCCCAACCATCTTCCGAAGGACATGGAGGCCTTTAAAGTTTAGGGTCCAAAATTACAAATGATTATAAAAAACGGAAAAATTGATCGAATCGTTTGCGGTTTTCGTTAAAACTATTCTTTATGTCAGTATTTTTTTGTAAATAAATTTTAAAGATAAATTTCAAAAATTCCGATAGAGGGCACTTTAGACTTTGGAGTAACGAGCAACTATTTATAGCGTTATTTTTTTGCATCTCATTAAATGCTTTCAAATGGTTAGACTTGAACTTAAAATTTAAGCTCAAAATCTGAATCGTTGGCAGTGGTTAAGTAGAGCAAACCAAACTTGTTCAGCAGTTGAAATTTGAAACACTAACCCCCCACCTCCCCGTTCCTGAACACAGTTCAGTTATTCCAGATATTGGTGTCGTAGTCAGGCAGACACTACTACCACCTACTCATAAAATAAACGATAGAGGAATGACAAAAAAAAAATATATATATATATGTATAACAGACGTGAGCAATTTCTCCGAGCAAAATAACTAGAAATAATTTACAGTTAAGTAGCCGTTACGTAGTAACTACCCGTGTCACCCTCTTGGCCGGCAATATGAGGTACAGAGGGATGTAACCTCGAGATGGCGCTGTGATCGAAAGTGCTATACAAGCGCTGGTTGTCCGCATTCATCGTGTTTTAGGTAGCTCTCATTAAAAAAAGCTACCTATTGCAGCCGTTCGGAGGAAAGCTATTTCAAAAAATTTGATATACTTTCATCGATCCCGAATCCACCCTCCGTTCAAAATTGATATATATATAATATATACATATATATATATACAGTGGCGGTCAAAAGTTTCCGGCCAGTTAGTTTCTTTGATTTGTTTGATAGAACGTTTTAGCGAAGAAGAAGTTCAATTGCTCCAAAAGTTAGGAATAAGCAAATTACCTCTGACCACGTGATCATTTTGATTGGTTACTTAAGATACTTGATGCAAATGGGAGGAATTCAAAATTCGCGCGTGCAAAAGTTTGCGGCCATTCATCATTCATTAGTTTTTCCTATCGCTAAAGTGTTTTTTTTTTTGTTTTGTTTTTGCCATGTTTAATTAATCAACGTGGATAATGTATTTGAAATTCAAAAATGAAAAGTTAAACAATTTATTGTTCCTAAATGATTGATTTGTTTGTCGCTAAAGGGACAATCCTCTCGTGAGATTGCGGCAAAGTTGTCGATTGGAAAATTTGCTTTAAACGATATTAAAAAAATATATATAAAGATGGTCATGGCCTTCGGAACTTTTCACGGTCCGGGGGACCCCGGAAAACGACTATTCTTTTGGACACAATTATCAGAAGAAAAGCAGTTGATGACCCGCGTAAAAATGCCGCTGCAATTCCACGCCATTTATGGTGTTAAAAGCGACTTATGATGCTATGGTTATTGCTGAAACAAGTCTATCTACAGTGTCAAGACGCTTATGTGACGTATTTATGGAACTTTATGGAACAGTCGGTGTTAAATAACTTTTCATAAGTAAAAAAATTCAAAGGACCCGACTGGCGTTTGCTAAGGAATACAAAGAGTGGTCAAGTGAAAACTGGAAAAAGTACTATTTTCAGATGGATCGAAGTTCAATCTTTTTGTGAGTGATAAAAAACATTACAACCGACGACCTGAAAACAAAAGATAAGATGCGAGATATATTATTCCTACAATGAAGCACGGTGTAGGACGCGTAATGCTGTGGGGAGCATTTTCTGGAAAATGTGCCTGCCCGTTATTTGAAATCCACCTCAAGATGAATAGTGCAATGCATAAGTATATCTTGCAAGATCATTTGCTGCCTTATTGGAGGAAAAGTTGTCGTCGCAACTATTTGTTTGCATGATAAAGACCAAAAGCATACATGCGAGCTCGCCAAGCAGTGGCTTTAGCACAAAAAATCTTCGCTTTTGAAATGGACAGCCCAATCATCCGATCTGAATATAATAGAAAATCTTTGAAACTAACTTGAAAACGTGTGTGGAGTTATAAATATTCCAATTTAGCAGCATTTTCACAAAAATTGCCAGAACCGTGGACGAAATTTAACATTGATGATCTACAACCGCTCATTGAATCGATGCCACGTTGATGCGCCGCAGTACTTATTGCTAAATGTATGAATACAAAATACTAATTGTAAATGTTGTTGATCACTGTTATTTTCTGTTATAACACCATTTTTTTCCCAAACTTGCCAAGGTGGCAGGAAACTTTTGAGAACATGCGCTTTATTTTGCAATTAATTTTGTCAATTAAATTTATTAATATTTAATTTTTTTCCATAAATAACTTCTTAACTGTTATGTCAAAAAAGTGTATAAGTATCACTTTGAGATTCCTCATAATATGGGTATACTTTCAAATTAGCCAAAAATTTTATGCTGGCCGGAAACTTTTGACCACCACTGTATATATATATATATCTGACCTTTGTCACACTGTAACTCTCGTATTTATGAACCGATTTGGATGTAATTCGGTGCGTACATAGTACATACAAATGTCTCTACCGAGTTCGTTGGCCAGCTTCATCCGCCATTTTGTTTCAAAATGGCGATCATTTTAATTTTTTTTTTAAATTTAAAATTTGAAATGTGGTACCAAAAAATTGAATATAGAAAAATATTTTTCCTTATGTATTTGACCTTTATACAAAGATTCCGGATCAGTTTTTGTTTCTTCTATATCTTAAAAAATGGCTGAGTTATAGAATTTTGAATTTCTAATGTGGCTGACATTTTGAAACGTCCTGAATTTTGTCACGCGATAAAAGGCGTATTTATGAACCGATTTGGATGTAACTTCGTTTATACATAGTACATACCAATGTCTCGACCGAGTTCGTTGGACAGCTTCCTCCGCATCTTTGTTTAAAAATGGCGGTCATTTAAATTTTTAAGAATAATTTAAATTTCAAATGTAGTACCAAAAAATTTAAAATTTAAAAAATATTCTTTCTTTATGTGTTTGACCTTGATACAAAGATTTGGGAGCAGTTTTTTTTTCGTCTATATCTTAAAAAATGGCTGAGTTATAGCATTTTGAATTTCTATTGTGGCTGACATTTTAAAACGACCTGATTTTCGTCACGCGATGACAGGCGTATTTATGAACCGATTTGGATGTAACTTGGTCTGTACATAGGACATACCAATGTCTCGACCGAGTTCGCTGGCCAGCTTCATTCGCGATCTTGTTTCAAAAGGGTTGCCATTTAAAAAAAAATAAATTTATAATGAGGTATTAAAAAATTGGAAAATGAAAAAGTTTTTTTTATCTGTTTGGCCTTGATACAAAGATTCCGGAGCAGTTTTTGTTTCTGAAAATTTGTTATTTTGTTTATATCTTAAAAAATAGTTGAATTATAGCTCTTTGAATTTCTAGCATGGCTATTAGGTAGCTTTCTTTACAAAAAGCTACTTATTGCAGCCGTTCGGAGGAAAGCGATTTCAAAAAATTTTGGTATATTTTCATCGATCATGACCCCCAGACCCCGAAACCACCCTCCGTTCAAAATTGATATGTATGTATATATATATATATATATATATATATATATATATATAAAACCATTAATTAAACATAACCTACCACCGTCAATTATTATGAATTAAAGCTGTAAGTATTAAAAAAAAATATTATAAGAATTATTATGGAAGAAAAAAGAAAAAAGTGGACACTGACAAAAATTGAAAAGCTTATACATTGAATTACGTTATCAAGGGCACAGAATTCAATGATATAAGCAAAATGGTTGTTTTCTGTGGGAAAAATAAGCTAAAGCTAAAAATTATTTTCCCCTGTGCCCGAACAACCACTAAAATCAAGTGAATTGATTAAAAATGAAAGCAGAATAGAAACAAATAATATGAAATGGAAGAATCAATAAAACGTATTTAAATATTTATAGGATATAAAATATAAATAATAAACACCATACCGATTAATATTTCAGTATTTTACAAAAATCCATGCGCACATGTCTACCAGTATATCAAAAAGATTAAGGTGAATAAAACAGTTAAGAAATCACAGTAAATGATACCAAAGGATGCAGTTAATACATTTTGAAATAAAATTTGAAATACCTTGTAAAACACATTTAATCTAATATAAAATAAATAGATATTAATTACATTATTAAAATGCACTATTAAATTAATTAATATCAGTTTAACAAAATCGTCAAAATTTAGCTAAAAATACCCCCTGGTGTATAAATTATAACTGAAATGGTGCTAGAAAAATTAAAAATTAGAGATATCTTAAAGAGACAGATTTGGTGCTGCCATCTATTATTACTTATATTAAACATCTATCGCAAGATAAATATTTGTAAGCATTTGAATGTAAATAACTGTTTAAACAGCAAAACCAAACATATCCTTATATATAGAGAATTATAAACCTAATATAAACCACACAATGTATTTAAAAACTATTGTTAATAAAATTTAAAAGCATACAATATATTCTATTAGCTAACTTATTTAAACTAAACTAAGAATTTAAATAATTCTAGAACATTGATAATATATAGCATATAGCTATATGCTATAAAACAAAATAAATTCAGTAATAATTAATATAAATAATTATTAAAAATAATATAAAAATTATTTTTTAATGAATTATATATAAGATATTTATAAAATGAACAGGAAATAAAAATCATGTGTAGTATATAGAAGGTTAAATGATACTTAAATTTCCATTACTTAAAAAGCACAAATATAGAATGTGGATTATTTTCAGACATCCATAAAAATCCATAAAGTATGAATGTGGGACATTCAAAAACATTAAACCGATAATAAATATTAAAAAGAATAGAGGAATAATAATAACAATAATTACCCAATTTTAATGCATACAGTATAACTATATTTATATTAAACATACTTATATGTATATTATTCACTATAAGAATGGCATACTATTAGTAATTAATATGATATTGTCCTTAGTATATTAAAATTTAATAACAAATAATTGTAAATTAGATTAATCAATAATTAAGCTAATTATAATATTAATGAAATTCTCCAATTACATATAAAATATCAAATCAACATCCATATAAAATACGTAACAAAAATATAGTAATAATACAAGAGCCCCCATTTTTTTTTTAATAATTAACCATTGCGTATTATCCAGACAACACCACCCTCCTCCGTACTCTAACATCTACCCACTCAACCAATCTATAATATTTTTTTATATTATTTTACAATTTTTAATTTTTTATAGATATTTTTTTTATTTTATAATTTTTTGTAATTTTGTTTACGCATGTGTTAATTTGTTTTTATAGATCATGTAAGAAAAGTACTAATTGTACATTAATGAATATGTGAATTTTTTTGGAAAACCATGATTTAATGCATCATAAATTAGTTTTTTAATATTATTGTTAATTAGAGGAGAAGAACATAAACATTTTATTCTGTATAAATGATTAAGTATTATATTACGAAATACAGAATGATGTAGACAAGATTTAAAATTTGTAAATGTATTAACTGTGAATTTAAATTCTTTACGTTTGTCATATAAATCTGTGATTGTTTTATTGTCTTTTAATGTAATTTTAAGATCTAAGAAGTTAATTGTATTGTTAGATAAAAGGTTTTCCGTTAATTCCAAATTAGTGGGATAATCAACTGGAAATCGAGTAATTGCAGATTGACCAGTATGAATTAAAATGATGTCATCAATATAACGATATAAATGTAGATTATTATTAGTAAAATTACGTTCATAATGAGATAAGTATAAGTCTGAGAGTAAACTGGAAGTACAACCGCCTTGTGGTATACCGACATGCTGTAAATATAAAGTATTATCTTGCAATATATAATTATTATAGATAATGAAGTTAGTTAAAGATTTAAAATATGCAATATCTATATTAGATGGTAATTCCAGTTTTTTATAATAATTTTTAAATAATGCATTTATAATTTTATGTAAATCTAATAAGTCTATATTATTAAAAAGATCTTTGAAGTCATATGTCGTTATATTACAAACAGAATGAAGATTTTTTAAAATATTAACAAGTTGATAGCTATTTTTTATACAGTGTGTATTATCATTGTTTGTAGTAAGTACATATAATTGATTAAGAATTTTTAAGAGAAGTGTATTGGCTTTATTATTATATGTATTGCAACCAATAGTAACAGTCCTAAATTTAATAGGAGTTTTATGAAATTTGGGAATAAGAACTAAATATGGATAATTAAAATTAGTAGATAAAATAATTAATAGTTTATAATAACTTCGAATTTTACGATTATTTGCAATTACATTTTCATTAGTTTTTTGAAATGACTTATTAGAAGAAATAGAATTTGTAAGAAGTTGGTGATAATATGATTTACATATAATAGCATAATTGTTAGGAGATTTGTCTACATATGTAATAACGAAGTTTTTTTGTAATTTAGTAATTTGTTGGAAATAATGCTTTGTATTAATAGAAACGAAATCAGCAATATTATTTTTTAAAGCCATAGTTAATTTTTCAATTACTAATATCTTCCATTGATTAAAATATTCAATAGGCTTATTATAAGAGATAGAAATTTTATAAATAAAAATATCAATATCATATGTAAACTGTTTGATAATAGATTTAACATTAAATTTAGATGGAAGTCTATATTTAGTACCATAACCCATTAGTTGTTTCAATTTAAAATCATGAACAATATCAAGATTTCCAGTGATTATATGTCCATGATCATTGTTTCTGTATTTTTTTAGAGTGGGGTCTTTGCAGTTACACGGAAAATTACTTGCAGCAGATGTATTTTTTGAAAATGTATTGTAGTTAAAAATCTTTCTCCCAATTGTATTCGGATATTTAAAGGTTTTTGATATATGAAGATTATTGATAGGAAAAAAACAATTTTTATCATTAATTATAGAATTGATATTAATTTTATTAAATATGTGATTTGAAAAAGTAATTATCATTTGAGTATTTATGTTCTGAATTTTGTGTTTTTTTTTTGTAAATTAATATTTAAAAGATTAACCCTACTCATAATAAGGTCAAAGTAAATATCAGAGAAATGTTTAGAGAAAGATTTACTTAGAAAGACATTTAAATGTTGTACAAGCTGTTTCTTTTTAATAGCAAAGAAGTTTTTACGAATTAACAACCAGTTATAATTCTCTAAGTAGTTTCGTTGAAGATCATTAATTTGTTTTGTGATAGATTTTTTGGAAACTACAACTGATGATGAACACTTTCCGCTTTTATTACGTGTTGTTTTAGCATTTAAATTATGATTAAGAGTAGGATAAATTGGAGAATAATCAATATTGTTATTTATAGATGTGAAGACTTTGACAGGTCTGTTAAATACTTCACTGTTAAGTCCATAAGGATAAATTGTATTATAATATTTCATATATGATGATTCCATATAAAGACGTTCTGATTTATTTTTTAGAATTTGAAGGATTTCAATTGTCGTATTTTTAAATAGATTTTTATGAAAATGTTGAATTTCAGCTGTAGATTGTATATTTTTTGCTTTGTTATTATTAGAGTCTGAACGATGATGATTGATTCGTTTATGAATTGGACCTGATGTTTCACCAATATATTTCATATTACATAAGTTGCACTTTATACTATAAATAACATTAAATGCTTTACAAAAACTTGAATAATTAGGATCTGAGACAATTTGTGTCTGAGCAGCGTATGGACATGTCTTGCACCGAGAATCATAGCACATACGAAAAAATAAAGGACGAGGGGGAGAGTATAAATGGTCGCTGGATGACGATCCAGGAACAACCCAATTATTCCTGTACCGGACACTACACTGCATAGATGCTAAGTGTATCTTGTCAGTATCGAGATGTTTACTAAGAACTGCCATATAAAAATTATGTATGGAAAATGCAATAATTGCCATAAAAATAAGAAATTTTAATAATAAAAAATTAATAATTTAATTAAATTAGCCATGATTAAATAATAAAACTTGAGTATGAAAAAATATATACAATATTTACAATAATAGAAGCAGAACGCAGAAACAATCTTCAAATTATCCAAAACCAAATTATGATAACTCAAATAACGTAGATTAATAATAGCAAGAAACCACTAGACTATTTTATAACAAATAAGTCAAAAAAGATCCGCATAACATCCAAATCCTAGAACAACTATAACCATGCAAAGACAACCAAAACGCTTACCCAACTAACTACTCAGATCAAAGTAATATGAATTTAAACTAAAGCAAATTAACATTAAATCTATGAATAGAAATAATTATTGCTACCATATTAATGTATATATAAAATGATTATCTCTACAGAATTATGTAAAGCTATAGCAAAAATAGAAAATATATAGGACAATATCATACACTAACTACAAGAAAATTCAGATAAAATCATAACTAGAAAATTTAAAAACATTAAATAAATCGTTGCAATGATAGGAATGAAAAAATTAATGGAATCCTAAAATAGGTATCAGATAACTACATGGTAGAAATCATATTGATAATACACATAGATAGTGCGCTAATTGCAGCAATGATCTAAGCGTATAATATTTAAAAGATTGCTAAATAATTTAGCGACCGGAGAATATATAAAAATATATATAACATACCTTAAGGAAAAAATACATCAAAATGAATTGTTGACATTCAAAATGAAAAGATATTTAAAAATATCGTAAAATGCATACATTCATAATTACTTGCGCAAATGCATCATAGTAATTTGAATGCTAATATATAACCATTAATTAAACATAACCTATATATGACCTATGTCACACTGTAACTCCCGTAATTATGGACCGATTTCGATGTAATTCAGCGTGTACATAGTACATACCAATGTCTCGACCGAGTTCGTTGGCCAGCTGCATCCGCCGTTTTGTTTCAAAATGGCGGCCATTTAAACTTTTAAAAAAAAGTTTAAACTTGAAATGTGGTACCAAAAAATTAAAAATGGAAAAATATTTTTTTCTTATGTATTTGATCTGTATACAAAGATTCCGGAGCAGTTTTTGTTTCGTCTATATCTTAAAAAATGGCTGAGTTATAGCATTTTGGATTTCTAGCGTGGCTGATATTTTGAAGCGTCATGAATTTTGTCACGCGATAAAAGGCGTATTTATGAACCGATTTGGATGTAATTCGATGTGTACATAGTACATACCAATCTCTCGACCGAGTTCGTTGGCCAGCTTCATCCGCCATTTTGTTTCAAAATGGTGGCCATTTAAAATTTCTTAAAAAATTTTAAATTTGAAATGTGGTACCAAAAAATTGAAAATGGAAAAATATTTTTTTCTTATGTATTTGACCTTTATACAAAGATTTCGGAGCAGTTTTTGTTTCGTCTATATCTTAAAAAATGGCTGAGTTATAGCATTTTGAATTTCTAGCGTGGCTGACATTTTGAAACGTCCTGAATTTTGTCACGGGATAAAAGGCGTATTTATGAACCGATTTGGATGTAACTTCGTTTATACATAGTACATACCAATGTCTCGACCGGGTTCGCTGGCGAGCTTCATCCGCCATCTTGTTTAAAAATGGCGGCCATTTAAATTTTTAAGAAAAAATTAAATTTGAAATGTGGTACCAAAAAAATTGAAAATTGAAAAAAATATTTTCTTCTTATGTGTTTGACCTTGATAAAAAGATTCGGGAGCAGTTTTTGTTTCGTCTATATCTTAAGAAATGGCTGAGTTATAGCATTTTGAATTTCTAGCGTGGCTGACATTTTGAAACGTCCTGATATTTCTCACGTAATAACAGGCGTATTTATGAACCGATTTGGATGTACCTTGGTGTGTAGATAGTACATACAAATATCTCGACCGACTTCGTTGGCCAGCTTCATCCGCCATCTTGTTTCAAAATGGCGGCCATTTAAAAAAATAAAAAAATAAAAAATTTAAATGAGATACCAAAAAATAGGAAAATGAAAAAGATTTTTTTTGTATGTGTTTGGCCTTAATAGAAAGATTCCGGAACAGTTTTTCTTTCGTCTATATCTAAAAAAAATGGCTGAGTAATAGCATTTTGAATTTCTATTGTGGCTGGCATTTTAAAACGACCTGTTTTTGTGACGCGATAACAGGCGTATTTATGAACCGATTTGGATGTAACTTGGTCTGTACATAGTACATACCAATGTCTCGACCGAGTTCGTTGGCCAGCTTCATTCGCCATCTTGTTTCAAAAGGGTTGCCATTAAAAAAAATTTAATTTAAAATTCAAAATGAGGTATTAAAAAATTGGAAAATGAAAAAGATTTTTTTTTTATGTGTTTGGCCTTGATACAAAGATTCCGGAGCAGTTTTTGTTTCTGAAAATTTGTTCTTTTGTTTATATCTTAAGAAATGGTTGATTTATAGCACTTTGAATTTCTAGCATGGCTAACATTTTGAAACGATCTTGTATTTGTCACTCGATAACACACGTATTCAACTATTTCGATGTAAGAAGGCATGTGGATAGTATACATCAATCGACCAAGTTTGCTGGCCAGATTCATCAGCCATCTTGTTTCAAAATGGCGGCCATTAAATTAAAAAAAATATATATAAATTGAAAGTGAGGTGCAAAAAAATTAGAAATTGAAAAGGGTTTCTTTCTTAAGAATTTGACCTTGATATAAGGATTCGGGAGCATTTTTTGTTTTTCTTTACCTTAAAAAATGGCTCAGATATAGCAGTTTCCATTTCTATTGTGGGTGACATTTTGAAAAATCTGATATTTTGCATGCGACAGCACTCCTATATATTAACCGATTCCGCTGTGAGTGATCATGTGCACAGCAATTACTAAGGCCTCGACACAGTTCACTGCTTAGCCTCATTCACCATGTTGTCTTAAAATGACAAGCACTTTAAGAAATTGCCGAATTTGGCAGCCAAATATAAGTTACTTTAAAGAAAAGCAGCTTGGATAAACTGACTAATTTAGCGAAATTCTCATTCATAATGATTTAGTATTGATAAAAATTAGTATTGAATCTCCTATATTCGGTTTCCACTAAATTGAGCTTCGTGTGTTTGAGTGATATAAGTTGGGTTTTTAAAAATAAGGATTATGAAAGCTACCTCTTCCTCCCGGCACTGGCCGGAAGGACTTTCATTTTGAAACGATCTTGTATTTATCAAGCTATAACACACGGATTCGCCTATTTCGATTTAAGAAGGCATGTGGATAGTATACATCATTATCTCGACCAAGTTCGCTGGACCGTGTCATCAGCTATCTTGTTTCAAAATGGTGGCCATTAAATTAAAAAAAAAATTATATTTAAAGCGAGGTGCAAAAAAATTAGAAATTGAAAAAGGTTTCTTTCTTAAGTATCTGACCTTGATATAATGATTCAGGTGCATTTTTTGTTTGTCTTTATCTTAAAAAATGGCTCAGATATACAAGTTTCAATTTCTAACATGGGTGACATTTTGAAAAATATGATTTTTTGCCTGCGACAGCACTCGTATATATTAACCGATTCCGATGTGAGTGAGCATGCGCACAGCAATTACTAAGGTCTCAATCAAGTTCACTGGTTAGCCTCATCCACCATGTTGTCTTAACACTAGAACGGCGGTAGGGGTCATTTTGACACCTGAGTACTTTCGTCCGTTGATTACTTTTGTTTGCTTGGGCGAGATCGTTTGAAATTTTTTGACTTTTCCTAAGTAGATAACACATATTTCTAAAAAAAAAATCAGCTTTCTAGATTTGTTAGTTTTTGAAATATGGACTTGTATTCCTAGAACGGCGGACGGGGGTCATTTTGACCCCATTAGTAAAATACTCTTTGTACTCGAAGCGGCTTTTGTTGCTATACTATATGTTCGAGGAGCAATAAAAAAAATGGTTTAGATTTATATTCATTGTCGTCCAAGGCATGAGGAATACTATTTTGCTAATAAACTATCTCAAGAGATAGATTCAAAGAAAGAAAAATATTTTTTAGGTTTGATGAAAAGACAACAGGATCTAGCAGACTACAGACTGATAAATTTGCTCTTGCATCTAAAATGTGGAACAAATTTATTGAAAATTGCAAAACATGCTACCGACCAGGACAAAATATTACAGTTGATGAACAATTGTTCGCATCTCAGGATAGATATAAATTTACACAATATTTGCAAAATAAATCGGATAAATTTGGAATAAAATTTTGGTGATCTGTTGACGTTGATACTAAAAACCTCTTGGATGAATTTATTTATCTTGAAAAGGATGAAACAGTAAATCCTTAATTACGTTTATCGGAAAATTTTGTCGTGAAATTAACAGATCCCCATCTAAACGAAGGGAGGAATATTACGGCAGATAGCTATTTTACTAACATCAAATTAGCAGAAATGTTAAAAGCTAAAAATACAACTTTGGTTGCACAATGAAAAAGAACCGAAGAGAAATTCCTATATCATTGAAAAATATGCGGAGTACTCTTTATTCATCGAATATAGTGGAATGTGAAAATATGACACTTACCATCATCTATCAAGCCAAAAGAAAAAAATGTGTTTTTCTACCGAGCTCATTACATTCTACTGTAAAAACTGAAGACGGTCTCAAGAAGTTGCACGATTCAATAGAATATTACAACGCAACGAAGTATGGTGTGGATATCCATGATCAGATGTGCCGAAAATACTCCGTGAAATCGGCTTCTGGACGATGGCCTGTACATGTCTTTTTCAATATTTTGGATCATGCAGCTTTAAACGCATGGATAATTTTAAACGCCTGGATAATATATATAAGTGTAACAGGCAAGCCTATCAGTAGAAGAGATTTTCTATTAAATTTAGGAGATGTGTTCAGAATGGATCTTATGGTTTCAAATCTCCCAAAGATCTTTCCTGAGTCTTCAGAAAAAAAGAAAAAAAACACGAAAATAAAATAGATATCAAGAGAAAAAATGTCAAGTACAGATATGCAATGGCAACAAATCTCAAGAATTTTGCACACCATGTTTCAAAGTTGTGTACTGGAAAAATTGATTTTTTTTTTTTTTGTTACAACTGAATTAATTCCTAATACGTGTGCAGAGGTGCCAAGCTCGCACTAATCTTCCGTAATGCGTGGATTAATTTAACCCAGTTTAACAAAGTTTCGAATCAGAAAAATTATTTGATGAATCTTTATTTATTTAATTCTAGTTTTCTACGTGGAACGTATTTAATTTCATGTCTGAAAAAAAATTCCGGTACGAAATGTATTAAACCAGGGTTAAATTAACCCACATATTACGGAGGATTAGTGGCAACTTGTCACCTATGCGTGTGAACAATTTGAAGTAAAATGTACTGGAAATATTACATTTTTTTTTGTTACAACTGAATTAATTCCTAATACGTGTGTACAATTTGGAGTACTATAAGCATTAAATAAAATTGAAAGAGAATGCTTAACATATTAACCATTCAGCTACATATTATGAAATAACGAAAACAACAGAACATATTTCTCATTTATGGATTTAGAGAGTGAATCATTCGGCGAGTAAGTAGATGAAAATATAAATATATATTATTTTATAAATTGTGTTTTATTCTAGTTAACATTAGTTTGTGAAAACATTAATTTTAAATCGATTTTTATATCAAATTAATGAGTTTTTTGAGTAGTCGTAGTATGATCCAATTAATCGCCCTGTTGGCGTTACATATACAGTACTTTAAAAATTCAATAAATTATCGAGTAATATTAAATATAAATTATGAAATACACGTAAATTACATATTTTTGCCAATGTATGGCATTTAAAATTGTTTTAGCGTTGTTATTTCAGTAGTTTCATCGAGGGGTCAAAATGACCCCTTCCCGCCGTTCCAGTAGGTAAGATTTTCCCGCCGTTCTAGTGTTAAAATAGCAGGCACTTTAAGAAATCGCCAAATTTGGCAGCCAAATATAAGTTACTTTAAATAAAAGCAGCTTGGATAAAGCTGACTAATTTAGCGAAATTCTCAATCATAATGATTTAGTATTGATAAAGATTAGTATTGAATCTCCTATATTCGGTTTCCACTAAATTGAGCTTAGTGTGTTTGAATAATATAAAATGTGGAATATGAAAGCTACCTCTTCCTCCTGGCATTGGTTGGTAGGACTTTTTTCTTTGACGACTGTATCGATGATCAGCTACACTAATCTAGAAATGACCGATATCCATTGCATTTACGGCGCAGCGGATGGGATACCCTGGAGGCCCAGTGATTGTACATGAAGCAATTCCATTTGAGACGCTTGCCGGACCAAGAAAATTTATAACACTTGCTTCGGCGTCTTGGGGAAACCGGTTAGTTTGTCAGAGGGATGCACGACACTAAGCTTTCCAGTTGTGCGAGGACACCAGATGTGTTTCGAGAATTCGAGGAGCAACCGGAGGCGAGCACGCGGGTTGTATCCAACACCACAAATGCTAGCCAGATGACGGTTTGGCTAGTGTTAGAAGTCGAAGGCCTTCGACCCTATAATGCGCAGCGTGTGCACGCTTTGAAAGTAACCGACCGTCAGCCACGTGTCAATTTTTCAGAATAGTTTCTGCAACAGTTGTATACGCAACCAGACTTTGCAGCACACGTGCTATTCACTTTGTGAATGAGGTTTCTGCCGGAAAGGCATTTTCAATGCGCGCAATGCACACATCTGGGCGTACGGTAACCCACACGCTACCCGTCCCTTTTCATATAAACGCCGTTTCAGCGTCAATGTGTGGGCCGGATTTATCCACGATCATGTGATCGACCCATATCTTCTGCTAAGGAGCTTGGATGGCGGTACGTATCTGGTATTCCTGCAAGAGTTGCTTCCAGTTCTACTGCAAAGTGCTCAAGCCAACTTAAAGGCTGGTATCTGGTTCCAACATGACGGAGCGCTTGCACATTTCAGCGCGGATGTACGAAATGCTTTGGATACAGCATATCCAGGGCGATGGATTGGACGGAGTGGTCCAATAAATTAGCTGGCATGCTCGTATGACCTTTTTTGCATAGACTTCTTCCTCCGGGGCCATATGAAGAGTCTTGTTTATGCAATACCCGTCGACTCCGACGAGGACCTGGTTGCGAGTATTGCCGTCGTATCGGGTGATATCCAGGAGATGCCGGGATTTTCGCTAATGTTTGCAACTTCCTCCGCATCGATGCTGGTGGCACTCTTTCGAGCAGTTTTAGTGATTCTGCACGAACATCATGCGTGTACCATTTTCTACGCGTCAACCTTCATTCATATTGTGCACTACGTGCGTACATCCAGTTGTTTCATCTATTTTGCACCAAGAAATTCATCATGCCTGTTATGAATAAACTTTTATTTAATTATGTCATACCTCTATTGTTTAATTTACGTGTAGGGGGTAGTAGTTTCTGCCTAGCCTACGTCACGAAGATCCGGAATAACTGAACTGTGTTCAGGTGTGGGGCTGTTTCAAATTTCAACTCCTGAACACAGTTTAGTTTGCGTTACTTAACCACTCCCAACGATTCCGGATTTTGAACTCAAAATTGAAGTATAAGCTTTTGAAAGCATTTAATGAGATACAAAAAATACCGTTAAAAAAATAGTTGTTCGTTACTCCAAATTCTAAACCGCCCTCTATCGGCATTTTTTGAACTTTATCTTTGAAATTTGTTTTCAAGAAAATAGTGACGAGAAGAGTATAAAGAATAGTTTTAGCGAAAACCGCAAAAGAATCGATCAATTTTTCCGTTTTGTATAATCAGTTGAAATTTTGGACCCGAAACTTTAAAGGTGGCTATCTTCTTCGGAAGACGTTTGGGACCTTTAGTTTTATATTTAATACAGTTTGTCTTGCTGTGTACTATCACACCTTAAAGTTTCGCCCAAGAGTTCAGATTCACCCTGTGTACATATATATATATATATATATATATATATATATCAGTGGCGTGGCGTGAAAATTTTCGGTGGTCATCGCAATTATTTAAGTTTGTGGTGAAAAATTATTAACTCTAAAATTCAATGGTTGAATGTTCAAAAAAGAAACTTTAAATCTTACCTTCACTTATACATGAACTGCAAATGTTCTGCTAAAACTGGATCGTAGAGTTTTAAAAGCTTATTAAGAGTTTTAAAAAATATTGCTTGGTCATCGCCGAATCCAGCGATGACCGGACGCCACGCCACTGATATATATATATATATATATATATATATAATTATTGTTTCTCGAAAAAATACATAATTAAAATCTAAGTATAGTAGAAATTTTATCGTTCTAATATTTTCTTAAATGTTGCCATATTTTCGTCTAAGATATATCTGTCTTTTTCTTTTCAGGTATGATATCCATTGAATTCGACAGCAAATATTTGCGAATTTTGTTACATACTGATATTAAAGGGAGCAGTTAAAACCAAAACTAGATATGTAACATTACATAGAAATTATTTATAATTATAAAGACATATAATTTGAAAATAATTCGATGAGCAACCATTTATCTCACATTCTATCAAAAATTGAAGTTTGATGATATGCATATCATTGATGCCTAGAAATAGCTATTAGAAAGTACCGTTAAAAACAGCATAGTTGCGCCATCTTTGGATTGGTTTGGAGAACTTGGATCTTTTGGAACGGTTACACAAAGCTATATTATATCAATTTTTAAAAAAGTTTACTTGAAATCCATGCACTTTTCTGGAAATGGAGCAGCTGCAATTTTTGTTTAACAAAAAAACAGGCAGAGTGACATTCTTTAAAATAATAAATATGTATTCGAAAAATCTCAAAATGTGTAAGTTTATAGAAAAATATAAAAACCAAGCTTTTCACAACTTTAAAACAGCACGTAGCATAATGAATGTTATGCACTAAAAGTCCATTACATTTATGAAAACCATGAAATATGTTTAATCAAACATTACGTTTTCCTTTCTATAGTAAATTTTGACAGTAAGATATATTATGGATAATTTAAGAATAAAAAATATTTTTTTTAACATTTTAACAATTCAAAAACATATGCGGCTTTCTTTTTTATTGTTATATTTGTTATTTTATTTAAAATAATTTATATATATATATATATATATCTGCATAAATTGTTTCGCTCTAGGTCATGCGTGTTTATCCAGTGACTTTGGCTGTAAAGAGAAAAATCACGTGTAGTATTCATCATTCAGTAGAAAAATTACACTGAGAAGGTAATAATTTTATAAAGAAACTTACTAAAATAACAAATATTTATTTATAACGTTAAAAATGTGATTAATTAAATTGAGGAAAACCGCGAATCGGAAATATATCACATAATGCTGAAAACACTTTCATGTGATTAAAATATTCATATCGAATTACAAGGGCAAAACACTATTTGTTCGCAAAATGTGAAAGATCATTAAAAATTTTAATTTTTGTTCAACTTTATTCAAATATTGAGAAATGATACAACACGTTATAATATTTTAACATGTATTTTCTATAAGCTAGAAATTATATATTTTTTAATGTACATTATGAGGAAATGTGTTTTAAAATTAACTAAAGACAAAGAGATTATATTGAAATTTCCACAAAACGTGGTTTTTTTAAGAAACGCAGTACAAAAGTGTTAATCGGTAAAAATAATAATAATAAATAATAAATAAAATAAAATAAAATAAAATAAAATAAAATAAAATAAAAAAATAGTAAACCCTCTAAAATTATATTGACAGAAGGTTGAAAATTTTCCTGTATTACCTCTAAAGAGAAGAACAGTTTTCTCCTAAAGCAAAGTGAAGATAATTCCCTAATGATTTACGTAGACTTTGGATGAAAAAGTGAGACATATAGCATACAGTAAAACCTCCCTAAAGCGATCACGTTCCGTTCCAAGAAAAGACGGTCGCTCAGAGAGGTGGTCGCTGAACGGAGGTCACATTTAAATCTAGTTTTTCATTGTTGAAAATAAGGTAACAAGTACTAAAGTAGTTACTAGTTAAGGTAACATGTAGTAAAAGTAATTACTAGTTAAGTTACCAAGTAGTAAAAGTTGTTACTAATTAAGGTAACAAGTAGTAACTAAAATTTTTCTTTCACATTAAGAAAAAAATACAAATATTTAAGTACCAAAGAAAAATATTAATTTAATTACACAAGTTAATTACTACAAAGGTTTAAAAAATGTATATATTGACGTTTGCCTTGATTTTATAAGTTTATCTTTTATAATTTTTTCTTTCAAACCCTTTCGAAGTTCAGTGAATAGATGCAAAATTGCTTCGTCTTGAACAGATAATGACGATTCCATTAAACTATCTACTTGTTTGAGAGTTTCCTGACAGGATATGACAGGCGGTTTATTGTCCGGAACTCCTGATTCATCATCAGAATTAGATTCATTGCCTGAAAAGGCACAAAGAGGTTTTACACTGAAAAGTTACCAGAATAAAAAAATTCTAAAAAGTTAAAATTCTAAAAGATAAAATTCTTACTAACCTGGTTCAAAATTTTCATGAATAATGCGCTCTTCCCAATTTTCACACAAATTGTCGTAACATTCAAGCCTTTTTTCATATTCAAAAACATTGAGATCTTATTCTATTCCAGCTATTCTAGACAGTTCGATGGATTCTTCTTCTTTAGGATCAATGTTTGCCAAATCAAGAACGTTTTCCATTGACTGATTTGAAAATACACAAGCTTTAAAACATCTCATGATTGTTTGAATTTTTACATTATTCCAAGACGATGTTATCCAAGAAACTGCATCACGTACGGTAATATTTTTTGTCAATTCTGAAGCACTTTTAGCATTCGACTTACAAGTGCCTGTAAGATGAAACGGCGGTATTCCAATTTGAAGTTTTGAATAATGCCATGATCCAAAGGTTGAAGTCTGGCCGTTGTATTTGGTGGTAAAATGTGAAGTATTACGCTGCTTAATTCGGTTTGCTTAACATGGTATGGGGCGTTATCCAAAAACAGGATGACGTTTCTTTGTTGGATGCTCATTTTCTTATCGAGTGCCACCAACCATTCTTCAAATATCGACGACGTCATCCATGCCTTGGGATTTGACTTCCACGTTATATCCATTTTAGTCATATCCCCATTTTTAAAGCATCGTGGTTGTTGAGATTTCCAAATTACTAAAGGTTATTACTTTTCCACCAACGGTATTAGCACAAAGAACCACATCTAATCGTTCCTGTATTTTTTTCCCTCCTATCACTTCTTCTGTTTTATCCATCAAACTTTTTGTGGGTAGTTCACGAAAGAAAAGCCCCGTTTCATCCATGTTATAAATATTTCGATCTTCGTATAAAACAAGAATCAAAGGAAGTCGCACTTTCCAATCTTCACACAGCTCATTGTCCACTTCTGCAGCTTCTCCACAAATCGATTTAAAAGCAATATTGTTAGTGTTACAAAATTTCTGTATCCAACCATAACTTGCACAAAAATCTTTGAATCCAAAGGCTTCGGCTATTTGAATGCCTTTCTCTTTTATTAAAGTTTCACTATGTGGTACATTTTTGGCTCTTGCTGCTCGAAACCATTCCATCAAAGCATCGTTTACATCTTTGAATTTTTCCTTTCGTTTTCGTTTCATTCCACGCGATTTACTGTCTTGTCATTCTTTTATAATTGCTTCTTTATTTTTCAAAAGTTTGTTTATTTGCGTTTTTCCACAATTAAACGTTTGAGACAATTTTCTTTCCGACTTTCCATTTTTCTGTTCATTTATGACATTTATACGTTCCTCTAAGTTTAACATAACCCTTTTTGCTGCCATTCTGAAAAAGCTGCTGAAATACATCTGCACTGAAGGAACGGTAGAAACACATAGCAACACGCTCACACCTGTAACACAGTGAGAAGAAAAATTTCTATTCAGCCAATAATCGTACAGTGCGTCCCCCACCCTTGATTTCTTACCTTTTGCAGTGCGCATGTCTGTGACGTACAACAGTCGAATCTTCGAGCTTTTGAGATCATTATTTTTCTAATGAAACCTTCTTTAAACGACCAGGAAAGAAAGGATTTTTTTCATTTTCTACAACGAACTGGTCGCTCATGGAGGGAGTTCAGCTGGAAGTGGTCTCTGAATAGAGGTAAAATTAGCATTGAGCCTGTATGAATATATTTCGTTCCATGAAAAATGATCGTTAAAGAAGGTGGCCGCTTAATGGAGTTGTTCGCACAGGGAAGTTTCACTGCATTTTTAAATGACTACATGATCGCTAGGGTTGTTAAAAACGAAATCAATGTGAATGTAAAGCAAAATTGTGAACAGGAAGGTCCAAATTTATGATTCAAGAACACAAAGCCCCAATTCATACTGTAATGTGAATTATATGTCTGAGTTGTTTGTATCTAGTGGTACACACTATACTGACTAGACTGTTTTATATATTTATTTAAACCGCAAAAAAATCTATAAGAAACTGTGTCACAAAAGGTACATGTGGCGGGAATCAATTTCGCATGCGAACTAAAACAAGCAATTTTGTGTCAGCTGTGTGTTATCGGCATAAAGTACTTGAGCGAAAAGTTTAATATAATGTAAAAAATAATTTGTAATAAGATTCTGAATAAGAGGCAAAATTTAATATGAAAACAATTTCCATAAATATAATTTATTACAAATTAATTTCTTGCAAAATTATTTCTTATATATTATTCCCGTCTTTTGAAGTTTGTTTTACAATATTGTTTGTTTTTGATAATTTGATGTTATTACGTGTTTTTTAGATTGTGCAATAAATTAACTTATTTTTAAATGTAATATTTCACTAGATATCTCATTCTTTTTGCACAAAACTATCATTTTGCAACGCACCGTACCTTTATTCTAGCGTACACAGAAATATGTAAAAATGAATATTTCAGGAACTAATTGTAAAAACTTTCATGTACGAATATTCTGCGTGTAATTGACATACATTACTTGCGGGAACACATAGAGACAATGTAAAAAATATTTTTAATGAGATTCTGAAGAAAGGAGGAAGATTTACAGTTTAAAAAAATATTTAAACTATTAATGATTGTAAGAAAAATATTTGAAGAACTGTTTTTTATTTATGTTATATTTCCATCTTTATAAATATATTTAAAATATCTTTTTTTTTTTAAATTTGCTGTAATAAGAGTTTTTCTAAATTGCATAATACAGCATTAAAATTTACAATGTAATGTTTCAATAGACATCTTAACTTTTAGCGTGAAACTATAATTTTGCTACGCACCGTACCGTTATTCTAATATTTTATACATAACTATATAAAGGGACTATTCCTAGAAATAATTGTAAAAACGTATATGTACAAAAATTCATATTATGTTTTTAAATTAATGACACTACTCGGAATGGGTTTTTCATTTTTTTACTATTTTAAGATGAAAGCTTTTAAGCTTTTTTTCATACAAAATTTAAATTAATGGTACTCATACAAAAGATTTTAAAACGCTATGCCAAACATCCATCCTAGCACAACAAAGAAATACGAAATTTTTTATTGATTGTTGCATTTTCGCAGATTACATATTTTAAATTGTATATTAATATGCAATTTATAAATATAATTGTTTTCATGGTTTTTAAAGGAAACTTTTAAACAGAAAATTATGACTAACCGTTCATTAAAATATTGGTAATATTCATTTAGAATATGTCGCCTGAAAACCTGTATAAGCTGGTATTTTTTATATTTTCTTTACATATATAAACTGCAGGTATCATAGCCGACAGAATAAAATATGTGATACACTTGTTGATATGGTGAAATATCTATAATACCGTGTTTTATACAAATGTTTGGAAATCCGTCTGAAATCAACCATAATTAGCATTAAAATAATACATAGTCAGTAGCAGAGGAATTTTTTTAAATACGCCTTTGTATTTATGTACTGGACATGCCCACAAAAGAAAAAAAAAATCGTTATACAGAAATCTAGTTACATACCTAAAAATATGATTTAAAATATTTTGTTTAGACAAAAGAAAACTTATGTGATCATCATGTCTTTTAATGTTTTTCACAAGTCTTCAATTTTATTCTGTGTAACAATTAAGTTATGAAAATAAAAGTGTCTAGTTCACAATTCCTATCTATTGTGTATACCGAATACACTTTTTAAGAATTTACAGAATTTTAATTTTAATTTTATCTTTGGATATATTTCTAAATTATATATAGGGGAGTTAGGGGATGAATGGGACAAGGGATGGATGGGACATTTTCAATATTTCAGGCAATAAACAGTTATTTTAAATTTCTTCCAATCCCCATATAAGGCCCTACCACAGTGTGCTTCAGAACTAAAAATAGGACCACATTGCTGTTTTCATTTTCCTTCAAAGTTGCTTTTTCTGAAATCTCTGCTTAAAAGTAAGTTGTTTTTTACATTTGAATATGTGAAAAATCTTATATAATATAAAAAAATAAGCTATGTTGTAGTTATTTATTTTAAGGTTCAATATCAATAATTAAAGTGAATGAATTGTAACCATTGTGGCAAAATAATTTATGAGGCAAAATGATTGAGAAGGGAATATATGCATCATGGGGAAGATTGGGACATTTAAAAATGGGGATGAATGGGACATTCTAATTCATCGTTAGAGATGTTGAAAATTTTATTTATTAACTAAATAGTATTATATAGATTGATAAATTATTAATTTACTTTAATTAATAGTATTAAATAGTATTATAGGAGTTGTTATTGTTTAAAATTTCTTAGTGTTATTTATTGTATTGTAGTAATTATTAATGGATTATCAAAAAATTGTTACTAAAACTTATTCAAAATAGATAAAATTGTTAAAAATAGTATATGTTTATTAATCAAATGGGGGAAATTATACTGAATTTTGAAATGTTGCACAAATAAATCCCCACCCCTAACATATTGGGTCGATAGGAAAGTCGTGCCGTGTTGGGAAAATAATTTCGTACCGGTAAATTCTAACATTTAATTATTAGACATTGATTCCGATATCTAATGTCTAATAATTACCGGGCAGAATTTTCCGGTACAAATTGATTTTCCCAACACGACACGACTTTCCGATCGACCCAATAGTTTCCATTCTGCATGTTTCTAAGATACATTTAATTAATAAGTTATGATTGAAAATTATTAGCTATGCCATATTTAAAAGATATCTTGCACTTTCAATTAAAATCTAAAATGCCTCATAAGTAAGAAAAAAGAACAGATTGATAGCCGAAGTCTGCATTAAAATTAAAACTGCAGTAAAAGAGGTTAAGAGGTTATTGAAAAAAAATATATATATATATAGATTCGTGCTGTAAAATCATATATTCCAAATATAATTACATATAAGCTTATAATTATAAATTTTAATTTGGTAAAATTGAATACACTGAGAAAAATGTTTTGTGTCCCATCCATCCCTATTAGTGTCTCATTTATCCCTGCTGTGGGGATGATAGGGACAGGGAGGAAAGTTTTTTTTTTTTTTTTTTTTTTTTTTTTTTAATTTCATAATATTTTCTGAATAAATCATAACCTAGAATAAATATTGTTCATATATGTTGTCAAATACCTAATGTATGAAATTTGATATATAATATTGATAATAACTTAAATAAAAAAATTAAAAAAAATATTTTTGTGAAAATTTCCCATTCATCCCCCATCTCCCCTAACCATTTAAATATGATAAACTTCACCCATCTATTTTTAGTTGAAATAGCATATGCTGCATCTTTAAAATTACATTATGTACGCATATTCTATGTTGTAAAATATATTGTACTTACATTTTCGTAATATTTGAATAATAAGACTTAAATTATTTTTTTATGAATATCCACAGGGATGACCGCCCCGGGAACCCAGCTTTAGCTTTAGAGTATGAGTACAATCCCGGACTTAAAATTTTGAATATTTACAGAGATTATTAATGTATGTGCAAATTAGACAAATGATAAATATATCTACAGGGTGCCCAATAAAGCCCGTTGCCACCTTCTTAACTACAGAACTGCAATAGCTATATTCATTAAAGTTGTGTCTTGGTATATTAAATTCGCCATGTGCAACCAGTCGAGACCGCTTATAGCGCCAACTGGTGCGAAATGGCAGAGTTAACATACATATCGCGAAAACAGTACGAGATTTTGGAAAAACGTGAATTACAGAGTTGTAGAGCATCATCGATTTAATACAAAAAGTCACCTCGTGAACATAATGTTAAAAACAGAATGCATAAAACGGACTTATGTTTGTTCGTGATTTCCAAAATATGACTTAACGAAAATTGAACGAAAATGAGCCCGTATCACGGCACAATAGTTTCACTTCTAATTCCCAATCAAGAAGACTAATACCGGAAACAAATATTCCGGGATTGTGGTTTCGTAGAGTGGCCTTGCTGTTCACCTGACCTGACCTGATTTTACCAACATTTCACCGGCTATGCTACAACGTCTTCCACCTGAATGTCAGACAAAGGTCAAGATGTGCATTGTAGCTGATGGAGAGAAGTTTGAACATCGAAAATAAAGGTATTTTTTATTATCTGTTTTTTTTTTCTTTTTAAGATCGTTTTGTCACACCAAAGTGTTGGAAATCGCTAACAAACAAATTCGCGGGTTAAGCCTTCAGTTCTTAACGTTCATGTCCACTAGGTGCATTTTCATACTTAATCGATGATGCTCTGCAAATTTGTAATTTACTTTTCTCAAATATATCGTAATGTTTTTGAGATAGGAACGCTAATTTTGACGTTTGGCCCCAGGTAGAGCTGTAAGCGGAGTTATCTAGTGGCGCAGAGATTCTTTACTATACATAGACACCACTTTTATGATTATAACTGCTGCCGTTCGGCTGTTTAAAGGGTGGGAACGGACTTTAGCAGCCACCCTGAACGTATATTATCTGGCATTTTGCTGTAATTTTTATTTGAACAAATAGGAAATTTTCATTTTTAAAAACTTCAAATAAGTGTTCATTTCATCGATCCCGTTTTTATTCCTCTCATGAAATATTTATTATCTATTAATGCGAGAGAAAACTAACAAGTCTTTACGCTGACATTCAACTTCGAGAACAATAATAAAGGTAGCATAGATTTTCTCACTAATCATTTTGACGAAGACTGAAGAAGTAGAACAAACTTATAGAAAAATATCTTCACACAGATGTTTGTTTCCAATTAAGTTAAAAACTAGAAAACAGGAATACTGCTTTTTCAAGCCGTTTTTAGTGTCGTCCCCGATGAAAAAATATATATGTATATATAAAAAGTGCAAAACAAATTTCAATTTTAAGACTTACAGCCCACGCTTATATTTTATATAAAATGACGTCATTCGCATCCGCTTAAGAATTCCACATTTACGATCCATTGTTAAACATCTACAGTAAAACAAGAATAGGATGTCTCTATCGCAAAATAATACACAAATGCAGCAAAAAGATCCCGTCATTAAAGAACCTCGACAAAAAACGGCTGTCTAATGATTGATAAGCATTCGTTTGTTTGTAACATTAATACAGACGATTTCAGTATTGACGTCAGTCATGACGTATTGGTTGGAAACTGCAAACGAACGGCTGCTAATTTGCATTTTCTATTTTGTATGTGTGTTGTAGCTAGATCTTTTATATCTATATCTCACATCTAAGTGTTTTAATAGTTGATATGTACTGGTAACATTTTCCACGATTTATATTTAAAAAGAAATGACGCATAGCAACCGTTTGTTTGGAGTCATTTTCCAATCAAAACGTCATGACTGACGTCACACTGAAAGCGTCTACAGATACTTAAAATTAAATGTAGTTTATAAGACCTCCATGCTTTAGCAGAAAATATTTGTTTATATTTTTTTCAAAATAGCTCGTGTTTTAATTACAATTTCTTTCGGTTGTTATGGAAAATGGCAACAAAAAGATATAATTGCTATTTTGCAACTATTTTTCGTTTACTTTCTTTAGAAATAGAGTACTTGAGTTGCCAAAATTAAACAAATGTTGCTAAAAACTACAAAAAAAAAAATAATATTTCAAAAATAAATGGAGATACAATTTCCAAACAAATTGCATTTAAAAGTACCTTTTTTTTCCTATGCATAATAATTTTAAATGTGTGATGCTTAGAAATAAAAAAAAATGCTATAAAGCATTTAATCGTTCAATGATACATCTGCTTCTTTTATTGGTGGCTTCTGTAAGGTAACGATATTTTTTGTGACAAAATAAGCTGGGAGAAGGAAATAGCATACCGTACCGCAGACAAATAAGTTGTATAGTATTTCAAGTTCTTAGAGTAAAGTATGTTAAAGGAAAGACATTCACTCTGCATTAAAAAAAAATTACACAGTTATTTGTGGTATTAAAAAAGAAGATATTTGTTTGATTTTTTAAGCATAATAATCAATGTGTTAAATATCTATTTTATACTTATTTGAAGTGATCTCTTAATTTCCGTATCCTGGTCATTCGATCTTTATTTTACTGTAAAGTGGTTTGCCATACGTGCGTATCTGTGCATTAAAAGAAATTTAGAGCTTTTGCCGAAAATGAAATATCTGAAATTGAAAGATTTATAATCCGTATAACATTCTTTTCTGCAAATTTTATTTAAAAAATAGAATCCTCTAGAATAAAATCACCCGCTGTTTAAGATGTCAAAAAATAAAGCTTATCAATAATTCTCTTTAAAGAAATTATGACTATTTAACAGGATATTATTATAGAAATTTGGAGTAAAAATGTACTGAAAAATCCTTTGCAATAGCAGCCTTTTCATGGAATATTAATGATTAGAAAAAATATATATATATAAGATTTTTTTTCTTCATGTTAATCTTTTTCTGAGCAATAGTAAAGTAACTTCAAAATAAAACCTTGTCAGAAACAAACTAAATTTGATTTTGTTCTTCTCTATCACAAATTAAAATTGGAAATAACGGAATAACTTGTTCTACTCATCATATAAAAACGTGGACAATTACGATATGATTTCAATTAGTGCTACACTTTCTTAACGATTGGAAATGTCCTTTTGTGATTTTTTTAAAGGAAAAGTTCTAGATTAATGAACATTGAAGACTTGTTATCCAAAGAAATAAAGAATCTACAGATAGAAAAATAATGTCTTTTTCCTAAATGAGGCAAAAGATTTATAAAAATAGAAATGAAATAGTAATGTTTTTTTTAATTTTTTTTTCTATTGCGCAAAAATAATAATTTTCCTGTACATCGATCCCAGTAGATTTTCCCAGTAGGTATATGGTAGCAGATAATGAAAAGATACAAATTAAAATTTATTTTTTTTAATTCACTTTATAATTTATGCAATTTCGAATGAGCAATGGTATTATATTTGCGATAAAATTGAATAATAACTTATAAATAATTAGGAATGTTATATAAAAGTTAAATACATTCGTGATAAAGCAGCTGGGAATGTCTAGATATTCAGTTTTTTCTTATGGTTTAAACTGAAATGATGCATGTTAATAACAGGGTATTTTAATGTTAAGTAAACTAAACTTCTTTAAATGGATTGAAATTGATAATAAAACAATTTATCCAAAAATAGAAAGTAGATTTTTTTCGAATTAAACGTATTTAACATTGTATTAGTACAAAACACAAAACCAGTTGTCCTTGAACTACCAATCGCCTGCAAAATGCATGAATGGTGCATTCATTATTGTTGTTTTACTAACAATAAATTTAAAAATATGTATATTCTTAGAGATATTCAAATTTATAAAATTTTAGTTTTGAAAATTTGAAAATTTAAATTATTGCATGAATTGAATTATTAGATACTAAATGTTATTCATTTGAGCAAAAGGTAAATTTTAATTTTAAAAAGTCATAGGACAAGTTAAAATTTGCGATACCTAATTTCCGAATGCTTGTGGTAATTTGTTAAGAAATGGTTTCGTAATATATTGACCTTCTACTCAGTGAAGCGAGTTGGCTATCGATGGAAAACTTACTTATCTTTTTACTATGTGTGGAAATTAAAAATAAAAAATCACAGAAGCAAACTAATACGAAGTTTGCAGATATCTCGTCCAACCTTACGTGGACAGCCATGAGCGCGCACCTGCCAGATAGTTCCACTGCTAAATAAATCAAATATAGCATTTGAATAACAATTTAAGCAAGTGTTTAAACGTTGTATATATTTTATGGTTTCAAAAAATATTTAATATTGACTGGCTGACGAAGATTTTAAAATTTTCAGGAATCTATGAAAGGCAGGTTATTTGTTGAACAGTAATTAAAATAACATACAGAATCTATTTCCGATATAAACAGACAAGAATATTCCATACGTGCCAGTGTGTAAAAACTAGAATCAATTGCATAAAACATTGGTGGTGATGGTCGTTATACGTGAGGTAAAAGGAGATCAATCGATAGAAGAAATCTATTGTAAATAGCAGACGGAATTAATCGCAGAATGCATCAATCATTATTAACAAAAGAATGTAAATCCAATACAAGAATATATGTTAATAACTTAATCATTTGCTTAAAACATTGGTGATTGTAGCAGTTGAATGTTGAGCATCGTCCAGTTTTATCATGCAAATAGCATGTTTGAGTTACAGGGACACCAATGGAGATAGCAAATAAAGCATGAACTACAAGAACATAAACATTACTCGACACCAGTCTCAAAGCTCAATTACATTCATTCTTATTAAATCAACATTTATTCATCTAAGTAAAAACTGAATATCCCTTTTGTAAATAATAAAGAAAAAAATACAAGATTTTTAACATTCTTTATAGCATAATTATAGCAAGAAAACATTTTCTTTTCTCGTAGCTACTATAATTTGGTAACTATAAAATAGAAACAACTCTTTGCTTGGCAGTAACGTTACTGAAGTCGAAAATACAGGAACTTGTTCAAATTTCTCCCTAAAATTAAGTGACATTTAAATAAATTTTAATTATTTTATTCTTTATAGCATAATTATATCAAGAAAACATTTTCGTTTGTCATAGCTACTATAATTCAGTTTTTGTCTCGGTATAAAATAGAAACAACTCTTTGCCTGGCAGTAACGTTACTGAAGTCGAAAATACAGAAATTTGTTTCAAATAATTATTAGCAAATTTCTCCCAAAAATTAAGTGATATTTAAATAAATGTTAATTATTTGGTAATAGATAACCTGAATTTAAATATTTTGATACAAAGAAAAATCATTTTAAAATTTCTGATTAAACAATAATTTATGGTTTTCATACAACTAAGTAAGAGGTTATGTTAAAAACTTATATACTCCTGCATTCGTCTATTCGTCTTTGAGAAATGTCTAGCATTATGCTTTTTTTTTTTTTTTTTTTTTTTGATATGAACAATGAATTTTTCATTCTGTTAATAGAGATGAGAATTAAGAGAAATCAATCAAATGCTATAATTTTCGAAATATTTTAAAGTCTCAAAAGTAGAAGCAAAATCATATACGGAATACTATTATTTGATCATTTTATTCTCACAATTATCTATAATTTAAAATTCCAGTAAATTCCAGTAATGAAAAACGTACGTTCTTTGTATCTAATTAGAAATGTTATATTTTGGAAGGTTTATGTAATTCAGGATGTTATAATTAATTTATTATTATGTAAATATTTATCCAATTTATTTTAACTTCAGAAAATGTTTATCTATCTTATTTTAACCTTCAGTACATATTTTTACAATTTAACTTTAATTTCAGTAAATATTTATCTAATTTAATTTTAACATAAGTAATTGTTTTCAATAAAAAAAAAATTACAGTATAAATACAAACATACACATATATAGTACAAAAACATTATTTCCAGGCAAAGGACATGCTTTCATATATATTCTGTTTATGACAGTTTATTTTTACAATTATATATAAAAAAAAATATTTAAGTTATTGGACAATAATATAGAGGAACTCTGGATTCATGTCAACAACGATGCACATTCGATCAGCATACTTTTAAATTATTTAATATAAGATAAATAAATAAAATAACATTTTAATATTTCATTGGATTAAGGTGTCAGGTATCATTTAAATTGGTCAAAAAATAGATTTTTTAAAAAATAGCTTAAAATTATATTATTTATTTAGGAACATTTAAAAACAAACTCTACTAAAAAAATCGGATTACAAGAAAAGTTATGACTAAAACAACTTAGTTTTTTTTTTTTTTTTTTTTTTTTTTTTTTTTTTTTTTTAATCATCAAGCGGTGATTTTATCTTTAATGTCAATTTTCACAAAACGGCATTTTTTATCCTTGCGCGTACGATTTCCGAAAAATAATTACTTAAAAATTCACAATTTTTTCCCGAATGTATTAAACGTACTGAGCCAAAAAAGGAAATATTATTATATTTCTCATGTAAGAAGTTTAGAATTCACGTATTCATTCTTTTTTATAACCCCCCCCCCCGCCCCCCAAATATTTCGAATTATATATATATATATATATATATATATATATATATATATATATATATATGTATATTCGGGATCTACAAGATTTATTTATTTTTATTTTAACTCATTTTGAAAACATGCTATATCTGTACTCATTTAAAAAAATCTTGATTTGTTTTAGACATTCAAATGTAAAAATCATGAGCGTAAGACTAATTTTTTCGTAAATATTTTATTATCTATGAAAATAAATTAAAAAAATTTATACATGTGCATACTTTTTTTGAGAATTCTAATTGATAACAGAAATCTTTCTTAATATGTTTTTTTAAAATTTTTAATTAAAAATAAAATAGTTGAAAGGGGGTACACCCCCCCCCCCACCCTTTAATATCAACTATTGACAAAATTCAAAACATTTTTATCTGATGTTAATTAAATAAAGTTGACGTTGTTCACAAATATATTTTTAATCTCGTGTGCTCCTTTTCCTTTATTGTGGAATATTTTCTGATATCAAAATATATCGATAGCACACCATTTTTTAAAATTTCGTTATTAAAAGCATATAAATATTTATATATTTTTTGCATTTTAAATACTTCTATTATTAGTTTACTCTTTATTATTCATTTGTATAGCATAATATGCATTAAAAAACATAATGATTACAGAATCTTCAGTAAAATTATGCTCATTAAATATTTTAACTAGTTTTAATTATTTAATTGTGAGTACTGTTTAACATACTATTATTAACTACTATTTAAAAAGAATTTGATTTTCAAGTAAGAAGCGTTCTTCTACAGGTATTTTTATAAATTCTTTCTTGCAATTCAGAATAGAGACACGATTAATTAACATTCTAAAATAAAACGTTTCAGGTCATTTGAGATTTAATCAACGGGGATTTGTCACGTCACGTCTTTTCCGAAAACAAAATTTCTCTGTGTTATTTAGTACGAATATAATTAACATATAATCACATGTTTTACTTGTCCTGTAAAAATTGCAATACAAGGTACAGTTTGTACAGTTTGTATGGGTGCAATTTATACAGAAAATTTTTAAATGACAGAGCTTTTTTGTTATTAACAATTATTAAGTTACTAACAAGAAAAAGTATATCTGTAATTTATCAGTACTAATTTTAGATATATTTTTACAAGATATAAAAAACGTCAAAATATGATAAGACATACAACATAATAAAATCACAATGTCTTTAATTATTAAATATTGAACACAATGAGATGTAGTGGGGCAGAGCTTTTTGATTTTCTAAGCTCATGTAGGATTATCGTTCAAAAATAACACATTTTTCTTTTCCAAGTTCTTTATTAGAACAATTAAAATTAAGTTCGAAAGGCAATAATAACTTTACAATTCTTAGAGAGATACTCTCAATTTTTATAACCATACCTATACTTCGAACAGCCAACATGAGTGAACGTTTCCTATTTCACCTCTCTCACGTTGACAAAATACAACCTCGCTTTACACAGGTCTCCTGTCGAATGTCCAGAGCTGCTCACTATCACATCCATGAACTTTTTTTTTCTTTCCACTAGGTGACGAGCGATCTCGCTGCCTCATTGTTCATTCACCCCGCTATTTCTTACCAATGTCGAAATACTCTATTGAGCAGATCCCAAGGACACAGATTGGCATACTGTCTCTCCTCCTGCATACCTTTACACAAAAGGCTATTGTTCTCCATGGAATTGCCTGTTGCTTTCCACGGTCAAAAATTTGTTGAGAATGCTATGTCACAACACCTCCCCGAAAAGAAATTTTCACAGGACATATTTGGCATGGGTTCACCTACTAAGCGCTTTTAATATATTTCCCGAGAGGTCAAGCACACCATTACACCAGTATTAAAATACCATTCAGACTTTTGACACAATTATGAAAATTCTACTTAAATTCAAGACTACCCACTCTCAGTTTCAAAGGACATACCAAGTATATGAAATTTTCATAATTTTCATTAATCATAGTTAATCAAAAGAATAAAAAGAATTTATATTTTTGATACTAGAACAATTAATTTAAATTTAAATATTTGAATATAATACCAATTCAACAACAAAAAATAATAATACAATAACACAATCTTGATAAGAAAAATTTTACATACAGCATAATATCTTAGTGAAAGGCCCTAACTACAATTATTAAAATTTTGTACACTGAATTCCAAACAAAAAATCTAACTAGGATTCTATATCTTCCTACTTAGACCATCTGCATTACCATGTAATTTTCCTGGTTTATGTGTAATTTCAAAATTAAATGGCTGCAAAAATAGAGACCAACGTACCAAACGAGAGTTTGTACCTACCATTTACTTTAAGTACACTAATGGATTATGATCCGTTTGTATCTCGAATTTTTGGACATCCAAATAATAATTTAACTTTTTTAATCCATATACTATAGCCGCTAATTCTCTTTCTATCGTGCTAGAATTTTGCTCCGCACGAGAAAATTTTTTGCTAAGATATAAGATTGGATGCACTTCTCCTGCAATAATTTGAGATAGAAAAATTCCTGCCCCATACAAACTCGCATCTGTTTACCTCAAGGTTTTCCTGCACTTTTTTTTCTCTCTCAGGCACTGTCGTATATCTAGATTTAACTTGTTTTACGCCTGGAAATTTCCGCAAAAGCTGTCTCCATAGACTCCTAAGGACGAGACATGAGTGTTCTTCTATCCACTGTACTGGACGTTTACTGAAGAAATTTTTAAAAAACGTCGGATTCTTTATACGAGTCCTTGTTACATAACAGCTAACATACTCGACGCACCGAATTTCATTGTTCCTAAACCGGATACTCCTGAAAATCCTGGTCGTCAAACACACAATTCTTTATTCAAGTTCTTTATTAGAACAAATAATATTAAATTGAAAAGGCAATAATAACTTTACAATTCTTATAGAGACACTCTCACTTTTTATAACCATATTTATACTTCCAACACCCAACATGAGTGAACGTTTCGAATTTTACCTCTCTGACGTTGTTCTTTGTTGTGTGCAATAATAGGTTGCAAACATTTCCATTTAATATACACATATCCACTCTTTCTGTCGCCGTTTAAGTGATTATGAATATTTTTTGGCAACCCAGGCGTCACGCGTGTTAATGTTACCAAACAAATTCTTACAATTCATCGCGCCAAATGCTTTGTGCAGCTTCGTGAAGTCTGCAAAATGTTTGTAAATTGGCGATATTGTATACCGCTAAGATATCTGGAATTCTAGCGAAACTACGCACTTCTACGCTGACCACCATATCTAAAGGGTGTAACCAAATTTGCGCCTCGGGCGCATTGTCTGGTATGGGCTCTCTTTCCCATTTTACTGTTTTCCCAATTTACTGTATGAATCACCTTAACTTAAACGTTTTTAAATAAAATTCCATTTTTCCAGTAAAATAATTAGTTTGGAGTTTCTTTTTTGGCGCAATTCTAAGAACCCGGAACTCAAACTGCATTACACACCGACCCAAAGTAGTATAATTTATTCTACACACACACACACACACACACACACACATATATATATATATATATATGTGTGTGTGTGTGTGTGTGTGTGTGTGTATTACTGTACATAACATTTTGAAAAATTACCAGAAATCTATTATTCTAAATTGACTGTCAACATTTTTTATAAATATTATAATTTTAAGAAGACTTATAAATTATAAATTAATGATTTTTTTTCATATATATTTTTTGTCCTTCGTTATATTGTCGTGGCACAATGTGAAATAGCATAAAAATATATTAAAAATTATTTTGTTTCCAATTAATTTGCATACTCTGCAATTTTGTTTATATTGTTAAACTTAAAATACAATGGAGATGTATTTTTTTTTTTTTTCACTGCTATGTTTTTTACAAGAGATAATTTGTTCCTAGTTTTGAGGAAAAGAAAAGATAGTGAGAAGTTATTCAATAACTAGAAGATCAAAGACAAATTCTGCGAACAATAAATTCCTATGATTAGTATTTCATATTTTAAAGAGAAAAGAATTTAAATATGCGTAGGAAGATAGATTTTAAATTATTTCTTACAATTTTGAAGAAAATTAAATGTCCAAACATAATCATTTTGATGTTATTATTTTTCTATTTTTTGCGCGTTATGAGTTGTGTATTCTGAGATTAGTAATCGTCAGTTTTATGGATTATAAACTATAAACTATGAACTATACTCATTTTTTGTAATAATTAATAAAAAAAATTATTTCAAAAAATTATAATTTTGCGTAAAGGACCATTCTAAATTGGAAAAAAAAATGATAGCATTCGAAAACAAGTTTAAATTACGAGAACATATTATATTAAGCTTATTTTTTTTAAATATAGTTTTTTAAAAATTACATTTCAGAAACTTTGTGTTACAAAGCTATTTTACTTGTCGGACGCATAGAGCTTTTTTTTTTCCTTAGAGACAACCTATGGCCATTTACCAATATTTCGGAAAATCTTGGTTTTGGCACTAGAAATAAAGATGCTATAAGTCCCCCAAAAAGGAAGTTGTTATACTACATTTCGGGTGAAAAAGGGGTGCGAAGGCATATAAACATAGGCAGGGGTGAGAAAATCAAAATTTTTTAAATTGGTTCAGTGGGGTAGTGTTTACTATGTACTTTTTAATTCGAAATCGAGCGACACCATTCTCAAATCGATACGATCATTTGTTAAAATGTTATGGCAGGTTTTAAAAATACAAAGTCGAAAATTGTGTTTTAGTGCAGGTAAAACGGATTTTTACTGTAAAATCTAATGGTCATCCATAAAAAATTGGAAGATCTTCATTTTGGCACTAGAAATGAAGATCCAATGAATCCTTCCAAAATAAAGTAGTTATACAATGGGGGTGGGTGGGAAAAGGGCAGTTTATTATAGGGAGTTGAGAACGCAACATTTTATAATTATGTCAAAATTGGTTTCGTTCAATACGTATTTTGTAATTCTGAATCGAATGAAACCATCCGTAGATTGATATGATCATTTGTTACTATGTCATGGCGGGTTTTAGAATGCAAAGTCGAAAATTATACTTTATGAGATTGCAAAATTTTATTACACATAAACATAGTAAAACAACTTTATTTTGTGGGGTCTCACCGAATGTGCATTCAACTCCAAACTGAAGTTCCAGCCACATTTTAATGAATATCCAGCAGTTGTTTCGGTGAAAAGCTATTTTATCTGCATAAAAGTATAATTTTCGAATTTGTGTTAATAAAACCGTCGGTAACATTATTAAAAATGATTGCATCGTCTTGTGGATGATTTTCGATTAAGAATTAAACAATCCATAATAAACTTTCCCTCATTTGACCAACACACTCTTCATGGATTTAAATGCCGCCGTTTAGCACACCAAAAACATACTAACACATTTTTTTTTATTATTTATGGGGACTTATCGGATCTTCATTTCTACTTATAGAATGAATTTCTTATAAAATATTTTGTTCATGGGCTTCAGTTATCATATTTTTCTCAATTTTCGGCCAATATTACTTGCATTAGTGTATAGTTATTTATTGAAAAAATATATTTTAATCAAAATAGATTCTATAAACTTTAAAATATATATATTGTATCGCAATTAATATTATAGTAATAAAAAACGACATATATTAGTATACAATGTATTGTTTAGTAAGGTATCTTTCACCTTATTGTAAGGGAATATTTACAGTTTTGTTAATATGTTGGAAAACGTTTCAGAATCTATGACATATGTATGATTTTTTTCCTTGTTTTAAAACAAATAAAACCTTAACAATTCTGAATCTTTTGTCTTGTAGATTTTATTAAGTTTGATATCCTTTTACAAAGAAATATTACAGTTTTATCATTGATAATTAAAACTTAGTTCGTTCTAGCAAATTCTTTTGGGTAGTTTTTCAGTTAGAAAACATAAAAATATAATTTCACAGTTGACATGTGAAAAAATGTATAACGATTTATTTCTTTGATTACTATTCTGAAAAGCTTTCTCTTGTAACAAAGAAACTAAACGATAAACTTATGTCCTAAAAAGCATGAGGTGCTGCCACTCGTGCGAATAGTTATAGCAAGCCTTCTGAAAGGTTAAACAAGTTCTAAATTTTCAGAAATATTCAAATATGTACTCTCCCAAAAATGCACTGTGCAAATCTTTATTTCATCTTTTTATTTTATGATCAGCGAAAGTTATCTCAATGTTTTGATAATGATGTTCTACACATGTTTTTAATATTGTCTAATTGATTTATTTTTTTTTTCACTGTTTTAGACAATTAAAGATTATTTTACTGTATATACCATGGAATATCATTGTCTAAAAAAAGTCGAATGATTATGCATTCGAGCAATTTCTTTATTTTCTTTGGAGAGGAAGGGGCAAATTTTTCGATTAAGATGTGAAGAAATTGAAGATGTCAAAGAGAAAATATTGGTTTTTACACTTAAAACATCACGTAAAAATAATTAATTTATGAAAATATAAACATTTTTAAACAGTTAGTATTACATTTACTTTTTTATTCTGAACATATATTGACTGTCGATGTATAAAGTTTATAATATAAATCATGCTCTAAACACAAGTTACAACGCAAAGCTCACATTTTTTTATATTAAAATTTTCATATTTAGGGATATGAGTGAATATCGAGTCTTTCAAATATATATATTTAATATCGTAATGTATAAAAACAAGTCGTACTTGAAATCTTGATAGATTGAAACACATTCGTGAGATACATATACTATGAGTTAAACTGATATATACGTATATAAATTTATAAAGCTTTATGTCACAGAAAAGGCTAAAAAGAGAAAGAAAATTTTATATCCGAGCTTATTGTGTAGCGTACGATGATTTCATAAATCATTCTTGATTTTTTCTCCCATATAGGTAGATTATTTTCCTAAGTAGATGTTTTTAAAACAATAAATTCTTTCTAACTATAATAATTTTAGTCGCCGAATGTTAAATAGATTTTTCTCACCACTAATAGGATTTAAGATTAAAATAAATAATTATTATATTAATTATATAATAATTATATTAATATAAATTAATATATATATATATATATATATATGAGTGATTCTCCATAAAGAGGCAAATTTGTGAAAGCACTGAATTGAAAATATGTACTTTGTTTTTATTGTTACATAAATGTTTGTTCTAATGTTAAATGAACATAGAAAATGCATCAGCAGCGAATATTTTGAAAAGTTTACAAAGTTATGGGGATTTTAATTTTTTATAAAAGTAAGGGGACAGTAAAGTGAGGGAATGATACATTGCATATAAGGAAATTCTTTTAAAAATACATATATTTGGCAATAAGCTTCGTTTATTATAATTTCTAGTTTATACACACAAATCTAATATTTTTCATATTTTTCTATTTCTAGGTTAATAAAATGCCACGAAATAATTGTAAAATTAACATTACATATAAATTAATCATAAAAGTAGGATGAATTCATTTAGTAAATGTAAACAGGAAAATGTAAACAATATAGCCTATCTACCACAGCACTGATCGTACAATTATTTTTATAATGCCAGAAATATGATAAATATGAATGTCTGCTTTTGGTTCTGGCCATTTATATGACCATGGGTTTTACTGAGTTGCATTGCACTGATTTGAATTGTGTCATTTATTTATGCTATAACTTCTTCAGGCTATTCTTCATCTTCATACAGCAGTATCACCCAATCTTCTGCAGATAATTTAAAATATATTCTAATACATTATGTGCAATAAAATTACAAAATTCTTATTTTTACGTAAATACCTTTTTTGAATCTTAATTTTTTTTTTTAATTTTGTTTAGTAAATGAGAAGTTTGGGCATCAGTACATGTACTTGTTTACAAACCTCTGATATCCTTCCCCGAGGTGGTAATGACTGCAATCTTGTTGGTTGAAGTCAAGGAACTCAAACTTCTAAAGTTAGTTTAGGCTTGTCTTTCCTGAAAATAACTTTTGAGTTCTTTTGAAGGCTTTATAATTAGAATCCGCAGCAATTTTTTTTTTTTTTTTTTTTTTTTTTTTTTTTTTACAAATCTCTATTTCTTCTGGAGTAACATAAAATATTTCAATTGTTCCACATTTTCCTTTTATAATTGAAAAGAATGTCTCAAAGTCCTGATCTAAATAGGACATGATTTAAATTATCTAAATAGATCGAAATCATAAATGAAATTTTGTACTGCAATGCATGAATTTAGTTGGTTAGTGCTTTGAAACACTAATGTTAATCTTTTTAAATTATTTTGACAAGTTCTATCATTCCCTCACTTATATCGTTATTTCCTCATTTCAGCAAATGTGAGTGAATGATAAAAATCAATATGGCTGCCTTTTTCGAGTTATACTAATTGGTTGCAAATTATTTATGAATAATTGCTTAAAGTATCAGTCATATAGCACAATATTACATAGATTTTTTTTTTCTTCTTACTTACCTTGAAATAGATATCCTGTGTGAGGGAATGATGATTCAAAAAACACCCATGCACAAATGTTTATTTTTTTATTTTATTCTGCAATATACAATGTCCACCTCAAACTAAAGACTCCCAAAAAGACAGGTGTCAATGAAACAAACAAAATTACCCTAATGTTGGGAACAATGGTGCCCTCTTGGGGATGAAATTTAGATTTTTTTTTTTTCAAATTGTGAGGGAATGATTTAAACTGTAGAGAAAATGGTAATTGTTAATTAAAACAACTTTTTAATTAAGTACAAAATAAGAAACTAGTGTTTATGATTAATATAATTATTTAACTTGGCTAAAACACTTTACGTATTTATTTTAATTAAATTTGAAAGAAAATTAAGTTTAAAATTACATAGAAGGTGTAGGGAACTAGTGAGGGAATGACTGCCTTATTTTAAATTATATTTTTTAAACTTATAATTAATAAATCATCTTGATGAATTTATTTTAAAAAGGACACTATTGTGGAAATACATATATACAAAAGAACAACAGTTTTTAATAATATTTTTCATGTTACAGATAAGGGAATGCAATATGGTTAGCTGTAATTAGTTGGAATATGGTCTGTTTCTATCCGAGACTTTATTTAGATACGCTAGATAATAAAATTATCGACACAAGTGAGTAAAGAGTTAATTTAAAATGAATCTGTTGGGTTTCCATAGTAAGGTATATAAAACAAACAGAGTTCGTTCAGTTGACTTTTCTTTTCTTTTTCGTACCAGGAGTTTGAATTCCCAAAAGTATATTTTGTGAATGGCTAGCATGTCACAATTGAAATCTTATGTGTATAGGTGGGAGAGAATAGTTATTAGTTGAAAGTAATTGTACATATTCTTTCTAAAATAATAAAAATAATTATGTATGTTTTTGCGACTAAGAAACACTATGATCATCGTAATAGAAAGTGTCGAAGTGATATTTACGAAAATATATTTCACATACCATTTATATTTCAAATACAAAGTTATTATAAAAAAATGCTAAATCCCATTCAAATTTAAAATAGATGCAATCAGAGATGCAATATTAGACCACACAATGGAAATTTCTGTTGTATATAAATAGGTATATTTTACAAGATTTATTATTAACTAAGAATATGGAAAGATATGGGAGGTTTATACAGGTATGATCCAAAGTAAACTTGCAGAAAGAATCAAGAGATTTATTAGAAAGAATAAAGGAATTTATTAGAAATTAATAATTAGTTAAATAAACCACCCTATTAAACAGAATCAGTAATAAATAAGCCATAAATATAGAATTCAACAATATAAAAATATTAGCTAATTATATATATATTTAACTATGTTGTATGGATAGAAGCATTAGAAATATCTAATGATAAAGATTTGGCAAGCAGCGATATTTTACTCTTGACATTTCATAGAATCGGACACAGAAATATGTATTAACAGAAAAGTAAATTATCTGGTAAATTATATAAAGTTGCTTCATTCATCAGCTTTTTTTTTAATTCATTTTGCATAAGGGGAAAATATAGTAATAAAATATCTTTCAATTATGTGCAAATTTGTGATTTAAATGTCTGGTAATGGGAATTTTAATTTTAATTAATTCGTGGGATAAAATGGCGTTTATTTAACTAGTATTTTTATATTTATTACTTTTACTGAAATTAACCACAAAAATGTAGATTCAAGCACTGTAACAGACGCAACTAATACATGATTAAGAAATGTATCAAAAAAAATCTTAAAGGACTGTTTGTACTGTACAGTTAGGTCGAGAAATAACACTCCTATGAATAATTTTATGCGATATGCGTTATATTTTGAAAGAAACATTTAATGTGAAATAATAAAGAAACAATATTATAATAAAAAAAAAACAGAAAATTAAATATAATCAAAAATTGTACTAACTCGTACAATAAATGTGTCGTCAAAAATATGGAATTGGAATTATAGTACAAAAAAAAAAAAAAAAAAAAAAAAAAAAAAAAAAAAAAATATTTGAACGCATAGAATTGAAGACACTACTTTAGAAATCGTGCAGAAGCAAGGAGAAATGGAATTACATATATGACCCTAACTGACTATAATTTAAATGAACAAGGAGAATCTTGGATGAAATTAGAACAAAAAATTCTAAATAACGGAGCTATTAAGAAAAATGTGTCTTACATAAAATAGAATTACGATTAAATGAAGTCTCAGAATAGGAAGCTAATTAAATAAAGAATATTTGTAAAACTGACTTTACAAATTATAATAAAAAAATTCCTAAACAAATATTTGTTTTAAAAAATCCATAATTAAAGTAAAAATTATGGACCTACATTTCTTCATTCAGACAAATTGCCTAAGTTGGATACAATGAATAAATTTAATATATTTTCATAACGCAGTAGTAAGTCAATAAGTGGAATTACTTAAATCGAATACAGTAATAAAAAAAAATATATGAACGCAATTGAAATCTAAATTAAACATTTAAATTACATGATGAATGTTTTCTTTCATTTTACAAGATGTGCAGTATTCTGTTTTTCCTAGCCACAGAAAAATCCGCGCAGTTACATTTTTTGAATGAAATCTTAATGAAGTTGTATAATTCGCTTCAAAATTTCACTTATTAATAGAAATTTATGTTATTATTTTTTAAATAAATTGCTTATGGTTTCTACATGAAAATATTTTTTATTTATTTATTTTTTTTTGTTTTTGTTTGCTACACTTTACTTAATCTTTATAAATGCATTTTTTAAGTCTGTATATAAAATTCATTTTACTGGTGCTATTTTTTTTTCTTTAATATTTTGAATTGTCTGATGAAAAATAGCACTCAAATAACGTGTTACATAAAATCTATATATTTGTTAATGAATGATATCTGGCAAAAAGTATAAATTAAATATATATATATATATATATATATATATACTATCTGTTATATATTGTATTATAAACCCAAATAATGAATATCATATAAACTGTTAAAATAGCAATTAAAGCCTTTGTGCAGGAATATTAAAAAGCAGGAAACCAAGATTAAAATGCACAAATAATGCGTGAAAAGCAGCAAACTGCTGTTTCGAATCTACTAGAGAGATTATTCTTCAGTGCAAGATAGGGGAAAAGGAAGAACGTGCTAGAAAAAGCAACAGAGCTGCGCTGGCTTATATACCCTGTGCGGGCAGCGGAGGCCCTAAAAACAACCAATGAGAGAGAAGCTGTGGAAATGACTGGATGGACAAGTAGCGAATTCTACCGGGGAATGAGAGAAAAAGAAACCAAAAAGGGGGGAAATTAAATAAATGCTTTCCAAATACTTGGAAAATCAAGAGTACTAGATAAGTCATTGACTAAAGAGTGAGAATTTTTAATGATGTGGTAAGCTTCCCCAAAATCAAGGTCAAGGATAGAAGAATAATATTTAATTATATTAATAATATTTAATAATATTTAATTATAATGATATTCAATAATATTCAATAATATAATAATATTTAATAATATGAATTGTTAATATGAATAATAATATTTAATTTCCCCTTTTTGGTTTCTTTTTTTCTCATTCTCCGATAGATTTCGCTACTTGTCCACCCTGTCATTTCCACTGCTTCTCTCTCATTGGTTGTTTTTAGCGCCTCCGCTAACCGCACAGGGTATATAAGCCAGCGCGTCTCTGTCTATCATTTTGCTCACCTTGCTTTTTCTAGCACGCTGTTCCTTTTCCTCTATCTTACACTGAAGAAGAATCTCGCTAGTAGATTCGAAACAGCTATTTGCTACTTTTCACGCATTATTTGTGCATTTTAAACGTTGGTTTACTGCTTTTTAAAATCATATAATCTTTTTGTTGTCTTATTTAATCCCATCATTGACAATAGTCGAAAACTTTCTATAACTTTACATACATTTACTGTATAAATCAAGAAAATATGATAAACATATTTTCTTCACGAAAATAAATCTCACATGTCGGTCAGAATTATCTTATGAATAATCAATCAGATTTTTAATCTATAACTTTCAGAAGTTTCTAAAATGATACTCTTGTGAAATTTAATAATTCAGAAAGCTTCTTTTTTTAACATTTTTAAATACCTGATAAAGTATAGAAAAGTGAATCATGTAATCTATAACAATGTCTTTTATTTGATGAATGATACCTCACAGAAAATCTATCGTGACATTAAAATAATGATACGGTTTGTAACATATCAGATGAAAAGATAGATAGACTAAATTTAACTTCAAATTATGTACAAGGCGATTTCACAGATGTGTTCTGAAATGATCGATCTATTTCTAAATAAAAAATAATTTGGTGATAATTTGAAATTTATTTTCTGCACTGTTTAAGAATTTGTATTAATATTATCTAACTGAATAAAAAGTTAAAATGTTTAAAAATATATCATTTATAACTCAACCTGTCAATGTTTTAAAAAATAAGTTCATTAAATTCATAATTCTATATTTAAAAACACATATGGAATAATCAACTATAAAAAAATAAAAAAATTACGTATAATTTTTGCGATAATCAGTTGTATAAGAAGTATTCACTTTTGAGATATGGAATATTGGAAAGAAACATTTTGAGAAAAATTACTTGTGCAGATATATTGAAAAAATGAAATTTAGTAGGTATTTATACGAAATATGCTTAAAAATAAATATGATATATTGTATTAAATAAAAATAAATACACTTGAAGCTTTATAAATGCTGCTATTATAAAATAAATAAATCTTATTATAAAATTTTATTTAAAAAAATAATTTTTTATCATCTTTTATTCATTTCTCAGTCTCTATACTTTTGTATCTAAATTTATAACAATTAAAGCATGATAACCCTTTGCATTGCTGACAACAGATAATCTTTGTTACTTTCTTCTGTCTTTACAAGAATAAAGTAATAGATTCGTGAAAAAAATTTCAAATTCCGGTTTTCGACGGATTTAGACGTTTTAGGGTTCAGAGATTTCAAAAAACATGTTTTTACAAAATGTGTGTCTGTGAGTGACAGAAATTTTGTGGGTGCTCTATCACAAGAACTAATATCGGAATTTAATAAAAATTTATATCTAGTTAGTACTTGGCATAAATTGATGTTGATTAGTTTTTCAAGTAAATTGCTCTACAGGTGGCGCTACTATGCTACATAACTCACAATTACCGCAATAACTCTATCTTAAGAACTAATGCACGGATTTCAATCAAATTTGGTTCAAGATTAATCAAGATTTAGTTAGACCATTAGATGACTTGATTATTTTTGCACTTTGGTGTGAATCGTCCAACAGGTGGCGCTGCTATGCTGCATTTTTACGATTTCCGCAATAGCTCTATCTCAAGAATTTATGCACGGGTTTCATCAGTTAAACCTTGATATCAATTTGTAATATTTACGTTTTGGTGTAAATCGCACAACATGTGCCCCTACAAAGCTGCATTTTTCCCGATTCTCGCAATAGACCTATTTCAAGAACTAATGCAAGGATTTCTATCAATCTTCATATTAGGTTATCCCTTGGCATTACATGATTATGTTTGCATTTTGGCGCAAATCGCCGAACAGGTGGCGTTGCTATGATGCATTATTCATTATTTCCGCAATAGGTCTACCTCGAGAATTAAAGCACGGATTTTCATCAAACTTCAGATTCAGTTAATCCTTGATGTGAATTGGTACTGTAATTGGCTTATCTTTTGATGTAAATTGCCCAACAGGATGCGCTGCTATGTTGCATTTTTCCGCAATAGCTCTATCTCAAGAACTAATGCACGATTTGTCATTTAACATAGGATTTAGTTAGACGTTGACAAAACTTGTTGCTGATTAAGTTTCAGTGTTAATCACCCATAAAGTGACGTGGTTATGATGCATTTTAAATGATTTACACGATTTTAGCTATAGTCATATCTCAACAACTAATGCATGGAATTTTATTCCTTTAAAATCCCTCGCGAAGGGCATAAATTGCTATTTCATTTTGGCACTGTGATAGTGAATTTTGAAGTATTAACATTTATGAGATAGAAGAAAGTTTTAGGATTGTCCCATCCGACTTGTTTTATTTTTGAAATAGTAGTTAAAAATTATAGTAGTTATATCAACAAAAACAATGCATTGGAACATTTTTACGACTTATATTTATATATATTATTGTAACCAATATAGCACAAATAAATGATTTATTTAGTTATTCATATTTTATATGGATGCCTATTTCAGTAGCTTTTGAATATTATTACAAAATAATAAAATCAGAAATTATACGAAAAATGCTCGGCAGAGAGCATACAAGATGTCCATATTTAAACTGATAAAATACAATGCAAATTAATTGCGTGAATGCGGGAAAATTCTGTAAGATTATTAAACAGCATGGGGTACAAATGATCCCGTTAAAAATAAATGTATTTCCAAACATCACTGCAGGTAAGAGATGTTGCACTATGTAGTAGAAAATACAGTTTTAATAAATGCATTATTTATGGTAAAATGAAATAAGCTTTTATTTATATTATTCAATTGAGGTGAAATATGGCTGCCGTTAGTGTGGGCTACATATTATATTTTGCCGGCAGCATTCACAACAACAGAAAGTGACATGTCTGGAAGAATGTAACAAACAGCCCGTGATACGTGATATTTCAACGTCACAATGTCCGGGACATCTCCGAGATAGACGCTGGACTTTAGTTAATCCCGTAGAAAAACATACATAGGTTAAGATCAGGTAACTGTGGCGGCTATGTAGTTTAAAGGAAATGAATAATGGCTCTTTCTATTATGAGCCTCTGTCGTGAAAACTGCTGAATTCCCAAAACAAATGTGTGGGGGGTGCTTCGTGTCACAAGAAAACCAACTTATCCAGGCTGAAGAGCTGAAATGACAAATTTCAGTAACATGTGGCGTTATTTCGCATCAGAAACAGAATCTCCCTTCGTGAATTGGTCCTTTCGTGTTCATGTTTCAAAGGAGAAATGTTCAATAATGATTTCTGCTGTGAAACCACACCGAATTATTATCTTTGATGATTATAAAGAAATTCTTTAACTGCATTTGTGTGAATTGAAATCCGAAATTCTGCAATTTAGCTATTTATATATAGTCCAGTAGAATTAGCTCAAAAAAGGGTCATTTTAAGCACAAATTTGCGGAAAGCTGGAAATCGTTTTAATCACTTTGTTTTCATCCAAATGAAGGGATTTGAAGTTTGTCCCATTTTTTCTAGTGAGCTTCAGGTGTGGCACCTCAGAAACCTAAAAAATTTCCGTCTTTTTTCAGTATTTTGCAAATAACTGAAAAACCGTTTGCGCTACAGAAACAGTTCTAATTTATAAATTGTAGACCATAAAATTCTGCGTCGATTGAGTACCACAGACTAAAAATTTCATCAAAAATAAGTGAGATATAATAGATCAAAAAAGTGCATTTTTCCACTTTTTTCTGAAATTCTCAGAAAATTGGTTCATTGAAGTGCTCATATAACCAAACGAAATGCACTCACACGTATATGTGCGCTTTTGATTACAACTTTGAAACGTTAACCCAATCCTAGTGTTACATTAAACAAACACTAATAGTGTCCGAGTACAGGAGTGATTAAGTGTGGTGGCGACAAAATAAATTGTCATCTAGCCAAAGAAATTGGAGTAGCAAGTATAAAAAGTGTCATTGGTGGTGATTTTGGCCATGTGAAATTCAAGAGATCCTATCGAGTAACTCTAATGAAAAGCTTCACGTGTGCTGTTAAAATCCATGATGAGGAGGTATCCGTCGATCCAGTGACTATTTTTCGCCGATTTTTTTTCCACAAGAAATTACAGGAAAAACTTAGAAAGTTCTTTGAGTTTGAATTGTCTCAATTTCCGACTTCTCTGATTGATAACATTGAAATGAGGAAAACGTGAAAGTCGGTATTTTACGATTTGTTCACCTCCCCTATAATAATTTAGAACAAATCATAAAAACTGTCCATGTGATTGACAGTGGCTTCCTCCTTCATCGAGTGAGTTGGGAGCTAAGAGAAAAGTTCTCTTAAATTATTTCCAAGTGCATTGGATATTTAAAAAACAACTATGGCAAAACTGCAACAATGGTTTTTGATGGTTACCCAGAAAAATCGTCAGAACATGGAACCAAGTCTGCTGAGCGCTTCCATCGAAAAAATAAATACATAACAGCAAGTGTTGACTTTAACGAAAATACGCCTCTCACAATGCAAAAAGTGCACTTCCTTGCAAATGAAGGGAATAAACGCCGTTTAATAAAAATGCGCATTGAAAAATTGGAGCAACACAATTTTATTGTAAAACAAGCCGTCGAGGATGCAGATACTAGCATCGTGATGGAAGCCATCCAAATTGATCAGCAGTCAGAACGTGTCATCATAGTTGGGTAAGATATTGATCTGCTTGTGCTTTTGACTACATTTATTCCCAACTCATCCACGGTGTACTTGTTGAAACATAGGTAAGGACAGTCGGGCAATGTTTTATATTCACCATTAAGTTTCAAGTACTCACCGATTGTGAAGAAAAACATCCTATACCTACATGCTTTTAGTGGCTGTGATTCTACATCGGTCTTCTTCAGGCAGGGCAAACTGAAATTCGGCAAGCTTTTGGAAAATCATGCTCACCTACAGGATGTTCTAACTGTCTTTAATAACCAATATGCTACGCCTGAAGAAGTAAGTGATGCGGGGAAGAAATTTATTGCAACCTTATGCAATCCCCAGTATTACGAATCCACAACACTTCACAAATTGCGATACAACACATTTGCAAATCATCTAATGAAGACCCAATTTAACCTCGCTTCACACTCGCCAACTGAAGATGCAGCCGAATAACATCCATACAGATTTGTTCTTCAGATCAACATCTGGAATGGAAGTGTTGTGAATCCCACTGATTGGGGTTGGACATCATTCAAACATGGTATACTTCCAATCACCACGAACGATGTAGCTGCAACACCAGAGCTTCTAAACACTCTATCATGCAAATGTGCAAAGGGATGTAAAGGCGGTTTATGTTATTGTAGGAAGAGCGGTTTAAATGCTCTACTTAACTCTTCTAAAGTAACTTGAGTTGATTTTATCACCATTGCTTATATACTAATTTTTTAAATAAATTAATTTTCTTGATTTTCTGTTATTATTATTATATTGTTCTCTAACGTTTTATACACGAGAACTTCAAAAAATCAACTTTATGAGATTTTTTTTTTTTTTTTTAATTGGAAAAAAGTACTTTTTGATCTATCACATCTCGCTTATTTTTGGTGGAATTTTCATTATGTGGTACTCCATCGACGCAGAATGTTACGGTCTACAACTTATAAATTAGAACTGTTCCTGTAGAGTGAACGGGTTTGGAGTTATTTGCGAAATACTTAAAAAAGTCCGAAAATTTAGATAAAATAAAGTGATTAAAACAATTTCTAGCTTTCCGCGAATTTTCGGCTAGAAAAATCCTATTTTTACTGGCCTAATACGCATTCTGGTAAAAGTAGTCGGCTTCCTTCATAAGATATTTTATTGGAAAGCATCATTCACACTATTTTTGATTCTATACAGTACACAAGAGACTATTCAGACAAAGTCTTAACTTCCAGCGATATTTCCGTGTGCTCTGTAGACAATCGCTGTTGCAACTTCGATTGTATCAATAGGTACGGTTTTCCTTCAATATCAAATTTATATTTTCACGCCCAAAAACATACCTATTGTTAAATGAAATATAGAAAAACGGGACATTTAAAACATAAAATAAGTATTTTTATTATTTGGTTATTTCCACAAAATTATAGTATCTGTTTCAAACTAATGTGAAATATTTCGTCCTACTTTATTGTTGGAATAAAATTTCAACTTAAGTATATTTTCGCAAAATAAGTTTACTTCACAATTCTAAACCTAATTTACAAGTGCTGAATATGAGTACCTAACTTATTTTGCTCACATTAACTTCACCCCGGCCTTTTTCAGAATGTTCTCATGTTTTTAATTCAATAAATATTATGCCGTATCATTATTTATGGGGATGAATTAAATAGTGTTATTTTCAAAGCTCTATCTCAAGAACTAATGCACGGAATTTCAGTAAACTTTCGATTCAGTTAGGCCTTGATATAAACTGGTCCTGATTAGTTTTTGGTGAAAATCGCCTAAAAGATGGCGCTGCTATGCGGCATTTTCCCTGATGTCTGCAATAGCTACATCTCAAGAACTACTGCACGGATTTTCATAAAACTTCAGATTCTGTTAGTCCAGGATATAGTTTGCTTCTGATTAGTTTTTGTTGAAAATTGCCCAAGTGGCGCTGCTATGCTGCATTATTTATGATTATTACAATAGTTCTGACTGAAGGAAAAATGCACGAATTTCCATCAAACTTCAAACTTAAATAGTCCCTGATATATATTAGTGCTGTTTAATTTTGGGTGTAAATCGCCCAACAGGTGGCGTTTCTGTGCATAATTTTTTACAATTTCCACAATAGCTGTATCTGAAGAACTAATGCATGGATTTTCATCAAGCTTCATATTCAATTACTCCCTGTTATAAATTGGTCCTAATTAGTTTTTGGTGTAAATCGCCCAACAGGTGGTGCTGCTATGCAGAATTTTTTACAGTATTCGCAATAACTATAGTTAAACAAACTAATGCACAGATTTTCATCAAACTTCAGATTCAGTTAGAAGTTTTCGAAGTTGTTGACAATTAGATTTTGGTGTAAATCATGTAACTGGTGGTACTGATATGCTGCAGTTTTCAGGATGTATTAACCTGCATGAGGTAGAAGAAACGTTTGGAATTGTCACATCCAACTAGTTTATGTAATGGCTTTAAAATTGTTTGCAAGTTTTAGAAGAATGTCTCATAAAATATTTAACGTAACTAACCAATATAAATAATAAATAATTTTTATTTTTTTATTAATTAACTTTTAATAAACTTTAAAAATTAAAACAACAAATCAATTAAAAGTTCATAAATCGTAAGTCATAAGTAATTTTTACTTTTTCTATCTTCAATAGCAGAAAATATTGTAATCGAAATTTTTTTTCGACTTCCGGTTTTCGAAGATTTATTTGTTTTAGGGGTCAGAGGTTATAGAAACACAGTTATAGAAAATATCTGTCTATCCGTGTGTCCGTATGTCACTAGTGTATCATCAAAAGGTGTATAGAGTTATGCATAGAATTGAACCAATTATTTTTTTGTGTCTGTTTTTGGCTATGGAAGGCAGGTCCTCTCTTAATTTGGAAAAATTCTGACGAAGGGGAGCGCCATAATAACTATTTTTTGTGCTACTTTTACTTTTTTCTACTTTAAATAGAAGAAAGTATTGTAATCGAAATTTTTCCCACTTCCGGATTTCGACGGATTTACAAGTTTTGGGTGGCCGAGATGTCAAAAAACATATTTATAGAAAATATTTGTCGGTCCGTGCGTCCGTACACTGTAAGCAAATAATGCCAGTTTCCCGGTAGGAATCAGAAAAATAGTTGCCCTTATCGTACCGGAATAATTTCAAACCCAAATCGGAGTAAAATCCGTATAACATCGTTTTACTGACTATTTCCTTATTTTTACGGATTTTTCCCCGAGCTGGGTCGGAAATTATTCCGGTATGATAAGGGCAACTATTTTTCCGATTCCTACCGGAATAAAGGAAGTATTTTTTTTTTGCAATGTATGTCGCCATTGTACCATCAAAAATTGAATGAAGTTATGAATTGAGATTTTGAATCTGAATTTTTGAGTTTTTTGCCATGGCAAGCAGGATCGGAAAAATAGTTGCCCTTATCGTACCGGAAAAATTTCCGACCCAGCTCGGATTAAAATCAGTAAAATCGGAATAAAATCCGTAAAATTGGAATAAAATCCGTAAAGTACTGTTTTACTGAATGTTTCCTTTTTTTTTACGAATTTTATTCCGAGCTGGGTCGGAAAATGTTCCGGTACGATAAGGGTTTATTACTATTTTTCCGATTCCTACAGGAATACTGTTCGGATTTTTTTACAGTGTATAAGAAGCTATGTAAAGAAGAGAACCAAATTTTTTGTGTATTTTTTTAGCCATAGATAGAAAGTCCTACCTTAATTTATAAAAATTCAGAAGGAAGGGGGCTCTGCGATAGCGATGACTGTACCATTTTCATTAGTGTACTATCGAAATGTGCATGAAGTTATGCATAGAACTGAAGCAAAGTTTTTGTGTATGTTTTTGGCTACGTCAAACACGTCCTACTTGAATTTGGAAATATTCCGCCAAAATGCATCAAGGTCATTCCATGTCAGTTCAATCAATTTTTTTTATGGTTTGTAACCCGGCCAACAGAGATTTGGATGAAACTTGGTGTACATGTTAATTCAATCTTCATATGAATAAATCAGAAATTTTCCTTCCTAGACCTCATAGTTTGTGAGATATGGGAGGGGTGGGGGGGTCAAATTTTTGGATTTTTTTTCAAATCGCACATTTCTGAGTCTGTATTTTTAGACTGCAGTTCCATTTTCAAAAAACTGTTTCTCTGGATCTAAAATGCGAATCATCTTAAAAATATTAATGTGAGTACATAAAAAGATGCAGATTTTAATAACAATTATTTAAAAAAATAATTTTAAATATTTAGTGTCAAAAAATTAAACCAAATTTGAAAGTTATGGTTATTTTTCCAAATTTCTGTGACTTTACGAAAAAGGCTTTACACAAAAAGGCAAATAAAATTTCCAATTTCATTTTATTTTAAATAACAGCTAACACTTTTGGCATTGTAGTTATGAAATAACAATGATGTCTTCCTCATGGGTTATATAAAAAATTTTGCCTTATTTCAGGAAACTACATCAATCATGAAATAAAAATGTCCATGCCTAAATTTAGTTGTGGTACCTAAATAATTACTGCGATTTCTATGAGTTGCTGATTTTAATGTTATTTAATAAATATTTTTTTTTGGTTTTTTTTATTTGTAAAGTAAAGTTTATGCTTTGTTTTTCCTTAGTTAAAATAAAAAATGACTTCATTATGTTTCCCCATTAAATTTTCTAAATTAGTGTTCAAGTTTAATTTATTATTTATTTATGAGCACCCCTTTTTTTCTAATTTATACAATCTCTTACTTTGTTTCAATAATCTAATTGAAAACAGAAATGTTTTTGTTTCTATAGTGTAAAAAAAAAAAAAAAAAAAAGTTCTTCTCCTCGCATTTTCAATCTTTCTTTTGAATGCTGATATTTTAATTATTTGTATTTAAAAAGTGCTCAAAACCTTGGTTTTTATTTTCTTGAATAATTTTAACCAGTTTAAATACACACATGTTTAACAATTATTATTTCTATAGTATGAATATTTTGCTGCACCTGCCGTTTATAAACACATTCGGATACAGGCAGGGTGAAGTTCTTTTCTGAAAGCAGATGTTTTGGAAGTTAATCAAATTATTGTCAGTATGTTGTTTTTCATCATAAAAGATAATCTAACTTTCCTTGTGCTACATAATGCATTCTGATTTTCACATATTTTACAGTTTGTGATATATTTTTTACATTATTTTTTTTTTGTTTTATTGTCTTAATATGGAGTCTGATATTAAACCTTCTACTAGGCTTCAGGCTTGCAGTATTGACTAGTTTAGAGTGTTACAAAACTAGCTAAACTAAACACAAAGAACTAAACTACATTCATAATCTATGTGATTCAGAGAAAAAACTTCTATTACTTAGGGCTAGTGCATTTATAAAAAGAAAAACAAGTAATAACCATCTCATTAATATATGTGAGCATCACAAAATTTGGTTCTTAATGAAATATGAATTTTATCAATATATATTTGCAGATCCATTTCAGCGACATAAAAAGCAAGTTAAAAAATCAATTAGAGCTGTTAGTAGAGGTTTATCCAATAAATTGTTTAATTCAAACATCTTAGCAGCACCTGGGCAGACAATGGTATTCTAGTACAAGACTTTCAGAAAATAATTCAAATGCTGTTCATGAGAATGAGCCAGCAAAATAAGTGACAGTGATAGTGCTGAGTATGATATATTATTCAACAAAGATGAAGCCCTTAATACTTTCAACTCTTCTCTTCGTGAATTAGGGAAATCTCCACTTACACTAGATGGAATTCCCTCATACAGCAAAAAATAATATGCTAAAAGAAAAGTTAAGGCTGCATATGATACTCTGAAAAGTAAAGTTCAGAGAGTTACTGATGTGGATCTTTCTCCCGTAAGAGCAGGTAGTGAAAGCATACAAGATATTAAGCAAAAGGCTAAAGATTTTTATGAGTTGATGAATATGTTGAAAGAAAAAGTAAAGCTTGCTGGAAATAGAAGGGATCAATTCCAACTTTTGACTTTAATGCCTAATTCTTGGGGTAAAAAGAAAATAACAAATAAATTTGAAGTGACTGATTATGCTGTAAGATATACACGCCAACTTGTGAGAGAAAGATGAATCTTGGCAATTTCAGATATAAGAAAGGGCAAACCCACATGTCTAGAAATAATTGAACTGATAGAAAAGTTTTATGAGAGTGATGACTATTGAAGAATCATGTCTAGAAAAAAAGATGTACTTAGCATTACTGAGAATGTACATGCGCAAAAGCGATTGATATTGTGTAATCTACGTGAGCTGTATTCTCTTTTCAAACAGGAATTCCCTCATGTGAATATAAAATTCTCTAAATTCTGTTGTTGTCTAAATGGTGTGTATTGGCTTGTTCTTCCGGTACACATTCCGTATGTGCTTGCACGAAGCATCAAAATACCATTCTTTTGCTTCATTCTGCACATATTACAGAGAATTATCATGTGTTAATTAAACAACTGGTATGCTGCGTAGATAGTAGAGATTGCATGTTACGTCACTGCACTAACTGCCCAACTAATGAAAATCTACGAAAATATTTAGAGGAAAAATTTGAGGACTATAACTCAAGTGATTCAATACAGTACCAACAGCGGGGTTAGTTCTGATCGAAGAGAATTGGTGACATGCACTGTTTCTTTAGACGGATTTGTGGAAATATTAATTAAAAGTTTGGAAAATCTTATTCCACACTCTTTTATAACAAAGGCCCGATCTAATTTCCTAAAAGAAACTAAAGCCCACCTTGGCCGTTAAGAAGCAACTGTTTTACTGGATTTTAGCGAAAATTTTACTTCTGTTATTCAAGATGAGGTTCAAAGTTACCATTTGACCAAAGAAACCTGCACTATTCATCCAGTTGTTATATATGCCCAGTCTCCCGGTAATAAATTAAGAGCAAGCAATGTTTGCATCTTATCTGAAGATATGAAACATGATGTCACTTTTGTGTACACAGAATGAAGCCATGTCATTTATAAAAAGATTTCTTGATGTAAAGAAGGTCTTCTACTTTAGTGATGATTGTTCTGGCCAATAAAAAAATCCCAAACAATTCATAAGCCTTTGCCACCATGAAGAGGATTTCACCCTTCTGGCAAAATGGTCATTTTTTGACACCAGTCATTTTAAATCACCCTGCTATGGTATTGGTGGAACGGTTAAACGACTCATTACTAAACAGAGTTTACAAAGATGTTTTAAAGATCTAATTAAAACAGTACAAAAAATTTTCGATTTTTGCAATGACAATTTAAGCAATATATATTTCAGGCTTCTTTTAAAACAAAATGTACAGAATGAAAGAAAAAACTTACAAGACCGTTTTTCAACAGCAAATAATATTCATTGAACATGGGTATTTCACCAGGTCATACCCTTATCAAAAGACTGTATTGGAGCAAAACGTATTAGTAGTGACAAACAATATTCATATGTGTATAATTTTAATCGAGAAGCAAATCCACTAATTGTCTCCATGTTCCACTTGACATTACAAAGTTATGTAGCTTGTATGTATGATGAACACTGGTTTTATGGAATGGCACTGATAATTAATGAAGATGAATATGACGTAACTATCAACTTTATTCACCTCCCAGGGCCATCAAAATCTTTTTATTCGCCTTCAGCTAATTTTCCAAATAGAGAAGGTATTTTTGAAGTTTCACTTAGCATCATATGCACGGTTAAAGTACCACCAACAAAAGACTGTGGGCAAACATGGTATTTTGATGAAAATGAAATTAAATTTGTAGAGAATCAATTTAACAAACTGTACTCTAATGCTATTTAATCCTGAAACAACTTTCGTTAATACAATTTTTCTAAAATCAAGATATTTATCAATATATTTTTGATTATCTACTGATTTTGAAATATAAAGACTACCGTCTTTTAAATATTAAATTAAAATATTTAATGATATACTTATGTTTTATTATGTTAGTATGTTTGGAGTTGCAGTAGAGTATCAGGATAAATTCAAACAGATATTAGAATGGTCTCAATGTTAGTTATTCATAATAAGTGTATAATTAAAACTGAATGAAAAAAGTCCTTCCGGCCAGTGCCGGGAGGAAGAGGTAGCTTTCATAATCCTTATTTTAAAAAAGCCAACTTATATCATGCAAACACACGAAGCTCAATTTAGTGGAAACCGAATATAGGAGATTCAATACTAATTTTTATCAATATAATGAATGAGAATTTCGCGAAATTAGTCAGCTATATCCAAGCTGCTTTTCTTTAAAGTAACTTATATTTGGCTGCCAAATTCGGCAATTTCTTAAAGTGCCTGTCATTTTAAGACAACATGGTGGATGAGGCTAAGCAGTGAACTTGGTCGAGACCTTAGTAATTGCTGTGCACATGCTCACTCACATCGGAATCGGTTAATATATAGGAGTGCTGTCGCATGCAAAAAATCAGATTTTTCAAAATGTCACCCACAATAGAAATTGAAACTGCTATATCTGAGCCATTTTTTAAGGTAAAGACAAACAAAAAATGCTCCTGAATCCTTATATCAAGATCAAATACTTAAGAAAGAAACCTTTTTCAATTTCTAATTTTTTTGCACCTCACTTTAAATATATATATATATATTAATTTAATGGCCGCCATTTTGAAACAAGATGGCTGATGAATCTGGCCAGCGAACTTGGTCGAGATGTTGATGTATACTATCCACATGCCTTCTTACATCGAAATAGGCGAATACGTGTGTTATCGCGTGACAAATACAAGATCGTTTCAAAATGATAGCCATGCTAGAAATTCAAAGTGCTATAAATCAACCATTTTTTAAGATATCAACAAAAGAACAAATTTTCAGAAACAAAAACTGCTCCGGAATCTTTGTATCCAGGCCAAACACATAAAAAAAATCATTTTCATTTTCCAATTTTTTAATACCTCATTTTGAATTTTAAATTTAATTTTTTTTTAAATGGCAACCCTTTTGAAACAAGGTGGCGAATGAAGCTGGCCAACGAACTCGGTCGAGACATTGGTATGTACTATGTACAGACCAAGTTACATCCAAATAGGTTCATAAATACGCCTGTTATCGCGTGATAAAAATCAGGTCGTTTTAAAATGTCAGCCACAACAGAAATTCAAAATGCTATTACTCAGCCATTTTTTTTTAGATATAGACGAAAGAAAAACTGTTCCGGAATCTTTGTATTAAGGTCAAACACATACAAAAAAAAATCTTTTTCATTTTCCAATTTTTTCGTATCTCATTTAATTTTTTTTTATTTTTTAATTTTTTTTAAATGGCCGCCATTTTGAAACAAGATGGCGGATGAAGCTGGACAACGAACTCGGTCGAGATATTTGTATGTACTATGTACACACCAAGGTACATCCAAGTCGGTTCATAAATACGCCTGTTATTACGTGAGAAAAATCAGGACGTTTCAAAATGTCAGCCACGCTAGAAATTCAAAATGCTATAACTCAGCCATTTCTTAAGATATAGACGAAACAAAAACTGCTCCCGAATCTTTTTATCAAGGTCAAACGCATAAGAAGAAAATATTTTTTCAATTTTCAATTTTTGGTACCACATTTCAAATTTAAATTTTTCTTAAAAATTTAAATGGCCGCCATTTTTAAACAAGATGGCGGGTGAAGCTAGCCAACGAACCCGGTCGAGACATTGGTATGTACTATGTATAAACGAAGTTACATCCAAATCGGTTCATAAATACGCCTTTTATCGCGTGACAAAATTCGGGACGTTTCAAAATGTCAGCCACGCTAGAAATTCAAAATGCTATAACTCAGCCATTTTTTAAGATATTGACGAAACAAAAACTGCTCCGAAATCTTTGTATAAAGGTCAAATACATAAGAAAAAAATATTTTTCCATTTTCAATTTTTTGGTACATTTCAAATTTTAAATTTTTAAAAAAAATTTAAATGGCCGCCATTTTGAAACAAAATGGCGGATGAAGCTGGCCAACGAACTCGGTCGAGAGATTGGTATGTACTATGTACACACCGAATTACATCCAAATCGGTTCATAAATACGCCTTTTATCGCGTGACAAAATTCAGGACGTTTCAAAATGTCAGCCACGCTAGAAATTCAAAATGCTATAACTCAGCCATTTTTTAAGATATAGACGAAACAAAAACTGCTCCGGAATCTTTGTATAAAGGTCAAATACATAAGAAAAAAATATTTTTCCATTTTTAATTTTTTGGTACCACATTTCAAGTTTTAATTTTTTTTTAAATTTTAAATGGCCGCCATTTTGAAACAAAACGGCGGATGAAGCTGGCCAACGAACTCGGTCGAGACATTGGTATGTACTATGTACACACCGAATTACATTGAAATCGGTTCAAAATTACGGGAGTTACAGTGTGACATAGGTCATATATATATATATATATATATATATCAATTTTGAACGGAGGGTGGTTTCGGGGTCTGGGGATCATGATCGATGAAAATATACCAAAATTTTTTGAAATCGCTTTCCTCCGAACGGCTGCAATAGGTAGCTTTTTTGTAAAGAAAGCTACCTAAAAGTCTCTTTAAAAGTAAGTAATTCTGCAAAAATATATTTTTTATATTTCCATATTTATGCATAGCCTAGTTCTATTTTTGAATTTCAATGTTCTAAATGTAATCTTTATTATGATTATTTACTTGAAAAAAAATCTTAATTGTTGAATAAGAATTCCAACAATTATATTTTTTAAAGGTTAATGAGCAATTTCATTTAATCTGTTTGTTCACATTTAATTCATGATTATTTCCATATTGATATAATACTACTATTATAAAAGTTTTTATATAAATACATCGTTGTATTAATTGATAAATGCATTTTTATGTGACAAATATCTCTATATATAAAAGCCGTTCTCTGAGTGTATGCCCTTTATACAAATCTTCAATTTTTGACCGATTTGCACAAAACTTGATGTACATACGTTCTATAACATGGAAAAGATAGCTGTCTACTTTAAAAAATCATCAGACCACCATTTATTCATTTTTTCTACCACCATCCATAATTTAACATTATAGAAATATCTCTATTTAAATTTTCAAATTCAATTATTTCTTTCCTGTTGCCACACCCTTAAAAAATGGTACAATAATAATAATAATAATAAAAAAAAACGATAACGCGTGAACTTTTTTAATGATGTTTTATTCTGAAGAGAGACTCTTGATCTTCTGAAATTAATCCTTATCATCCATAAAGTGAAAGATTTATTTTTAAACCAAGCAAAATAAAATTTCATTTGAATGTATTTATTGCTTTTTTCTCGATATGTCAGGGAAACCGTATACTTATTTTACACTTGCTGAAGAATATATGCATTTTGATTTTAAAAGCTGAAACACTTTACTAAAATTACGTCAAAATGTGATTTTTTTTCCTGCGTGATTTTTTTCCTGAAATTCAATTTCGCAAGTTTTAAAATTAAGTTAAAAAAAATGAGGCCTTTCACAAACGTCAGGTTAAGAATTATTGCATGTTAATATTCTGTAATCGAGTCACATGTCAAGAATTCACTAAAAACATGACTGATGTTTATAGTGATACGATAAATGAACGATACTTTTGTAAGTAATAGGTTCCAGGAAAGGTATAAGTCACAATTGAAGAGCTGAGTGGAAGAACATGTTATGCTACATTTTCTTAAGTATTTTTTTTTTATCTTTTGGACAAAGGTATCATCAGGTATTCTATCACATGGTAAAACAAAAATACCAAAGTTCTATTTAGCCTTGAAGATTTAAGACATATTTCAATAATATTTAATATTTTATTTTTTAATAATGCAAATAGTATTAATATTTTTTAATATTTAAAAATTAAATATGAATAAGTTTTTTGACAGAGTTTAGTACCACACATGTTAATCAAACACATGGTATCAAACAGAAAATAAATCATTAAAATTAACAACAAAAACTTTCACATAAAATTTCTTCAAATGTAATTTTTTGTTACTTAACATATTCTTCAACTTAGCACTTCAATTGTTAAAGTACCCCAAATAGAGTAAAGCCAAATTATTGAAGATTAACCTATTTGCACTTACAATGATAACAGTAGTTCAGCATTTTTGTTGTTGTTGTTGTTTATTATTCAATAGCGAAATTAGATGTTCACCAAAAAACAAAAAAACAAAAAAAAGACCCTCAAGGTTAATAGATATGTAATTGAACTACTGAATTTTTCATATTTAAAATAAAGCTTTAACAATAAGCACTTTGGAAACATGTAAAAAGTTCATTGAAATGTATTTTGAAGTTAAAACGTTTACAAATGTTTGAAGTTAAAACATAGGCATTTCTATTTGATGAAAAAATATCAGGAAACAATTAACTAAATATGGTGTTACGTTCTATAAATATGTTGTCAATTTACAGAAATATGACGTCAAATTGATTTTTAAAAACGGTTGTTACGTTTTACGTCCTATTTTGTTGCAAGCTATATCTTTAATTATACCATTTATCTAACTGTTTTAGCCCTTAAATGCAATGGTAACATTCTGCTATTTATATTAAATACGATTACATTAAATATGAATTTTCTACGATTTATATAAAATAGAAAATGAAAAATAGCAAATATTTTCTAAAAAGTTTTTTTTTTTTTTTTTTTTTTTTTTTTTTTTTTTTTTTTTTTTTTTTTAAGAAAGTTTCAAGACTGACATCAGAACTGAAAGTTTCTGGAATTTGATGTCATTTTTAGATTATTCGCTTTAGATTTAGTTTTCTGATGTTAAGTTTTCTGATGAAAGTCTCCGTTTAAAAATAATCAGGCAATCAGTTAAAAGAATTTTTGCATGTACTAAATTTTTAGAATCCGCAACAGATACACCAAAAAGCTTCTTTGGCACTTTCGTATTAACAAACGCTCAATTGAGTTTTTTTTTTTTATTATCATTCATAGCAATCTTCATAAACTGGTAATTTTGACTATTTCGATTTCATATCTGTTAAATTCGCATTTTATTTTTTTGCGTGGTTTTCTTTTCGTTTGCCGATTTAGTTATGAAACATTGAACGAAAAACCTCCCGAATGATGAATTATTTACATTGTTTTAAGAGCAATCGGGTTCATATTTTCTTATTGGGTTGTACAGATATTTAAAAAAAATATTCTTGCTTAAAAATTACAATAAAATACACAAAAAATTAGAAATTGAGAATCACTTTTCAAACAAATACCATTTAAAGTACTTTTTTTTCCCCATTAAACATTGAAAAAATTGAATGTGTGATGTTAGAGGTTAAACAAACTGCAATAAAAGCAAAATTTATGGGTTAGGTCATTACCGCCAAAAATATGATGGCAGCGTTGGACATGTCTTATCCTTATAATATTGCATTCAGAGCAAATGAGTTCATCTTTCGTAATTTTAGGTTGCAATTTTAAAAAGATACATGCTTGAAAATTAATTTAAAATTATTAAAATCAGAAAAAAGTATCGCAGTTTTATATTTTTAATGGTCGGTATTAAAATCAGAGCCAATTAAAATCTGGAAATTGAGATATAATTTTCAAATAAAATTAATTTGAAAATGCTTTTTATATTCAGTGTAAAAAATGAAATTGTGTATGTTCAGAAGTTAAGAAAAATTACAGTAAAGGCACAATTTATGGGTTAGGTCGTTGCCACCATCAGTATCATGTCAGCTTTACTCAGAGTGTTTAATTCAGACACTTTCGCCGGGAGGGGTTTCTGTGGCTCCGAGGGGGGCATTATAGAGTTCTGGGGAGAAAATTGCACTTTTTGACCATTGAAAACACAAAATCTCAAATCTTCCGGAGGGGGTGATTGTGGTGGAACAACTCATTTTCAGGATGGGGAATGTCCCCCCTCAACCACCGGCCAGCCACTGAATTCAACACTGGTTATTCACTAACATATTTTTACTTTATATCGCATATAAAATACTATACGATCGAGAATTTTACTAAATAATCTGCCAATTGGTTGATTTTTTTTCTTCGTATTATCAGGAAAATCATATATTTTTCTGTAACACCAGCCAAGAAAACATGCATTCTGATATTTAAAGGGGGGAGTTTAAGATGACTGAAATGCAATAATGTCATGTTTACCGATTGTCTTTATAATAATTTGTAGATGGCAATGTGAAAATCTCAGTTATTATTGCCGTGTTATTTCATTTTAATTTATTTTACCCGGTTGGTCCCTCATAATTGACACGGGCGACGCCATGTAGTTCTTCTAATATGTGATAAAAATGAAAACAACACAATTCCAGATAATGTGTAATAAGTACCAATAATTTACATTACAAATTTCCCACTGTAATAAAAATAAATAAATCAGTGTAATTTTAAGGGCACAGATTTATTAAATAATTCAAAACCATTAATAAATTTAATTAAAATTTAAAATGTGCAATATTTATTTAGGTACCATAAGCAAAGTTAAAGATTTTATCTCTTGATGTGTACAGAATCTCGAAATAGGGTAACATTTTTGCTTAAGTCATGAGAAAAGCATAATTTTTGATTTCATAACTAAAAAGCCCGAAGTGTAAACAGTTATTTAAAACAAAAACAAATGAAATTTTTATTTGCCTTTTTTTGTAGAGCCTTTTTCGTAAAGACACAAAAATTTTCAAAAAATAACCATAACTATCAATTTTGGTTTAATTTTTTTGCCTTAAATATTTAAAATATTTTTTTTTAACATTTGTTTATTACACTCTGCATTCTTTTATGTACTTACTGTGATATTTTTAAGATGACTCGTATTTTAGATCCACAGAAACAATTTTTTTGAAAATGAACTGCAGTCTAAAAATGTAGATTCAGAAATGTGCGATTTGAGAAAAATCTAAAATTTTGACCCCCCCCCCCCATATCTCAAAAATTGTAAGGTCTGGGAAGGAAAAATTTCTGATACATTCATATCAAGATATAATTAGCATGTACACCAAGTTTCATCCAAATCTTTAAGGTTGTGTTACAAGGTCTGGATGAACTGACATGGAATAACTCAGCACCGTAATAGCGATTTGTGTATAATGTTCGTTGATTTTTCGTAGTTCTACTTTACGACAGCGGCTCGTAGAGCGACGGGAACTTCGCATGACGATAAGCTGTTTATTCGCGAACAGCTGATGTACAACAGAATAACTGAAAGCTGTTGATAAATATCATGATCGAGATTAACTCCTTTTCACTCAGATTAATTGACTGAAGCAGAAATTTAAGAAGAAAGTTAAAGTTAATATAGTATTTAACCAATAATATTACAGTATAGAAATTTGCAAATACATTTTGAAATATTAAAATGTATTAGATGAAAGTTGTGGTAGGATTACAGGTTTTGGAACAGGAGTTTTGGTATGTACAAGGCGGTAGGTTTTACACTTTCTTTCGTAAGAATAATTTTACTTTCAGTTTTAACGCTTGTTATTTGAATAATGAGCAAGTATATAGAAATTGAAGTATTTTCGGAGGGAACTGAAAATTTCTAGATTATCTTTATAATTAATCTGATATTTTTAGGGTTCCGTTCTTAAAAAGTAAAAACGGAACCTTTATAAGATCACTCCTGTGTCTGTATGTCTGTCATAGCCCTTTTACTCGTAAACTATGCAATGTGGAAAGTTCAAATTGGGGAAACTTATAAAGATTATTGACCCACATATTTACAGATTAATAAATATTCATAAATATATTTAGGGGAAATTTAGAGGGGCTAATTAAGTTACTTGAAAAAAATCTTTTCTTTGTATATCATGTGGGGTATCGTGTGAAAGCTTTCGTAACGCTGAAATCAAAAATATATTTCATTTAATTTTCAAAGTTATGTTCGAAAATGTAGTGCAAAAATATGTCCCCCCCCATCTAATTCCGAATCTATTGAAACTAAAATTATGAAAATGTTATAAGTAGTAGACCGTAATATAAACCTTTCAGGAAAATTATAGCGTTTACCGTAGGTCACATAGTTTTTGAGAAAATCGCATTTTCCCATTGCACTCAAATTTCGATTTACGGGCTTCAGCCAAAGCTTTGAGCAGATCTGGAGAAACCTATCGTAGCAGAAGTATAAAAGCATTGTTGATCATGAATTTCTAAAAACATCGTCGGTAATTAGCCGAGATATTAACTTTTAAAGACACGGACGGTTTGGACATACATAATGAGAGGGACGGCGTACTCTATGCTCCATAGGCTTTTAAAGCTTACATAACAAATTTTAAGGATATATTTATGTAACGCAATGCCCAGTAGCAGTATAAAAGCAATAAACGTCGTTAAAAACAGACTAATTTAATGAGAATTAATCACACAAATATTATGGGATTCGCGACTAGTTTCCATTGAGTGGCTCTCTCAATACACCAACTATGTTTTTAAAGGTTAACTAAAACCTATATGGAATAACAAATATACAGAATAGCAATATTTTCTCTTATTTAGGTTCCATATATCTTTGAACTTTCATGGTATATCCATTTATACTTTTCTAGTATACAGTTTGCAAAGGAAAGTCCCTTTAACCTGAAAATACTTGTGAGCGGAGAGAGCTACAGCTGTGCAAGTGAGGTAACGGTATAGTAAAGCGACTACGCCCGATTTAATGAAAACGACAGCAGCGCCCCTAGTGGCGAAATTTGTAAAATAGTCACTGCAAATCGAAAACGATTAGGATAGAGCAAAATTTCCCGTTAGAAAATTTTAGAGCATCAAATAATTAATAGAATACGACATTTGGTTTACATGGATAAGATAAATATTCACCTGTTTACCCAAAAATGTTCGAAATCGATGCATTCCATTTTGTGTAAACGTTTGAATGGAATAGTCAGAAGTATGAAAAAATGCGAAAAATGTATGATATAATTACGCACTTATCTCAATTCATTTTGATAACATCACACACACACAAAAAAGACGAGCTGCCTCACAGTGATAAAAAGTTAATATTCAGTATGTTCGAAAAGCTCATTCATTGCTCAGGATCCACGTTTGTATTCGTGAGAGTAATTCTGCATGCACATTTTTCAGCATGGGACGTCTATCAGCCTCTTCAATACGACGACATAGATTTAACCCTTTCAAGGGCGATGGCTAGACAGTCTAGTCACCTAATTTTAATTCCAAAACTGACAATTGGCACCAAGAATATTTTAATAAAATTTTGCTTTTGTAATGAAAGTGCAAATTAGCGGGGTTTTGTTTTCTGAGAAATTCGTTTGAATATTCTGGTGTTAGTCAATTATTTCATCAGTTTACGAACAGAATTCTTCTGTCCCTGAAGGGGTTATTCTAATATTTTAAATGCATTGGAAATTAAATCTTTACAGATCATACAGTACAGTACAACATCACAATCTGCAATTGTGCACTGCTACATTTCCGTAATGTGAATTGGCAAATTAGAATCATCGAACATCGATTTGGACATTTTTGGGTATGCAGGTGACGATTTATCTTATCCGTATGAACCAAATGTCGTTTCGTACTAATTAATTGATGCTCTAAAACTTTCTAATTGGAAAATTTGCTCTATCTCTTTTCGTTTTCGATTTGCAATGGCTATCTTCCAAATTTCGCCACTAGTGGTGCTGCTGTCGTTTGCATTAGGTCAGGCGTACTTGCTTTACTGTAACGTTGCCTCTCTTGTATAGCTGTAGCTCTCTCCGTTCGCAAATATTTTCAGGTTAAAGGGTCTTTCCTTTGCACCCTGTATACTATACAGCTAGAGCCAACCCTAAGTTGTATAGTTATTACAAAGTCTTAGTGTTCTTTTAGCAACCGTATTTTTTAAATAATGCACTTACTAATTCATATAGTATTGTACGGAATCCTCTGTGGGCGAGTAATACTTGCACTTGACCGTTTATTTAAATAACATTTAACTTTAATATAGGAGCAGCAATCTTAAGTAAATTTTATAATCCGCACGTCTTAGTTTGATGCACAGAATGATTTTTTTTTCAATTGATTAAAATAGCTCAAGTTCGGAAAATTTGTAACTTTATTATTTTTCATATAATTGCATGTATCTATTAAACTTTTATTTTTGCAATCACAATAAGAACAAATCTGTTAATGCCTTTAATTGGATAAGTTCTTCGTGTATTCTTGCAATTATTATGCAGTTAAAAAGGATGGAATTTTGTAGACTTTTAGTTTCCGTTGTATTATATAACCTTACGCAAGTTGTTAAAATTTACTGAGCTTGTGATATTTTGAAAAAAAATATATTAACTCGATAATTTTCAGATAAATATTATAAGACTAATTTTAATTAAGTATTTTTTCAGATAATACTCTTATCTTATTAAGATACCAGATAGAAGGCTAAATAAATTCTTAAAATGTCTAATAAGTTGATTTCATATCTTCATACCGGGTGTCCCAAAAAGGACTGACTGATTTTAAAATTCAATAACTTACAAACGGTGACAGATATTAAAAAAATTCTTGCAGGAGGGTTATGCATAAAGTCAAAAGTTTAATTACAGTGATTTTCGATTTTAGTTCGAATTACAAACAATAGATGGCGCTGTAAGCAATAGTCGCTAAATACAGGCTCGATTTTTGGTCCTTTCTGTTGTTCCATGCAGAAAAAGGAGATGGAAATGTATTATCCGGGCCACGAAGTACCAAAAATCGATCCTGAATTTAGCCTCTATTGATCACAGCGCCATCTATTGTTTGTAATTCGAACTAAAATCGAAAATCACTGTAAAAAAAACTTTTGATTTTATGCATAACCCTCCTGCAAGAATTTTTTTGATATCTGTCACTGTTTGGAAGTTATTGAATTTTAAAATCAGTCAGTCCTTTTTGGGACACCCGGTATATTGTTCACATAAAATTTCGTGAAGTAATGAAAAATGTTTAGAAATAGATTTTCTTTTTTAATCTGTTTCATCTCTTGAACAAATATATTTTCTTATACATTACGTCTAAGAAGTTAAGTTTGAAAGATCGATATACATACAGGAAATGTCATGGTTTTTTTTTTTTTTTTTTTTTTTTTTTTTTTTTTTTCAATTCTACTAAAAGGTTAAATTCTAAATACCTTTGATTTCTAAAATTAAGTTTTCATATACAATAATTTTTTAAGTTATATTGAATGGTTAAATTTTGTTAAAAAATAGTTCTATAAAACACCCTTTGTTATACGGAAAGATTAAAATGTAATGAATAGGAAAAATACAGATGACTTTTCAGATTAAAAGTATGATGCAAACATTTATGCATTTTAGAATTCAATATTTCGGATTTTTTTTTTTTTTTTTTTTTTTTTTTTGCTACAAAATTATATCAATAATTTCACCTATTCTGGGTTAACTTTGCCGATGTTTGTCACGGGGTTGTGTCAAATGAAGTTATTTCATCTTGTGCTGCAGATACCGTCTTGCCAATGTACCAGAGTCAGGGGTGCGAGGTTGTGTGTCAAGATAGTAGCTCTGCTGGTAGAGCATTGTTCCTTTTGACAATAGCGGGGGTTCCGAGTACCAGATTGGTCTCTGTCCTAATTATTTTTACATTATGCTATTTTGTATGTCTTTGAGTAATAATGCCGCTCTTACTTCATGTTATCGAGCACCCTACTTTGGATAATATGCGTAAGCGATTAACATACTTTTTTTTTTTTAACTATACTTTTGAAGTCTTGGTGAATTATTACAGTCAGTTTGAAAACATGAGTTATATATTATTTAGACGCATTTTTAAAGAATTTAAATATTTTAAATGTTAAACTTGAATTTCTACCCGCAACGATTATATAGCTTATGGTTTCATTTAAACCACGAAAAAAACTGTTTTTTACAATAAAAGGTGCTGACACCCTGTCTTTCAAAACTGTTGCTGTAAATTTTACATGCCGCAGTTTTTAAGACCACTGCAAACATTCAAAAGTCTTGGGGATGTCACGCTGCTATTTAATACGTGGTGCACGTGACAGAAAGTATTCAATTTTTACTTCACTTGGCGCTTGAATTCACTTTCAGAGCATTGGTGTTTGAATTCGATTTCACGACATTAGTGCTTAAAAAATGACAACATAAAGCGCAGGAAAAATCACAACATTTTTTTACAGTGACTGTTTTACGTTTATTCATAATTACTTTATTGCTTTTAATAATTAAAAAAAATATATGGATCTTCAATAGTTATTTTAATTTTTAGAAACTACTAAATTTATCTTTAGACATGCAAAACAATTCCCATAAATATTATACGTACTCAACAATGGAAAGATCTTATCATCAAAATTTTTTGTCAGAATGGATTCTAGACTCACAAATGTTATATAGTTTTTATGAGAACTTGTCATAACCTAGTTCCCATGATATAATTGGAACTGATCTAAATTATTTTCTTCCTCCCTTTAATGAATTTTATACCTACATGATGTTTCTAGTAAGAATGAAAGATCGTTGTGTTATGTTCAACATTGAGTTTTATTTTCTTTTAGCACAGACGTTTTTTTTTATATATAAAATTTCACTAGACACGTTACTGCGTCTCTCCAAGCATAGTAAGCAGCAACTCGTTAAACAAGAAAACAAATGAACCTAAGCATAATCTTGCTGAAAGATTTTAAAAATTAAATAATTCGCCGTCTATTTACTTTGTTTATACTTTGTGGAATTAAATAAAGACTTTAGACATCTCGATTGCTTGCGTTCTATTTCCCAAAAGCGAATTTGATATATTCATATATGGAGTGAATATTATAATCAAAAGTATGTTGTAATCTAAAGAATTGGATTTTATCAAACACGAAATTATCTGCTTCATGATAAAGGCTATATACGTGTATAATTAACAGATGTTTACTACATTTGCCGCATAATAATTTCCCTTTATGATTAACTCAGACCTTTAAAGTTTCATGTAAGTAGTTTTAGAATGAAGTTTATGAAAGCTGTTTGAGCTTTGATGATATTATCAAGTTTTCTTCTTCATTTTTACCACACAATTTATAAAGCGTGTTTAATTGCAAATATTACGCATCTTCCCATTCCTCCGGCCTCTGTTTTATTATTAATATCAAAATTTGAGGCAATCACCAGAAACACCTACCTACAGCATAGGGTAGATAAATAAAATGATATATATTTGACAGGTGGAGAGACAAATATAGTAAATGTATATATATATATGTGTTTAAAACATTCTCTTTACTATGAATTACTTTTGTTTACTATTTACAAATATACCAGAAAGTATTTTATGCTATTTCCACATATTTCAAAAATTTTACCTAATAAGTCTAAGTGAGAAAAGTTGATAAATGATCTAGAAACTTTTACACAACTTCTTTTATAAATGGATATAATGCTATAACAAATAAAATAAAATTTCAATTTCCACATGCTGTTATATTTCGCTAAATTAATGACTAGTATCTCTATAATTCTTTTTTCAGAAGATATTACACTTTATATATTAAAAAAAAACGTATCTTGTTCCAAGAAAATTACATTTTTTCATCTACGATATACAATTATATTCTCATTCTGAAAGGATTAGTATTAGTAGTATCATTTATAAATTCTTTGTTTCTGATTTTACTCAGGCGAAATAATAAAGTGTATTGATTTATAATAATATTTATTTTTACTATTTTCTTGAATATAAAACACCGAAAATAAAATATTTTATTATCATTAATACAATATTTGCATTTTTACATATTTGATATATACGTTCATATTATACTTCCAATTTTAGCTATCATAAAAATGTCACTTATAAATAGTATTAAGATATTTGCTTTTCTGTACATTTGGAAGATTAACTTCATATTTCAGATGAATATTTTTTTTTATTATAATCAAATATTAGCGTCTATTTTTTTTTTCAGAAATTTTAATTATGATCTAGGAACTGAAAGAATTTTGCAACAAACATTTTTTATCAATCTCACAAATGCAAGAAACAAATGTTCAATATAAAATATGATAAATGAACAGAAATTCTAAATTAGTTAGGTCTCATAACTGTTGAAATTAAAAGATATATTTTTTAATGCATAAACTAACAGGGATGAAAGGGATGACCGACCCGGGATCCCAGCTTTCGCTTTAGACTATAAGTGAGTAATCCCGGGGAGGATGCGTAAACTAACAAGGAGAGGGTCCGATGTTGGTCTCGCCGAATGCGTTGAACATTTGTGTTTCGATAGAGTATAGTTAGTATTTAAATATATGATCGTCATAAAGCACAGCCCCCAGGGGATCTTGAGAAAATAAGTCTCAAAGTTTAAGCTACAGTTTATAATCGGATAAATTTCCGTCTTTGGCAAGCGCCCCGTGGTGTAGACGCCAGCATGCTGGATTTGAGTTTTTTCTACCCGGGATCAAACACGGCTCGGACTTGTTTTTCGGAACGAAAATTTTTATCAATAATTTTCGAAACACAATTAAAAATATATGTATAATAATTGAAATTTACCCAAAATATGATTTAAATATATATTCTGTAGCATATAAGTGCTTTTTAACTACGAAATTTTGCATGTTTAAATACATAATGGAAAAAAACCGCATATTTATATGTCTATAGAAGATTTTTTTTTTTTTTTTTTTTTTTGTTATTTAAAGTTATTTACAGTTATTTCAATGAATATCTACAATTTTTAACAAAGAAATAAATTAAAATAAGTCAACAAATATATTATTTTCATTTTGTTTCCTCATTTAAATACTTCAAATACTTCATGGTTTAAAATATATGCTTTTATATTTTTCATAACATTTATTAAAGTTTTGGGTTCTTGATTTTTAATTAGAATAAGTGTCTACGTCGTAATTTCTTTCAGAAATATTTTTTTTCTTGTTTAGTATTTGTATATAATGCAGTTTAATTATATAAATACAATGTTAAGTGCGAATCTTTGCGTGTTTATACTATATTTAATGAAAAGTAAATATAAAATAAATAAATAATAATAATAATAACAAACTAAAGAAAAGTCAATAGGAACTTTTATAGACCATAAAATTAAGCTAATTTAAAAATTTATTTACTGTTATGTACATAAATAAGCTACTACTTTTCACAGTGAAATAAATGTATCGTTTTTACCAAAAAGTTGATTTAACTTTTGAATTTTTTAAATCTTGGATTCTTATAATTATAGTTAGAATAACTGTCTTTGTGCTTAAAAATAAGTTCTAAAAAGATACTGAACTTCTGAAAATAGTTATTACGTAGTTAATAATTACAAAACCAAAAATCCGAAATAAATAAAAGTCATATTAAGTATTTTAAAAAGGGTATTTATAACATCATGAAATATTCAAATTACTTTCATATAGAGACACAATTAAAGTAATATAATTATTCACGAATTTATATCACGTGTTTTAATTTATTTTTCAGTGAAAAATCGTAAATTATTCAATGAAATAGCTTAAAATAATTTTAAATAACAACAAAAAATTTCTGGTCTATAAACATATAAATATGCCTTGTTTTTTTTTTTTCACTATATATTTAAACATGCAAAATTTCGTAGTTAAAAATGCAGTTCTACGCAACAAAACATACATCTAATACATGTTTTTGGTAAATTTCATTTATTATACATATTTTTTTCAATTGCGTTCGAAAATTATTGATAAAAAGTCCGAGCTGGGTGTAGAGAATACCCGTGTAGAATATACTCAAATCCAGCATGCTGCCGATCACGCCACGGAGCGCTTGCCAAAGATGGAAATTTATCCGATTATAAAAAGTGGCTTAAACTTTGAGATTTGTTTTCTCAAGATCCCCTGGGGGTTGCGCTTTATGGCGGTCATATATTTATATACTAAATATACTAACTATTTTCTATCGAAAAACAAATGTTCATCGCATTCGGTGAGACCAACCCCAGACCCTCTCCTTGTAAGATGCATATTTTGAATATCAATAAAAGTTCCTTAATTCAGAAAATTGGAACATAAAATATTCTGAAATACTGAAATCTGAATATTTTCATAAAACCGTAATATAGAAAGAATGAAAATGAAATGAGTTTTTGAAAAAAAAAAATCATGCACAAGTTCATTTCTTTATTTCCTGACAACGACCTAAAGTAGCATCGAATTGTAAGTGTTTTCTTCTCCTATATTTCAAACTTGAGAGTTTAAAATAAATAAATTTCTTAATATTTTTCAGCGCTAGCAATAACTAAATATGTATTCAGTTTCATGTGCGACATTCAAACATTAACCTTGTTTTCATATTTATCTGATTGAATTTTAAAGACATTTCTCAAAAATACAGAACTTTCGCTTATAAAAAATAAATCACGTTTCCTCAAAAAAAAAAAAAAAAAAAAAAAAAAAAAAAAAAAAAAAAAAAATCATAAATGTGAAATATCCCGTAAAAAATTCCACATGTAATTTACTTGAAAAGACAGTAGTTATGTTGTATGAAGTAATTTTTTTACTCTTTTTAATTTTATTTTAAGTTAAAAAAAAGTTTTTCTTGAAGAAATGACGAATTTGTTTAAAAATGTTTGATGTTTTAATACAATCTTTAAAATATTTTTTAAATATATATTATACATATTTTATATATATTTTTTAAAAATTGAAAAGTTTATTGAAGTCATTTTAACACTACAACTTCGAAAACATTGCGACACCTTAGGACATGCTGCAACCGATGTTATTTAAAGCTATTTATAATAAATTTTCAAATTACTTGTGTATGTATATATTATGGTAAATGTGTGTAAGCCAGTGATGATATATAATTAACCTTGATTTTTCATAATCATCATTAAACTTGGTAAATGGGATAAATTATTGAATATTTATCAGATTTGCCGGTTGCTTTATAAAGCCCCCAACTCGTAATGGGGTACGTAATAAAAGTCCATATCTTTAAACAAATTCTTTCAGTTTGCACAACTGAATGACTTCTGTCATGACGTATGCCATTGTCAAGCAACGCGGGTTTGTAGACTGTTCTTTATTGACAGTCTCTGGGCATGGAGTGACCGTATAGTTAGAATTATGATTTCAGTAGAATTTCTAATTTTATGCCTACTAGACTTTTTTTTTTATGCTACGCTTTCGTATTTTATAAAATAATGAATATTGGATGATATGCTTAACCGTTTTAATTCCAAGTTAATTAATGCTATGAACACTCAGAAAGCTACTAACACACTAAACACTATACACTAAACAGCTGTTTTCTGACGAAAGAAAAACTATTTGTTAAAAAATTTGAAAAATAGTAAAAACAATAGTAGTGGAAAAAATAGGATGATTATCAAACACTGAAAATATACGAAATAATTAATGTAGACGATGGTTAGAAACTAATCTTTAACTTAAGTAAAGACAGTTTGAATGTTATGTTTTAAATGTACTTTGAAGAACTTTTTACCATAATCCATGAGGGGCATCAATATTAGACCGGAGTGAAAAACAAAAAAGTTTGCAAATCGAATCGTAATAGTTCGGAAAACTTGCTACTCGTCAATACAAGCTCAGTGAAAAAAAAATTGAAATCGCACTATATCTTCCGTTCGTGCATCACGTTCAAAGTATTCGAATTTGAACAAAAATTGTACAAATATACGAAAAATCGTAAAAGGTGTACTTTTTCCGATTGAACATATTTTTTTGTGCATACCATGGGCTTAAGGTGTAGAATGGAGGAAAAAATACCGCACACTCTTTTTTTATACACTTCCAACCCCCTCAGGGGGAGGGCGAAATTTGCCAATTTTCGTGGAATTAACCGAAATTAAAGAAGGTGTAAATATTGACTAATCGACCTGATTTTTTTTTTATATAAGGCAACCTTCAGGCTAAAAGTCGACCCCCCCCCCTCGAGAGGTCATCTATCTCCTTTGAACCCCGTCAAGGGAGGCGACTTTTTGTGCTAAACGTTACGTTTTGGTTTGTTTGCCGCCCGGTAACTCGACCTCTCCACCTCGTCAGCCCCTTCTTTCTTTGCTGCATTGTAATGCTCGTTGCACGTGCGCGCCAATGGAATTCGGAGAAACGGAGTGGGGGAGGAGCTAGCGCAGTACCCGTACCTGGTAACGGTCGCTCTGTGTCACTCAGTTTTGTCTCAGCGTCGCTGCATGTTTCTGTTTGTCGCCTATAAAAGGACAGCTGCTCTAGCTGAAAACTTTTCTTGTTGGCTTCGTTAAGAATCCCGTAGCCTGAATAGGATAACGGTCTCATTGATTACAATTTAGCTTTCTTTATCTTCATTATGGCGCTCACTCGAATTGTTTATACTCACTGCCCATTTTTTGGTGCACCTAAACCACTGACATTGGAAGTTCTTCCCACCAATGCTGATGTTGTCAAATGTTGGCATGAAGTGCAATACGCCATGTTATTGCAGTCTGGTGACTCTAGACCTGTAAGGAAGTTGAGCTTTTCAGAAGTGGCAAACATTGTAGCTCATCAAATTGAGTCAGTGTACTTGAAGGCTTCGATTCCTACAGTATGTCACACAAGAGTCGTTCAAAAGATGAAACAACTACATGATCGCTATTATGCTCTTCGTAAATCATATCCAAGAGACAAAGACACGGCTAGAAAACAGAAGAAGTGCAATGACTTCATTCATCAATCCTATAACATACATTATTTGATATATCAGCTTGCAAATGCGAGATGACGCTACAATGCAGTTGTGGGAAAAACTTTGACAAGTGTATTTGTTCCAATCCTATAGTTGTCATTTGCGATTGCCGTAAGGACAGGAAAATACCTACATTGGAACTGAAGTTCCTTTACGCACAAAGAAACCTTAAACTTGGTAAAATAGGATCGACGGTGCATAAAAAAGAAACACAAAAACTTACATCAAGGTTGCAAATAAAAGCTCGTCATCATAATGTGCTCAGCACACATATGCAAAGCTTGCCTGTTGCAGAACGGATCCTGAAAGAGAGGATACAAACGTTGATGCCAGTGAGTATGAAGATGATTTAGACTTTCAGCCCACACGCTCTTTGACTTCTCAGACAAGGAGCCCAGGATCCTCGCAAATGCGCATGTCGCTTCCAGCTACTGCTTTGAAAAGTAATCTGTTATACATCCCTTTGTAATCTTTGACAAGTAAGTCCTTGTCAAGTAAGTTGTTCTTCAGACCTATCAAATCGAGATCCGAGACCAATTTCTCATTCGAGGTGGTTAACGACAGCAAACAGGCTCCTGAGACTGTATATTTCATTGGAAAGTTCATCCGAAAATCTCATCAACATTGTCACGTACACATGACAGTATACGTACCTCTGGGGTTCGAAATTAAGCCAAGATTTTTAGTAGCCGAGGGACCTAAACATATTTTTGAATGCATAAAGAAATATAGAAACCTACCTGCAAAACTCCAAGAAGTGGTAACGAAGGTCATCCAATCAAATGCTTTCGTTGCACATCCAGAAAACATTCTCCTTTCAATGGTAGTGGATGATAGGCAGTACGTTCGAGAGCTGGGACTTCGGCGGGTACTGAAATCCAAAGACACTCCCACAAAGGGAAAATCCATCAAAAATTTTCAAGTTCCGGCCATAAATTTTGACGCCGATGATTATTATGACATTATAAATTGTTCTGAAACCCAGATTACCTGTCCTCCTCTTTTGGTAAACATTTCTTCAGCTGATATTGGAGACTTTTATTTCCAAGGGGGAAAAGCCAACTCTTCCTTTGAATCTGGCAGACATACCATGTCATACGCAAGCCGTAGAGCGTAGTGTAAATCTTTTAACACAGGCCTACTGAAAAGTTTATGGGCATGAGCGACGTGATGGTTTTATAAGAGCCACCCTCGTTTCTCGTGCTACCATGATAAAATTTGACACTAAATCAGAATTCGCAGTACCTGGATCTGCATCTGTATAATTCTCTACGCCCACATTTTGGTTGGTTGGTTGGGTAGTGTGTGGGTGGGACTCGCAGTGCAGTCACCTTCCCGTAGTGAGTCCTGAGTTGTCCTCAGAAGGACGGACCAAGAGCTGCACAATTTTAATCTCTCGAGGGGAGGGGGGAATTGTTTTCGACTTTTAGCCTCAAGGTCGCCTTATGTAAAAGAAAATCAGGTCGATTAGTCAATATTTACATCTCCTGTAATCTCGGTTAATTCCACGAAAATTGCCCATTTTCACACCCTTGAGGGTGTTGGAAGGGGATAAAGGAGCAGTGTGCTGTATTTCTTCCTCCATTCTACACCTCAGGGTCATGGTATGTACAAAAATATGTCTTCGATCGGAAAAAAGTAACACCTTTTATGATTTTTCGTATATCTGTTCAATTTTTGTTCAAATTCGAAAACTTTGAACGCGATGCGCAAACGGAAGATAATATCTGATTTCAAAATTTTTGTTTTTACTGAGCTTGTATTGACGAGTAGCAACTTTTCTGCACTATTACGATTCGATTTGCAAAATATTTGTTTTTCACTCCGGTCTAATCAATATGCCATGTTGGTAGAAACATAATGTTAAAAGAAATTTAAAAATGTACAAACATATTACTATGAAGCAGTGATGACTTACATAAATTTATGTGAAAGCTGTCAAAAAAAAATCCCATAGCCCAAAACATACTTGTTGATAGGCATTTGATCTTTCAAGATATGAACACAAGTTGTCAGGTAGACCTAACTGACATGCAGTCGCAACCGGGTCATGATATCAAATTTATATTTGTCTATAAAAGCCAATTAACGAACATCGTACAGTAGCGTGCTCTAAAAAGAAAAACTATAGAAGACGTTTCATATCATTTAATTGATATTTTTACAATCTTTGTATCCCCCAATGTACTTCCAAGTGACAACAGTCGTAAATTCAGTAAAACAATCGTGGAAGAAGCTTATGCAATGTCGCCGGGCTTGAAAATTGTGCACGGAAAAGCTAGGCAAAGTCAGACGAATGTTTCGGTCGAGCGTGCAAACGAGGATGTTGTTCTTGGTTGGAAAGCAATAAAACTAGTAAATGGTCCGAAGGGTTACACATTGTACAACTCATGAAAAATAGGGCATTTCATGAAGGCATAAAGCCTCATGTAGCAGTGTTTGGGAAGCCTGTCAAAGTAGATTTGAGAACGTCTTCTTTTCCGAATGACTATGTCAAACATCTTCGAACAGAATAACAGCTTCAGGCTTTATTGGCAAACTTTATAATTGTAAATTTCGTAACAGTCTAATGTGCATCAATACGTAAGTGTGCAAGTAAATGTAAACAAATGATTTTTTTTTTTTTTTTTTTTTTTTTTTTTTTGTAAAATATGGCTTTAGATTGTTTTATATGGAACTGTTTTACGTTCAGTGGTGGCCAAAATTGTGGACATTTTTAGTGTTCCATACTTAAAAAGTAAAAACGGAACCATTATAATGTCTCTCATGTGTATGTCTGTCTGTCACAGCCCTTTTACTCGTAAAATATAGAACGTTGAAAGTTCAAATTGGAGGAAGTAATAAAGACTATTGACCCACATGTTTACAGGTTAATAAATATTCATAAATATATTTAGGGAAAATGTAGAGGGGCTAATTAAGTTACTTGAAAAAAAAAATATTTTCTTTGTATATTGTGTGGGGTATCCTGTCAAAGCTTTCGTAACGCTGAACTCAAAAATGTATTTCATTTAATTTTAGGTATTACATTTTTAAAGTTATGATCGAAAATGTAGTGCAAAAATATGTTACCCTCATCTAATTCCGAATCTATTGAAACTAAAATTGTGAAAAAATTACAGGTAGTAGACGTTAATTTAAACCTTGCAGGAAAATTATAGCGATTACCCTAGGTCACATAGTTTTTAAGTAAATCGCATTTTTTCCGTTACACGCAATGTTCGATTTACGGGCATTCATCAAAAGTGCTGAGCAGCGCTCTAGGTATCTATCGCAGCAGAAGTATGAAAGCAATGTTGATCATGAATTTCGGAAAAAATCGTCAGTAATTAACCGAGTTATTAACCCTTAAAAACAGGGACGGTTTGGACATACATAATGACATGGACGGCGTACTCTATGATCCATCAGCTTATAAAGCCAAATATAACAAATTTTAAGATTATGTTTGTGTAATGCAATGACCAGTAGCGGTATGAAAGCAATAAACGTCAAATTGTTAAAAATAGAATAATTTAATAAGAATTAATCACATACATACTATGAGATACGCGACTAGTTTGCATTGAATGGATCTCTAAATACGTCTACAGTGTCTTTAAAGGTTTACTAAAATCTATATGGAAAAACGCGGCACGAACTAAGGCGGCGTTTCAACTTTGCGACGTGCGTCCATCCTTTTGAAGCGCACTTAGCACAATAGTTAGTTTAAATTTTGAACAAGGATTTTGCTTTATATTATTTATTTTTTTTTATATTACTACGCTTACTAATTCATATATTATAGTACGGAACCCTCTGTGCGCAAGTAATACTCGCACTTGACCGTTTATTTTGCAATTTACATCCTTTATAACGTTGTGTGCTTCAAGAATATAATAAGTTTCACATAACTACAAATGCTTACATATCAAATTCAAGTAAATTTAAATAGAAATAGAGAATAGAGAAATAGAAAGAATAGAGAAATAGAAATAGAATAATTAAAAAAAAAATAGAAATAGAGTTATGCTTACAAAAAATAAGATTTAAGTTAGATTTCATTGTATCCTAATGTTACAATTACACATTGAATATTTAGTACAATAACCCTTGTTTTTTATTACACTTTCACAGCGTCTTTTCCTTGAGAGAACTAGTGTTTGGATTTTATACTGTTTAATCACATGATGGCATTATTCAATTACAGGTTGCATAAGTTGCATTTTATTAGATGGACGCTTTTTTTTTTTTTTTTTTTTTTTTTTTTTTTTTTTGTACATGGATTTTCAAACGTCTCAAAAAGATTTCTATACAATACACATCAGGGCTGTTTCCTTGCCAGGGTAATAATTGTATATAATTATTTTTAAACCTTTCTTTGCATATTTTTGCCGTATGGCATGGTGCTTAATTCTGCTGATATATATATGGTGCTTTATTGGGGAAGGTATCAATTTTGGTACCAGGGTGGTTTCGATTTATTTTCTTGCATTCAGAATACTATCAATCACTGAATTGCGGCCCACACCACCTGCAGACATGCATGCCCAAATCAAGGCATTTGCTAGGCTCTTTATAGCTGCTTCAATGCAATTAGAAAGCAACTCTTCACATATTCTATGTCTCACATATTTTCGTCCGTCAGTACCAAAGAACGATATTTTCTCTCATTGATCCAGATTATTGGCTTCCACTGATTTTCTGACAAATTAATTTTTTTTAACCATTTGAAAAAATCGTTATTGTTCTCGTCAGGATGGGAAATGTAAAGTATATCTGAAGGTTTTCGTTAGTTTAATCCACAATTTATTCGTTTTCTGATTGGTCTATACAGTAATCTGTATTTCCCTTTAATTTCAACAACGATGGATACTTTCTGTTGCCACTATGATAAAAAAAGTAATAAAAACTACAAAACAAAATTAATAACTCAGAAACAAATTGAGATACAGCATTCAAACAAATTGCATTTAAAAGTACATTTTTTTTCTCTATCCGACGGTGTAAAAAGTAATATTGTCGGGTGTTTGGAAGTTTAAGAATGAAATTTCATTTAAAATTGACCGTCAGATTTCTTGGAAATCTGACGATGGAAAAGCCTTTTCCCGTACAGCCAATGAAATGCTTGGATATTTACGTAAGTTTCAGGGGGATAATACTTAATTTTCATGAAATCTGACGGGTGATATTTTTGGCTTGCAATTTTTACGTGTAATAACACTATTAATGTTTAATTCATGGCGTACGTAATGTATGATCAACTCCGTGCGATTTTTTATGTCTTAAATTTTAGTCTTCAAAAAAATCGTTTTCAAATGGTCGTTGTAATTTGATAAATTGCTTTTTTTTTTTTTTTTCCCTCACTGGACTCGTTTTATGGGTGGCTAAAGATTTACAAATTGTTTTTTTCCGCGGAATTCCACCTTTCAGTTTAATATCTACTAATCTCCTTATTATTGTTGAATTAACTTAAATACCCATTGCATTAATTTCACATCTAACAGCATCTGATGAAATTGCGGCATATCTTTGAGGCATATCGTTTTTATCTTTCTTTCATAAGAAGCACTTGTGCATATTTTTTTTTGTCCTCTTCATGTCTTATTTGTCTCTGATTTAGTTTCTTCATTACGTAAGCACAACTTTCGTACGCCAGATAGTGACTGATCCACCAACTTGTCTTGCAATTTCAGCATACGAGAGACCATTTTCTCTCAATATAACAATTTTACTTCTTTTTGTAAGTGTCCAGTCACTTATTGTTGTTACGACGTTATTTAAAATTATTTGCATCGAGATAAAAATAGACATAAAAAACTCTCATTATTCTATGTAGTTACAATAGTATTCAACCCTTCTGCAAAATTCATTTCAGCAAAATACCACTTTTACAAATCAAAACACACTACAGTTTATTTACTGACATTTGATTGGTCCTCAGAGCAGTCGTTGTGACTGGCTCGGAAGCTTTTATTCCAAAACACTTTAGCATTCATGAATAATTGTGTTTTTATTTTAGACTGAAGTAGGTGCAACTATTTTTGTAATGAAGATATTTTAATTCTATTTTTTTTTATTAAATTCTACATTACATTTTCTTGCATTTGATATATAAACTTTTGTATTTAAGTTAAAATTATTATATTCTATAAGCACATAAAGTTATAATACTTGACAATTTTATAAAATGACTACAATTTTGGCCCCCACTTAAGTTCTAAAAATAAAATTCTTTTCTTTATCCAGGTCATTTATTTAACAGACATAAAGCTTATCTAGAAACACTAGTTATTATTTAATTCAAAGTTCTATTTTGTTTAGATAAAAATAAATTATTTACTGAAATAAAAATCTAGACTTTATTTTATATTTAGCAGCTGTGATCATTTTGTATTTATCAATACCTTTGACGGCATATATTGTATAACTTATAGTATTATTTAATGTATCCGTTCTAAAATATCTAACAAAAGCAAAATACAAAAGTGCCACTTTTATTATTATTTTTGCAATTGAAGTAATTTTGTAAGTTTTAATAGCCATTAAGATATTCTTTTAATTCTTAGCAACGAAGTTTTCATCGTTATTTGAAAATATTATTATTATTATTATTATTATTATTATGGAATTGAGGCCTCTGTACTCAAAATTATCCGAATTTATTACATTCCCCATTAGGAGTTCGGAATTTTATAATCTAAACCGTAAATTTGTTAAATATTCAATAATTTGTCACATTTACCAAGTTTAGTGGTGATTGTAAATAATCACAGTTAATTATACATAATCACCGATTTATTGCATTTACCGTAACATTATAAAACTTTTTGAATTCTTTTTCTCTAAGTAATCTGTGGTATGTGATAAACAGATATTGTTTATTTTGAAATAAATAAATTTTAGCATTAGTGTTAATTTGTAATAATAAAAAAAAATAACCTTCGTATACTTAATGCTTTAATATAAAACATTTAAATTCACTAAAAGACAATGGAATAAAAAAATGTAAAACGCTATTTACATTGCGAAGAGTGTATACTATTGAAGTTATATATCTTCCAGTACATACCAATTTGCTAGACGAATAACATGTATCATCTAAAGGTATATATAAATATTATACAGACATACATACAATAAATACAATAAACCCATCTGGAGTGAAAAATTACCCAGAGCTAGGAATCGAATCCGGTATCACAGTATACAAGACTGCTGCTCTAACCACTGAGCTACTCCGGCCGATGCCTGAGTCTGCAATTTCTCACTAATAAACCATGTTGGAGAAGTCACCAGCCATGTATACGACAGCCTTGGATGACCGGACAACGATGAATAGATTTTACTATTACATCGATCTACGATAATTATAATAAAACACTCATACTACAATATATAATAAAACACACATACAGACATAAATAACGCCTGCATTCAACAGTTAAATGTATGTATAAATATTATACAGACATACATACAATAAATACAATAAACCCATCTGGAGTGAAAAATTAGCCAGAGCCAGGACTCGAACCCGGGACCACAGTGTACAAGACTGCTGCTCTAACCACTGAGCTACTCCGACCGATACCTGAGTCTGCAATTTCTCACTAATATAACATGTATCATTCTTCAAACATTCAGTAATATATTCGTATCTCAATTTTTTGGCGTTAGTTGGGCTTTTAGCTTGTAGTTTTTGTTAATTATTGTATCATAAAAAAATGAAGCGGTGGATATTTTTAAATATGTGCATAAAATGTTTTCACGTGTACGTAGCATTAACATTATGAAATTGATACCTTCTATTTAATTTTCGGCGAAATTGCCATACGCGGTTAGAAAAAATTTATTGAATTAAAAATATGCTTTTTCCCTTTCTTCATGTGGTAATTAAAATTAAAGTTGCTGTCATCATGCGGACATTCCTTGGCGAACTCTAAGAGGATGAAAACTTATAATTAAAATTATTGAGAGAGATCCTAAATGATTTAATTTTAAATTCTGATAGTCAAGTGCAAAAAAATTATAATAAATAAATAAATAGATTTAAAAAAAAACATAGAAATTTAATGTATTTCATCTTCTAATTATGCTGTACCCAACATAGAAGCAAAAATTCGTTTTAAAACATAATATTTAAACTGCTCAATGCGCATACTCAAAATATTGCACATTATTTTATGGTAAGAAAATCCACCAATTATTTTTTATTTAAATCATACCGGTTTCTTTTGCATATAGCATATCTTCCTCAGTGCTAAGGATGGCGGAAATCTGCTCAAATATATAAGAGATGGGGATTCAAGTTAAAGGTTTATTGACCAATAGGAAAATAGATGGGAAATGGAACCGAAGTAGTTAGAAAAAGCTGAAAAAAAAATCTAATTTCCATCTATTTTCCTATTGGCTGTTATTTGCAATCCTCTGTTTTCCTGTTTGTCAATGAACATTTAACTTCAATCACCATCTCACCTATCAGTCATTCCATGTCAATTCAATTGGCGTATTAAAATTAATTCTAAAAAACCACAGGCAGTCATATTCACACGTAAGCGCACACTTCCACCACAACACTATCTGGACGGTTCCTTTCTCAGTTTCGGGCGGGAAGTTAAATATCTGGGTGTATTCTTAGATAGTACTCTCACTTGGCACAAGCACATCGATTATAGCGTCCAAAAGTTCTACAAAGCCAAAAATGATCTTGCCCATCTCCTGTACAGCAATGAGATGATCATGGGAAACAAATTGCTGCTATATAATTCAGTTGTACGTCCCATCCTTCTCTACTGTGCGCAGATCTGCGGCTCTGCGGCGAAAACGAATCTACAGAAAATCCAAGTCGTCCAAAATAAAACCCATAGGGGTATCTGTCATGCACCCTGGTATCGCAGAAATACTGTCATCCATCATGATCTAGGCACTCCTCCTATTCGCACTGTGATCAAAAAGCAAGCCATCAATTTCTTTGAAAAAATTCACAATATCCAAAATCCTGCACTTCACGATATTTCTACCTATGATGAACGTGCCCGTTGGCGTAGGCCAAGAGCAACACTCCACCTGGCTGAAAACATCGATCCGGGATAATTACTCAGTTTCTCCCCTGCCTTGATAGGGAATACCTTCCTAGCTGTTCTCTATGGTCATTGCACTCTTGTATATATATGTAATTATTTTTCTTTTCTTTAGTTCATTCATTTATATTAATTATTAATTATTTATCATTTTTCTTTTGATTGTTATATATTTATATTAATGTATGGTGCCTCAAAAGGGCCTTTTTTATTTAACATCTGGGGAGTCCCTCTTTTCCGCGTTTCTGGCGTCCTGTTAGCCAGACATCGGCTATGCTGCTGTATTGTTCCACGGTTCCATTTCTTTACTAGAGGTGCGGAGCTTCGCCCCTGGTACTCTGCAAAAGTATTTCTTCCAAGATCCAAGATGCCAATTCAACCAGACTTTGTAACCCGATCGACAGTGATTTGGATGAAACTTAGTGTATATACTAATTCTATCGTGATATAAATACATCAGAAAAATTTCCTTCCTAGACCTCATAGTTTGTGAGATATGGGGGGTGCAATTTTTGGGGTTTTCTCAAATCGCACATTTCTGAGTCTGTATTTTTAGACTGCAGTTCCATTTTCAAAAAATTGTTTCTCTGGATCTAAAATGCGAATCATCTTAAAAATATCACAGTGAGTGCATTAGAAGATGGAGATTTTAATAAAAAAATATTTAAAAATTTAATTTTAAATATTTAGGGCAAAAAAATTAAACCAAAGTTGAAAGTTATGGTTTTTTTTTCATAATTTTTGTGACTTTACTAAAAAGGCTCTACACAAAGAGACAAATGAAATTTCCAATTTCTTTTTATTTTAAATAAAATTTTACACTTTGGGTTTTCTATTTATGAAATAAAAATGATGTCTTTCTCACGGCTTATGCAAAAATTCTGACTTATTTTGAGATGCTGTACCTATCAAGAGATAAAAATCTTTAACTTTGCTTATGTTACCTAAATAATTGCTGCACATTTTAAATTTTAATTTATTAATCATTTTGATTTATTTTCAAAAATGAACCCTTAACATCAAACTGATTTATTTATTTTTATAATAGTAGAAAATTTGTTTATTACTGGTACATATCACACATTATCTGAAATTGTGTTGTTCTCAATCTTGTCGTATATGTTTGTCACATAAATGTACACTAGGGTGGAGCAAAAAAAAAATTATTTTTTACAATCAAAAACGGGTAGGTGCCAAAAGTTGCCTTTGTACTATTACATCATCTGCGTGCAATATTACTGCCGATAAAAAATGTCTTGAGTCTGCGCTTTTGGTCCAAATGTCGAAATTTTGTGTAAAATTTGACATTTTTTTCAAAAAATTAAAATAAATTCTACAGAGATGGTTATTATTTAAAAGTGTTATTTAAACCTTTATTATTAATGACTTAACATATTTAAATGATAAAATGATATCTTTGTTCAGTATAACTGGAACAAAACTGACAACTTTTGGTGAAAAAAAAGCGTCGACACTCTGTTGTGTCACACAAATAATTGTTGTTTAGAATACAGCTCATCTAGTTGCTTTCGAAACTACCCAGGAGGTACCACGTAAAGGTGTCTGTATTTCATGTCACAACAGTGCATAGCTCGACCACCCTACCGTCTGAACTCAATGTTTCATTTATATATTGAATTGTTATTTTTTTATTTATTTATTTATTTATTTATTTAATTTTTTTTTTTTTTTTTTTTTTTTTTTTTTTTTTTTTTTTTTATCAAAGACTGGTTTTCTATGTATCAACCTAGTACATTTGTTCTTTGGATCCACAGACTTTATATGCTGCTGCTGTGATCTCCTTAACGTATTTTTGTACCGTTTGTGTAAGAGGAGACAAACAGTGTAACGCAGTGCGCATGATATTAATGTAATCTATTCAGCCGTCTATTATCCTCACCAAGATTGCACCCGATAAATGCATATTGATTAGAGGTTCTGTTACCACAACACTTTTCCAATGAATTAGATTTATATAATTATCCGCTTCAAAGTTGATTGTCGATATTTCAGATTTGCGTATGCCATCAGTTACTCTCATCTTTCAACTATTATGTGATGAGCAGCTAGCTGTTTAATGTGATTGAAATCGTCAGAGAGCATTGAATTAAGAATTTCCTCTGCGTATGCAAAGCAACCATTGTCCTAAATAACCTTTTTTTTGTAGTTGTTTTATTCCTTTTTGTGAGTTGTTTAGTAGCAGAGTAATTTCCCATGAATTTTTAGATCCCTTTTTTAGCTGTGGATTACATTTGATTGTAAACTATCCTGTTGCCAAACTTGGATATCATAGTACATTTTGAGTGAACGTAGAGACTCTGATGGGCAGTAAGTGCTCATTTGAAGGCGGATAATTCTGTTAGTCGTTGTCATCCATTCTGCGAGGGGCATGTTTAGAATGAATCATTACAATTGATCATATGCCACCTCCAAGTCCAGTGAAAATTCTCTGCATCATTTATTTGACAAGATCTTTGCAAAAATTAGGCTCTAACCCACAGGGATTCACCGGACCAATAGGAAAATCTTTGTCCACGTGCCATTCCTTTCTTATTTCAATTTTTGAAGCCACAGAGAGTAATTTTCAAACATTATTTCCTAAATCGAGAAGCACATACCAGAAATACCTGCTAGACATTTAAAGTTATTTCATCAAGATATGGCTCGGAGGAACTAGCGAATAGGAACCCAAGAAACTTCTCCTAAGCAAGATGGCTCACAAAGGCGCATAAAATTATTCGCTTTTATGTAAGCACTGATTGATCATCAGAGTGTGGTTCATTCACAAAGTATGTAATCCAAGTTTATGCCGAAGGATTGTTTACACCAAATATAATCCACATCCAAAAAGTTGATCTAAAAACTTATGGGAAATTACTCGGCTACTAAACATCACAGAAAACGGCATAAAACAAATACTAAAGAAAATTATTTAGGACATCGAGAGAAAAATTTTCACATAGAGAGCAAATTCTTACTGCAATTTTGATGACGATCGCATTCACATTAAGCAACATGCTTATCAACATATAAAAAATGCAAGAGGTAGAGTAAAGGATGGCATAATCAAAGATGAAATACCTAAATGTTGTAAAATGTTGTAGGAATCCAATCACTATGCAGTAACTGGATGCAATTTTGGTGAAGATAATAGAGAGCTGAATAGATTCCATTAATTCTACTGCATTACACTGCTTGTCTTATTATACACAAGCAGTATAAATATACGTGAAGGGCTGTCACAGTAGCAGCATCCAAAATCTGTGATATAAAGAAGAGATGGTTTAGGTTGATACATAGAAAACTTATGCCAGTTTTTGATAACAAAATCACAATTCAATATATAAATAACACATTGCGTTCATATTGAAGGGTGGTCGGGCTATGCACTGTTGTGTCATGAAATGCAGCCACCTCCACGTGATACCTCTTGGGTAGATTTGAAAGCAACTACGTAAGAGCTGTATTCTAAATAACAATTAGTTGTATGACACAACAGAGTGGCATTGCCTTTTTTCCCCCAAAAGTTGTCAGTTTTGTTCCAGTTATACAGAACGAATATATCGTTTTATCGTTTAAATATGTTAAGACATTAATAACAAAGGTTTAAATAACACTTTTAAATAATAACCATCTCTATCGCATTTTTTAAAATTTTTTGAAAAAATGTCAAATTTAACCCAAAATTTCGACTTTTGGACCAAAAGCGCAGACTCAAGCCATTTTTTTTCAGCGATAATATTGCACGCAGATGATGTACTACTATAAAGGCAACTTTTGGCACCTACCCGTTTTTGATTTTAAAAAATTAATTTTTTTCGCTCCACCCTAATGTAAACCTATCATTGGATTCAGTGGTATAGTATTTCTATAAATACTTTCACAAGGGTAGTATGTAAAGAATATGTACAATATTTAATGTAGGGGGTGTGGATATTGAAATCATATTTCTTTTTCTCATTTTACCCTGAAAAAACAAAGCAAAAACTTTACTTTGTAAATAAAAAAAAGAAGTATTTATATTAAAAACATTCAACAAGTCATAGGAACCACAGTAATTATTTAGGTACCACAGTTTAAATTAGACATATTAGATTTTTTTTTTTTTTTTTTTTTTTTGAACGGTGCAATTTCCCAAAACAGGGTAACATTTTTACATAAGCTAGGAGAAAGACTTCATTTTTATTAAAATTCAAATAATGATTAATTAAAAAATCTGATACATTACATAAAATTGCTTATAAATACGTTAAAAATTTAGATTGTTGTAATTTTTTATGTAACAAATAAAGAATTTGCTAAATTATATGAATATTTTTAAAGCTAAAAAATCAGAATAAAAAATATATTTAAAAAGATTGAAATTACAAAATATAACTGAGCTAAATATTAATATAGAAATAAATGTCGTACTTTTGCAGTATCATTTAGACTTATTTTGCAACATTCCTTCTTTGTGCAATTTAAAATTTATGTTTATTATGAATAAGCAACATTAAGAACCTTCTAATATATATTTCAATTTTCTTATCTTACTGCAACTCCAAACATAATAACATAACAAAACATCAATAGATTAGAAGATCTTCGTGATTTAGCATCGAAAACACTATTGTCTTTGTATTTCAAAATCGGTGGCTATCCCTCCTCTTTTCCACCACCCTCTAGAAAAAAATGTTAAATATCTTAAAGGGAAATTCTCTTCATTTTGGTAAAGGTTTATGAAAATTTACAATTTTTATATTGCCAGAGCACCCATCACTAAAGTCAAAGAATTTCATTACATCAGGAAATATCTCTTTTACAAATGATATCACTTCCTTCTATGTTAAAGACACAAGAGTGACATCATGTTGCATATCATAAGATAAAATGTGTATAGTGTTTGCTGATAATCTGATACTGAGAGATAGAGTATACATAACAGTTGGATGAAGAGTGCAGGTTCTTTGGTCCAATGGTAACTTTAAACCTCATCTTGAATAGGAAAAGTAAAATTTTTGCGGAAATCCAACAAAACGATAGCTTTTTGAGGTCCAAAGTTCGCTTTAGTTTTTTTTTAGGAAATTAGATTTAGCTTTCATTATAAAAGAGTGGAAGAATATTTTATTAAGCTTGTTACAAATTCGTTTAAAAGAACAGTGCTGCTAATACTGGATTGAATACCTAGAGTTATAATCCTCAATTTTTTGGTAATTCCTGCTTAAAAAAAGAATACAACTCATGTAGATACACACAATATCAAACGCTTTTGTGCATAGTACATTCTTAGCAATGCTAACTACATTTTTTTTCCAACCATGATTCTTCAATATTTATTACAATTATAAAACTTTTCAATTAGTTCAATTGTTTCTAGATCTGTGGCTGTGGCTTTACCTTTTCTTATCTCTGGCATAGACAAGATTCTCTTTTCTCTCAGATGCAGTATAATTAGTCACTTCAAATTCATCTATTATTTTCTTTTGCAGCACACGGAAAAATAGATCACCCTCCTATTATGAGAAACAGTAGACTACTAATAATTTGATTAACAGATTCGAAAACACCTGCCTTTACCAGAATTTATTTATACAAGGCAGGTGTAGAATTGTGTTTCATCCTGTAGAAATGAACTAGGCTTTGTTAAATATAAGGTATTTAAACTATAAAAAAAAATATTTAAAATTATTAAAATTAACCAAGATATTAAGATAGAAAGTTAAAAAATAAATGTTAAATACAAATAAATTATTTTAATTCAAATACACATACACACACAGAAAAAAACGTACTGAAAATGTGATTGGTAAAAAGTCATTATTGTATTTTCTTATTCTATACCAACAATGAGATTTTTTGTTTACAGTTATATTGTAAAAACAAAATTAAGAGATGGTTTAAATAAAAAAAAAATCTTATAATAAAAAAGAAATATATGAATTAATAAATAAAGGAAACATAAGGATTATGCACGAAATTTAATGAGGGAGGATAGACTGCAGTCATAGACTTTTTTACCCCTTTTACTCAAAAGAAAAAGAAACAAAGCTAAAACTTTATTTTGCAAAAGAAAGGAAGAAAAAAAACATTGAATAATATATTTAAGAAGTCATAAGAACCACAGTAGTTATTTAGGTACCACAGCTAAAATTAGGCAGATATTTTTTTTTTCTTGATTGGTGCAGTTTCCCAGAACAGGGCAAAATTTTGCATAAATCATGAAAAATACATCATTTTCATTTCATAAATAGAAATCACAAAGTTTAAACTGTCATTTAAAACAAAAAGAAATTGGAAATTGTGTTTGCCTTTTTGTGTAGAGCCTTTTTCGTAAAGTCAGAAAAATTTGGAAAAATAACCATAACTTTCAACTTTGGTTTAATTTTTTTTTTTTTTTTTTTTTGCCCTAAATATTTAAAATTATTTTTTTAAATATTTTTTTATTAAAAAATATTAAAAATATTAAATTATTAATATAATTATATTAAATAATATATTATATATATAATAATATAATAATATATTAAATATAAAATTATTAAATATTTTTTTATTAAAATTTTTTAATGTACTTAGGGTGATATTTTTAAGACGATTCGCATTTTAGATCCACAGAAACAATTTTTTTAAAAAAAATGGAACTGCAGTCTAAAAATACAGACTCAGAAATGTGCTATTTGGGAAAAACCCCCAAATTGGACGCCGCATAGCTCACAAACTAGGTCTAGAAAGAAAAATTTTCTGGTGTATTCATATCATGATAGAATTAGTGTATACAATAAGTTTCATCCAAATCCCTGTCGGTCGGGTTACAAACCGTAAAAAAATTGGTTGAATTGACATGGAATGACCCCTATATATGTTAGCACATTTCCGGCATGCATAGCACTGAGTATGGTATGCTATATGCTACCGTAACCGGTATGCTTAACATTTAAGATTATTGGTGTTTTTAACGTTCATATTTTTTCACTTCTATTTTACTGTACCAACCTGCATCTTAATAATTAGCATTTTCTTATGGTCTCAATAAAATATGACGTTGTCCTAAAAGTTAATTTCGCTATCACGGGATATTTTTAATTTCCTCTTGCACAGTTTTCTAAAAACAGAAAACTTTCACATATACAGCCACTACGAGTATAACGTTTTTATTTTCAATAGTGGTACGAATAATGTCGTCAGTAGTCGCCCGCATCTGACCTAATGGAACGCAACATTCAATACCGCTTATGAAAAAAAAAATTCGACAGATTTCATTCAATTTAGAAAAAGAAAAAAAAATTAACAGTATTCTTTAAAGACGTTTTGAACAAATACAAGTTGGAAATTGCTCGTCAAACGTGGCAAATGAGGTGCGTTCGTACTATAACTAGTTTTATAATTATTTTTTGCACCCCATATTGTACTGAATGTATATTTTTTTGCCCTTCATAAGTGCATAGTCTGTAACATCATTAAAATGCACTTGCATTTTTTTTCCCATTCCCCGTAATGCAACGGAAAACTTTTGACTGTCCCTGTCATTAAACTATACATCCGATTTTCATGAAATTTGAAATGGCTAGACAAAATTTTACAGCAATTATATATTTAAAATTTCAGACCATTCGTATTCTGTAACATCATTAAAATGAACTTGCAATAATTTTTTTCCCATTGGCCGTAATGTAACGGAAAAACTTTGACTGTCCCTGTAATTAAACTATACATCCGATTTTCATAAAAATGGAAATAGCTCGACCAAATTTTGCAACAATTATATATTTAAAATTTCAGACGATTCGGAAGGCTGTAACACCATTAAAATGAACTTGCAATAATTTTTTCCTATTGGCCGTAATGTAACGGAAAACTTTTGACTGTCCCTGTAATTAAACTATACATCCGATTTTCATAAAATTGGAAATGGCTCGACAAAATTTTGCAACAATTATATATTTAAAATTTCAGATGATTCGGAAGGCTGTAACAACATTAAAATGCACTTGCAATAATTTTTCCCATTGGCCGGAATGTAAAGAAAAACTTTTGACTGTCCCTGTAATTAAACTATACATCCGATTTTTATAAAATTTGAAATGGCTCGACAAAATTTTACACCAATCATACATTTGAAATTTCAGACCATTCTGTTGGGTAGTTTTTGCTCTGTTATATGCGGACGGACAGACGGACAGACGGCCAGACGGACAGACGGACTGAACGACGACTATAGGTGCTACGTATTTATATAATTACGAACGCACCTAAAAATAGCACATAATTTTATTGGTATAATGTACATACTTTTTTATAGTCGTGAATTATCTTAATTTAAAAAAGAAGACAAAACTTCATTTAACCAAAAATGAATAATATAAAGAAAGCTTAATTTTGTATGTTTAAACATAAATAAATTATTTACAAAAGTTTCAGTGATAAAAATTTTATTTTAGAATAGTTTTCTGATACAAATGAGACCATTATTTATTAGAAATAAATAAATATTATTAAAGAAGAGTTCACCGAGAAAAATGAAAATGTACAGCTAAATTTTATACAGATAGAATGGCAAAAAATGAGAACTTAAAACAATTGCATAAATATGGATTAATATTAATTTAAATTAGTAGACATAATCGTATAATACTTAAAAGGAAACACATTAAAACATAAATAACAATAAGACACATATTTGTTAAAAACAATTTTTTTTTCTAAAAATGACATAGCATATAAAAAACATTAGCGGAAAAAAATTAAATATTATATTTTACAGCCACAAACTGTATATGTATATATTTTCTTCAAATTTTTCCATTTAGATGGCCATTTTTTTTTCAAATGTCCAACAAGGATATTCTACATAGCCTATTAATTTAAATCGTCAAATAATTTTAACAAGCTATCATAGAAATCCTAGCTAGACTAAAATTTAGAGCTATCATGAAGTCTTAATGGAAATCCAAATTTTAGACATTATTTTTTACACGTGCTGCTTGTTAAATATTCCACCTAAAGGAACAATGGATGATCTATTTATCAATGTAAGATGGGTATTGCATTTTCACGTGAAAGGTCTTGGATATAGAGACGGAAACGATTATGTCCTCGATTAATTTATTGGCATTGCACAATGATTTTTGGACATTCATTCGAAATCTTCTCAAAGAAATGTCAACATCTAGTAAGTTAGCCGAAATTGTTTCATTCAATGCCTTTTTATTACAATATCCTGAGGAACATAATTTGAAAATGTTTTAATAAAATATATTTCAATTATGTGCAAATGTGTGAATTTAATGTATAGTAATACGAAACGACTATTTATTTATTTGTGTGATCGAATGAAGTTATTGTAATTATAGTTTACATATTTTATTTTTACTAAATTTAATCACAAACATGTTGATTAAAGCACCGAAACTTGCGTAACTAAAACATAATGAAGAAATAAGCCATAAGAAAATCTTAAAGAACAATATGTACTATACTGTTAGTCCAAGGAAGAACACTCTTTTGAAATAATTTTAAACGAGATATATTATATAAAAAAAGACTTTAAATATAGTTAAAAGGAAACCGTATTCTAATAAAAATAAACAAAAACAATTGGAAATATTTAAGCTGAATAACATAATAAATAAATAGAAAAGAATCTTGAAAGCAGTAAATTAGTTTAACTGTTTAATTAAAACGCTGATGATGAAACGTGCTGAAGATGAGAAAAATGGCTTTCCATATATAAACATATCTAGATGTAAGTTAAACGAAAAAGGAAGTTTTACAAAAATTTCTATTTAATAAGCTATTAAAAAAGGATGTCGTGCATAATATAGATTTACGATTAAATGCAGTCTCAGATAAGGAAGCAAATCAAATAAGGAATTCTGACAAAACTGATTTTACAAATAAGGATAAAAGAGATTCATAAACAAATATTCGTTTAAAAAACCTATAATTAAAGGATGAGTTTTGGACCTGCATTTTTCCAAGCAGAGAAATTTCCTAAGTTTGCTACAATGAACAAAATTGTACATATTTCCATAGCGTAGTAATTAGTATGTAATTGAAATTACATAGTAATATAATATAGTATATATAGTAATAAGAAAAAGAGAATCATGAACACAATAGAAATATAAATTAAAAAATTAACTAATATTATGAATTTTTTCTTTCATTTTACATGATGTGCAATTTTCAAATAGGGTAGGGGAGTACACAGTGAGACAGCAGCCATTTTGACATATAGTTATAACTTTTTCTCCTAGCTGGAACACACACTGAACCACCTCATCTTATGCAACACGTGGATGTAGTTTCGGCAATTCGATTACTCGTCCAACAAAATAGTAAGTAATTATTTATTTTACAGGGGTTAAAGTTACATAAACGTCCATTTTAAAGTTTATTTCTTTCATTATGGCATACATTTACTTAACCAAACCTAGCTATATCTAATGATAGACTATGTCAACAAAACGACACAAGCATTCAAAGCTATGAAATTGATGATGAAACAGATATGGCACCAATTTTGTTACAACGTAACGAAAGTACACAGTGAGTCACACAGTGAGACATGCCTCATTTTGTATCTACTATACGGTTCTGACGTAAAAAAATTATTTATTAATAAAATAAGGTTTTTTTTGTCTCTCGTTCTATCTCTCTGTGTGTAGGGGCGTGCGATGGCTAGTGAAATCTACTAAATGTAAGAGGCTGAAAAATTGCATGAAGGTAGCCCAATGCCTGCCATTGTCCTTCCGAGGATCATATTTTAAAAAAAATCTAGAAATATTAATTAGAAAACATAAACAGCAGAAAATTACTGATAGAGCATAAGAATGTGTGATTTATGAAAATATATGCATTGTCTCACTGTGTACCACTTGTGGTTCACAGTGAGACAATTTTCGACACTCCGTTATGCTGCTTCTGTGCTTTTATAAATAACTTTTTTTAAACCATTTATACATTAATGTGTAGCATATTTGTGTAGCTCAAAGATGGAACAAAATTGTTTTTCAAAAGAACAAAAATCGTTGCCATTCGTTAAGTAATAATAATTTTCGTCTCACTGTGTACTACCCTCCCCTACTTTTTTTACCATCCAGAGAAAAAGTCATGCAGTTAAATTTTAGGAATGAAAAACTTAATAAGGTTGTATGATTTGTTTCTGAAATTTGCTTATTAACGTACTTATATTAGTATTTTTTTCAATTCCTACTATTAGCTCACACTCTCCCTATATTTATTTATTTATTTATATATTTATATTGTTCAAATTTTCAATCGTTAATAAAATACTCATTATTCATCCTATCAAGTTGAAATAATTTTTTTTTTTGAACTTGTACTGGGTGACAATTGATGTTAATACAGTTTTTTTTCAAATATTAATTAATTAATTAAATTTTAATTAATTAATTTTAGTTTTGCATGGAAAACAAAATGGCGGCCATTGGTTGTTGAAGATCAGTTAAAGTATTTTCAATAAGGAGTTACCATAGGCGAGACCCTGTTCTGTCGCCAAATACCGCCAAGTTTGTCGCCAACTTGGCGATATATCGCCAAATTTGGCGGCCAAAATGAGTCGCCAAAATTGACGCCAACTTGGCGATATCTCTAATATTTCGCCAAATTCCCACAGAGTTCCATTGTAAACCTACTTGCTTATAGAAAATCAACAAATTGAGATATTTTAATGCAACAAAAACTAATATTAGCTTAAGGGATTATATTAAATTTGTCTTTGATGACCTAAGTAGGAATTGACTTTAAAAAGAAAATTTTTATATTACTTGTTTGTAAACAAATTACTTATGTTTGCTTCGTGAAAATAAATTTTATTATTTTAATTTTTTACCGCAACTTACTTTATAAATTCATTTTTATATCTATTACCTACAAAAGTTAAAGGTACTCATGAGAAATTATATTTTTTTAATATTTTCAACAACCTGATAAATTATAGCACTCAAATAATGTGTAAAGAATACTGTATCGGTCAAATGATGAATGATATCAGGCAGAAAGGCTAATTTGAAAATAATACTGTCTTTAAATTATCGGATTTTAAACCGAAATTATTAATATCATGTAAACTGGCTATGTAGTTTTATTTAGGTCTTATTTTTAACAATATTCAAGACGTTCTCATAGCTTGCCATACATTTTCTGTAAAAAACAAAAATGATGAAAAACAAATTTTATTCACGAAAACAAAGCTCGCACTTCGGTCAAAATTATCTTATGAATAATAAATCAGATTTTAATTTATAAGTTTCGGAAGTTTCTTCAATTTATACTCTTCAGAAATTTAAAAATTCAGGCATCTTCTTTTTTAACATTTTTAAATGCCTGATAAAGTATTGGAAAGTGAAACATGTAATCTATAACAACGTCTTTCATTTGATGAATGATACCTCACAGAAAAGCTATCGTGACAATAAAGTAATGATACGGTGTGTAACATATCAGATCAAAAGATGAATAGACTAAATTTAACTTCAAATTATGTACAAGGTGATTACACAGATGTGTTCTGAAATGATGGATGAGTTTCTAAATTAAACATTTTTGGTGATAATTTGAAAATTCTTTTCTGTACTTTTTAAGATTTTGTAATAATATTATCTAACATAATAAAAAGTTGAAATGCTTAAAAATAAGTTTTTTAGCACTCAACATGTCAATGTTTATAAAATCAATTCATTAAAATCGTAGTTTTAAGTAAAAATATAGATATGGAATAAACAAATGTATATATTAAAAAAAGTATATATAATTTTTGCAGCATTCTGGAATGTGAATATAAACTGTATTAACTTTTAATGTATAGCATATTGGAAAGAAACTTTATGAGAATAATTACGTGTGAAGATGTATTGGAAAAACGAAAATTAATAGGAGAAATATGCATAATATGTGTCAAAATATTTATGAAATATAGCTTTAAATATAAATAAATACACTTATACATCTAAAAATTATTGCTATTATAAAGCAATTTACATGTTATTGAAAAATTTGATTTAAATAAACTGTTTTTAATCATCTTTTTTTTTTTTTCATTTCTCCGTCTCTATGCTTTTCTATCTAAATTTATAACAATTAAAACGTAATAAGTTTTTATGCATTGCTAACTACAGATAATCTTTTTTTTTTCTTTGGAAATAGTAGCTATGAATAAAAGTAGTTAAGTCAACAAAAACATTGAAACATTTTTATGATTTCTATTTACACACACATATATATATATATATTCTTACAATCAATATAGTGTGTCATTTTGTAAAGAAATTACTAATGTTTGATACGGGAAAATAAATTTTATTGTTTTAATATGTTACCATACCTTACTTTATAAATGCATTTTTTATATCTATTACCTACATAAGTTAAAGGTACTCATGCGAAACTATATCTTTTCAATATTTTCAACAACCTGATAAAGTATAGCACTCATATAATGTGCAAAAGACCATGTATCTAAAAAATGTTGAATAATATTCTAAAAAATTCAGAAAGTCTAACTTGAGAAAAAAAAAAAAATATATTGTCTTTACATTATCGGATTTTAAACCGAAATTTTCAATGTCATGTAACCTGGGTATGTAGTTTTATTTAGTCCCTATATTTCACGATATTAAAAACGTTCTCATAGCTTGGCATACATTTTCTTTAAAAAACAAAAATTATGAAAAGCATATTTTCTTCACAAAAACAAAGCTCACACTTCGGTGAGAATTATCTTATGAATAATAAATCAGATTTTTAATTTAAAAGTTTTCGAAGATGCTTAAATTTATACTGTTCAGAAATATAAAAATTCAGACATCTCCTTTCTTAACATTTTTAAATACCCGATAAAGTATTGAAAGATGAAACATGTAATCTATTATAATGACTTTCATTTGGTGAATGATACGTCACAGAAAAAATATCGTGACATTAAAATAACAATAAGGTGTTTAATATACGAGACCAAAAGATGGATAGACTAAATTTACACTAGATTAATTTTCACACAATTATTTAATTGGTAAACTAATCATATTACATGTAAATTTCCAACTGGGTGAAAAATGTCCGGACCAGGATTCGAAGCCGGAACCTCCTGGCTGAAGCCGCCAGTGCTCTGCCATCTGAGCTATCCCGGACGATTCTGGTCGAACTTTTTCACCCAGTTAACCTTGAAGATTACAGCACCTGGTCTGAAACCTGGTTCAGCTCAACAGAATAAACCTCAGGTAATGGAACTCCAGAAAATCGCTGTAATCTTCAAGGTTAGCTGGGTGAAAAAGTTCGACCAGAATCGTCCGGGATAGCTCAGATGGCAGAGCACTGATGGCTTCAGCCAGGAGGTCCCGGGTTCGAATCCTGGTCAGGACATTTTTCACCCAGTTTGAAATTTACATCTAATAAGACTAAATTTAACTTATATTATGTACAAGTCGATTTCACGGATGTGTTCTGAAATGATTAACGAGTTTCTTAATTAAGCATTTTTGGTGATAATTTGAAACTTATTTTCTATACTTTTTAAGAAATTATATTAATATTATCTAACTTAATAAAAAGTTGAAATGCTTAAAAATACATTATTTAGCACTCAATATGACAATGTTTAAAAAAAAAACCAGTTGATTAAATCCGTAGTTTAATATAATAGTAAAGTTATATATATACCGGGTGTCCCAAAAAGGACTGACTGATTTTAAAATTCAATAACTTGCAAACGGTGACAGATATTAAAAAAATTCTTGCAGGAGGGTTATGCATAAGGTCAAAAGTTTTATTACAGTGATTTTCAATTTTAGTTCGATTTACAAACAATAGATGGCGCTGTAAGCAATAGTCGCTAAATACAGGCTCGATTTTCGCTCCTTTATCTTGTTCCATGCAGAAAAAGGAGATGGAAATGTATTATCCGGGCCACGAAGTACCAAAAATCGAGCCTGAATTTAGCGTCTATTGATCGCAGCGCCATCTATTGTTTGTAATTCGAACTAAAATTGAAAATCACTGTAAAAAAAACTTTTGACCTTATGCATAAACCTCCTGCAAGAATTTTTTAAATATCTGTCACCGTTTACAAGTTATTGAATTTTAAAATCAGTCAGTCCTTTTTGGGACACCCGGTAAGTTAAATAGTGGCAACTTAAACTTGAAACTCGCAGAAGGGCGTGCATGTGCAAGTACGATATGGGAGCGGTCAGGTGGCGCTGTTATCGATGTGTAGAGTGCAAAAAACAATCGATCTGCTTAGAAGGGTAGTTGCTGTTTGGCGTTAAAGTGAGTGTCGTTTCCATCGCTCTAAAGCATGTTTACAAAAGGTGATAAGCGGTCGTGGCTTAAAATCGAGGTTGCCAGTGTCAAAAATCAACAGAATGCTATCGAGGATTAGTGGAAGCCTGTGGCACAAATGCTTTACCGTAAAGCGCAGTAGCACGATGGGTTCAAGCATTTCGTGCGGGTAGGAATGAGACTGCGGATTCGCAACACACAGGTCGGCTCTCCATTCCTCAAGAGCAGATTGACATCCTGAGCGGTCTACTTACCATAGACCGCCGATGTACTATCCGAGAATTATCCTTAAAGGTTGGTCTGAGTCATCAAACTGTGTGGCGCATAATGAAGAAATCTCTCAACTCTAGGGCGCATCAACACCTTGCCACTGGTCTACAACGGCTTCCCGACATTTGGCAAAAGGTTATAAGCTTTGCTCGTGATTACATAGAAGGAATATAATGCAGTTGTAATTGTAAGTTCATTATAATTGATTTATATCTATGTTGTCATTACTTAATTTACAGCCCTCGTATATATATATATATATATATATATATATATATATGGAATAAACAAATATTTAATTTTTGCAGCATTCTGGATTGTAAATATAAACTGTATTAACTTTTGCGATACGGCATATTGGAAAGATACTTTATGAGAATAATTACGTTTCAAGATATATTGAAAAAATGAAAATTAATATGCGGTATGTACATAATATGTGTCAAAATAAATATGAAATGTGGCTTTAAATGTAAATAAATACTTTTACATGTAAAAATTATTGCTATTATGAAATAAATACATATTATTGTAAAATTTGATTCAAATAAATTATTTTCTATTATCTTTTTTTTTTTTTTTTTTTTTTTTTTTTCATTTCTCAGTCTCTATACTTTTCTATCTAAATTTATCACAATTAAAACACAATGAGCTTTTAAGCATTGCTGACTACAGATAATCTTTTTTTTTGGGGGGGGGAGGGGGAATCGTAGATATGAATTAAAGTAGTTAAGAGAACAAAAACTTCACATTGAAACATTATTATAATTTCTCTTCATATATATATTCTTTCAATCAATATATTATCAATAAATGCTTTATTTAGTTATATATATAAAAATATAGTTCAATAGTTTAATATATAAAAATATATATTGAACCAAATGTGTGCAGCAGCTGCAATAAATGGAAATATAAAATCTTGATAATAATAATGATTGACTTTGGAAGATAGTATAGAAGGCGGCCATCTTCAGACTGATAGTACTCAGTGCGACTTAATTGGAATGATGGAGGCAAATTTTGTTGGAATATTGAGAAACATGTGGGGCAAATGATTCCGCTAATTAAATGCAAGACCAACGCTAAAATTAAATAAACTTTTATTTAGCAAATTCAATTGACAGCAATGACTCTATCGATTGTGATGTCCACATGGTGGACATCATAAGCCAATCATTCGCGACAACAGAAATTGACATGATTCTAGGAATATTCGTAAAGACCGTGATTCGTTATCATTATAAGACACAAGGCACGGGATATATCCCAAAATAAACGTTGGACTTTGGGTAACTTCATAGCTAAAAGTCGCATTCGCATGAAAGAAAATCAGGTGATTGTGATGGTAATGCAGTTGAAAAAATGCAGCTAATGGTTCATTCTGTTGTACGTTTCAGTCTTGGCGACTGCGGTATCTACCAAGAATATGTGAAAGTGCTCTCTGTTCACATGAAAACGATCTTCTCCAGGCTGGAGTGCCAGAATTATAAATTTATTTAAGGGGGAACAGAACCTTTAAACTTAAAAAAAAAACAGTTTTCAGATTTTGATTTATTCATAATTTTTAAAAATTTCTCAACAGTTTTAAAAAAAACCCATTCAAAAATCTGCATTATTTCTTGAGTTATAAACATTTGTAGATGTGAGTAAAATTGAAAGTCCGTCGATATTGAAACGTTAAAAAGCGTTTTCTCAGATTAGTAAATTTGGAGTTTGCGCGCACTGTTACTTTCAAAGTATATAAGTTATAGCTTTAAAAAATTAACCAAATATGCATTTCTTTATAAAGGTCATGTGCCCCCTTAACATGTGGCGATATTTTTCTTCAGAAACAGAATCACACTGATCCTGTTGGGTTAAGATTTTCATAGATGTATTGTTCAATAAGGATTTTTGCTGTAAAACCATATCAAACAGTTATCTTTGGTGATTATAAGGGAAATTCTTGTAATGTATTTGGGTGAGTTGAAAGCCAAACCTCGGCTGTTCTGGTTATTTACACATGCATTCACGTAAAAGTAGTCCTTTTTATCATATGATCTTTCATGTGTAAGTATCATCCCCTTCATTTTCGGAAGAAATGTTAGAGCGCATTTAGTAAGTCGCTTATTGTGGTTGTTGTGTCCTATCTCTTGTACTCTCTACCTGACCTTATACTAATAGAAGTGGATAATTATTCGTAAGATTTTCCTTCCAGTGCACTAGAGAATATTCAGACAAAGAGCTACCCCATAGGTTCTGGAATTACCAGATTTATTTCCCTGTTCTCTGTAGACAACCTCCGTTACAACGTTTCCATTTTGTATGTAGGTAACGGGTTTGCATCCTCTGCCTATATTTCATAGAACCAGCTTTCTCAACCATCTCAACCATTGTTTTTAAGAGATTAACAGACAAAGAACACTTACCTTTACACATGTTTGTGCAAAATACAAGAATAGTGGCTCATTCGTTGCACTAGTTTAAAGAAATGAAGTTGACAAGTGACACACGCTCCATTAAAGAAGGAGACACATTGGAAATAACTTTCAAACAGGTTGTCTCGAAAAGTAAGATATTGCATTTTAAAGATCAACAAATTATCGCTGTGCCAGAGGATGTAATACGAAATGTGAATAAAGATATTTGTATGTCTTCTGCATTTTTTAGGACTCAGTGTTTTAAATTTCAAGTAAATAGAATTAATATGTATGCATCGTTTCATCTCTTCTAAAACCTATTCCACAGTGAACTTGAATTAAACAGTTAATTGCGTAAATAAAAAGGAAATTACAGTATTGATTCTTTTTATGAAACTCTTTTTTTTCTATCAAACAGAACCAAATATACCCTAGCGGTGGCTTCTAGAACTGTTATTTCGCGGAATATTACACATTCCGCATTGTTTAACCCGTCAGTACACATGTCTACATTTGTAGCGTTAGTATACGCATGGAATAAATCTCAACTTATTTTGTCTCCCATTATATTTTTGACTAAATACGTTTTAAAAAATAATCTACTGTTCTATATTCTATAATACATCAGTACTTCTTCTTTTCAGGGAAAAAAATCATGATTTCCATATTTATTTTCAGACTCTGTAGCAGTTTCTGTAAAACAATCTCGTTTTTTCCTAGAAAATATGTAAACGAATGATTTTACCATATAAAACATGAACATTATTTCGCAAAATCTATGGTAATTACATTTAATAACCTTTCATCAATATATACAAGAAGCTTTTATCTTACTCTTTCAATAAGTTATTGTGTGTCTTATCCCGTAAGGAAAGAACGTCTTGAAATGAAACGTCAGTACCCGCGCGAGAGTTTTTTTTTTTTTTTTTTTTTTTTTTTTTATCCCAAGAGCCGACAGCACAAAAACGTATGTTATCAAATACAAGAAAAAAACCTTTGTTTTATGGGAGAGTAGATGTACGGGAATCTAATGATCCATGTCTGCTGAAAATGAAGTGGTGCATAAGCCAAAAATTAATATCACCAGTGGTTGACTCGTAGGTTTATCCTTGTGTTTGTCCTACATACAAATGTATGAAAACATGGGGGATAGTTGTAGGACAAGCACAATGATAAACCTACGAGTCAAACACTGGTGGGATTATTTTTTGGCTTATGCACCACTTCACTTCCGACAGACATGGATCATTATATTCCCCGACTTCTACTCTCCCATAAAATAAAGGTTTTTTTTTTCTTGTGTTTGGTAGCATAGTTTTTTGTGCTGTCGGCTCTTTGACTACTCCATCCTAGTGAACAAAGAAAAAACATTCCTTTACCCATCTATTTCTCGACATTGACCTTGAAAGGTACAAGGCAAGTTACAAGCGTCCAAAAATATTATCTTTTTTTTTTTTTTTTTTTTTTTTTTTTTTTTTTTTTTTTTTTTTGAAGAAGAAGAAGAAGAAGAAGAAGAAGAATATGGTTGGGGATAGATTTTATTCCAGCGCGTGTTCTGACGGGTTAATTATCCTACAAAATTTTGCACCATACTCACAATTAGATCGCGATACAGAAAACACTGAGTTCTGTCAGCTTTCTTATAATCAGTAAGTCAATTTCTATATATGGAGGATTCGGGAAAAATGTAACTTTTCCACACATTTTCCACGTTAGAATACGCGCGTGTGCATGATGATTGCCTCTTGCTTCAATACCAAATTTATTGTTTCGTTGCCCAAAACATATGTATTTTTAAAAGAGAGAGGGTAAAAAAGGAACCTTTTAAGCATAAAATGACTGTTTATGTTATTTCGATATTTCCTAAAAATTATGAAACTTGATTAAAACTAATATTAAATATTTTGACCAATTGTATTTTTCTATAAATTTTCAATTTAAGAGTTTAGGATACCTTGAAATCTTCAAAATTTTCGACTTTATTTATATATATTTTAATTCCGTAATCATTTCTGAACAATATTAAAAAAAACTGCATTAATTGCCATTAGTTTACTAATTGAGGCAGTTTTATTCAGACTACATATTACGACTACATATAATAGTTAAATTTTACGTTGCGTTTATTCAAAACGATGAATTTTGATACTGTGCGCAGTGTTACTAAAAAACTGTGCATGACAATCAAAAGCAATTTTCACCACATATTCATTTCTGTATTATCTACAACTTAAAATCAGAAAAACGTAAGATTTTTTTTTGTCTGTTTGTTTTTGTACTTTGAAAATATTTTACAAAAATGAAAATTCCTAAATTTTTAAATTATTAAATTAATTTTTTAATTTAGTCAATATTTTATACAAAAATGTTGGTTTTCGCATAAAGATAAAACTTTATATACATATTTTCGCCAAGACCTCCTCTTTAAATCATATTTTCAGACTATATCACTCGCGCAAGACGTGTTAAGTTTTGTTTTTTTCATGTTATCATATATATTTTTAAACTTATCATTTGAATATTTATTTATAAATTTACAAGTACATATTGAGTTTCATATTTAAATGAAGTTTGATTTTTATTTTTTACTTATTACACAAGTTTTGAATCTTGGAACACAGTGATTTTTTTTTTCTTTTTCGAAATTCAAATGTATCCTATCCCCTTAGATATATTTCCGCAAAATGAGTTTATGTTACCATTGCAAATCTAATTTACAAATACTGAATATCAGTACCAAACTCATTCTGCACACATCAACTCCACTCAGGACATTTATGAATAATCTTTAAGTTTGTGAAGTCATTAAATATCATGCCGTATTAATTTTTATGGGGAAATAGATAAATAATTTGATTTAAAAAACACTTTACTAATTGATTTTTGTGACTACAAGATCCGAATCGTGCTTCGATTTATAATATTGAAATAAATTGTTTTATGTATTCAATGTTAGATTCATGTGCACTGAGTAACGAAGGCAGATTCCAGTGAGCATTCATTATTTCAATATACCAGGGGGCTCTGCCCCCTACGAGCGCCAACGCTCGCCAACCCCCGTTCAGACACCTCAGATTCTAAAAGCGCGCTAATTTCATCGGCTTTAAAAAGATTGAATTATAATGTAAAAAAAAAAAAAAAAAAAAAAAAAAAAAAAACATTGGCGATCCCCCTGCAAACGGGATTTCATTCATTTTCCTTTGATTTGAGATTTCAAGTTCAAATTAGCCGCGGCTAAGCGGGTGATTTCGTCTTTGATTTAAAAAAAAAAAAAAAAAAAAAAAAAAAAGTTAAAAATTAGAAAATCAGCTACCGTAAAACGAATTAAGTAAACAGAATCTTTGTCTCTTGGTATTTTTTAAGAACGCTATAAGAAAGTTATTTTAAATAAGACATTTGAAATGTATCGTTTTAAATCTGACGTAATTTTCACCAAAGTTTCCTTTCTCTTTTTTAATCTTCACATAAAATTCTTGTGTTGTTAGAAAGAGAATATTATTAACGCTGTCTTAGAATTCAGGATAATAGTTGAAAAGATTATCACAAAATATGAAATAAATGTGTCGCGCAAACATATATTATTATATTTAAACTGTTTTGCCGAATGTTATTTATTTGGCCTTAATATGACGTAATTTCCTCCATTTACAACTTTTAAAGCATAATAATGAATTTATTATTTAAAATTTTCTTTCTCTTTTAAAATTCCCGCATAACTATAATTTTTTTGACGTAATTTTCTATATCTTCCTGATTTTTAACGCGTAACCTCTTAATTCTAATTTGAAAGTTTTTTTCTGTTTATAACAGCCAAGTGTAAATAAATTTTTAATTTGAAGGAAATATTATTCTTTGCGCTGTTTTTACAATTGGCAATAGTTTAAAATATTACACTTTTCTAAAATATGTAAAAAAAAATATCTCTCGAAGTGCTGGAAATTTGAATTTAAAATGAAAATAAATCCTCAAAAAATGAGTCAAATTAAAAAAATAAATGCAGTCTGCACATCGGAAATTTCTAATGTATAAGATGATCTAAAAATGTTTAAATTCCTATGCATAGTTTTTGCTTCTATAAAAGTTTTTTAATGCAACGATTATGACCAACTTTAACATTAAATTATCTTAAAATAATTATTCGATTTAAACACTGTCTACATCAACGTGTTTGTAAAACGTTTTTCTATAATATCACCAATTTTCATATTTTTGTATAAAACAGTTTTCTTAATATTAACGAAGAAAGACCCCCGGTCAAAAAAAAAATCTGGATGCCGGTGTAGCGGGACGATCTACGCAGATTTTCATTGGTCCATTTCCAAATCGTTACATTTTTTTTTATATAGAGAAGGATTACATTATTCGATATTATTACAAATTACACACAATGTTCATTGATATTACATTGCATATGTGTGAAGATGCATTCTAGATAATAAAATCATAGCAATGATTTTGAAAAATACGGAATTTTCTATTGTATTATTTTTTCTATATAAAGTAAAAAACCATTTTAGTGAAACGTTCAAATTGTTGAAATAAATATAGAGACGTCGTTTTAAGGAATTTTTGGGGTCTCAGGAGCCATACTTTTAACTGGGCAGTGCAATTTAGCAACATGTCACATTTCATACATTTTCTGTCTCTATAAAACATAACCGCATAATTTTTTAATATAGACAGCCTGATATCTCTTCTATTTAATTTTTTTTCTAATATTCTATATTGATATTTTTTTTGTTTAATTTTGATAAAAAATTTAAAATTACTTTTTGACTTCCATGCACTGCGCGCAAGACTGTACCAATACTATATTTTATTGAAAAAATGCCAATTTTAAATAATCAATGCAATTACAATACTAAATTTGAAGTATAAGTTATTTTTTACCTTTAAATGAAGTTATTTACCAAGTTTCATGCAAACTGCTTTATGAGTTTGTGAAAAATGTTGCGCGCAGTGCATGCAAATCAAAAAACAGTTTTAAATTTTTGTATCAAAATTAAACATAAAAAAATAAAATAAAATTTAAATATGGAATATTAAAAAAAATATTTTAAATAGAAGAAATATTAGATTGTCTATATTAAAATTTTTATGTATTTATGTTTTGTAGAGGAGGAGAAAAAAAAATTAAATGTGACAGGTTGCTAAATTGCACAGCCGAGTAAAAAATATGACTCCTGAGATCCCTTAAAAAATTCACCCTGTATATATCTGTAGACGTGTCATAAAGTCATAATGTCAATAAATTTCTTCTGTATATTCGGGCTGATTCTTTAAAAAAATTCAACATAAATACATTAATAACGTTAAAATACTAATTATAATAGCTTTTGAACAAATGGTTGCTAATTAGCCAAAATTATACAAAGCGTATTAATTTCATATTATTTAGGTAATGGCTTTAAAATAATTTGCGTGTTTTATAAAACTTTCAATTTTAAAATGCCTCATACATTATGTAACGTAACTATACAATATAATTATCATCCTCTTTTTTAATCCTTATTTATTAAATAACTTGAAAATTTAAAACCACAACTATAATTAAAACTTAATATATCGTAATACATAAGCACGTTTTTACTGGTCAGTAGGTTGAATACCTGTGCCGTTATCTATATGTGGACGTATTTTGTTTTTATTAAATGAAAAAAAACACTGAAAGTCTTTATAATTAGTCTGGCATTTTTTTTATAACACTAAACAATCATAAGTAAATTTTATAAGCCACACGTCTTAGCGTAACAATATGCGTACACGTTATGCGTAAAAATAAATGTTCTTGCATTTTAAAAAAAAAAAAACATTTCATTATAAATTCTTAAGTGAAGAAAACGTTTAACTTTAAATTGCTTTTCGATTAGTTACATGGATCTTTTAAACTTTCATTTTTGCAATCATTAAAAGAGCTCATCAGAATTTAGATAATATCTTCGTGTATACTTATAATTATTATTATACAGCTAATACGAAAGGATTTTTCTACACTTTTAGCATTTGCATGTATTATATAACCTTTGCTCACGCTGCTAAAACTTAATGAACTTGTAATATTTTGAATAAATTTTAATTTGAGAAGTTTCAGATAAAATTTCTGAAATTATGTAAGTTTTATGAGGTAATTTTCAGATAATACACTTAATAAGAAAGCAGATAGCAGGCAAAACAAATTCTTAAAATTACATAATGAGAAGATGGATTTTGTGTTAATTGTTCTTGTTCGAAGAAAATGCGATATCACATCCTTTACAATTTTCTATAAAATAAAGCATCAAAGTACAGGAATTAGAAGTTGAGCGTGATTAAAAAAAGTTCTTTGTTAAATATGCAAATGACGGCAAGTGTTTGAAAAAGCCTCACATCAAAGAAAAAAAAATCATATTTTCTCTATCAATCTTTTAAGTTTGTAAACCTGCACTAAGAAAAAAAAAAAAAAAAAAAAAAAAAAAAAAAACTTGTTTTTGCCAGATTGTAAAGAAGAGTTATGTGTTTCACGCGTATTTGAGTATGTGGATTTCTTTATATCTTCGAAAGATACCAACGGCTGGATGAATTTTAATGAATGGGGTCTCTAACGATTCGTCTTAACCGTACGATGGTTATAGGGTAGATTTTGTTTTTATAAATTCAAAATAGCGGCCGTAAAATACAAAATGTCAGTAGATACGAAAAAGAAATTACGCACCATATTGAGTGGCATATCATTGGATAGATCTTTCAAAATGAAGACGATGTTTGATTGACTATTTTACAGTCAGAAGCTCCGTTTAATTATTACACAGCCTGGAAGTTGTGTAGGTAGGTTATCTAGCTTTAATTCAACACTAACCTTCATAGACATCTATAGGCCTCACCAAAAGAATGTTTATAGTTAGGAACTGACAATTAAACACAACTTAAAAGTCATCAGCACAAGTAAATAAAATAAAAATAGGTAAGTAATATAAAAAAATAGTATCACATTGATGAGAAATAATTAGTTTTCTATTTACGCAGTCGGTTTTTTTTTTTTTTTTTTTTTTTTTTTTTTTTTTTTTATCCTGTATTTTTGGCATTATAAAATCTTGATATACAATGAAAACTAATGGACACAGATTGAATTTGTCCAAATTTGATTTTCTATATAAGGTGAGTTTTGAAACTCATTTCCTCAAATATTGTTCATATGAAATTTAGTAAAATAATTTAAAATGTTTAGAAAATAATAAAAAAAAATAGAAAAATAATCATGAATTTTTCATCTATACATTTATCTCTAAAAAATTTACTTTTAAAAACCAATATGCCTAATTATGTTTATGAGGAAATGCAAAGTTTTTAATATATAAAAATCTTATTTAATTGGATTTCTTTAGCTTTATATTGTAAATAACTTTGATTTCTGAAGTGTAGTTTACATGAACAATAATTTTCTTAAGAATATTTGATGGTTTAATTTTGTAAAATATACTTATCTAAAACACATTTCTTTAAGCAAAAGTAGTAAAATGTAGTAAATAGAAAAAAATGCGAAAAAGTCAAATTTTACACTACTAGAATTCTAACTTATACCCATAAAACAAGTGAATATTTTTATGGTTTCATATTTTAATTATAATGCAAAAATTCATGGAAATAAGTTCGATATTTCGTGCATATTTCACAGCTTCAAAATTATATCTATATATAATTTTACCGATGCTGGGTTATTTTCATGTCATGTTTGCCACAAAGTTGTGTCTCATGATATTATTCAATCTTACGCGCAGAAGCAGCCTTGCAAACATATAGGAGTGAGGGGTGTGAAGTTGAGTATTCTCCGAGTAGCTCAGTTGATCGACCATTGGTGTGTCATGCTAATAGCCAGGGTTCGAATCTCAGTAAAGGTACTTTCTCGCTCTGTTGGTGGTATACGTCTAGTAAGCAATGAAGTAATTCATGGAAATAAAATTATTCGAAAAATTTGTTATGGATCTATGGAATAACATCTGTTCATTAAATATTGAGTCTTTCTTAGTCATTCAAGATATGAGATTTCGCAGAAGAGTCAAAACAAACAAAAAGTAAACGATTCCATATTTTATAAATTTTAATTTCTAGAACAAAATTATCACAAGCAAGTTATATTAAATGTTTTCCTATCGTAGTAATGCATATGTATATATTTGTCAATTCCTCTGCTACTTACTTTAATAAATTGGATGAAATGCATTTTTCCCGAAACTTTTAATTGAGTTTTGCCCAAAACATTAATAAAATATTGTAAGTGTTAGGAAAATGAGGTGACACAAATCGTTATGCAGATTAATTATGTAAAACATCTTTTTGATTATAGAAAGTTTCCCTAAATATTGGATACTGGTTAGGGTAGAATTCAGGTTAACATGAACAGCGATATATTATAGATGCTTGCTGGTCGTGGAACAAAAACAGAAACAGTGTTTATGATTATAGAGTCAATTTATGTATTTTACAGTTTGTGGTTTTGTGCATTGTAACAATGATGTTTCTGCGTGATATCCAAACTTAATGATATCCAAATTGGTGATTTTTTTATCCTATAAAGATTTCAGAACAGTGCCCACTTAAACTGCAGAAAATATATGTACATTAAAATACAACTAAATGCTATGGAATTATTTTGACATTTCGAGACGTAACTATTCCATTTTGCGTTTCTTTTACATACTTTTCATGAACAACACGGCGTAGAACGTCAAGGGTGCAAATCTACATCGTGAATATGTTGTATGACATAATTGGGCAACAAATACAACATTATATTTGAAATGAAAACAAAATTTCAAAGTAATTGCTTAAGAGGCGCAAAGGCCAACATAGTGAAAAACATTCCGTGCCGGGCTTGAACCCGGGCCATCAGTATACCGCACTGACGTTCTACCGACTAAACCACATGCAACGATATACGGCATGGAACCACATGTTTCTCTCTGGAATAATTTCCATGTATTAAATACAATATTATTTTGTAAATAGATACATTTTACAGTATAAAATCTTAAAAAAATATAATTTCGTTTGTAAGAACCTACCAGCTAGCAGCCGAAAACATCTTGTTATTAATTATCATCCAAAATCAGAGTATTTAATTTATTCATGTGTCATAAAAAGTTAAATTTCAAGAAAAGAAACATTGAGATTCTAACTATTTAATTATGTGTTCACACTAATGCGATGAATTTTCTTTTCTTAAAGTAACTTTTCTCTTTAAAATAATGATCCCATCTTTATTCTTTTCTACAGTGAGGAAAGTATTTTAGTAATTTCTGATTCATTAATATTTCACTAAGAGGACAAGAAAGAAATTTTAATAATGTAATTCATTTAAATCTCGCTACTCCAGTTAGAATAAATTGTTCTCAGAGATAACAAATACATTTTTATTGCGACACAAATAGTCCTTACATTCCATATATGTTTTGATTTTAATAAATAAAATTCAAGATTTCATAAATTAAGAAAAATAATTGTTTTTCTAATCCTACAATTTGAAAATATTTACGTTATTTTTAATTAGTTATTTACGGATGTAATATTTTATATTCTTCAATGGTGTATATTGATAAATAATAATGCTACTATTTCATCATGTAATATTAAGTTTATAAAATATTAAACAGATAAATATTCAATCATAAAATTAATTAAATTACAAAAATACTTTTTTTTCGGACTAATAAAATACAACTTTTATAATTTGCATGAAAAGAAAGTTAGATAAGTTTGCCTTTTTTGAAGCTTTGTATTTTTTATCTATGCATTCGAAGTTTCAGCGAATAATTACATTTAATCTGAAATATAAATTATATGTTGTTTAAATGGATTTTAAAGACATTTACATATATTTCATTGCAAAACTTGACTTGCTTCCCTCAATCAATATTTGCTTTATTTAAAAGTGAAAATTTATTACTTATCAGCAATGTTTTAAAAGGAATCTTAGTAAGTATAACATTAGGAATTCTATATACCGAGTGTCCTAAACAGGACTGACTGATTTTAAAATTCAATAACATTCAAACGGCGACAAATATTTAAAAAATTCTTACAAGAGTGTTATGCAAGAAGTCAAAAGTTTTTTTTTTTTTTTTTTTTTTTTTTTTTTTACAGTGATTTTCGCTTTTAGTTAGAATTAAGAAAAAGATGGCGCTGCGATCTATAGACTCTAAATTAAGACTCGATATTTGGCACTTCTGGACACACTCAATACATTTTAATATCCTTTTTTTCCGTATGGAAGAAGAGAAAGGCCAAAAAATCGAGCATGTATTTAGCGCCTATTGCTTACAGCGCCATCTATTTCTTGTAATTCGAACTAAAATCGAAAATCACTCTAAAAAAACTTTTGATCTCATGCATATCCCTCCTGCAAGAATTTTTTTAATATATGTCACCGTTTGGAAGTTAATGAATTTTAAAATCAGTCAGTCCTTTTTAGGACACCTTGTATGTACATTTTATTTTCCGAGTCTATCCTACATATAATTTATATATTTATCCATATAGAGGAACTGATTTTTATCTTAATTTTAATTATTCTATTGCTGTTTAATAATAAACTTTTTTTAATGGATCTTGAATATTTGATGAATTATTTTTTGTTATCTATTAAATTTATCTGTAAACCTGCAAAGTATTTCTGAAAAATATTGTATATACTCAAACAAAGGAAAGTTCTCATCAGCAAAAAATTGTCTCCGAATGGTAATTCGACTATCAAATGTTACATAGAATTTCCAAATTTTAAGAGACCTTGTCATTATTTAGTTACCATGATAGAATTAAAACTGATCTGGAATATTTTCTTCCATCCATTATGAATATGATATCTACTCTGTGTTCCGACTAACATAGAATGTCAGAGTCTTGTGCATATTAATATTTATTTGTTTTCGGCAAAACATTAATGGGTTGCAGGACTCTTAAACTTTAAAACTTTTTTTTTTTTTTGGAGTGGGGGTGTTAAACTTCTATCTTTTCTGAACATTTTGATATAATTGTTTTCTTGAAATTCCTATTAGAACAGAAGTTACGGCTTTTATACCCGCTCAACAGCTGAAGCGCGTTTACGAAACTTTAAAGTCATTTTTCTCCAAATGATGTATTTGGGCAAAACGCGCTCCATATAAATATTGTCATACGTTACTTAATTTTTACTGAATTGTTTTCAGATTTTAAAATATTATCATGGCGAGGTTTCGTTTTAAGTGAAAAAAAAAAATTATTTTGACGTACCCAAATAGCACAAGGATATCGGCCAAAATGTCACTTTGATATTCCCAATATCAAAATGTAATATAGCTCAATGTTAAATGAACCTCCCCCCCCCCCTAAAAAGATATTCTACGAATATTATTTTTTTTATATTTGGCAATGTTGGCCAATATTTCCCAACCTCTCTGAATATCAGTTTGTGACATTAAGAGATATATTTTTCTGCCATTGCTGAATATTATTATTTGACATTGAGCGATATACTTTTTTAGTATCCAGAATAACATTTTTAAATATTATATAATAACTTTTTCAATATTAATTTCTTTTTTGAACCCAAACGACTGCGATTTGGATATGTGGTGAAAGTATACTTCTCACTGAGCTATTAGAAGTTTATGCTCAAGAGATTTCTAGTCTTATTATCGAATAAAGAAAGACAAACTGGTTCTATTAGACAATAACGAATGTTACCCTGGGAAAATATTGTAAGAGGAAACTTTCTAAGGAAAGTGGTAGGAGTAAATTTTTCTGTTAATAACGAAAAAAAGTCTGATAAAATCATAATTTATCTCATACTCTTTGAATAACAATCGACTTCTTTTTTTTTTTTTCATTCTTAAAAAAAAAAAAAAAAAAAAAAAAAAAATATATATATATATATATTTAAATATCACTTTTTATTATTAAGTTTGTTAGAAAAAAAAATGTTGAAATCTAATGGCCTATTTTTAAGCTAGACCCATATTCTTTCAATAATATTAAATAAAATTATCTTAAAAGCCTGATATTTGAGATGATTTTAAAAAGATAACTGTAGTATTCATTAAAAATTACATAAATTGATCTGTCTTTTATGTGAAAACATCATGTAATAGAAAAAGCATCTTCCATTTTTTATAAAACTAACAATTGTTATATTTTATCATCGTTATAGGCACTACATTATTTTTTAAATACAAATAATTCTATAGAATTAATTACAGATTTCCTTATTCAGTTTTTATTAGCACTATCAATAGATTTGAATATAAAATACTTTTCTTCAGAAATGTTTCTATTGTAATCTCTAGAAATTTCTATATTAATTGCACTTTAGAAAATTTTCCATACCAATCTCAAAAGATTTCTATGTAATTTTTTTTTTCAAATATATACATACACATAAATAACAATAGATTTCTAAAGAAAATTTTTATTAAAGCAAATTTCATGGCAGGCGTCTCCGTCAAATACTCTTCGACGAAAACGATAGAAATGGGCGGAAATTCAGAACTTTCCATTCACTTTCACTGTAAAAAAATAATGCCAGTTTTCCGGTAGGAATCGGAAAAATAGTTGCCCTTATCGTACAGGAATAATTTCCAACCCAGCTCGAAATAAAATCCGTAAAATACCGTTTTACTGACTATTTCCTTATTTTTACGGATTTTATTCCGAGCTGGGTCGGAAATTATTCCGGTACGATAAGGGCAACTATTTTTCCGATTCCTACTGGAAAACTGGCAGTATTTCTTTTACAGTGTTGGTCAGGATTACAAACTTCGCTGATATGGTAAATGTCGACAGATATCTTGAAATGACTGAAAAATGATATTGTTTTTACGAATGTCGATAGATATATATGCATGTTGGAATAGTAATATCTTTTTTACAACATTGCAAATGTAAATAAAACACCAGAAATAAAGCATAAAAAGTCACGTTATCGAAAAATGGCAAAATTGTTAAATGTTATTTTTTAGAATACTATTTACGTATTATAATGTTATAATTAATGCAAAAAATTGCTTGGAAGTTTTCTTTTAAAAACTAATTTTAAGTTACACCTGTGAATATCGGCAGATATTGCAAATTTAAAGTCTGAGATTGAGTGCCTTTCGAGATATTGGCAAATATTGATCGGAACATTGGCCGATAACTGTGTGATATCTCGGTAGCACAACGGATAGGCATATTTTTTAGACAAATGCTTTTATTCTATGTTGTATTACTTGATATATATTTGCATGTTGCAAGTGAATTTCCTATAAATATGAAATAAAAAAAAATACTTTTTATCTGCTACGTTACAAATGAAACTGCTGTATATTAATATGCATTAAACTGGGCAATCACAACAAACAATAATCCACTCGCCATTTATAAACAGTTACTGATATTGGAAAAAACCATCATAGTCTTAAAAATGATACAAAACAAATCTTTTTTTTTTTTTAGTTATTAGAAAGGCATTATATATAGAGAGAAATTTCTTATGTTTACATTTCATCCATTTTGAACTGTTAAGAAATATTATACAATGAAATTTATAACATATATCATTAATTTCTATTTTTCATGTTTCTTTTTTATAATATCAGCAAAAATATCTTTTTTTACGTAACGTAAAAAAATTCAATACCAAACGCTGCAGAACAAAAAAACGTGAAATTATTTTTATCACACAAAGCAATATTTTTTAAAGCACATAAAAGTAAATACGAAACGCGAGTTTCGAAAAATGTATCTTTCTAAAGCCTATTTAAACATAACACCACCTCTAAGTAAGCCCCCGTTAAATTAATTAACATAGCATATTTTAAACTCCGTTCTCATGAGAAATGTAAAATGAATTTTCACTAGAGAAAACACCGCATCGGTAGGTTATTCTATAGGCTTCTCCGTAATATTAAAATAGTCACTGTTACATTTATAAAATAAATGTGTTTATAAAATTTTACAAACATTTAAATTAAATTTTGTTAATATATATATATATATATATATATATATATATATATGAAATTTTTCATAGCCATTTTCTATAACTTAATGTTGCTTAAAAGGCGTACATGAAACAGAGTGAAAAGTGTCCAAGCATGGGATCGAAATAGGTACGCACCATTTCTCTACCTCTAAGCTCTTTGCAAGATACTAAAACCCAACATTTCTCACTCTTATCTGTTGGTGGCTCACAGAAAATGTTCCCTAGTGCACTGCGGTTGAAGCGTTACTAACAGATAAGAGTGAAAAATGCTGGGTTCAGGTATAGTACAGGTAGATTTGTGGTAGGGCATTGGCGCCGTGATGTCAATGTTCCTGGTTCGATCACTGGCCTGGACATTGGAAACTTTTCACTCGGTTAGCTGTACGCTTTTTAAGTAAATTTCAGAAGTTTAAATTTTATTAGGCATGAAGGAACTTTAATTTTATGCTTGTAGGTAGATATAGTTTTATTGAATTTACTAACATGACAATATATATAATGCGGTATATTTTTCCCCTTTAATTACTGATTTTAATATAGTATTCATCATTATTTTTAAATTTTCACAAGAGAGACGATTGAGAATGCGTAAAATAATATTTTATTAATTTATTATGTATATTTAAACTAAAATATGTTAATATGTAATACATTAATGTTTGTAATAATATACTTCATTTAATTGCTAAAAGGTATAAGTTGAAAAGTTGAAAAACAGTAAAACTAGTTCTATTAGATAGTTTAAGAATCTAACTAAACAATCTAATCAAACTGTTTTTAATCTTTTTAATGTTTTCATCTTACAGCTTTTCGAAATTAAATGAAGTATAATAATCCATGCTCAAGGAAATAGTTTAACTAGAAATTGTGCACACATTAAATTTATCCAATACTGCGGAATAAACAATAACGCTTTTAGATATCCTTCAAATTTGTAAGATCAATGCCATATTAATTTACTACTCCTCACTGGAACAAATAATTAATTTTGATCAAAATAATCTTATATTATATATTTTTTATTTATTTAGACATTACGGATAAATAACATTATCACAATTTTCATGAACCATTTCTTACACATTTTTTATGATTCTGTAATTTTAGCCATTTATTGTGGAAATCACATATCTTTTGAAAACAGTATTATGGATTATACATGATGTACTCTGATATTATTCAACCAATTTATGTTTGTAAAGTGTGGATCTATATTATGCAAGAAATATAAAAAGTTAAATGACATGTACGAAAATCACAACAGATTAAAGAGCAATATAGAATCACAATTCCAACAAAGTACTGATTTGCTCATTCTAAGTCAAAATTCAATGTGCATACATAAAAAAATATATATATATGAAAGTGTATTTTAACAAATATTGAAACAGAACGCAATTTTTTTGCTACTAAATTTGCTTTTGGAGAAATTTCAGTAAATAACAATAGATACTCAATGTTTTGAAAACTTTTTGTAAGCAACAAAAAACGCACTCCGTATTTTCTTTATGTAGCCAAAAGTATATAGAAAGCTCAAGATGTAGTTTGTACGGTACTCATAGAATGAGAAGTATATATTGAGTATCCGGAGTATATGAAAATGTAATTTTACAATGTCATTCTGCTTAGAAAATCCCAATTGTGTTAAGTACACTGTAAAAAAATCCGAACAGTATTCCTGTAGAAACCGGAAAAATAGTTGCCCTTATCGTACCGGAAAATTTTCCGACCCAGCTTGGAATAAAATCCGTAAAAAAAGGAAACATTCATTAAAACGGTACTTTACGGATTTTATTCTAATTTTACAGATTTTGTTCCGATTTTACTGATTTTATTCTGAGCTGGGTCGGAATTTTTATCGGTACGATAAGGGCAACTATTTTTCCGATTCCTACAGGAATTCTGAACCTTTTTTTTTTTTTTTTTTTTAGCAAAAATCATGCATTAAGACAGATGAAGGAACAGTTTCCAACACTTCGTGAATCTTTTAATAAAAATTTGATGTTAATAAGGTTAATAACATACCTAAATAACCGTTTAAAAAAAGATTCATAACATATTTGAAAAACAAGATTGAGTAATTACTGCCCATACCCTTGAAACTAGCTGAATTCTTTTATCCAGCCCTGTATTTGATCTATAATTTTATATAAATTCTACATACTATGTTAAAATTTACCATCATCAAATTTTATCAATAGACAAAAAATATCCAAATTCTTTTCTACATACCTATTTATTTCATACAGAAGTTTATAAGCTCCATATATTACGCTAAAAACTAATACAGATAAAAAAACACGTTTAAAATTACTAAAATTAGACTTTTAGAAATTATCATCCATAAGCGGTTCTGCAGTTTTTAATGAATGGATGATAAAGGATTTTAATAAAAATTCAGGATGAATTGAAAATGGACAGTTCCTTCATTTTGATTGTAGAAATCCAATCTTATTCTGAAAAGTTTCCAGTGAAAATCGATGAATTAAAACGTTTAATATACCTAAAACTATTTAAAGATTCTCGATATGAACGTATATTTATATTACTTAAATAATTAAGATTTTTGATTTTAAATAAATACGATTATACTTGATCCTTTTATATTTAAGAGAATAAAGATTTAGACTTGACATTCGGAATTTCAGAATCAAAATATAACATTTGAGTTATTGCTCCACAAAAATGGAATTACAGAACCAAATAAAATTATGTAATAAAGGGAAAAAAATATCGATTAGTATACATATATATGGAAGAAAACATAATAGGATTTTTGAAATTAATAATGAATTAAAAATAATACGAATTACAATCAATTAAAATATGTTTAAAAAACAGTCAATTGTTTGATGAAAAAGAATATTTTCGTCAGATTCGTGTAGTGTTGCCGTCTGCCGTGTATTGTCTCTACTAAATGATTTCTCTTGACAATTATACAGAGGTGCTTCACACAGTTTTTGGGGTTGTCCTGTATATTATTATATTCTACAAAAAATTATTTGCATACAATGTATATATATATATATATATCAGGATGAAGAAAATTAATAAATCAATAAAAAACTACCTTTAGGCAATTCATATTTAGAAATGCTTACAAATTCCTTTTTTTAGCAATATGTATGATGTATAGCATTTATATGTAGGCTGTAGTATGAAATTAGTTAAACTCAATAACACATGATATAACTGAAAACGCACTTTCAACCTTTCCGCTAATACACAGCGAAATCTTTTCTACAACCCTCTAAATGAAAGATAAATGATATTTTCATCATACACTGCAGCAATAACTTGTGGTAAATATTACTATATTATTTTCATTATATTTAAACAGTTTAATATCATTAAAATACATTGTAAATAGTTCTTATTGGTAAAACATTATGTACTGGAATTTTTTGTGTGTCCCTGTGAATGAGTACATTCGTAAGTAACAAATGCTTTTCCCCCGTATTACACAGGATGGATGTTTTTATGCATTTCATAAATTCATATTAATTTCATTATGTTTGAAATGGTGCAACTTCATCCTAATGCGCTTGAGACTATTTGTCTTCAATGTTCGTTACGGAATAGTTTTGGCACTACCTGAAAATGGACTACAAATGCTACACGATTCAATTTCAATAGGAATCATCTTATTAGTAAATTTCAATAACATATTAAAATTATAGAGAACGCCGATTATATTTACGAGAGGTAGAGCAAGGGCAGTCGAACAGACGGACAGACAATCCGATGTATAGACATTTTCAATTACGTTGGAAAGTCATAAAACACAATAAAAAATTCTTCGCAAGATGTCTATAGGGGAGATATATTAACAGACAGGCAGTATTCGGTGACTATGTATATGACGTTTTCAATCATCCAGAGGATAATAATTATCCTGAATATCGTATTCTTAGATAATTATACAATATATATCAATATATATACAATATATATATATTGATTTAGAATAAAGATAAAAGAATCTGTTGGAGTTATCTCTAGAATTTTCTCCTTGTCTTTAATGTTTGGTAACGAAATTTGGATGTAACAAATTTAAGTACGCATGCGTAATCCTGCTCCTACGTTCTTATTATTTCTTGGCCTATGAATAGATTACCATTTCCTATGGCAAGATGCTTTTATAGATTCGTGTATAAACATTTGCATGTGCACACGGACAATCATTATATGTACGTTTTAATGTATTGAAATGTTGGAAAAATGATTCTAATTTTTTCCTTGTTCAAAAGGTGCCTAATGATAACTCAGTAAATGTGATTTCTCTAGTTTAATGTTACTTTCAGTGTAAGGTTAAATGATGCAAAAGATTAAAGAATGATCGTACTTACTTTTTATACTTTTCGTTGCTTTTCGTCTTTCATATGAAGCCTGACCTTTTCTTTTAATGTCTTATACATTGTTCTTTGAGTTTTATTTCAAAGTCTTTGCTGTTTTTCTTTCTCGTTGGAAACTAAATATTTTCCCGAAAAGCAACAAAGAACGGCACAAATCTTTATTATTATTATTATTATTATCAAATATTAGGTTGAATAGAGCAAATGGATTGAATTTTTTGTAAACCTTGCCAATTAGAAATAGTTCAAGTATTTTATCTTACTATTTATTTTACAAAATTTTTTAATCAATTAATACTTTTTAAATATAAAATAAAACTTATGCTTTTTTTTTTTGTGAAAAAAAAATTAATACAAAATTTCCTGTATTCGAACAGAACTATGCGAAAATGGATTTGATATGTTATTGTAACTTATTTTTGAAAATGGAATTTCAATATTTTTAAGTTTTTCATTTTATCAATATCCCAGTCGAAAAAAATTCTTCTACATTTATTAATTTTTAACAATATTATGAGGTGGTAACGGTCGAAATTCAACGAAAAAAAAATGTCTAATAAGATGTTGAAAAATCAGTTGATTCTCTTACATTGGATAATTAAAGTTAAAAAAAACTTATTATTTGCAACTATATATGTATATAACATTATACATTTATACATTATATGTTTTATTACTTAAAAAAATCTTAAAACGTAAAAAAAATATGTTAAATGTCAGTTACTTCCCCGTGCTGTCAGCTATACACATAGTCATCATCAGGGATAAAACAAGTAATTCTAATATTTTCTATCCCTGATGAAGTCTATGTGTATAGATGAAAGTACTAGGAAATAATTGCAATGGGTAATTTTAATAAAGTTTAACCAAGCTTTACAATTTTAGCATACTTTAAATAATAAAGCGCATTAAATGTAATTTTAACTTTTATGTGTTTAGAGATGACTCTTAGCAAACTACTCATTTACATCCTTATATATATATATTTTATTTTACATTTTTACATTATTTTAAATATTCAATTTCTTTTACCTAATGTATAGCTTTTTAAAGTTATTTAATCAACGATGTACTGTAAAAATAGTCGAATGTATCTTAATCTTAATTAATGTTTACAAAAATGGACAATAATCGAGAACGAAAATATACAGTAATCTCTTCCAAGACACAGAAGCTTCCAGAAACCTCCCTTTAACTTTAAAAACATAAAAAAACTATTTATTTCCGAAATTTGAAGAAGAATGTATAAAAATAATTTTTTATTGGTAGCCCGTCATTTTCGGAAACGTTTCTGAGTAGTTTTAACAGTGATATAATCAGTTTTCTGAAATCGGTTTATACCGTTTTTGGGTGCTATCAATTCTCAGATAAATATTTTGATATTCAGAAAACAAGTTTAACAGACAATCAAACTAAATTAACAGCATCAACATTAATTTCAAAATTAATATTATTTTGTTTCAAATGCATGCACAAATTCAGTTATGCAGATGAAAATATTTTTTTGACAATTGATGGAATCCGAAAAACCCATTTTCTGGGTACAGGGAACTGAGTAATGCAGTGTAAAAGCTACTAGAAAATGTTCACAAAAATTACGTTCAGTTAATAAAAATTATTTTTATAAATTCTTCTTTAAGGGTGTTCTCAAATCCAAAAGGCCAACATTCTGACATAGGTTTAAATTTATTTTTGTTCGAAAATGCATGAAACTTGCTGTTGGTGTTCTTCAGAAACTATGTCATTGACCTGTTTTTTTCCATTTTTTTTTTTTTTTTTTTTTTTTTTTTTTGCAAACGCAAGAGATTTTTCAGAAAAGAGTGACAAAGTGGGCGTTTTGAAACGAATTTCCGCGCGAAGTAAGAAAGAGCACTCAAGAACGGGCGAAAAACGTGTTTATCACGTGATCAAAATTGCTCATAACTCAATAAGTAATTGATGGATCAAAAAATGGAAAAAACAGTTCAATTCCAAATCCCTTCCATGGCCAGGCTTCCCAGTTTTATCCATTTCCGTTAAAAAATGCATTTGTAAATGTGTCAAAACATTTTGCGCTTGCAGAACAGTTAAGAACAGCCTTAAATTTTGAAAATAAAGTGAGTTTCTAAAGAAAACGGAATACCTTAGGGAATTTTGGGTGGGTTATATATTTGAGTTCGTGTTTATTGTTCATTTTTGTACAGTCGTGGAAAAAAAAAATTAACACCCCCTACTGACTCCTCAACAAATTATCGTAGAAGAAAGTTACTAGTACCGAATGATTGGAAATAAAGTCTACTTTTAAATGATGTATATAAAATTTGCTTAGGGGGGCGTCTACGTATTAAAACGAACCATAACTTCATTTTTTTTTCAATAGCAATACCCAATTCTGACAGCATAAATGAACTCTACACCCTTCAATTAGCCTAAAAACAAATTTTTATGCAATTCGTACCATAAGCTTTCGAGAAATTATTTTAAAACGAGCGTATTTTAAGGGCTGTATCCAAATTGAAGTTCGTTACTCGATTGTTAACCGAGAGAGCCCCCTTCTTGATCAAGGCACCTTATGAAGCCTGTTAGATAACAGGACAGCAGAAGAAATTTCAAAATATCTACTCACTTCTATCATATATATCACTTAAACCATCATTTTGCCGTTTTTTAAGCATAATTTGAAAACTATTTGGATGAAAAATGTGAAATTTCGGATTTTCATAAAACAGGAGTTAGCGAATCTAAATCCATCAAAAAAATTGTAGGTTGCAATTCAGAATTTTTTCGAATATTAATTTCATAATTCATATAATAAAATTATAAAAATTGCAAATTCAGCGTATTTATGTTTGGGCACATTAGCATTATTGCTGCACAAAAAATTAGCACATTAGGAGCATAATTTCAGGAGATATAAATAAAAATGTGAAAATGTAGTTTAACATTAGACGCACAAAATTTCGAATGTCTAAAAACTTATCATTCAAATGACTTGAAATTTGGTGTCTAGGCATAGTTTGGACCAAAGATTTGAAATATCTCGTTAAAATTGGGTATTTCTATTGAAAAAATTGAGGTTTGGGTTCGTTTTAATATGTAGATGGCCCTCTAAGCAAACTTTATATACATCATTTAAAAGTAGACTTTATTTCCAATCGTTCGGTACCAGTAACTTCCGTCTACAATAATTTGTTGAAGAGTTATTAGGGGGTGTTTACTTTTTTTTTTTTTCCACGACTGTACATTAAGAAACATTTGTCTTTTTTTACAGTGTATGTAACCAAGAATAATAATAAAGATAAGGTAACACTTTTATTAATCTCTAATAATCTAATCTTTATAATTTCAAAATGAAAAGTCCGCAGCAATTCCGGCGTGTTATATAACTTACCAATATGAAAAGTATATTTTAGCTAAATATAACGTCATTTTTATTGCTATAAACATTATGAATTTATTTTTCATACATTTGATTCATTTATATTTAAGTGAAAAGGATAATTAATAAATATATTTCCAGCAAAAATGTCGTTATGATTTCCAGTGAGAATTTCTCATAAAGTCCGATTTTCGTGCATCACTCGGTCTGCGTATTGACTCTTGTAGAAATTTAAAAACAGGAGAAAATAGATAGGAGATGATAGATAGAAGTTAAGAACTTCCGAAATATTAAATGAAATTAACAAGTTGAATGTCAGACTAGTAGTAATATCTGCGAAGTTTATTCATAGATGGCGTTAGGTGCCATAACCGACGCTGTCGCTTTACGAGCATTAATAATTCTTGTTCGGCATAACGATAATGGGGACGTACAATGGTGCTGAAATGCGAAATGCTGTCTTTGGTTTCGTGAAACGCATTCTGCTGTGGAAGTCACATAGAAAATATGTGATAATGGTAAACATCAATTATTGTTCTATCTTACAACAATATGTACTTTAATTTTTTCCCTGTCAATTCAATTCCATTCAATCCTGTAAAATGATTATTGTATATTAAAAAATATATTTTTTAAAAGTTACAAAAAGATGCTATAGTACATCTAACTATGACGGAACTGTAAGACACCAAATGAGAAATCTATTTTAGAAAACTTTCACTCAAAGCATGTTCACATGTCCTTAAAATCGTAATTTACTTCCTTTAAAGACACCGTATGTTTTTGATATTAAGGAAAGACTCCGTAATAAACATGTTTCGTTTCAGTAGTTTAATAAATTTATCTTCACAAATCACGATTTAATAAAAATTACAATTAATATAAATAGTTCCAATATTATTTATTAAAATATCTAGATTTCTATACCTAAGTGAAACTGCATAAATAAATATAATACTACATGACATTGCATTACTGCATATAACTTTATTCCTTAAAACAAATAAAATTTAAGCTTTGAAATAATAAATTTTATTGCGCTCCCCACTTCAAAATAGAAAATTTCGAAGATGTATTTTGTCTTTTCTTTATCTATACATTCAAATATATATGTATGTATAATGCAAAAATTTAGGCTTGGATGAACATGATATTCTGAAACTTATGAAAATTTTCAGAGAAGAGTTGAGTTGCTATAACTCATATTCTGAACAGAATAATACTTTTTTTTTTTTTTTTTTTTTTTTTTTTTTTTTTTTTTTTTTACAACAACATTTTAAATGAAATTGTTTTCATATAAATAATGTTCAACATACGAATCTCCAAATTTCTTCTTTAATTATAGTTAACATTTTATTATTTTATTTTACTTCTGATAGAAAATGATGAGTCGTTTATATTTAAAAATGTATCTACCATTTTAAATTTCAAGCAAAAGTTGCTTATAGATAAAATAACTGAAAGTATAATAAACTAGAATTGATGTACAGTAAATAGAAAATAATAATCACAAATATGGCTAACAATTAAGATCTAATTAATGCATCTATAAGGAAAATTACCATTTTATCATATTTGGTATAAAGTTCTTTTTTAATATTCTGCGGTTGTGTCACAAGCGGTCGCTCATATGACAAATAAATGCATTTTAAAAGACAAAACCGATTTTGCACACATTCATTAAAGTAATCGTGACGAACTAGCAAGTTATATTTTATATTATATGCTTATGTTTCTAATTTTTTTATAGGAAATAAAATTTTATAACAGGAAATTGTCTAGGATTTATCCGTAAGTAATAATAATAAAAGATAGCCATGAAAAAATACCATTTTCACTCAAATAACAATCTGCCAAATCACCAAAAATTCTGAATATACATTAAGTAAAATTTATTTAAAACAGAACATAAACATTTAATTCCTGGCTTCCTTCCAGTATTTTCTTTTTTGTTACAAATTTCTTGTGAGATGCTCTTCTTAGCCCGTTGTTAAGACAATTTCCTATATTTCGAAACCTTATCATTGAATTGAACAGTAAATTGAAGAAATCATATATTAAACGATACAGATTCTTTTTAAACAATTTTCAAGTGTGTGTTTACATGATTCATGAAATTTTTATAAATAGTACTTGGCAAGAGAATTTTCTGGAGTAATTATTGTATTATAATAAAAAAGAAATGCTCAAGCGGGTGCTTTTTTAATATATGCATAAAATATTTTCGCATGTATGTAGCATTAATGTCATGAAATTTCGACAGCATTACCACATATGGTTAGAAAAAAATTATTAAATTAAAAATTTACTTTTTCCTTTTCTTAATGTGTTAATTTAATGTTTCGTCGCTATGCGGACATTTTTTAATGCACACTCCGGGAATGAGAATTACATTTTATAATTAAAAGTATTCAAGGAAATTCTAAAGGATTAGAAAAAATTACAAATAAAATAAAATACGAATTTAATTAACCTTCTCTTCTAATTTTAATGAACGCTATGTACAAAATGCGCAGATAAACAATATAAACAATTTAGAAAGTAAAAACAAATTTAACAACATATTAATTTTAACTGCGCATTCATAAAATGCAGCACATTTTCTTTCAAAATGTGGTAGTTTTCTATTCAAAAGAACTTAAATAAAAATGTTAGTCATAAACTATTAAAATTCAGAATACTATATTAACGGGAAACCATATCAGTTGCATATATTTTTTTTTTTTTTGTAAATAAAACTGATATGGCTCAAAAATCAAGCTGATATAATGCGAAACATAAATAGATATGGTATAAAATTAAACTCATATGGCGCAAAAACTGACAATCTAAAAAAAAATGAGAAAAATACGTCACATAATTTAATGACAAATCATAGGAACCACAAAATGTTCACTTCAAATGCCACCTTAACACTAGATTGCGCAGAAATTTTACTCAAGTTTCATACACATATTTGATACCAGAATTTTTATTTAAAATTATTTGACTTGTTTATTTAACGTAAATCTGCGTGTTTTAAATTTAACTTATTTTATGAAAGAATTTCTGGTCCCAGTTGACATTTAATCGTATGGTAGAAGTCGGATCAACACTTTCCGGGCGTTCTAGTGTTAAAGACGCTCACGACGTGATTTTGAAATTTTATAAAGACTAATTTTCACGTCCGTTCCTAAGCCAGTCCGACAACCAGTTCCTATCAATAATAATGAAATTTAAGACATAAATTTACCATTTTGATTATAAAATTTAATTAATAAATAAAAGTATAGACTCTAAATTTATTATCTTTTAATAACTTCATATTTGTAATTTATTCTAAATTCAGTAATAACAAGTTCAAAATATTATTTTTCCGTTTATTAAAATACTTTATCAAAGGAACAAATTGGGTACTTAAATGTTAGCTTTTGTAAATAATTGTATCACTTTGTTTTCTCTTTCTTTTTTGTTTACCTTTAAATTGTAAAAAAATCCATTAGAAAGTGATTACTTTAATGCTTTTTACAAATTTTAAATTGGAATGCTATTAACATTTTGGATTAAACTTTTTTATCATTTTAATTAAATTAAACGAGTTCTGCTGAGTATTATACTTATCTACTGAATTTATTGTATTTTGTGTTAGATTGCTAAACAATTATAGGGACATTTAATGTATTAGAACTTTATATTTATGGAGATATCGGAACCTCGAACTTCATCAGAGCAAAAATAATATTTAGGATAAAATTACCAGTTTAAAAAAAAAAGTTTAAAATAATTTTAAATTTGTTTCAATTATAACTTAAAATTATAGTTATTTTTTCCGGAATGCATGATGAACAAATACCATTATTTTCACCTTAAAATCAACTAGACATAATTTAGGGAAAATGTTAATGCATATGGAATGAGTAGAACGTAAAATTTATTTTATTTTATTTATTTTTTATTATTTTTTTAACCTATCTCAGTGAAGTTTCACAATCCATTAAAAACAAAAGTATAGTTCAATTACGAGACGCGTTTTTACTTTAATTTATGTCGCTGGTTCAATTACGAGGCGTGTTATTACTTTAACTTCTTTATATACAGTTTTTAATTTTATTTTGTCAAGTAGAATGTGGATCCAGCGAACGCATCATTGGTCCACATAGATCACCGAAAAATGAAACCACTGTCGATTTTTAAGTGTTGTCAAACGGAAAAACTCAAACTACAATAGAATGCGCCGTGTAGGCGCGCGCGGCAGACAAGGTCAAAGGAAGCCGTTACAGCAATTGTCTCAATGTTTCACAAAATCATACATATTTTAAAATGCTATTAGATTATCTTATTTAAAACATGATTAATTAAAATTAATCTTAAAACTTTCTCGAAGTGACGTCCGATGGCTGCAATGTAGAAATGCATGCGTGAAACAAATCTTTATTACACGTTAATCAACATTGCAGGTATTACAAATCTACGACAATACAAAAAAGATTCTATAAAACTACTCAACTAGTAGATTTTCTTTCATACATGTTTTTTTTTTTTTTTTTTTTTTTTTTTTTTTTTTTCAGAAAATACCAAAGAAAGAATTGTAAATGATTAAAATCTGGCAATAAGGAGCGAGCCGTTCATTGGGATCTCCATCTCCATATTCAATAATATTATTTCCAAAAGGACTCGTTAAGACAGTGCTTGACTTAAGTGGCTAGCCATCATACTGAAACTACATATCTTGTAGCGAATACTCTTCTAAGAAATTGGATAATGCTCCACATAAAATACCCGCATATTTTTCTAGTGTCAGAGTGACATCGAAGATGAATTTCCTAATTAAGGATATCTTCAGATACGACACCAAACATTTATCTCCTGTCTTGCTTGTTTGTTTAAAATAAAATTTCACAAATTTAAAAGACGCTATTTTTCTACAAATTCAAAAATCTGTTCTAATATTGGTCGGTACAGAAATGCACCAAATTTGTTTAAAATTTTCCATGCTTGACAACTTCACATGCACACGGTTAATATTTCGTATAATACCTTCGGGTTGAGCAAGTGTCAGCCTAGAAGATCTCTTGAACTAGAAAATCATCTTAATAGCAGATTTGCATAAGTTAGAAAATTTAAGAGCTTTTGCAAATGTTTTGCTTCATAACACAGGTAAGTGGTTTTCTAATATATTGTGTATTAAAAATTCTGTTTTTGCGAAAAATTTCGCTTTTTTATTACTTTAAATTTATGTTGAAACATTTAGGATTCCAAAAATGCTTTACTTTTTCTTCAGCAATAGTAACAGGCAAAGTTATAGTCCAAATTATAAACATGAAATGTACTTTCTGAAACCGGAAGTGACCGTTTAAAGAGCCACAAAAAGGTTAAGAATACATATAACATGTACACAAATATATAAACACCTACAAATATGGTGGATTTCAAAATTGTAATTTTTATGCATAAATTTTTGTGCTTTATGAAATTCTTAATTTGGGCTTCCTGGAAAACTGCGTTTTTTATTGTGTACGTTTACAGGAAACATCATTTCTTAAAAATCTTTTAAGATATTGAGATAATATATTGTGACAAGGTTCTGCTTATCTATAGGTATATTATGAAGCAAAATATAGCTTGTAAGTTTGTATATATTAATTTTAGAGCCATTTTTATTGAAAATACACATTTTTTTTTGAAAAAAAACCATGCTTTGTGTAGAAAATTTGGCATATGTTGGTAAATTTAAGAGGTTTTGCAAATATTTTGTTTCATAACACAGGTAAGTGGTTTGCTCATATGTTGTTGAAAAAAAAAATGAAATATATTGAATAGATTTCGTTATGGAAGCTTTGACATAAACGCATTTTTTTACTAAAATTTCACTAAATATTGCCAAAATTTGAAAAGTTAATAAAATTTCCTTCACAAATTTATATGATTTCATAGTTTTATTCCCTGTTTTAATGATAAACACATGTTTTTGATGAAAAAAATTATATTTTTCAAAAAAAGTGCCACGAAGGTAGGCACATACATTTAAGCTACCTGATTGTAATGTTTAACAATTTTATCTAGAGTGTTTCATGTGGTTGGTTTTTAACTGTAAATTTCATAGCATACACTTTTCCAGTTTCTCTCTATTCCGATTGTTCTCTCCGTAAATTAATATCATTTCACAATTCTGATTGTTGGTAATCATATTTTTTTATATTATTCAAGATATAGGAAATTATCGTAAATTGACTGAATCACAGAGTTAACTAAGTGGATGTATGTGCTGGCACACAGAAAATTACAAACTATGTTGATAAATTCAGAGTGTAAGATATTTGTAGTAGAATGGAAATTTCGCATAGTATTGTGATAGAGCTTAAATGTGACCACCCATAAATTCCACAATTTTCGTTTATTTAAAATATTAACACAAGAATCGTATATAAATGCTATATAATGAAACATCCTAACTACATTAAAATCGTTTTTTTTTTTTTTTTTTTTTTTTTTTAAATTCCTATCGCAATATACTTTGTATTTTTCTTTGACCCCATAACTTCATAAATGCGACGACTGATCCCGAAAATAGTTCATAATTTCGCTTTATAAACTTTGAAGATCAAATGACTGTATCATCGTCAACTCTCAGACGCCTGTTTTACTTACATGAAGTGGGAGCTTTTTAGTTGAATTTTGAATTTTTTCTAAAATTCTCTATGCATTTTGGAGACTGATTTTTTTTCAGAGATCTATTAGCGACGAACTGAGTCCCTCAAATGCGAAGATATATTTGTGAGAATTGCTGAAGTAAGTTTATATGGTATTTTAAAATTTCATATTATATTAAAGCAATGTTTTAAAGAAGAACTTTTAATGAAGCTTAGTTGAGATAAAAAATTAGGAATATTCACATGATCATACAATAATGTTTTATTTTGGCTGGGTAGTTAAACAACCCTTCCATAGAGGCTAATCCTAAAACTGTCTTTATTGAATCCTTATAACCTGAATATATTCGAAATGTCTAAACGAGGGAAGACAACTTTATGACATTAATATTATCCAAAATGGGCATTTTACAACGACGAAAGTTACACTCTTATGGCTCTGGCACAGGCGTCACACACAATAGATAAGTATTCATTAAGACGCAACTTTAAAATTTAAAATCTGTTTATGGTAGAAATAACAGAGGAGAGCAAGCGAGGTATCAGAGGATTGTTTTGAATTGGGGAAGAAAATTGGCTAATTAAAATTGATAAAGATGATAATGCAAAAATATTTGTAGTATATTCTGGTATTCACATAGAGATCATAATATCTAAAAAATTTCCACGTTTCATTAATGAAGCACTATAATTAAATTAAATGTTATAAACTGTGAGAGTCTATTTCTAAACAACAAGAATGATATTTGATATAGAGGAGAGATAGGTATAAGAATTTTACCTATAATTAGATGGCGCGTAGTTAAAAAAGATTTGGAACCACTGATAAACTGTCCACAGTAAATACCATAAAAATATTTCTTAAAATATGCAGTAATAAACATATTTCATAAAATTTAAGTTGTATTGATCATAAATTAGTTACTTCTTTATTAATACATATTCAAATTTAAAGTTTGCTTAAAGCGTGGTTGTCAAAATCTTCATTATTTTAATATAATATATTCTATATTCGTTACCTCAAAGTTTTACTTTTTTTATTTCATTCATTGCTAAATTACATTATTAATATAGTAAGTAGTTCCATATTACGGTTTTCAACTTTGAGTTTTATCTATTTGAACTTTTTATAAGTATTCAAAATGAATGTTATTACATGAATATTTTAAGATGAATTGATATGCATAAAATTCATTGTTACATTTAATTCCTTTGGACGCCTGAATATTGTCTTAACTACTAAAAAGGCAACAAAAATTACCTAAATGCTACAATCGTATAATAATTGCTTATATTGTTGAGAATAATTCCATTTCCAAGAAACAAATTATTTTAACCAACCATTCCTTAAATGCGACAGAATTATCGGGAATAGAGCCTCATTTAGAAAGAATGGCTTTACTTTATATATTTTAAGTATATTAACTGTTAAACAATTTTTTAATGTGAATGATTTGGTTGCTCAAGTTCTTGGCCCAGCAATTGCGTTTCTGGGAATAAAGTTACTTACGTCAATTTTTTTCCTTTTCTAATAGCGAAAGCGTTCACTCTATTTAATATTTATTTTTTTAGCAAGTAGAAAATGCATTTCGATTCTGATCTCCAAAACATGTTTTTAAACAAGCTTTTATATTTTATTTGGAGAACTAAAAAGTGAAATTTGAAAAAAGCACAATAACATTAAATGTATTTTAAGCAAACACGGCTTATACATCGTAACATATCTGCCTTATTCTGTACGGCGCTACCAATGAAATATTAGTCAACACATTTTCCTTCGGAAAAGTGCTATTGCGCATCTTAACACCTTACAAAAATTTTACATATTTTGATTTAAAATTTCTGATTTTAGGCAGTATTGTGTCCGCTTTTCCTTGTGGTGTTATAAAATAAGTATAAATGGTACGCTCCGAAAATCTTAATAATATTACATTGTCATCGGATTTACATAAGTATGAACAATTTAACTTCGATGGAATATTTGGAAAGCAATTGAAATTAGAGTACAAATTTAAAAATCGAAAGACATATATACGAAAGTTGCAAGTTAAATAAAAGTTAATAAAAATGAAAGAATTTTTGTTAAAATAAATCACGAAGTGAAACATCCTGATATCCTTACAAAATAAAATCCACGTTAAAATACAATTATTTTAACTAATCTGAAAGCTATTTAATAAAATTTAACATTATCGTAATAATTGTACGATATGCCTACATTAAGTTAAAGCGCAGATACTTGAGATATAAAATCTTCTAATACTTTAGCAGTTTGTGTATGATTCCTCGAAGCATGGTCAGACTCATCTGCGTTCAGATACAGAAAATTTATATGTCATGTAATTCAAAATTCCTTTACTAGACCAATATAGGTTAGATGAATGGGGCTTTTTTATCTTATTTGTTAGTGTAATAAAATTTTTCTTTTATAAAATGTCACTTATAGTACCGCGGTACTGTATAAAAAATAAAATTTTGTAACATTTAAAGAACTATTTTGTCCATGCAAACTATTTTCAAAACAATTTTCTGTCAGATTTTAAACATTTTTCTAATTTGAAGTACAGTAATCCCTTAACATTCGCGAGTTATAATTATTCGCGAAATAGAAAACGCGGAACATTTCAACATTCGCGAATACTGAACTTGGTTATTCGCGAATTTTGTTTCATAAAGGATATATTTTTTCGAAGTAAACTCACTTAGTTTTACCAATTCTGTGAACTACATGACACTGCACATTTATCGACTGTATAGCCTACTATATTGTTGCAGCTTTATCTGCACATATCGGTTTCCAGCCCTCCTTTACTCAAAATCTACTTTGAACGTAACTCTATTACTTTAAAGATTGCCCTTCCCCCACCCCTTTTTTATGCTAGTGAAATCATTAAATTAATTCATTTCTTAAAACAATACGTAATTCGATTTACGTGTTTTTTTTTTTTTCTTTTCTCTCCTTTACGCAACGAAATTAATTTAATACGTTCAAATACACAGATTTATGATTTCAATTTCCAGTTATCAAAATTCCATTCTCACAAAATTATGTCCATTAACGGTTTTTGTCTAAATATAATCAAGTAAATACACATACGATCTAAGTACAGCTGTCCATTCATTACATTACATTTTCTTTTCATCGTATTTTATCCGCGTTATAAAAAGGTCATTCTGAATTACAGCTAAATTTTGACGGTTAAAATAATAACAAAAATAAAATTATTTTAAACACTTGGGTCATAAAATAAAACAAAAAAAAGGTAGAAGCGCAGCTGTCTGTATTATTAGAATGTCAATTATTTTTCATTTGCGTACGCCCCCGTTGGAAATAATTTAGTTTTATTCACTGAAAAATATAGGGCCGTTGCAATGAAATAACAAAAAGCAAAAGATAGTTTATGCGAATGCGGTCTTTAAAATCATTTCATGTACGTCAACTTGATTTCTGGGAACATAAAAACGTATGCCTTTTCTTGGTATGGTGCAATTATAAGTAGAGATTATTTAAGCTAATCAATTGTATTATATAAACAAAGCCAGATTTTCTGTCGCCCCTTTTAATAAATATGAAAAACCGTTATTTCGGCAAACTATGCGTCACACGTCTGGTCGGGATTAATGTGAGCCAGATTAATGTGAGATAATAAATTGTTTTCGCCAAAACCTTTGTCCATCTTGCAACTAGAAACCGAAAACATTTGTTAATTGACGAGAGATTGTAATGCCAAGAAATCTAAATTTCTAGTGAAATATTTCACTTTCATTCTGCGCTCTTTGATGTAAACATCTAATATTCGCGACTTCGGCGCGCTCTGTATGAGAGGTTGTCTCTCTCTCAACTTAAGCACTTAGAAGTATAATGCCCCTCTGTTAACTTTTTTTTTTTAAATATTATTTAAATAAATTTTGTTCCCATAATTAGAGTTGCAGGTTTTCTGCATGTACTTTACTTGTACCACTGAGGTCTGTGTTGAGGTGTGAGAACTGTAGTCCTTGTGTTGAAGGAAAGCATAGATCAGTATTTTTCTTTATTTTCATGCAGATTTCTTTTAATTTTCTAAATTTTCAAAAATTACAAAATTTTATTATAGGTAAAATATTTTATGCAGACATTGTTGGGGTAAGTTTAAAACAACAACAATAACTTGTTGAAAAGCAATATAATGCGATTCTTCGCTAGTGAAAAGTCTTAAATTTAAAATAGAAATCGAGGCCGTATTTTTTCCTTACATGGAAATTCATAAACAAAAGATCTTTTATATCAAGCAATCGCACATCACTACATTTTTTTCTGCCGTCAACTAGCAGATAAATTTTGTACAATGTTTATAATTATTAAAATTTATTTAAAGCAAGTACCGGGTGTCCCAAAAAGGACTGACTGATTTTAAAATTCAATAACTTGCAAACGGTGACAGATATTTAAAAAATTCTTGCAGAAGGGTTATGCATAAGGTCAAAAGTTTTATTACAGTGATTTTCAATTTTAGTTCGATTTACAAACAATAGATGGCGCTGTAAGCAATAGTCGCTAAATACAGGCTCGATTTTTGGTCCTTTATCTTGTTCCATGCAGAAAAAGGAGATGGAAATGTATTATCCGGGCCACGAAGTACCAAAAATCTAGCCTGAATTTAGCGTCTATTGATCGCAGCGCCATCTATTGTTTGTAATTCAAACTAAAATTGAAAATCACTGTAAAAAAACTTTTGGCCTTATGCATAACCCTCCTGCAAGAATTTTTTAAATATCTGTCACCGTTTACAAGTTATTGAATTTTAAAATCAGTCAGTCCTTTTTAGAACACCCGGTACTTTCAATGGATAATGCTTAATAAATATAATTTTTGAATTTCAGTTGCTCTTTTCCATTATTTCATTTTTAAACCTAACGTATTGTATGCATGGGAAGATAGTCTCAGCATTCGAGACTTCGACATTCGTGAAGGTTTCCGCGAACCTAACACTTGCGAATGTTAAGGGATTACAGTAAATGTCTCTGACTAACTGGTAAGGAATTAGTGGACACCGTTGAAAATGGACACAAATATATTGTTGGAAATTTAGCTTTCATATTATTATTTTTTTTCAATTTGCTAATTTGAATAAATAATTATTGAAAAAATTTAGATAAAAAAAAATCAAACTATACATAATAAATACTATTTAAATATTATATAAAGTGGTAAACATGAGACTACATTACATACATTGCGTACATATGAAAATAATCTCTAAAAAAAAGGCTATTCTAAAAATCTCTAACTAAAAAAAAAAAAAAAAGTAACTTGCGCTGTCAGCGCCGCCGCCGCCGCCGCCGCCGCCGCCACCACCGGTTTTGAATTTTTTTTTTTTTTTTTTTTCAGCGGAGGCCTTTCTCCGTTAATATTAAGAAAAATATTGCATACAAAAATATGAAAATCGGCGGTATTATAGAGAAATAAATGATAAACACGCTGATGTAGAAAGTTTTTAAATCGAATTTATTTTCAGAGATATTTAATACTAATGTTTGACAAAGTCGTTCCATTAAAAAAGTTTTATAGGACCAAAAACAATACATTGGAAATTAATCATTTTTAGATCATTTTCTACGTTATAATTTCCCGGTGTGCAGAATGCATTTATCTTTTAAATTTGACTCATTTTTTGAGCTTTTATGCCTATTTTAAATTCAAATTTTCAGCATTTCGAGAGATAATTTTTACTTATTTTAGAAAACGGTATTAATTTAAACTGTTGCCAACCATATAAACAGCGAAAATAATAATGTTTGCTTCAAATTAAAAAAATATATATATTTACAGGTGACTATTATTAACAGAAAAAAACTTTCAAATTAGAATTAAATAATTACGTATAAAAAGCAGGAGCTTATTGAAAATTACTTCATAAATACTATATTTACACGTGAATTTTAACAGAGAAAGGATATTGTAAAATAATAAATTCATTAACGTGCGTTAGAAGTCATAAATAGGAGAAATTACGAACGCCGCATTTACGTCATATTACACTTATTACGTAACATGATTAAAAAATAATATTGAAAAACAGATTAAATTTAAAAATTGCGCGAGACATTTATTTGATATTTCGAGATGAACTTTTCAACTATTTTTGTTGGGACAGCGCAAAAAACATTTCATTTCTAACAAAAGTATTTTCACGTGAATATTAAAAAGAGAATACGAGTTTGGTGAAAATTGCGTGAGATTAAAAACGATACATTTAAAATGTCTTTCATTTATATATTTATTTATTAAACAACAAACATACGATTTGTGTGCTTGACATGAGATCCCGCTTAAAATGTCTTATTTAAAAGAAATTTCTTTTCACTTTGTTAAAAAAATACCGGGAGACAAAGACTCTGTTTACTTAATTCATTTTATATTAGATTATTTTGAAATGTTTAACTGGTTTTATTTAATCAAAGAGGAAAACAGCCATAGTATCTTCTAAAATCAGCTGATTTTTCCTTAAAATTAACCAATAAAAGAGAAATGAATAGAAACCCGTTTATAGGGAGATCGCCACTGTTTTTTAAATTATAATTCAATTTTTCAAATTCTATTTAAAGCCGATCAAATTAGCTGGCTCTTAGAAACTGCGGTGTTTGAACGGGGATTGGCGAGGGTAATTCGTAGGGGGCCGAGCCCCCTAGTAGCTACAAAATGAAACAGTGCATTTAAACGATCATAATTAATTTTATTTTTTTAACTTCTAATCATTGAAAACATTGTTTTAAATGCTTTCAACTTTTTCATATGGTGAAAAAAAGTATTATTCCAGCGTTATTCAGTTATATAAAAGAACTTACGTTTACATACTTTAAAACAAATAACCTTTACTAAGTGTTCTGATACTGTGTTTAATCTCTAAAATGCTAAGAATTTAAATAATGCAAACATTGATGCAATAACTGGATCCCAATACGCGAGTTATATCGAACCTGACAAAGAGGTGGTCATTGATCTTACTGAAACGGTCATAAACGTTCACTCCGTTAGCATCATATCAAAATATAAAAAAATTAAATTGTGTTTTTAATTCTTATATATATATATATATATATATATATATAATTTGAATATTGCATAAGTCCAAGCAAATAGGACACATAATCAATTTCGAATATTTTGAATTAATCCATTAAAATTGTTTTCTACGTCCTTGTTTTAAAGTTCATACATCCTGATGTAATTCAGAAATATATATCTGCTGTCAAAATGTCACTTTGGATCTATATTTAATACAAAAATCTTGAATTCTTTTGAGCGTCACATTTTTAATATTTTACGCTTGGAAGAATAAAATTCTTTCGACTTAAGCTTCTGATCTGGATAAAAAGGGAAATGTTCTTTCCAAACTTTAGTCATTTTTTAGTTACGGGAACTGAATACAATACTTCTGAAGAAAATGTTTCTTTTTTACTCTTGAAGTCTTTAAATCTTGAAAAAAGAGGAAATGTGATAACTGTAACAACAAAAGTTTTTTCTTACATATTTTATATTAAAAATAATTATTTATTAGTAAGATTATAATTTTGATTATGATTTTATTACGGTGTATTATACTTTTAACCATGTTTATATATATTTTAGAGCATTTAATAAATAGCTAATAAAATAAAAATGGTATGTTTCCAAAATTAAAGTAAAATTATTGCAGAAAAATTGAATTTGTACTATTGGCAAGTTTTTTTTTTTTTTTTTTTTTTTTTTTTTTTTTTTTTTTTTTGCTACGAGCTACGCTTGTCAACCTCCGTTCAGACACCGAAGACTTTAACAGCACGCTAATTTGATCGGCTTTAAAAAGATTTCCGAAGATTGAATTATAATTTGAATCTGAAAATTATAAACTTTTTTTTCTCTTTTTAATATTGACGTAAAAATACTTTTGTTAGAAATGAAATATTATGATCATCTTAAAATATCAAATAAATGTCTCGAGCAATTTTTAAATTTAAACTGTTTTGCAATATTATTTTTTGTTCATTTTACGTAATAAGTGTAATGGAACGTAAATGTCACGGAAATTCTCCTATTTAAAACTTCTAACGCATGTTAATGAATTTATTATTTTACAATATTCCTTCTCTTTTAAAATTCACGTGTAAATAGAGCTTTTATGGCGTAATTCTCAATGAATTCTTGCTTTTTATATTTTCTGTTTATAATAGTCACGTGTAAAAGAAATTTTTAATTTGAAGCAAACAATATTGTTTGCGTTGTTTATACAGTTGGCAACAATTTAAATTAATACAATTTTCTAAAATGTGTAAACTATAATCTCTCGAAATGCTGAAAATTTGACTTTAAAATAGAAATAAAACCTCAAAAAATGAAGTCAAATTAAAAAACTAAATGCAGTCTGCACACCGGGAAATTCTGACCCATAAAATGATCTAAAAATGATTAAATTCCTATGTCTTTGCTCATATAAAACTTTTTTAATGGAACGCTTTTGTCCAATTTTGGCTTTAAATATCTGTTAAAATAATACTTCGATTTGAAAACTGGCTGCTTCAGCGTGTTTATCCTCAATTCTCTATAATACTGCAGATTTTCATATTTTTGTATGCAACATATTATTTAATATTAACGAAGAAAGGCCATGCTTAAGCATTCAAATTGGTTGCCGATCTGCCGGGAGTATCTACGCAGATTTTCATTGGTCCATTTCCAAATCAAAGCTTTTTTCTTTATAGGGTAATTCCGGGATTTATGCCGCACATTTTTTTGAATTTCTGTATAAAGTCCCATGGTGGACTTACAATAAAAAAAAAAAAGCATGCTGTGCTATTTAATGCACAACGCGTTAAATGTACAAAGCGTGTAGTGCGACAAAAAATTCAAAATAAATTATTAATATTTTTTATTTTTTGTAAAACATTACACTGAGGAGCGTCACCCGTACATTCAGGATGAGACGCCGCATTTGTGCGGTAGTAATGCCGCGCTTGTAATAAGAACCGAAAGAAATTATATATAAAAATATTTAAAAAAAATATTCATATCTTGACTATAATTAACGATGCAATTACAAAATGAAACTAAATGAGTACAGTAAAACCTATTAGTAGATTCAAATTAAACATTGTTGCCTACTTTCACTATTAAAATTATCGACTTTTTCTTTTTATTTTTTTTATTTTTTTACATTAAATTTTAATTGGTATTTCAGCAACAACGTAACATCAATGTATTAGAAATGGAAAAGATAAAAAGTAAAATTGTGTTTACCAAATTTATTTGTTAACCCTTTCGGGATCTGTGGCTTTTACACAAATTTTATTCGGTTGTTACCACTTTTTAAAAAGAAGTTACCTTTACTTAAATAATCATGAAAATGCTCTAATCAAACAAAGCAAATATTACTTTTCTTTTTTACTGGTGCCAGAAACAAATTTTGTAAGATCTTTATATAGGTGCTTATATGCACCTATGAAAAAAGTGTCGAAAAAGTACACTCTTTATGTAACTACATTTAAACACATGATGCAACGAAGCCAATTACACTTCCTCTTTATTAGAGTAGTTTGCAAAGAACGTCTGCGTTACGCGTAATCCAATTTTTCGTTATTATCATCTTGACTTGCATCTTTCTTGCCCTTCTTACTTTTTATTTTCCCCTTTTTCTCCTTTGGTTTTAGTAAACTTGATAACATGCCTAACATGGTTAGTCTGTGGAAAAAGAAAAGGAAAAGTTAATAACACTTAATCATCCCGTACAAAAGAAACTGCGGCATGTATACCGGAATAGCTGGGCGGCATGTATCCCATTTTTCATGGAACAGACAGCGATGACAGCGATGACCACCTCGGGAACTCAGCTTTCGCTTTAGAGTATTAGTGCAATCCCGAGGGGTAGACCACATCCACTCCTCCCGACTCTCAACCAGAGTCTGAGAGGGAGCGTCGGGTCCCTGATCAAGCTGCTGAGATTTATTTCGGTTACTGTGATATTTACAATTACAATCACAATTGGTTACCCAATTTTTCTGGGCAAACCGAAGATTTCGCATCGAGATATATGACTGTATGTAGTGATTACATGAGGATCATTTCACCTAATTTGATTGCATAATTGTTTACAATTTTCTTGGATATATATACGTCACAGTACATTTAACACACAATATTTAACATGACAATTAGAAACACATTGCAACACAATATCAAACACCTACTATTTACATTGCTGTGTGTAGTGATTTCATGAGGATCATTTGAAAGTGATTGCATAATTATTTACATTTTTCATGGATTTACAGGGATTTCACAGTACATTAAACACACTATATTGAACATCACAATTAGAAACACATTACAACACACCTACTATTTACAATTTGCGCATACAAGAGTTTGGAGAGATGCACAAGATAAAAATTCAAAATTGATAGAAGTTTCTGGCACCCGCTAATAACCCGTTTCTCCCTCCATGCTACACCCTAGTGATGGAGTCTGACTAGAATGGCTCTGGATTTGAAAAGATGTACTCGTTGGTTTCTATAAACCTCATGCATTGTATGATCTTGTTGAGTAGTTGTGGTTTCTCTTTTACATCCCGCCACCAACTTGTTAAATTCATACATGTGTGTTTTTTGAGATGATAATGCGATGTTAATGTACAGTATAATACATAGTGTAGCGATGTTGACGACAAGCCACAAATGCATAGTGGGGAGTATCTTTTGTTAATTTTGTATAAGTGTTCCCGAAAGGGGCCGTGATTTGTTAAAAATATGTGTAAGTATCTGTTGTTTACGAAATACTTGTGGTCAAGCAATGGCAAGAATTCCTTCGTATATCGGCCTGTGTCTGAATCCGTCCAGCGTTTTTGCCAATTTTTTAACAGATTCTGCTTTGTCTGTGATTTTAGTGAAGAAGCTGGATATGGTAAAAATGTATGTATTAGTCTTTCATCCGTTACTGCCGATTTTGCCAGTTGGTCAGCTGCCTCATTGCCCTCAACACCTGAATGTCCTTTTGTCCAATTGAAGTATATGCCTTTTACTGTTGTTTGTAATTGTTGAAGAATTTTTAGTATTAAATAGTTTGTATTGTCAAAATTGTTTAATGCTTTTAAACTTGATAGGCTATCCGTTATGATTAAATATTGAGAATGTTTGTCCGACTCTATCCACTGTAATGCTGAAGAGATCGCGAAGAGTTCTGACTGGAAGACGGAGTTATCCTGGGACAGTTTCGCTCTACAAGTATAGATTTGCTCGTTTTTTTCGTACACACAAAATGCCGAGGCTGTGCCTTCGGACATTTTGGAACCGTCCGTGTATATTGTAATTTTGCCTACATAGTCGTTTATTTCACAAATTTGTATTTTACTTGTTAGTGGTGATGTTTTGTATTTTGAGCATTTTGGATAGTATAGTGGAGCAAAAGCCTTTTCTGTTGACTTGCCGAGACGAATCGTCCCCGAATACTCCGCCTCCGCCTCCGCCTCCGCCTCCAACTGCAAATCCAGTGGGGGAGACCTGTGAGGACCTGCAGGGCGTTTGTTGACGTATTGCGATATGCTCTCGTTATCAGCAATAAAGCTTTCCTTTGTCCCGAGAGCAAATGTCGACGACCATGATATTGCGCCATACGCGATGAAAATTTATAAAGATTTATAAAGATTATAAAGATTGATGAAAATTTATAAAGATTTTGAGTTATTTTTTCCGTTTTCTACTCTCTTTTGTGCCACATGTGGGAGAAATGATAATTGTTTATCTAATATTACCCCCAGGTATTTTAGTGTTGTTTCTGATTTTATTGATTTACCTAGAAGTTTAAATGTGGGGCCCCGCTTAAGGTGTTTGGGTTTGCCAAATTTAATGATGAGGATTTTTCATGTGAGGTTTCTATTTTGTTGGTTTCTGCCCAATTCGGAATAAATTTTAAAGCTTTCTGACCTTTTTGTTCAAGTTGCTGTCTCGACTGTGCTCAGATCAGTAATATCACGTCATCCGCGTATGCCACCAGTTCACAGTCCTGTACATCAAAGGTCCCCAACAGAGTCTCCAACAGAACCAACCAAAGAAAAGGACCCAGACACGATCCCTGCGGTCAACCCTTACTAAAGTAGTACAACAAAAATGGTGCCATCCAGTCCACCTGAGCTCGCCTACCCGAAAGGAAGGAAACGACAAGATTAATGAGTTGTTTAGAAATACCTAGTCTTTGCAATGTTAGGATCACCTGGTCCCAAAGGAGGTTGTCAAATGCTCCTCTGAAATCTAGTGACACCATTGATGTGTATTGTTTATTTTGTTTGTGTTGTTCTACTAATGAAATCACTTGCTCCAAAGCCGTTTCCGTAGATTTATTTTGCGTGTAGCCGTGTTGCTTACCCGATAGGAAATTCGTTTTGTCTAATGCGTGATGTATTCGTCTTAGAATTAATTTCTCTAAGATTTTTCCGAATATTGGTAATAGAGTGATGGGGCGATATGAAGAGCTCACATTCAAGGGTTTTCCCTCCTTTCTAAAATACACGAGCTCTCCCAATTTCCAGTCATCAGGAAAATAGTTTAACTTTAAAAGACTGTTGTACATAACCAACAGAATATTAGGAATTTTTGAAAAGATGCACCTGACCATCCTGTGATCAATTTGATCAGGTCCTGGCGCCTTGTTAATATTGAATGAGAAAACATTTCGCAACTCTCTTTTCGTGAATTTTGCCTGGTCGTGCGAGTTTAGTCGCTGTGGTAGTTGCTTTGGAGTTTCATCGCCAAAAATGCCGTTAGTTTTAAAAGGGTTGATGACCTGGAAGTGGGTGACAAAGAATCAAATTGGTAACTGATATGTGAGTCCTGGAATCGCTGGAAGGCCAACTTTTTCGTTAAACCAAAAGGATCCGTCTCTCTGCGACACAGGTTTGTCCAAGCTTTTTCCTTCTCCGATAAAATCTGTTTTTGATAAATTGCCCTTTCCCTTTTGTATTGCTGGTTTATATTTGACTCGTAGTTTGAATATTTTGCTCTTTTTAAAAGAGCTGCTACTTTATTTCTTTGGGCCCTCAATTGTGGAGACCACCAGGAAATTTTAAATTTCTTGAAGGGGGCTTTCATTTTAAAGGATTTATTGGCTTGTAATAATATTTCTTGTTTAAAAGTTTCGTATTCTTCGTTAAACTGGTCTATAGTTTCTATGTTATTAAAGTTAATCTGTGAGCATTTTCGAGTTAGTTGTTCGGAAAATTGTGTCAAACGGATTCCCTTTGTTTTGAATCTTCTTCTTGGTTGTTTGGGTATTGTGAAATTTAGCTCTGTTTCTATTGGGTAGTGGTCTCCAAAAAGGGAAGGAATTATTTCCCAGTGTTTTATGTGTGAAAAAATGGACTCAGAAAAAGGCTCAGATGGCAGAGCACTGGAGGCTTCAGCCAGGAGGTCCCGGGTTCGAATCCTGATCCGGACATTTTTCTCCCAGTTGCAAATTTACATCTAATATGATTTGTTTACCAATTAGAATAATTGTGTTAATATTAATCTAGTGTAATTTCGTATCCAGCGATTTCTGGAGTTCCATTACCTGAGATTTATTCTGTTGAGCTGAACCAGGTTTCAGACCAGATGCTGTAATCATCAAGGTTATCTGGGTGAAAAAGTTCGACCAGAATCGTCCGGGATAGCTCAGATGGCAGAGCACTGGCGGCTTCAGCCAGGAGGTCCCGGGTTCGAATCCTGGTTCGGACATTTTTCGCCCAGTTGGAAATTTACATCTAATATTAAAATAGTGTGTTTTTGTGGGAACAGAATGTAAGGGAATTATAACTTTTGCTAGCGTCCATCTGGAATGCACTTATTACCAATTAGTTTCTTTACTTAATCTTAATTAACTAGTGTAAATGCTTATACTTCTTCATTTTTTAGTGAAATACAAATGTGTTTCTTTTAAGATTTTTCTGGTAGCCACAGGTACATAGAGCACTTGTAGAAATCGCAATTAGTACGACATGGCGATGAGTTCTTTGAGGGTGATAATATCCGCAAAATGTAGCTTTAGTCCTTTCAAAGTTGCAGGAATGGCGTCTGCCGCAATTAATGAAAATTGAAAATACTTTAAACTTAGTTACCAAGTACTTGATGTATAGAGATCAGAGATTTCAAGGAAAAACCTATAATCTAAATATTTTAAGTATTTGATACATATTTCAATTTATTTTAGGAAATCTCAGATGTACAAGTCCCATTTAGCTGTCTGATGCATTTGTAGGTATGATATGAACTTCAAAATAAATATTCTACGAATTATACCTATATTTGGTAAAAGTCATTAAGCGATATTTCATACTAAATTGAGAAAATTTTGAACGAATGCTGTTTGTCTTTTAAAAAAAGGTACGTTTAAATTGCAAACAGTTTTCCTGCTATTACTGGAACAAATACAAAAAATAAACTAGGAATATCAATGTAATCAAGTACTGCAGTAGCATAGTGTCAATTTGTGACACTACGCTACTGCTATACTATATGGCCAAAGGTGACCGGTCACTTGCGATTTTAGACGTTTTGTTAAATATCTAGAAAAATACATGAGGATTTAGCCTGAAACTGCAGGTGTGTAAACACTATAGTATAGGTCATATACTTCCGCGAAGATTTTTTTTTCCCGAAACCCCATAGGAGACTGTCAACAAATTGAAAAGGAACAAATATCTTTTGGATAACCCTCTAAAATCTAAAGCACCAAAGGCATTCAAACTCGATATTATTAATAAACGGCTTAATTTAATTTACTGCATTCATTTTTATGAGGATAGCATGTATACTCGTAGAGAAATTAATATTTTTATAAAAACAGTCCCAAATTTCGCCAAGTTTTTTGCTTATAATTTGCAGAGTTCTTAATATAAAAAAAGTTCTTTTCCGACAATATGACAAATAACATTGTACATAAAACTCTGCAATCAGAATTAAAAAATAATAAAAATTCGATGAAACATAAGCAGGTTTACTAAAAAATGTTTCACTGCGCATGCGCGAATGCAATCAAAATATAATGTACATAATGTGCTAGCTAAGAATATAGAGCAACTTTTGTGAAAGTCTCAAAATCATAGCTTGAAAATTCTGAAAATTATCCTCGATAGAATAAGTTCGAAATCCGTTGTTCTATTAAGGAATCAAAAAGATGATGGGTTGTACACAAATATAGTAGTACTTGCAATATTGTTTACGCTATCTTGGTACTAATCAACAGATATTTAATACAACCCCTTATATTTTTGCTACTTTTTGGGAACAACGGATTTCGAGCTTATTCTATCGACGATAATTTTCAGAATTTTCAAGCTATGATTTTGAGGCTTTCACAAAAGTTGCTCTATATACTTAGCTGATACATTACGCATATTATATTTTGATTGCATTCGCGCATGCGCGGTGAAATATTTTTTAGTAAACCTGCTCATTTTTCATACATTTTTCATTATTTTTTAATTGTGATTGCATATTATTGTTTACAATGTTGTTTGTCATATTTTCTGATAAGACCTTTTTTTTTATATTAAGAACTCATCAATTTATAACCAAAAAACTTGGTGAAATTTGGGACTGTTTTTATAAAAACCTTAATTTATCTACGAGTATGCATGCTATCCCCATAAAAATGAACACACTATATTACAATAAGCCACTTATTAATATCTCGAGTTTGAACGCTTTTGCTACATTTGTTTTTACAGTGTTATCCAAAAGATACTCGTTCCTTTTCAATTTGTTGATGGTCCCCTATGGGGTTTCGGGAAGAAATATTCGCGGAAATATATGACCTACTATACAGTTTGAACATCTGCAGTTTCAGCTTAATTTCTTATGATTTTTTCTAGATATTTAACAAAATGTCTAAAATCGCAAGTGACCGGTCACCTTTCACCATATAGTGTATACATTTTTAAATGTTTTTCATGTGCTTAGAAACATAAATTGCCGATTATGTACGTAATCAAAAGGTCAGTAAATATTTTTAAAATATCGGAATGTTATACAAACATATCTATACTAATATTGAAGCTTTTTGGCTTTAAACTCAGAAAGTTTTAACTTTCATAAGTTACGCTAAATTACGATAATTTAATAGATAATTTATGAACATGGATTATTAAAAGAAAATTAATAAGAAAACTACTTGATGGTTTTTATTTTTAATAAGAAATAACTTAGTGGAAAACTCAAATTTCAAGGCAAATTTGAAAATCTTACGATGTTATTTGATCTTTAAATTACTAACAACATGAATAGTTTTAGTATTGAATCTGCTAATTTTCTAGAACGAAATTAAAACTTTATAAATATATAAACCAATATATGATATAAATAATTCATATAAATTCAACTTATATGTAATTATCAGCTTTAGTTTTTACCACGCTGAATAGGAAAAAGAATTTACTTTCAAATGTAATTTGTTTGAAAACTTTATCTTCGTTTAATAACTCGTTTTTGTAGTTTTGCTTATGTTTTAAAAATAATCTGCAAGTTTCATTTTTTTAAGTATATCAACCATATGTATTTGTTTCGTACAAAAATATAAATTAACATTTTCAGTAATATAAACAAGTATGCAGAAAAAAAAAAAAAAAAAAAAGGAAAGTGGTAGAGTTACCATGTCCTTTGGGATGAAAACGAAATATATAACAAATTCCCTAAATATTTAACTTTACTAAATGAATAAATGCGTTGAATAATATAATTTTCCCTGCAGCTAATTTCTGATAAATATACAAATTTATTTCAAGAAAAATACTTCTTCCGTATTACGTAATACAGATGCTATTATTTAAAATCTTCCTAAAGTAACAATGGGTTTTTTAATTCATTGTAATTGGATACGGTTCTTTTGTGTCATTGAAGAAGCTTCATTCTTTATAATGCAAAAAATAATCATGTAAAAATAAACTGATAAAAAATATAGTTAAACAATTCTAGTAAAAAAATGTAGCAACGACTCTAACAACTTATATTTAAAAGTTTTTTTAAGCAATATAGCTATTTTGTCGCAGATGTCTAAACAGGACACTTTTTAGAAAATCAAACATTTTCCTCAAACTGCGATCAATTTAAATATATTCGATTAAAGTATCAAAAATTTTTTTTTAAATTATTCAAGTTATCTTATATCATCAAGATAGACTATAATGATGATTCGAGATTATTTTTCATAGATTTATTGGATGAAAAAAAAAAATTAAGAATTTAATAGTCACGATTCGCACTAAAACAAAATAACATTCTTTTTTCAATTTAGAAGGAATTGTTGGTGTTTTCTGTTATATTAGAATATGATCATTAAAATACAATATAATATATCATATTAAATAATTTTAGCGTAAAGGATGATGTAAGTTAATTCAGTGAAATATGCTGTTATAGGTGTGTTTTTCACGTTTTATAAACTACCAAATTTCGCTATTATCTGTACATATTAAAAGTAAGAATTATGCATATTATGATTATAAAACAAAATGCTGTGCGATATCACATACACACATTTAAGACTTAATGAACACAGTAGCAATCGTTATTTTTGAAGCTAGGCCTTTTTAAAATATATATTTAAATAAAATAAACAAAATAGTTGTTAAAACATTAAATATTTAATTAATATTATTTTAAACACTGACAAAATTGCAACTTTTCCCCTACCCATATTGTGCTTATTCATAGTGCTCAACAATTATTCAAAGTCTTCTTAAACCATTAGTCATGAATTTATCCCAAAAATACGTGGTAACGTTTTAATTTGAGTTAGCATTTCTAATTTTATTTTAACATAAAATCGTGATGTCAAAGTGAAATGGAAAATGGCACAACATTGCCAACTGACTAAAAACAGTGAAAAGCAACAAAAAAAAAACACAGAAATTGAATTTTATAATTAAAATAATGTATTTAAATCATGACATATACATTTAAATAAAAAAATAAATATAATAGCAGTTAGAAAGAAATCGTACACACTTCTCAGAAAACAAGATTTCCCACCTATTTTCATGTAAGCAGGTTCAACAATGCCTACGACATTCACTACATTGTCGGACGTAACGACCGGCCGGATGTGACGTCCTTTCTTAGGGGCTTTGTGATGCGACTTTTTTCTTAGATGATCCGCGTGACACTAAGGAAATGGTAACTTCATCCATTGTATTTCGTCCTAAGGTATGAAACCCGAATCTCTCCAGATATATAATAATGGGTGATATTTGAAGCATAATGTACCACACAATTTTTCGCTAAGAACTTCTCGATCAAAAACATCTTAACCTTCAGCTGTATGAAGTTCTTGTCATCTCGGGCTAACTTGAGGTCTTCAGTCATTGATGAATTATCATCATCTTGAGGAAAATTGTGCTGCACCAATTTTTTACTGGGTTCGTCAGGTTGCTCATGTTCTGCATATTATTTGGGTTCTGCTTCTTTCTCTGGAACTACACTTAGATCAGATTGTAATTTATGTGTCTTAATAATTAAAAAACCTCCAATTGTAAGAAAAAGTATGTAGGGAAATGACAATTTTCTAGGTTGGCAAAGTTGTCCCGCTCTTTCCATGGTTCACGGTGTAACTTTGATATATCAAGTTTAAAAAATGATTCCCAATGCTTATTATATAATCCATCAGAGAAAATAGACAGTCTTTACTTACATTCAGATTAAAATGTTGAAATGAAATCGTGGAATGAAATGGTGAAATGAATGGGGAAAACTTTTTAGACAAAGTCGCCTTTTTCGCAGTTACAAAATATTTTCTCTGATAAACAACTGATAATATATGTTTTCTTCATTATTTGTATTGCATAAATTAGGATATGAAACATACAAATGACATTAAATATTGTATTGTAACATGAGTTACTGTTTAAGTCCTAACTTCAAGGCATTTGGATGGAAATTCCCGCATTTCGTTTCACTGTGTTTCTTTTACCCTGAATTGTGTTAAAAAATATTGTTACATATTTTTTATGCATTAATCTAAAAGATCCCAGATCGTGGAAAGCGTTATTTATGAAAGTTTTATAAAATACGAATGACAAGTTATGTGATTTCTTCTGTCCTTATATTTCAGATTTACTTCAAACTTTTTTTGTGTATTGCATTAATTTACAAATTGTTGTTTCCATGCATATCAATGTATTCAGTGTATTCGAATAAAACAAGACCAAATATTAACAACCTAAATCATTACTTTTCGAACAATTAATGATACAAATTAAAGAGAAAAGAAGATACATTAGACATAAACTGAAATTAAGACAAGTTGCTGTGAATAAAAATAAAAGATGACAAAACAATTCGTTTTCAATTAAGTGAATTGTAAATATTTGAAAAGAATGCAAATTTTTGGGGTTTAGTATAATCAATAGTCAGCTGCATTTAAAACAACAACAACAAGAAAGAAACATGTGCTTTGGATCTTGCTGTAATGAAGAATATTTTTGCTGTTTCATGTAAACACATAGAAGGAACGCAAGAAACGTGAATCAAAAGTTAGAATAACAAAAAAAAAACATATCTGTAATTAAAAGAGCATTTTCTATATTGAAAACTGCATTAATTTATCCAAATATATTTAACTTACATAAACAGCTATGTATTTTGTCGGTTCTGTGAATTTGAAGCGTTAAGTGTTACACAGTAATGTATTTAACTAATAAAGTAGCAATCCTATGAGAGGTTTTTAAGAGTGTTATAGATCTTGATAACGGTAAAAAATCAAACAATGATTTTTATTTAAATAAAAACGAATTGTTACGATTATATCTAATGTTACATCATGAAAGGCTTTGCGTTTTACCAGCGTTCCACAAAATTATGCCATATTACTTATTAATTTCATGCGTGTGAGTTTACTTTAAAAACGAATTATAAATATATATATATATATATATATATTTCATCCAGTTTTAAGCAAAATTAATAAAACTAAAGTTTTATTTACTTTCACATCAATTCTGAAACGCTAAAAGCAAATATTTATATATAAATAGACAAATACACCTAAATAATTTTAAAAAATCAGGTTGTTATTTGACTCTTTTAACATTAAATAAATACAAAACACATATATATTCTACACATATATATTCTACACATATATATTCTATATATACTTGAATCCGTAGGATTCAATCAGGATGTTCAAGTCCAATTTTTCAAGTAGGAAATATATTCATATTTTTCATCCTTTTGTCAGTCATATGGTGCACACATTTGTTTTATTTTTTTTTAATGCTGCAACCTGGGTATATATTTTTTTGCATTAAAATTATATTGCTGTAAAAATTTATTTTAATTATAAAAATATTAAAAAATCAAAGATGCAATTAAAGTGTTCTTAATTTGCGCATAATCTTCGATGCATTATGCTTGGAAAATATAATTAGTTTTCTTATTTCATTAAAAGGAGAAAGAAAAATTTGTGACTAGAATAAAGGAGTTTGAACTTAATTAGAATGAAGCATTCTGCAAGACAAATCTTCTTCTTCTTTTTTAAAGAAATAACCTTATTAAAAAATTAAACTCGAGAGTGTGTGTGTGTGTGTGTGTGTGTGTTAATTAGTTACATTTTATTTCAAAAAAAATGATTTATGAAATTATAAATTTACCTCTTTTGCTAATATGTTTTAGTGAACATATTCGATTCCTATTGAACCGAATCCCATTTAAAATATATTTTATTGCTTATTAGTCTGAGAGTCATGAAATCATTAATTCATTTTAACAGTGCGTTTTCCATTGATATCGTGCAGATGTATCAGTACAATTTGCAGAAAAGGCAACATTTTTATTTTGTTCATGCATTAATTAGAGAAATGTGTTGCGAAATACGAAGTCCGAGTTTTGAGTCCTAAGATATGGAAAAAAAATAGAATTTTCAATTATCGGAATTTGCAATAATTTATTGAATAATGGTTTTTTAAACGATTTTGTTCGTTAAACTTAATCTTTTATAAAAAAAAAAATATATAGTAAAAACTAAAAAACAAGGGTGTAATTATCTGTTTATTCAGCATTATTTCCACCATGAATTTCTTTTTCTTCACATTATGATATTATGATAAATGTACTTTAAAATAAAATGGAAAGTGTTAAACATCGCGAAGGCGAAATTTTTGTACATATACTTAATTATACATACTTTACTTTGTTATTTAAATTTCCATATGCAGCTTAAGAATCGTAATATATAAATTTTTGCCTCTCCTTTTAACTCCTTTTCTAAAACAATTTAAAATATACCGTTTCGAAATCTTTTTTTCTGCTTTACGATTAAGGATGTTTACTGGTTTCCTGAAACTTCTCCTCAGGAAAAGTAATTCTGTTTTATTCAATGGCTCGGAATAACAGAACTACAAAGTAACTGGCTTCTTCATGCTTAGTTCTTCCCCGAATGTTAAACTGTAATTAAGAAAGATGTTAGAAAACAAAGAGATTTATGAAATCTGCTTTAAAGCAAGAAGATTGTTTTGGAGTTTCGGAAACGCTTTAGTATGATAATAATAAAATTTTATAAGGCATCTTTTTTTTTTTTTTTTTTTTTTTGGTTTGTTTTATTGCTAGATGCAAAATTAAATTTTCAGATGTTTTAACTTTTAATTGTGTGCTTGAAAATAGATTTAATATTTGGTTTCCCGAGTGAGACATTCATGCGCGTAAATTAGTTTTAAACATATGGGTTTTTAGACAAGAAATTAAATTAGTTGTTGTTATTTTATTTAACACGGTAAAGCCCGGACATTTTACTCAAGTTTCATAAAAATATTTGACACCAGAATTTTTATTTAAAATTATTTGACTGATTTATTTAACGTAAATTTGCGTTTATTTGAGCTTATAGGAACTTATTTATTGGAACTTATTTTGTGAAAGAATTTCTGGTTCCAATTGACACTTAATCATATGGTCGGAGTCCAATCCACTCCGTACGGACGTTCTAGAATTAAGCAAATAATTTAACTTAATATAGCATAATAAATATATTTATATTTCTTGATGTGACATAAATTTCACACCATCAACACATAATAAAACTGTATTTATTAAATATGTAGTAAATGAAAATTTAAAAAATAAGTATTGCTGCATTAATTTAAATAATACCTAGCGCAGTTAAAATATTTATAATTTAAAGAACGTCTTTTAAAACAGATACGTTAAAAGTTAATTTATAATTATTCAGTATCACGCACTTCCCCATGGAATAGTCAGTTTAATATTATGAATAACGTGCATAATTAGATTATTTTTAGTGAACTACAAAAACACGTTTCGTACTGCCCCATTAAGAAGAAATATGAAAATATTTACAATATTTTAATTTCTGTATCATTTTTTATTAATTCACATTTCACAAAAAAATACATTTTATCATATATATACCGATAGGTAAAAAAAAGTGCCTTAGTGCATTGAACAAAGATTTTGTTTTCTAATAAAGCTTTTAGTGTTAAAAATTTAAGGGATTTAAATTCAATGTGCTGCAATAAAATGTTTAGAATATTTATCTATTTAGCAAAAATCATTTTTGTGGCAATAATGAATGTGCAATAAAACACCATAAAAATAATTTAGTTCTATTATGCTTTAAGAAAATTTGAACATAATATTTAGGATGTATAATTGTAATATAGTCAGTACTGATAAAAAATCCCTGTTGAATTAAAAACCCACAACGTACGTTATATGTTCTTTTTTTTTTTTTTTTTTTTTTTTTTTTTTGTAGAATCTTTAAGTTATATATTTTAGTAGCCTATTGAATGCTTCAGAATCATTCTAATATTAATTCCCATTCCAATGAATCATGGAATACCCCAGTTTCCCAACTTCTTACTATCTACGAAAAATCTGTTTTAAATTCAGTAAAAAAAATTCCTCATTTAAAGATATATCATAAATAAATTGGAAATTAATCTTTGGTATGTAGCTCTATTACCTTTTATGTAAAATCTAAAGTATTTTTCAATAAAGTATTTGCGCAAAAATTCTGAAAATATTTGTTTGTAAGAAGCCGTTCTTTTATATTAATAATGTATATATGAAGTGTATATTAAATAAATTTCTAAAGATTAATTAAAACATTAGACATTATATGTCACATTTAACTGAATAAAGAAAAACTTTTTTTAATCCAACTAAGAAACTAATCTGATATAACAGGAGAAAAAAATAAAAATAAAATAAAAATAAAATAAGAAAAAACAGAAAATCATTAAAAATTCTATCCAAAGACGTTTAAATTTTCTGGTTTAAAACGTTATTTTGTTATTGATTTTGCATTTTTGAATGCGATATTGTTTCTTCTTTTTCACAATGTTTCGTTTTTCGTTCTTTATCACATGAATCGCAGACTTCATCAAACGTAATTAATTAATGCGTGATTTAGGTAACTAAATCTAATGATGACATTTATATTTTTTTTTCTCTCATCATGTTCGGTTTTTCTTTACAATGTTAAATGTAAAAATCATTTAAAGGAATTTAAATGAATTTGAGTACGTGACATATTTCCTTTTGTTCTTCTTCTTTCTTTCTTTCTTTATTTATTTATTTATTTATTTTTTATACTTTCACATTTAAATCTCATTATATACTAGTAATATATGTAACTTATAATTATAAATATTTTTTCGTAAAAGAACACATAAATAAAAGCTAATTACGATATTATCTTACAAGGGAAGGTCCCGAGGGCTTTTTCAAAAAGGCTCACGTTTTGAGCACCTTACCGCCAGAGTAACGGTTGGCGCGGGGATGAATTCAACGCTACGCATCCGTTCGGAACGTTATACGCGTAGCGAACAGCAACCCCATTCCTTTGCTGAGAGGAAGAGATGGGCCTGTTTTTTTTCCATTTCTTTTTCCGCAAATGTAAAAAGCTAAATGAAATGTTATTTCACCTTGGTTTACAATTAAAACCTTGCTTAAAGCAAAAAGCTGTTTCGGATTAAAATAATTTTTAATTTCACAATACATATAATTCAAACATAAGTTCTTTTTTCAATTCAATAATATTCATTTATTTCATTAATTCGGTATATGTTCGAAGAAATTGAGAACGTATTTTATTTTTTAGGAAAAATAAAAACAGACGTAAAGATATTCTTGTAATAAATATAATTCTGTTGATCATGTTTTTTTTTTTTTTTTTTTTTTTTTTTTAATGACACAATTGAACTTAGTTTTATCAGCATTACTACTGAATTAATTTAGTTTATTTTTTTATTATTAAGCGGCATATTTGTGTGATGTGTTGATTGCCTTAATAAAACATATTTTCACTGAAATAATTTATTAAAAATTAATTGTTTTTAATTTAATTGCGATTAGAAGTTAACAGGAAGTTGAAACTAAAATCAATTCGATTATAATTAAATTGAACGATAAATCATAAATTATTTAGCTGTATCCTGCAATTAAATCAATCAGCTAAAATAATTGCAAGTTGATGAATGCAATTAAATCAATTACTATTACATTTTAATGCTGTTAAACCTTTATCATAATTTGAGTTTTTATGAAAAAAAAAAAAAACATTGGTCTGCCCCCAGTGCACAAAATTAAAAATCTTTAAAATGCTTCTGTTTTCTTTTTTTTTTTAAATTGCCATATTTTTAAATATTATTTCGTCTTAGTTGTTTTATTTGTTATTTTAAAATAGTAATCCGTCATATTTGAATAAATCATCTAAATTCTTCTCTCGAATGAAATCCCCCCCCCCCCCACACACACACTGAATTTTTCGTCATTCGGCACACATATTGCACTATTTATTAAGTTGAAGTGGCAATAAAATAATGATCAATCGCCTGAGGCAACCTTCCATTTCGAATTTTCTGTCCCCCCCCCCCCCTCTCCTCCAGCACACTATTTTTTGACCGTTTAAAATTCATTGTTGCCTTGCAGAAAAGATTAGTTAAAAGATTGTGTCTGAAATGTTAACTATCCCTCCGCTTATCCATAACAGTGCATAAAGTTAGCTGTTTTGTTCTATCTGTTGATTTTTAAATAACAAATAAATAATTTACCATAAAAAAAGAAAAGGAAAGAAATAGAATGAAAGATTAAAAAAAAATAAATCAGGATTAACCCTTTGTGCACACGCTTTCATTTTTTTTTTTAAATCTACATTTTTTAAAATTTTTCTGTCCTATTTATTATTTTGACGTAACTATAGGTAAAAGACCAATTATTCAAATTCTGTCCCCCCCCCCTCCCCCGAAAAAAAAGCTTGTTTTTGTTTCATCCCCCCCCCCCCCCCCAAAGTGAAATATTCCAAGTTTTTTATTTTTTGGTTTGTTTTTTCTATTTGTTAATTGATAAATTTAACTATTTAAATCTACAGCCTCTCACTATCATACGCAGTTAAAAAAATTATCTAGTGATTTTATTTTTCACTTTGAAGCAAAAAAAGTTAGTCATTCAATATTCCTTCTCCTCCACTTCCCCTTAAGAATTTTATCTCACATTAAAAAGGCAATTTCTAAACATCCTGTTTGGAGGGTGTGAAAGCTTTACTTTTTTTTTTCTTTCTTGATTTGGTGATTTTTACTCGACTTTGGGGACTGTTTCTTCAGAATGATTTGGTATTAAATTAATTATATAAGTTCATCGCAGAAAATATAGTAATTTTCTGCCACGGGTATTTTTTAAAATCTGTGTTTATATACATCAAAATGCACTGAAACTGCATTAATTCATCATCCCCATAAATCCATCATTATATGTAATCAAATATCTAGATTTATGAAGGTAATGAGTTTTTGTTTAACAGGTATGGAATTAATAATGCTCAATTGAATGAAAATTTAGATTTTTGAGAGGACCAAATAATCAAAATTTTAGTCTATATCATCAAAAGTAATAAAGGCCTTTGATAAAATAGAGAATAAGAATTCGTAATACAATTTCTTTCGAAGATTTCTTTTTATCTAGAACACATAATTGAAAATATTTCTTTAATTTAGGAAGGACTGTTATTCTAAAATATGCTAGTTCGTCTTCCGCCATTTCGGTTCAAAACAAAACACACGACGACGATTGGCGTTAGAGCTGTCTGAACGTTCTCTCTTTCGCCAATTCGCCAAGGCTGGTGCTGAAAACGTGAGCCTTCCTGAAAAAGCGTCCCGAGGTTAGGGTCACAGAATGCGATGAACGTTTGTGTATCGTTAGAGTATAGTTAGTCTATAAATATATGACAGCCATAAAGCGTAGGGGGGGGGGGGTCTTGAAAAAATAAGTTAAAAAAAGTCTCGGTAGCATGTTTTGTAGCATGCTACATTTATTATTTTTCTTTATCTGTTCGAATCCTGCTCTGATTTATAATTCGGAACGAAATTTTTCATCAGTTATTTTCGAAACACAATTGGAAAAATATGTATAACAATTGAAATTTACGAAAAATATAAATTAAATGTGTGTTTTGTAACATAAGAGTACATTTTTACCTACGAAATTTTGCATGTTTAATGCATATATAATGAAAAGTAAAGTAAAGAAAAAAAAGCGTATTTGTATGTCTATACACCAGGAATGTTTCGTTGTTATTTAAAATAATCTAGTCCTATAGTAATATCTAGTATATATATATATATATGTGTGTATACATATATATATACATGTCTATTAAGTACATATAACTAGGTGATGCATTATCAGTGAGCATTTCGCCATTACAAGAACATTTTACAAATAGAACATTTTACATTTGTCCAAATTTTAGATGTAGAAAACAAAAAGGTCCATTGAAATGGTAAAAGATATTTTTAGATATTTTATTTAATTTGTATTTTATTCTATTTTGTTTTATAAAAATACAATATTTTTTTCTATAGATAAAAATAAATTACCTTTGTCTTTATTATTCATGATTAACATACATAAATCATGCAATATATTCCCTACATTGTATAAAAATCAACGTGTCTAGCACACATGCATCCCTAGTTAATATATAAGTTTTTATGTACCATATGCATTCAAATGCAAAAGATCTAAGTATAAAATCTGTTCAGTGTAGTTCCGGTGATACTCAAAAGTACGGCTTTGAAAATTGCTTCTTAATGTAAACAAACTAACAATTAAATTTCTTTAGCATAACATATTGTTAAGTGATCTATTTTTAATAAGGGAAAAAATTATATCCTTACCTTTAAAATTTAAGATGTTTCGAAAAAAAAAGTTAAAGATACCTTGTCAGACAAGAGAAAAAAAAAAAAAAACTAGAGAACAGGAATTTTTCTTTTTCAGAATTTAGTGGCGCCCCCGATGAAAAAAAATGTATATATAAATAGTACAAAACCTATTTCAATTTTAAGACTTAAAGCACACACTTTTATTTTATGTAAAATGACGTCATTCGCATCCGCTTAAGTTCCACATTTACGATCCACCCTTAAACATCTACAGTAAAGCATGCATAAGGATGCCACTATCGCAAAATTGTTAAAATAAATAAAAAGGCAGACATAAAGACGTGGATCGAAGTGAGTATATTTGATATTAACAAGAACAATTACACAAACATACTGAAAGAAAACAGAAAATTTACAGGTATTTATAGATTTTGCAAGGCCCATGGCGGAGAATTGGCGGCCGTGAAAGAAAGCTACATTAAACAACCAATCACAATAAACATAGTTGTACAAAAAGAAATTAATAAGAATTTAATGTAATGCTGTGATTATTTTCAACACCCGCCCATAATCTGGCATTACATCTGAAAACAAAGAAATTTCTTGAAATCAATCATTAATAATAATATGACACAATTTAAACATTACTTGTACAAACAACAAAGAAATAATAGTTCATAAAATTTAACTTTAGGTAATGCCTTTGTAAATAAATCAGCAATTTGCATATTCGTAGGAACATATTCAATTTTGATGTTATTTTCTTTTATAATATTGCGAACAAATTTCAATTTGATATCAATGTGTTTCATTCTACCATAATTACTCTCATTACTGATACATTTTATACATGATTGATTATCCTCAAAAATTACTAAATCCTTAATATTTACAATTTCACTAGCAATATTTTTAAACCATAACAAGTCTTGCAAACTTTTAGTTAAAGCAATGACTTCAGCTTCAGTTGACGATAAGGCAACTGATTTTTGTTTATTACAACACCACAGAACAGGCATGTTACAAAACATTAAAATATAACCTGTTACTGATTTGCGGTCATTTGTGTTAGCCCCCCAATCGGCATCAACATACATGGATAATTTAGGATCAGAATTTTGCTTTTTATACACAAGTTTTAAAGACAATGTTTCTTTTAAATATCTTAAGATTTTCTTAAGTGCTTTCCATGCAATTTCAGTAGGATTTTCTTGCAATTGACTTAAACAGTTAATAGCATACAAAATATCAGGCCGAGAAATATAAGCTAAATATAATAAACAACCTACAAGTTCACGATATGGGCCATTAAAAGGTTTACCATTTTTGAAATCAGATGGGGTGGACTTAGGAGAAATAGGAATGTCACTGGGTTTACAATCTAGCATATTAAACTTATTTAACAATTTAATTATGTAAGACTCTTGATCCATTATTAAACTATCAGAATTGAATTTCATTTGAATACCTAGAAATTCTGAAACACTTTGCGATTTTGACATGTGAAACTCGTTATGTAATAGGGAAATAACTACATTACTTTCATTTACATCTGAACCTGCAATTAACATATCATCTACATACAAAGCAATAATTATTTTATGATCATTATTATACCGAATAAAAATACAAGGTTCATTATCACAAGATTTAAAATTTAACTTTGAAATAAATTCATGAAACCTTTCAAACCATTGTCGTGGGGCTTGTTTTAAACCATATAAACTTCTTTTAAGTTTACACTTTCGCCCACTTTTATCATCATAGCCTTGCGGCTGATCCATAAAAACAAGTTCATTTAACTTACCATTCAGGAACGCTGTTTTAACATCTAACACAGATGCATATAAGTCTTCATTTAAAATCAAAATAAGAACCAAGCGTAAAGCTGGCATACTTATTACAGGGGAAAAGGTTTCACTATAGTCTAGCCCTTCTTTTTGCATAAATCCACGAGCTACGAGTCTCGCCTTATGTCGACCATCTCTTTTGATGGTAAATACCCATTTGCAGGAAATAGGTCGTTTGTCAGGTGGTAATTTTTCAAGATCCCAGACATCGTTGATTTTCATACTTTCAATCTCCGCGTCCATAGCTTCTTTCCACAAGCGTTGTTCATCACTAGGGAGGGATCTGATATCATCAAACGTTAATGTTTCTTGTTGGCAAAGTAATGCTTCGTAAACTTCAGGATCTGGATACCGTACAGGTTGCTTTTTAAATCTTTCAGATTTTCTTGTTTTCTCTTCTTTCTCTTCAGGATCATCTAATTCATCACTCGTATTTTCTAGAACATCTGGATCAATTTCATTATCGACTGGTTCTGAATTTTCTAGAATGTATTGTTTCGACTGAACATTTTCCTTTTTCTCTTCGTCGAATTTCACATTTCTTGATACAGTTATGCGTTTCGTTTCAGGATCTAGTAATCTATATCCCATTGAAGAATAACCAATGAAGATCATTTGTTTAGACCTATCGTCAAGCTTCTTTCGATGAACGGAAGGAATTAACATGTAAGCACTGCATCCAAAAACACGTATGTGCTTGAAATCGGCTTCTTCTCCATATTTCAGGAAGTACGGAGTTTTGTTCTCAATAGTGCTGCTTGGCATTCGGTTTTTCAAGTAAGCTGCTGAAAGGATAGCTTGACCCCAAAAAGTCTTTGGTAAATTTGATTCAGCAATCAAAGCACGTCCTATATTCAGAAGCGACCTATTGCAGCGTTCAGCTACTCCATTCAAAGATTGCGTGTATGGAGGAGCGGGATCTATCACTATACCAAGATCTCTAGTAAAATTCACTAAATCATTAGAAAAATATTCCTTCCCGTTATCACATCTAATTTTCTTCACTGTAGGTTTGGATTTTAAGAACATTTTTAATTCTTCTGAGACTTCACTTTTATGTTTCAGTAAACGTACTTCAGTAAAACGAGAAAAATCATCGATAAGAGTCATAAAATAGCACTCGCCAGAAAAGGTTGTCGGAAAAATAGGTCCACAAATGTCACTATGAATCAAAGTGATTGGCTTGGTTTCTCTTTTTCTTGGTCCTCTTCCCATTGGTGTTGCACTCTGTTTTGCCCGAGCACAAATATCACAAAAAGAATCAGGTACAGGAAGCTTCATATCTTTCAATACTTTGTCACTCGGATGACCAAGTCTGCGATGCCAGATATCACAATGATTTTTCTTTGAAGTAAGAACGGTTTCGTAAACAGGGACAAAGTCACTTACGTATTGTCCATTCAAATCCCGTTCACCGAAGTAAAAACGGTTTCTCCCTTTTTCGATAAATACTTTTTGGTTCTTGAAAATAGCTGTATAATTTGCACTTTCAATTTTCCTAACGGAAATGAGTTGCCCGTTTAAGTCTGGAACATAAAGGACATCCTTTAAAGTAATTTCCATTCCATTTGACAGTTTTCCATTAATATTTCCAATACCTTTGATTTCTAGATTCGTTGTTTTTGATGCGCATTTAATAGTTCCTGAAGAAGGTACTAAGGATGCGAAATAATTCTCATTAGAACACATAAAGGAAGTTGCTCCGGAATCTACTATAAATTCATTCCTTTTCCTGGAAGCATTTCCAGCAACGAAAGAAACAGCTGAAGAGGCAAATTTTTCTTCATTTGAATTTTTAACAGCTTTACAGTTACGTTTTATGTGTCCGAATTTTCCACAAGAATGGCAAGTAATTTTCTTTCTACAATATTTCGCTGTATGCCCTTTAGAGTTGCAAATTTTACAAAAGAATTCTGTGCGAGTCGACACAAATGAGCAGCCTTAGTATATACTTTTTCTTTCTTTGAATCCAAAATAAGTGCTTCAGCATCTAATAATCTTTGTGTCACGAAATCTAATGTCAAAACAGAATTCGGTTGGTTTTCTAAAGCAATCTTAACATTTTCAAATTCCTGAGGCAATGACATCAAAATATAAACAATAGTATCCGTTTCATTAACTTCTGCCCCAGACAGCTTAAGATCCGAAATTAATTTATTTATTTCATCAATGTGGTTTCTCATAGAAACTGTACGATCTTTCTTAATCGTTGCCAATCTCTTCCGAATTAAAATTTGATTCACTGCACGCTTTGTATCATAAGTGCGTTCTAATTTATTCCATATTTTATGAGCTGTATTTTCATCTTGAAGTGACGCAAGAACATTATCACTTAATAATGATAATAATAAAGCGTAAGCCTTTTTTGCTTTCACGACATCGGCGGCATTGTCTAGAGCTGCTTCATTTTCCAGGAATTTTTCCAATTCTTTAGCAGCAAAAATTGCCGTTACTCTTCGTTTCCATACCGAAAAAACTTTTCCATCACCTTCAAAAAGAGGGACACCGTAAACATCTTTTGAAGAATCCATTCTGCTCGATAAAATATATAAAAAGAAAGATAAAATCTTTTTCACTCAAAATCCCAGCAGAAATGAAAAACAGAAAGATAACGGCGTCAGTATGTCTCGCAGCTCATTTCAACACTTGTTAGAACCAACGCTCTGCTGTTAAAATAAATAAAAAGGCAGACATAAAGACGTGGATCGAAGTGAGTATATTTGATATTAACAAGAACAATTACACAAACATACTGAAAGAAAACAGAAAATTTACAGGTATTTATAGATTTTGCAAGTCCCATGGCGGAGAATTGGCGGCCGTGAAAGAAAGCTACATTAAACAACCAATCACAATAAACATAGTTGTACAAAAAGAAATTAATAAGAATTTAATGTAATGCTGTGATTATTTTCAACAAAAATAATACACAAATGCAGCAAAAAGATGCCGTCAGTAAAGAAATTCGACAAAAAAAAAAGGCTATCTAATAATTCATAGGCATTCATTTGTTTGTAACATTAATATAGGCGATTTCAGTCATGATGTTTTGATTGGAAACTGACTTCAAACAAACGGTTGAAATGTTGTATTTTCTATTTTGTTTGTGTTTTGCAGCTATATCTTATATCTATATCTCACATGTAAGTGTTTTAATACTTGCTATATACTGGTAACATTTTCCACAATTTATATTTAAAAAGAAATGACGCATAGCAACCGTTTGTTTTGAGTCAGTTTCCAACCAAAACGTCATTACTGACGTCACACTGAAACGCCTACAGATATTTAAAATTAAACATAGTTTACAACAGCTCCATGCTTTAAAAGAAATAATTCATTTATATTTTTCAAAATAGCACGTATTTTAGTTATTTTTTTTTCGGTTGTTATGAGAAAATGGCAACAAAAAGATATAATTGCTATTTTTCAACTATTTTCCCTTTACTTTCTGTATAAATGGAGTACTTGAGTAGCCAAAATTAAACAAATGGTGCTAAAAACTACGAAAAAATTAATATTTCAAAAATAAATGGAGATGCAGTTTTCAAACAAATTGCATTTAAAAGTAATTATTTTTCCCAATACGACGGTATAAAAATTGAAAATGTGCAATGCTTAGAAATAAAAAAAAATGCTATAGAGCATTTAATCGCACACTGATACATCTGCTTTGTTTATTCTTGCCTTCTGTAAGGTAACGATATTTTTTTGCGACAAAATAAGCTGGGAGAAAGAAATAGCATACCGTCCCGGAGGCTAAAAAAAATGGATGCAAAATTGACACTCACACGAGCCAAAATTGCCTCGTGAACACTTTTGAGCTTACTGGAACTATTGTTTTCTAAAAGTTCCAGTGCGAATGCATTCAATGTGTGTGTTTTAATTGGGATAGATGACTGCGGTACCTACTTTAAAGAGCTCTCGGTGCATAAAGTGATAAACAGCAGTAAACATTGCAGTTTTGTTTACACAGTAGAAATGTTAAAACCGCGGATATAGTATTTTTTTTTATGAAATTGACGAAAAAATTAAAGATGTATCGACCTATGTCAAGAATGTTATTATTTAAATAGAAAAAAAAAAAAAAAAAAAAAAAAACATGAGATTTAAATCGATCACATAAAGCAGCATGAATAAATAATTAGCCGATATTATTCCTTGTTTATTAAATGTGAAACAACTCTAAGAAAGTTAATTGTCAATCAATTTCTCTCGTGCATTTAGAGAGAAGAAAAGAACTTTCTCAGTTTTAAGTATGTGTTGTCTATAAGCTAGTTTATGCATATTTGTTTAAAGTACAGGAAATTAAAGTAGATTAACAAAAAGCTGAAAGGCACTAATAAAAGAAATTAAACTTTCAACAAAAAGTAATGTTTATTAAAAATGATTGTAAAAAAGAATGTTCTTCCGTGACGAAAAAAAACTTTAAACACTTTAGTTGGGAACTGTTTATAACTTCAATTTGTCTGTTCCTATGTCCGTTTCTCGGAGCTCTAACTCCTATAAATATGATTTAAATTCAGTTCAAGAAAATTCCTCATTTCAAGATATATGATAAATAAATTGGAAATTAATTCAGATCCCTTGGAAATTTTTTATGCTATTTATGTTTGTTATAGCACGATTGCTATTAAAAATGAAGGCTGAAGTAAATATGGTTAATTTATATGGACGGTCAAAATAATTCGGTAAATGAGGAAAAAAATCGTTGCAAATACATTATGATGATGATAGATCATTTCACACATGATGAATTTAATATGCAATTATGAAATTTACTAAAAAATAAACATTATCTATAATATGGGATGAAAAATATTTATAAATCATTTTACCACACAAAAGAATCCTGATACATAAATATTTAAGAGGAAAACTGTTTGCAGACTACTTTAGTTTACTTATAGCACTTCAAATATAATGAATTTGGTATTCATTACTGAAGCTAAATAGAAGATACTTATTTTATAACATGATGTGCATATCCTTTATCGTTCTTTTACAGCGACACACAATATAATCGGATACGGTACTGTATCCGAAATATCGTTAATTAGTGATATTTGCTTGAAATCCGATTTCAATTATGGTATGTGTGCTTAACCAATGTTTTGCTTTTTATGTAGTTCGTATATATGCTATCAATCTAATACAGTGATACAGAAAAGTAAAACTTAGGTATTGCGGAGTACAAGCGCGAATGGCTTAAATTCGGCTTCCAATTCTGTTATGCAATTTCAAGTTGAACTATACTACATGTTTGTATAATTTCAAACAAATCATATGCAGGACCATGCAAAAATCTGTGTACATTACCTCCTAGGGGTGACAATGTCAGAAAGTGTGATTTCAATTGTTTCAACAACGTTTTAGATGAATTTAATTTTAGCTTAATATGTGGAGCATAAACATGTATCTTGGTAATATAGAGGACTATACAAAAGAATTCAATTCTGTTTCTTTATATTGGTAGAGATTTCTGAAGTGGGATCTTCAAACTGTTATACATGTTCTTATTAATTTAATTTTAGCATACTATACTATGTAGGATATACATCAATTTGCAGATTAAAAACAACAAAAAAAAATTGCACAAATAACACCATGCAATTCACTTTAACTACTTTCCGTCTATGGACGGTAATTTCTGAAATCTTGTTTTAAAATGTGTTAATGGTCTTTTAGTAATATTCCATATATTATACCGGCTTATTAAGTTAAAATCATAGTCTATTAATCTTCATAAGATCCTAGCCCATCTAATAATATTTCTTCCAAATTGCGTAAATGTATAAATGGCTATAACTATTTATATTTTTAAAATAAAACCTATTATTATTTAAATTCTTATTAAAATCCGCTATTAAATCCCACTGTGTCATATCCCCCTAAATTCATTATTTAATTGCTAAAATATTGTAACTCATAAATTATCCCGTCTAAAAAACCTATTTCTTTTAAAATTCATTCTTTTTATTTAAAAAATATCCAGGTGCCACCTAGAATATTTCAATGATTTAAAACTTACTCCGAAACAAATTCTTTTTCTTTTATCGTCTAGCGAGGGGAAAAAATCTATTTTTAGAAACCATCCCGACAGCAGAGGCTAAAGTTTGTTTGCACCTTGCGCGTCTAGATTAGACCAAGTCACACAAGAATACAATAATACACCTCATCCCACAACTAAATTCCTACCTGCCTATTTATTTTATGGTCTATTACCCTATGAATCTCCTTTAAAACAAAATTATTACCTTCCCGTATGTAAAGCACTCAACATTGCAAAAGCATGAACTCGTTAATTTAATCTTAAAAGTAAAAAATTATATCATAGAAATTTTGTTGAATCCCCATTAAAAATACAAGATTCTTCAATTTATGAAGAATTTAAATACTAACTAAAAAAACAAAACACTAGATAATTAGAACATTCTCAGGACCATACAAAATTATTAATAGACTTTCTGAAGTAACATATGAAATTAATAAATTTAATTATGAGACAGGACTAAATTCAGTTATTGTACATGTTTCTAAATTACAACTCTAATTTTCTCCTGATGAATTCAGAATGTTTCATGAGCAACCCAAAAAGCAAACAAAACCACAACAAACATCACAACCACAATTGCAATTACAAACTCAAACTAAAGTAATAACCAAAGATTAAATTTTAATTCTGTCGATTTTTTTTCTTCTTCAAATAATTTTCAACATTAACGGGTATGTCCTTCGTTCGCAACGAGGATATTACTTGATTTTGGGAGTTTTTGAGATTAAGTAGACGCTTTATGCTAGCATAGGATGTGTATTTGATATTATGAATTTCCAAATTGAAGTTGAAAAAATAAATTAAAATTTTTTTTTAATTCTATATCAAGTTTATTGTAAAATAAACTATATTTATTTTATTTACTTTTCTTGAACCAATTGTTTACAAAAATTGTAAGAATCGACAACATTTCTATGATTATAAAAAAATATATATATATATATAGAAATTTGATAATTATGATGTGATTTTGTGGTGATTGTGTAACAATAGAAAATTAAGTATATATATATAAAAATCTTTTATTACTATTTATTTTCTTTATTTTTACAATTCTAAGTTTATCAATACATATGTAGAAAGAAACTAATTATTCCACATTTAGAATGTGGAAACTTATATTGACTATAACTAACTATACAATTTTGTTAAACAGTATCGGATAAGTAAATTATTTTAAGGAACTACTGGTTGAGCGTCGACTTTCTAAATATTTAGAGTTAAATTTATTTGGAATTTGGAATTATCAGTATTATATATATTTTTTTTATGTTTCGACTGGTAAAATACTTTGTTATGAAATTAAAAATTAAGAAAATTATTTATTTGCTATGTATTATTTTTTTCCTCAACCAATATTTTCCATATCAGGAAATAAATGAGCTGTGATATTTTCTTAACTAAACTATTATTAATGTGTATTATTTATATTGTTAGTATTATGAATTGAAGGTATTATATTATTTTCTTATGTTATTTAAAGATCTATTATTGATAAAGAGAACACAAATTATGATTGAAAAAGTATTATCATATCTTATTTATGTTATTGAGAGATTTATTATTGGAAAAGAGAATATAATTGAAAAGTTGTGATATATGCTACTTAGACAAAGTTGAGAAATTTAAAAGATGATGAGTCCCAGGTAGAATGGGAAAAGGAGCTCAGAAAGTTTTGGTAAATAAAAATTAAGGGTAGTTGAATAACTACTGGAAATTTGTTTATTAAAGTAAAACTACTATAATAATGACATATAGTATTAAAACCTAGTGTAAAGAGTTTAAGTAGGCAGACTAGTAGAACAAAATTAATAAAAATATTTATTACTGCTGAACTTTTTACTTAAAGACTGTATCACCATTTTTGCTGATTATTTAAGGACTGTTACGACCTACGAACTGATTAAGCCAACAGAACTTAAAGTTCTAGTTGAAGTAAATAAAGTGTTGAAACCTAATTGATTTTAACTATGTTTGTTGATAAGATAAATGGAAATGCACTAAATTTCCATAAGACACAAGAGCTTTTATTGTTGTTATTTACTATTATGATTTATCATTTCTTCTTATTTATTTATTATTTTATTTATATTTTCACTTGTGCACTTGCAAATGATAAGTGATATTGTAACAATTTTTTGTATTCTTTTGCAGGGGAAATGCTCTCAGCTAAATTTAAATGCTTTTAACTATTTTTTTTAATCTCTTGCAATGCTTAAAAAGAAGAAAGAAGAAAAAAACTCTGCATCTTTTCGCTGACGTCTCTAAAATTTTAATATTTAAAAGTCAAATCTTTCAAATTTATTAGAAGTATGGTGTCCGAACTTGTAGTACGTTTAACCACAAGTTTCATACAAAGTGTTTGGGGAGGGGGGATAATATTACAAAATTGAATTTTTTTTTCGCCAAAGTTAAAGGTACTTTACATAAATTTCTCTTTTTAGTAATATTCCGTATATTATACGGGTTCATTAAGTTAAAATCCTAGTCTATCAATCTTCATAAGATCCTAACTCATCTAATAATATTTCTTCCAACTTGTGTAAATCTAAAAATGGCTCTAACTGTTTATATATCTTTAATAAAACCTTTTATTATTTAAATTCCTATTAAAATACGCTATTAAATACCGGTATATCATATCCCCCTAAATTCTTTATTTAATTGCTAAAATATTATAACTCATAAATTATCCCGTCTAAAAAACCTATTTCTTTTAAAATTCATTCTTTTATTAAAAAAATACCCAGGGGCCAACTAGAATATTTCAATGATATAAAACTTACGCAGAAATAAAATATTTTTCTTTTATCGATTGGTGAGGAGAAAAAGCTATTTTTAGAAGCGATCTCGACCGCAGATAATAAAGTTTGTTTATACCTTGCGTGTCTGTGTGCTGGGCTATGGAAAATTCTGGATCAATCTTTGGCCCCAAGAAACTGGTTCACCTCAAAAGTAATCCAATCGGAAGTAAATAAATGGTCCAGAAAGTAAATATGATTGGAGGAGAAAGATAAGCTGACTTAATTTGTTACCGTGAGCCAAGATAGTTAAATACAATCACATAGTTGGATACGGAGTGTTTTTTGGAGAGATTCTTCTGAGAGTTTACTGAGTTGTTGTTTTTCTTAAAGGTTTTTCAGAGATTTTGCTGAGAATTTTCTGAGATGTTGGAGAGCTTTTTAGATAGACTTTAGAGGTGATCACAGAGAGATACCGAGATAGACTACGGAGATGAAAGTAAGAGGGGTTTGAGAAGTGAGGTGACAGATTAGATATCCGATGTGGCTATTCTATGAAGGTAGAAATACGATGGATGAGTGTTAGTTTATGGGTGTGTAGAATGAGGAGAAAAGATAAAGAATTGTGTACGGAGATGTTTACGGAATTATGTGTAGAACACAGCCGAGAGATGGAACTTTTTTAAGCTAATTGTGTGATGAGAGCGAACTTTTTCTTTTTTATCATAAACGGAGTGGAGCATTTTCCCTAAATCCAATCGTGATTGTGGAAATAAAACTGAATAGTGGTTCAACCGACTGCCTTTTGTGTATTCTTCATTTCTTTTACTCTGTCCTAAACCAATCGGCTAAAACGCCTGTGCTGATTATCTGGGAACCCAAGTTAAAACTGAGAAATGCCTGTGCTTATTATCTGGGAACCCAAGCTAAAACTGAGAAATGTCAACTTCTCTAGTCGAATCGTCACATATATATGCAATTTTTTGTTTTGTTTTTAATGAATTATAAACACAGTTACATTTAAAACTTTTTAAGATATTCAAATCACAATAATTATTTAACATTATTGTTTAAGCTTGAAAGAATCCATATTCAATTTGATAAGTGTAACTTAATTTTTCTCATATTTTTTGAGCCATAAAAATGCTTTATCACCATCTTCCTTTCATCGTCCTTTATTTTCTATAATATTTAAAATGGAACATGCAGACTCTGAATAATTTTCAGCATATTTTCCTGCATGATTTTGCATTTATAGTTATCTATATTCATCTAATATTTATCACACTAGGAATAATTAACTCTACAATTTGAAGTGTGAAATATTCATCTTTCATTTTTTATGCTTCTGTTATTAATTTCGAGTTATGTTGTCTGATCAGATAGAAAAAAAATCTGCTAATAATTTAGGATTTAATCTTAAATAGTTAATAAAATAAAAATAACTTGCATTTATGATTCTTTACAAAGAATAGAGAAAAATTTAACGTGAATAAATTTAGGAATGTTTCCATGCATGATTTTGCTTTTTTGACAATCTCATACTTAGAATTTTTTCACTTTTCGATTCGAAATTCGAAATGTCTATTTTTCCACTGTCGTGTCTCGGTTTCCAAAATGTATTATATAAAATTATGTTTGATGATTTAGAAAAATAAGATCATATTTCTGTCTAACATTTTAAAATTTTGCTTTAATCAGAAGTAATAAACTATTAATAAATATATTTCATTTATACTTTATTTTTAATGTATTGATAAAAATTTCAACTTCGACTGTTACATGGAACATTTATAATAGAAAAAACAGGGTTTGAATCAATTTCAGTATGTCTTCATGCATGATCTATTCTGATCATATTCCAAATGGAATAATTCACTCTGAAGTTTGAAGTTAGAAATACTTTACATTTAATTGTTGAATGTGCACTATCAATGCTAATTTTGGTTGACGATTTAAAAAAAAAACAAAAAAACAAAAAAAAAAACAGTCATTTATTCAGAAATAGTAAAATTTAATCAGAAATAGTAAATTAAATAGAAATATTTTACATTTATAATTTTTCTCAAAGAATATCTAAAAAATTTATACTAAGAGCGTTATTTGAAACAATTATAATAGTACTTTCTGGCTATGAATCAATTTCAGCATGATTTTGATTTTCTGAGAAACTAACAATTTGAATCATTCACTCTGTGATTTGAAACTGGATTTTTGTATTTCGTTACTCCCTTTATAACTGTTCCGTTCCAGTTTTCGAAACACAATACAATTTTTTTTTCTGATTTAAAAATAATATAATTATACTTCAGTCTGCTATGTGTAATCATCCTTAAATTAGAAAAAGTAATCTCGTAAAAATAATTTTGTATTTATCGTTTTTTTAGAGCATAGAGAGACTTCCAACGTCTGTCGATCGTTATCTGAAACAATGGAAATAGAAAATACTGTAAACGAATAAATTTAGCAGTGTTTTCATACAATATATTGTATTTCTGACAATCGAGAATTTCGAATTCATAATGTAATTTGAAATCAGGAATGCTTCATTTTAAAATATTGAGTTTTCATTAACGAAATAATGAGATTAAATTTTTATTACTGATATAGACAACCATAATTCTGCATAAAATGAATAATTATAATTTATTTAAGAAAAAGTAATTAAAAGGCAAATGTCTCTGATTTTCTGCTTCAGCTTTAAACAAAGATAAATCGTAGTAAATATTAAAATAGAAAATGCAAATGAGTACTAAACATAATTTTTTTCGTGCATGATATTTCTTTTCTACACATATTTTTCAATCGTGTATTTGATTTTTTCGTAAAATATTTTTTTTTTTAAATTATTGAATATTTTAATGATTATTTTTTAGGCGTGTGGGTCTGCGTGTTTAATATTTTTATATGTATCATGTATTTTAGTAAACGATAAAAAAACATCTACGAAACACTTGATGATATGATAAAAGACACATATCTAAGCACAAATTTGTATCGTACCAATGTTTCAAAATACTTCTAAATTCACATTTTTTTTTGTATTTACTTTATTATTCTGCATTAGTTCAAATATCTAGAAGCAGAAAATTTAGCTTAAACACTAATTTCCATTTCAGTACTACATCTACATGCAATTAAATAAGTCATTATACAGGAATATAGTTTCAAGTCTAAAATAAAAATCAAAATATTTTGTTTTGAAAAAGGAAAACGGATATGATCATCATGTTGTTTGTAGCAGTTTTCACGTTCTTTCAAATTTTTCATATATATTAATTCAATGAAACAAATTCCTTTATTTACCTTATGAAACTCAAAAACTTTCAGTTCACAATCCTTATCTACTGTCACTACCAAATACACTTTTTTAAGGCATTAGAAAACTTTGATTAAATGTCTGGATATATTTACAAATTATGTAACAATTTAAATATTAGAAACTTTACCCATCTTTTTATATTGAAAACAAAGTATACTTACATGGATAACGTACATTATGTACTCTTGGTTTTATGTTATATAAATTTTGTCTATTTATCTTCCTAACATTTGCGTTCGAAGGAACATTTTTTTTTTTTTTTTTTTTTTTTTTGAAAAAAATCACAGAATAATTACCCAAATTTAAAAAAAATGTGCAGAGATTATTAATATTTATGGGAAAGAGACAGACAATAAAAAGTTATAAATCTGGTATATATAAATACCAGAAAATATATATATATATATTATATTGGCTTTCTGCAGTAAGATTTATTTAAGAATCTCTTTTTAAAAAGTCCGTAATAATAGTTCGTCCCATTATGTTTTTATTTCTGCCATGAAATATTTAATATCCATTAATGCGAAACAAAGCGATAAAAATATTTTCGTTGATATTGAACTTTGAGGAGGATAATAGATCTAGCATGGATTTCTCATTAATCACTTTGTCGGAGCAATGGATAAACATAACACAATTTTAGAAACATATTTTTAAACAGATGGTTATTTCAAATAAAATTGAAAATAAATTTTATATAATCTCCTTCATTTAAATTAACTTTTGTTATACAAAATACATTTAATGTGCATTTAAAAATAATAAAATGCTTATTTGTATATATAAAAAAAATATCCCATGAATATTCTAAAAATAACATAGCAATTGAAGGGTTACATTATCTATTTTACACTGATTTGAAATTATGCTTGATTTATGTATCATTTTGGGTATACTTAACCCCTTAAGCACCATATTCATTATACTGAATACCAGATATTTTTAATTTCGTCAAAAAATAGTTTATGTCTTTATTTTTATATACATATGAATTATTTAATTACATGTAATGTGAGGGGATGAAATACAGGTTTATTTATATTATACAAACAGAAATAAAGCTCGAAGTAAAGAACTATTACAAGTGTAAAGTTTGTAAATATTTCGAATTAATGTTACGTTACAATAAAGCGCTAAAATGGAGAAAAAAAAAGTGATGCATGGGTACGCTATAAAGAGTGAAAAAGACTGATTAAGAACAATAGCAATAACAATTAAAAAAAAAAAAAAAAGATTCCTTAGCACATTGCAGCCTGGACTTAGAATGAGGACGTGCACACATATGTCCTGCTATTGTAATAGCAGATTTCATGACGCACCGATGTACATCGTGAGGCTTAAGGTGTTAACCTGTCTTAGGTGTTAACCTGTCTTATCCTGTTACATTTTTAGTACTTTGTAAACGAAATGTGTATTCGAACTTTTTTTTTTGGAAATTCGTCTTCATTAGATTTTATTTCACTGTCAAATAGTTTTGCATAATTACGTATCTTCTTTTAAAAATAAGTTTAGAGCTTTTCGCGAAAATTAATTCTTGAAATGTGAGATAGTTTTCTGATTATAATTTATCTTCAATATAAAATTTATCTTCAATTTACAAATGTTTAAAAAAAATTAAGAATAAAATCATCCGCTGCTTAAGACGTCAAAATCAATTTACCAATAATCCCCTTTAACAATATATGAATATTTAACAAAGTGTTTATCGGAAAAATATGGATCGAACAATATGCTGCAAAATTTATTTGAAACAGTATTTTTTTTTTTTCTGGAATTTCAATAATTAAAAAAAAAAATTCTTATGTTAACCGCTGGGTGTGGAACAATAAAGTAACCTCAAATTAACATCTTATTAGAAAGAAATTAAATTGGTTTTCTTTCTTCCCTGACTCAAATTAAAATTACAAATATCCGAGTAACATACGACAACGTTGACAATTACTATAAGATTTCAATTAGTGCTATAGATTCTTCATGATTCGGAAAGACGTTTTGTGATATTTTATAAAGCAAAAAGTTCTAGCTATAATTTCAATGAAGAATTGTTATCTAAAGAATTAACGAATATATATATATATATATATAGAGAGAGAGAGAGAAAGAGAGAGAATATATATATATTTAATTTCTAAATGAGGCAAAAGTTTTATAAAACTAAAGTAAAAGAGGTATTAACTTTTTCTTTATTTAATAAATTAAACCGAAATTGTACAAGTTAATAACAGCACGCATTAATGTTAAATAAACTAAACTTTTTTTATATACATTTTAAATTGATCATAAACTAAACATAGACATTATAAAAAAAAAAAAAAAAATCATTTTCATTCAAATCGTTTAGTATTGTTTAAACTTCTAAATTGTAAAAGAAACGCACCAGCTGGTGGACTACCAGTATTCAGCTCAATTCAAAGACATATAAATGCTACATTCATTTTTGTATATTTTATTAACAATAAATTAGAAATAAGATTCTATGAAACACTTTCTTTTTTTTTTTTTTTTTTTTTTTTTTTTTTTTTTTTTTTTTTTTTTTTTAGTTTAAAGAGTTAATATATTTTTTTAAATTATGGTAGTAATTCGGATTCCTGATGATATTCTCTTGCAAAATATGTAGTTTTCATAAAAAAATGTCAATGTGTATTCTGAAAATTCAAGATAGTTAATTTTTGAACGTTTGAGGAACTTTATGAAGATTTTTTCCCCATCCTACCCACATTCTGGTCAACGACGTAGGATGGCTGCCGATGGGGAATACAATAATTCATATGTGTGTTCTGAAAAAAAAAAATATCTCCCAGCTACAAAATAATTTGTACTTTACGTAATTCTCTTACACTTTGTGTGGACAGCCATGTGTCTACAACTTGTAGGTATTTTCAATGATAAATGAATTAAATACAGAATTGCAAACTAATTTAAGTTTGTGTTTAAATGTTGGAGTAAAAGGGATGTTTTTGAAAAAAAAAATATATGCGATAATGGTTGCATTACGAGAATTGACAACTTTTCAAAAACATACGAAAGCTGCAAAGCGTTGCACAACAACATTTCAAAATACTCATATAATCATTTTTTCAGGTATAAACAAACAGAAAATGGAACATTCCATATATATTAAAATTTGAATACTAAAATCATTTGCCGAAAACCTTTTTTGTTTTTGTTGGTTAATATGAGAGGTAATAGCATGTCAATCGGCAGATATAACTAATATTAAATAGCAGATACGAATATCCATAGAATCTATTAATCTTTATTAACAACAGAAAGCAGATTCCACCCATGCTAATATGTCTAATATAGGAACATTGTCGTGAAACATTTGTGGAGGTTTACATTGATGGTTGAGCATCAATCAATTTTCGGCATATTGAGATAGGGGATATGTCTTCATGCAGTACTTTCCAACGAAACGTGACCCGAATTACCATTCTCGTAGAAATTAACACTTAAAAATATGTTGCTGTCATTTCTCCCAGACCGAACTGGCCTCGAACTTACAAGCATCGAACTAGCAAGAATTGAACTCGCAAGAAACGAACTTGCAAACATCGAGCTTGCAAGCATCGAGCTCGCAAGTATCGAATTCGCAAGAATTGACCAAACATATTATTTTGTGGCCAGCATTTGAATCGCTACGCTGCGTTAAAGCAGACAACATTGAATTCAACACTATAAGCATGAAAAAAAAGAGCAGAGAAATCATTAATCTTCAGCTTCAACGGTAAATTCCTAAATTTCTAAAAGTATTTCCCTTTCTCCCATTCACGCTCCATATTTAATTAAAACCTAAAATTGTAACTAATATAGGGATATTTTTTTTAAAACACTAATCGTAAGATATATGACATGACTCAATCATGTCATGACAACATGACACAATCATGACATGAACAACAGATTTTGCATTATGTTATTAAAGATGAGAATTGAGCAAAAAAATAAAAACAAAGAAAAAAAGAGAGAATGCTGTATTTCTCGAAATACTTTTCAGCCTAAAACAAAGAATATATATACATTCGAAATATTACTTATTAGTAATTTTATCATTGAAATCTCCTATAATTTAAAATTCCAACTTAAAAAATAAACTAACTATACGTATCTAATTGTTAAAATATATTTTGAAATGTTTATGTAAATCAAATCCGTCTAATGTAATTTCTAGATAAGTATTCGTCGAATTTATTTTTAACTTTATTTTTAATAAATATTTATCCAATTTATTTTTAACTCCAGTAAATCATTCCAATAAAAAAAATATATATTATAATATATAGACATACATATGCATATTCAGTAAAACAAATTACTTTCTAGTCAAATTACATTCTTTCATAAATATTCTACTTATAAAAGTTTTCTTTTACAATTATATAAAAAAAAATATTTAAGTTAGATAGCTTATATTAAAGCATAGGGGAAAATGGGAATCTTGTGAAAAACGAGGAATATGCAATTAACGTACCTGTAATATATTTAACATTAGATAAAAATGTTTTTAAAATAGTAAATATTTTACAGGCTTAATATCAATTCTAAAAAAAAATTATTTTCTTTTTTAACACGTCCACGCCGGCGTGGTGGGTCACACTCGAATGTCTCAGAGCTAACAAGTCTCCGGCTTTTTTAATACCAGTATTTTAATACAGAAAATTTTGTTTTATTTAATTAGAACAATTGGGCGATTTAAAAGGAACAACATTTTCTCTAAAATAACAGTGGTGCTCAAAACGCCGGAGACTTGACAACTCTGAGACAGTCGAGTGTGACCCACCGCGCCGGCGTGAACGTGTTAATCTGATGTTAATTAGATGAAAAGGAAGTTCATCCCATATACCCCATAATTCGCATGTGACACTTTTCACCTGTGTCCGACTGTTTTCATCTATTATTATATATCGATATTCTGAAAGTGCTTCATTTTATGAAATTTCGTTTGTAAGTACAAGCATCCAAATACTTAAATATTTATTTGTTTCCATTGTTTGTATTGTACACTATGGCAGTAAAAAAGAAACAATGATTATACATTTTAAAGAAAGTTTATGCTCATAACTATTTTTATTTATTTTATTATGAATGCTGTTCAACATAATTCAAATTAAAAAGAGTTTTATTTTCAAATAAAAAAAATTCCTTGAATAGGTATTTTTAACATTTATTTCGAGGAATGCAGAATAGACGCACGATTAATTAACTTGTAAAAGGAAATGTTTCAGGTCATTTAAGATTTAATCAACGGAACATGTAACGCCACGTTCCTTTCGAAAACAACATTTCTACGTGTTTTTTAGTACTAATATAATTAACATTCCATCACTTCGTACTTGCTCTGTATTTTTTTTTTTTTAGGTACATTTTTTACACTTTTTGCAAACACAATGTATCGAGAAATCTACTAAATGTAGAAGGAGTTAAGTTATTAAAAATTTTTAAGTAATTTGTAATTTATCAGTAAAAGTTTTATATATTTCTTTTACCGATTTTTTAAAAGGTTAAAAATCCGATAAGACATATAACATTGTAATGTCCTAAAATCTTTAATTAATAAATATTGAATTCAAAATAAAATATTGTTAAAAGATGCCGGATATTTTAGACAATCTGTAGATATAATATAAGACCTATAACATAGTAATATAATAATCTCTTTAATTATTAAATATTGAATTCAAAGTAAAATGTTGTCAAAAGCAGTCGGATATCTTAGAAAATCTGTAGATTCATTTAATTTTCTATGAATTTGTATTTAAAGATATGTTTCAGTTGACTGAAGCGGAGAACAACGTACACTATAAAATAAGACAAAGGTTTTTGTTTTTTAATTCAGAGAAATATAATATAAGCACGTATGAAAACATATAATATCCTATTCCGTTTAACAGCGAATATGGGTTTTTGCTATTTGTATTTAAGGAAATAATACAAATAATGTTCGGAGACATTTTCATTTAAGTATTTATCGTGTTCACTGTTATCAAATGCATTATGTACATCGTTATATCATTTATAATTTTTTATCATTTTATCTGTTACTTATCTTAACGTCAGAAAGTTCTTTCTTATCATGTAAACCATTATATAAAATAGATTGGTACAATAGATAAAAGAATAGAGGGATAAATAAAATTTTGTTTTTAATGGCACGAGAGTTTTACTTTGAAGTAATTTTAATCTTTAGAGAATATATTTTGATTATGTTTTCTTTAAATTATACTTTTTTCTAAAACCCATTCGTCAATTTCGACTACAAGGATATGTAAAATAGTAGAATGAAAAAACAAATGTAGCTGATTTCAAGAAAAAATGCCAATCATTTATTTTAACATTAACTTATAGGAATTTTCACTTCATTGATGTTATATCCATAATGACAGTAGTTACATTGTTTATTAACCGATTTCAAAAAATGAAGAGACTATCAAATCGATGTGTACGTATTTTTTTAATGTTTGTTCCCCTATTATGCGACCACCAAACTATGCGACCGACTTTTGAGACCTTTCTTTAATTGTACGAGGATGCTCTTGAATTGGGGTTGTTTAAATTTTATCAACATTAGTTCAGTACTTTTTTAGAAATTCAACAAAAACCAATAAAATCAAAATTTTACTGATTCTGTTACATGCTTTAGAAACGATGAGTTACGGGATACGACGTTCCCGTCGCTGCACGAGCAGCTGATGTATAACAGTACTAAGGAAATTCTTTTTAAAATTTTGTTTTATGGATGCTACCCGGCGAATTAACTCCCTCCTTTAACAGTTTTATTTCTAGGATTGTTGTAGGGAAAAAAAAAAAAAAAAAAAAAAAAAAACTTTTATGACGTAAACAATCAGTAAACTAGAAACAGTAATTCTGCTTTTTCAGAATTTAGTGTCGCTCCCGATAAAAAAAAAATATAGATATATGTATATAAAAATAGATAGTACAAAACATATTGCAGTTTAAACATTTAAAACACACGCTTTTATTTTATATGAAATGGCGTCATTCGCTTCCGGAGATTTACGATCTAGTATTGTACCAACTCTACAGTAAAGCAATCATATGACGTCACTATCGCTAAATAATACAGAAATCCAAGAAAGAGATATCGTCATTCAATAAACTCGAGGAAAAAAAAAATGGGCTAACTTATGGTTCATATGCCTTCATTTGTTTGTAATATTTATATAAATACTTAAGATTAAACATACTATATAAGACCTCCAAGTTTTATCAGAGTCATTCATTTATATTTTTTTCAAAATAGCACGTATTTTAATTACAATGTTTTTTCAGTTGTTATGGTAAAATGGCAGCAAAAAGATATAAATACTATATTCAAGATATTTTTCCTTTTCTTTCTACAGAAATGGAGTACTTGAGTTGCCAATAAAAAACACAAGGTGCTAAAAACTACAAAAAATTAATATCTCAAAAATAAATTGACATGCAGTTTTCAAACAAATTACAATTAAAAGTATATTTTTTCCAAATACGACGGTATAAAAATTGAAAATGTGCAATGCTTAGAAGTTTTAAAAATTTGCAGTCGAGTATTTAACAGTACAATGATGCATCTGATTTGTTTTACGTCTGTCTTATACAACGGAAAGTTATTTGTTGGAGACAACACGATAATAGCTGGGAGAAAGAAATAGCATACCGGGGCTAAAAAATGAAATAAAAATTGTAAAGTGTTAAATTCTCCAAGATTTCTGTAGCACACACTCGTTTTCTATGAAGAACTATATTTTTAAGGTCCAGGTATTTGTACGTTATTAGAGGAAGGACAAAAAGTCCCTAGAACTTTTTTTTTATATATATAAAATAAAGTAATTGAAGTGCGTTTTTTTTTAAATGTTATTAATTATAACGTTTATGTTTTAGCTATGGTTTATATTAACTTCAAAAAGTTTCTATTTTCTCCTGTAACACATTGTTTAACCCTTTATGTACTGGATTACGAATTCGTGAAAATTTTATCTCTTAAAACATTTTTCGTGAATTTTTGTAACTGCATTAGAAAATTTACATAATTATATAATAAATTTTAGAAGGATTGAAGTATTTAGAAGGATTAATTAAATTTGAAGTTATAGGGATTTTGTACAATATTTATAACCCCACTCAAATATTTTATGTTAAATAATTTTCTTGGTATTTTGTGCAATTAGGAAATTTATAAATATAATGTTCTTACAATAGAAATATAGAAATATATCCGATTTGAAAAATCCCGCCCAACGTTAAGAAAGCTGAAAAGATGCAAAGGAAAATCATCCTTTTGAAAATATTTTTGTTTTGTGCAATCAATAATGCTTTCGGAACAACATAAAGTAATGCATCTATAACTCATTCTAAACTGTATTACTACTAACCGATGCATTAAATGAATTTTATAACAACATATTTTAATGGTACTTATAAAAATACCGTCAGTAGATAAAGGGTTAAAATCGATTGCTACAATAAATGAAATAATACAGGGATAAGCTTATTTTGATTTTCAATGTCCTGAAAATTTTGCGTTTAAGGGGACAAAAAATGTGAAAAATCGATATTTTTTTAAATTATTAAATGAAAGATTTTTCAATTGCGAATATTTCGACACCCCATTTTTACCCAAGCGGCAATTATATCGTGAGATATTGTAAATTGTTAATACACCCAGCTGGATTACGTACAAAAATTGAAATTTTAAATTGTTTTTTCTCCATGTTCATATTTTCTTCACTTTCATGTTTAAAAAATGCTAAGGCTTTGTTTATATCTGAGATAGAGATTTAAACTTTTTTGTAATGTTCTTTATTATATATCTGATAAATATGCGCATGGAATCAGCCCTCATTTTTTTAAAATAAAAATATATGAAGATGCGTTAGATTTCATCGTTTTACACAATATATATATCATAAAGAAATTATATTAAATGTAATATTTCTTGCATCTAAAACTCCATCGCAGTATTGTATAACACACATATGAAAATCATGAAATAAAAAAAAAAGTAAAAATATCAATATTTTAAAAAGTAGTAGGGATTTTAAAGAATTCAATATATTTTGTGTTTTTAAATTTTAATTAAGTATGCAGATATTTTTTAATGTACTTTTAGTTTAACATTGAAATGCAGTTAGTTCACCATTTGAAACTACTTTAAAATAACAAAAAAAAAGTGTTGAAAAGGTAAACCGTCCCCTGAAATAATTTTAAAGTTAGAGATAATGTTTGGAATCTGTAAGATTTAAATTTTTCTAGAATGTATATAAATGTACTCAATTGGTTGAATTTTACTGCATTTGGTTTGATAAATGAAATTAAGTGTTATAAATCCAATTAAAATTAATTACCAACTCAAATGCTGAATGCATCCGTATGTTTTCTGTTTCCGACTTGATAAAAATATTGAGTAATTTCCCCTTTAATCCTCAGGGTACATTATCCATAAAAAAGCGATGTAAGATGCAGATGTTTCCAATTATTCTAGAAATTTAAATTATTATTAAGAAAGCGTGCTGTTATTCATCTTATTATCATGATTTAACTTTATGACTAATCGGAGTACTTTAAACAAAGTTTTGCACACATATGCAGACAGGTTATCAAAAAAGCAACGTGTTTTCTTAAGCCAACAGCATTGAAAGAAAAACCTTTTCATTATGTATTAATATTTCAGTGAAATTCCCTAAAAATTGATTATCATTATGGATTTTAAAAATTCGGCAGCTATAAAGTAAGTCATAAAACAGAATGACTAAGCTACCTATACTAATAAAAGAACACTTCGCTCTGTCTGTTTGAGTGTGTGTCTGCGATGGCTAGCGAAATCTACAGCACGTAGAAGTCTGAAAATTTAGGTCAGGTTAGTTCAAGACAGGTCCTGATGCACCTGAGGAAATATTTTTTATTCTGTTATGGGCCAGGACCACTGGGCCCCTTTGGATTTTTTATGCACAAAATTGTTGATAACTTGCCCCATTTTTTTCCCCAATCTTCTTCATTTTGAGGGAGCTTTCACCATATAGTTATTCTTGCCTTTCTACTTTCCAGTTATGCCCCTGGACCCTTCTGCGCGATACAGGACACCTTGAAGTTTTTGCTCTAATAAATTGTTAATAAATTACTTTCTTTTAATCCGATCTTCATTTTTGGGATCATTTTTTCATTTAGCTATTCTCAAGTTTTTACATTCCAGTTAAAACACTGGGGAATTGCAGGGCCCGTTCCATGGCCCCATGAACTTTTTGAGCGCCACTCACTTTTCACACCCTAATTTTCTCACCTTCTAATCGAATAATTTTATAGTTGAGTCTTGGGTTCTTATTCCTGGACCCACACTCTCCTATTTTAATTGGGGCCCAGGCTCCTTTTTTAAACATTTACCCAATATTTTGTACTTTTCAAAATATTATTCTAACGAATAATTCATACCCTATGCTTAAATTTGACAAATGGGAGTTCTAAAGCGCTAAGTGCTACGACATTTTAAATTTTTTTCATGTCAGGGCACTTTTTAAACTATACATTGGCCCATTTTGGGCCTCATATTGTAACTCCTTTAAAAATCGTCCGATTCACTAGATTTTTTTCTAACACTTTCTTAGGTCCTCCAGCTACTAAATGAACGACAAAACAATTTCTCAGACCTTCAGCTATCAACAATTTTGAATATTAATAGCCTTCTTGGGTCCCGTGGTGCAGATTTTTTAAAGCGAACTTTTTTTTTTTTTTTTTTTTTTTTTTTTTTTTTTTTTTTTTTTTTTTAATGATCCGAATTTCTTGAAACAGTTCTTGAAATAGTTCTGCCATAGTTCTTGAGTCCTCTGATTAATTTAATAACTACTAAAATATTTTTATACCCAACTACAAGCCAGCTAAGCCCTTGGCCCTTTAAGGCCCGGTAATGGGACCCTGAAATTTTTGCATCATAAATTGTTAATAAATTGCCTCCTCTTAATACAATCTTAATTTTTGTAACGCTTTTTCCATTTAGTTATTCTCTAGTCTATACATTCCAGTTAAGACCTTGGAGCCCCTATGGTGTGGTAGGGCCCGGTACAGGGCCCTTGAACTTTTTGTGTGACATGCATATTGCACCAACTGATTTTCTCACCTTTTCAGTGCGTAATTTTAAAGTTGAAACCTGGACTCTTCTTCCATGACCAACAACCTCATATTTTTATTGGGGCCCTTGGGCCTTTTTTAAAGCATTTACTCATTTTTTTACGTACTTAATTAAAATATTATTCAAAGGAATAATTTATACCCTATGCTTATATTTGGCAATCTGCAGATCTAAAGCTTTAAGTACTAAGATATTTTAACATGTTTTCATGCTAGGGTCACGCTTTTAACTATCAGTTGGGCCCTTTTTTGGCCCTCTATTATAGCGCCCTTAAAAATGGTCCGATTCACTAACTTTTTTTTTCTAACAACTTCTTAGGTCCTCCGAATACTACATGAACGACAAAATATTTTCAGTCTTCAGCTACCACCAATTTAGAATATTAATTGCCTTCTTGGCCCCCTTTGTGCAGATTCTTTAAAAATTATCAGAATTGCTTGAAATTTTCTTTAATATAGTTCTAGCGTCCTCTGATTACTTCAAAAACTACTCAAAAATATATTTTTACAAAACTACACGCCACTTAATTACCTGACACCTTGAGGCCCGGTACAGGGCCCCTTGAAGCTTTTGCAGTATAAATTGTGAATAAATTGCCGCTCTTAATCTTATCTTCCTTCTTGGAAGTTTCATTTTTCCATTTAGGTATTCTACAGTTTCTATACTCCAGTTAAAATATTGGGGCAACCTAGGGTCCCGAAAGGCCCGATCCGGGCCCTTTGAACTTTTTGTGTGTCATGTATTTTTCACCCCCTAATTTTGTCATCGTCTCATTGCATAATTTTAAAATTGGGTCTCGGATTCTTCTCCCTAGACCAACACCAGCATATTTTTATTGGGAACTAAGGCCCTTTTTTTAGCATTTACCCCTTTTTTTCACATTTCATTAAAGTATTATTCTAATGATTAATTCATACTCGATGCTTAATTTTGCTCGCTAATTCTTTATACTTCAGCAACCACATTTTTCGAATATTAATCTCCTTTTCAGCATCGACTTACTTCTAATCACTACAGCCGTAAATTAAAAATCGTGTTACGTTAAAGGTAACTTTAGATAAGTGATTTCATCCGTTTATTACATCTCGTGTTATTGTTAAAAGTAATTAATGATATTTACAAGGGGAGGGGACATCTTACACCGTTTGTGGTCGCATTCTTTCCTCGGGTTCGAACTGGCCAATTTCAACGGGAATTGGTTCAATCAACTTAGATTACAAATCAGCTACTCTCTGTATTATGAAATTTTATCCTTAGACTTCAGTTACCAACATTTTCTAACATTAATGATTAATGGTGCATTATTCTTTTGGATTCCATCGGCTTGATTATTACGAGGTTTGACTCACTCAACTTGGTTTTCGATTGTGTCAGGCACGTGCGAGGAACTTCTGGTAAATGCTGCCATACGTCTTGGAGACACAGGTTCGTTCCGAATAAAGTTTGTTGCGAACACACTGGACGCTGCGGAAAGCAATGGGAACTCCGAAATTGGGTTCATTTAAATGAATTTCATAAGATATAAAATCATACAAACTTGAGTTTTGTTTAAGGTTATTATTTACAAACCCCGGGCAACGCCGGGCGGATCTTCTAGTTAAATATATGAATTAAAATTGCTTTCTAAAGTTTTGTGAAAATATCTTTTAGAAAGTAAAAACTACAAGGTGTCCAACAAAGGACACCTTGATTTTAAAATTAATATCTCAGAATGTCTATAGAAGAAGGAAACAAGGGGTATGTTTCTTTTGAAAACCTTAAAAATCGTATACAATAGTTTCAAAATTAGTTTTAAAATGCGTCAACAGGTGGCGCTATAGTCACTGAGGATATTCAAAAAAAGTACTCTGAAGCGCAGAGCGATCAATCTTCTTACTGAAGGAAATAAATGAAGTCATCTATTCTGTGAGGTAACGTGGTTTTATAGTACTGGAATATCGCTGATTAAATCGCCTTCCTACGACAACAAGGTGCAGTTTTTAATCGCAGTGTATAGTTGCGAAAAGTCCTGGTAAGAGAACAATTTGTAAACTTTTCGAGAAATTTTTGTGAAGAGGCAGAGTGGCTCTCGATTGGAACGACTGCTTGCAAAGTACACTGCGACATATTTCTCCGACCATGTACTGCGAGTTCTCCGTATAGCGCCACCTGTCGACAAAATTAATAGCTAACTTTAAAACAACTGTATCGGATTTTTACGGCTTTCACAATAAACATACCACCTGTTTCCTTCTTCTATCGATCTTAGTTTCCGAGTTATTTAATTTTAAAATCAGGGACAGTTTTGCTGGACGCACTATAAATACATAACATTCTGAAAAGCCTCCCATAAATAGTAATGCATTAAAAAAAATAAGAGTTTCATAGACAGTCGAGTATGAAAGAAAATAGCGTCTACGGCAAATGAAGTGTCTAAAATCTTTAACCACATAATGTGCAATATATATATATATATAACAGTACTAAGAACATCATCAACTGATAAAAAATATGAAAAATAATATTTAAGGCTATCATTTGTGCGCCTTTAAAATACTTCCTATAATTTTACACCTCTTGCGACCTATCTCATATAGAATTTAGTACTCTAATTTTAATTACACTCAAACATTAATAGCAATTCGAATAATATTTTATTACCATTAATCATTCATTGCCTTTCAAGGCTACAATAATATGAGAAATTTTGTTTTTTAATATAGTTTATACATTTATTATAGTTTATATATTAATTTTTCTTATAGATTTCTGAAAAATATATTACAAAAAATCTATATTTAAGAGAAAAAAAAAATTATTAGAAAATTAATTAGAAAATTAACGAAAGGAAAAAATTTTATTTTGCTGAACATGTGACATTATCCGTAAAATAATCGGAAAAAAAATATTCCATCTAGTTGAAAATAAGAATGGCCAAGTTTCAAAACTAAAAATACCACAAATTTATATATATATAAGTCAAATATGGAGGAGAATATCTCAGAAAGTAACATAAATTGATTTAGAAAAAAGATTAAAAAAGTAAGTATTTTGTGACAGAATTCGATCTATATCAGAACGCAGGGGAAGAAAAATGGCAGCAAAAGTATATTTTTAGCATTCTTTTTTATGGCACTGGTTATACGTTTTTTTTTTTTTTTTTTTTTTTTTTTAAGATTATATTTATATGTAATTTAGTATATATTGTTGCGTAAATTTTCATATTTTGAAGAAATTGTATTCAAAAAAGTGTTAATTATTTACAGTTTATTGGTACATAAATTCTCAAAGCATTTTTCTTGTACTTAGGCAGTTATAAGATTTGTAACTATGAAACTGAAAACATAATTCTAAAAAATGAATATTTTGCGCAGTAACTAAATTACATTTGATTAAGCTACAATTGTAAATATTACCTTACCTATGGTACAATACATAAAAATTAACCTATCGTAGATGTTTACTTATGATAAGCATAGTTTTCCAATTCCTAAATTGATTTTTAAAAAGCTGTCAGAAAATATACTGATTGAAATATTTTAATTAATCTGCTGACGCACTTTTGAAAGATATGATAAAATCTCAACTGTTAAGATTCTCCTGAAAATGTTTAAGATTTTGCTTGAATTGAAAAACTTTTAAAACTATCAGTCATTCAAATCTGTAGAAAAATAAAAGTGTATTAATGTTAAGAAAATTGAAATAACAATGACAAATAAAATAAAATAAAATAACAATTAGATGTTTTATGTGTTTTAATTCTAAGGAGTTTTCTGAATTTATATTATCCTTTTAATCTTAAACGTCATTATGTTGTCAATTAAAAATTACTATATGATATTTGTTTTTTTTTAATCACTTTCACAAAATTCAAATTTATTCCTAAATCATTAGGGTAAAGTGCCCATATTTCGTCCCCCCAGTCACTTTTAGGCCCTAAATGTTGTAATTTTTAGTGAAAACCTGCCAAATTTGGATTTTACATAGACTAAATACCCACGCACATAGAAACATAGGCAAATATCGTACAAAAAAATTTTAACAATGCGAAAAAATTGTTTTTTCAAAAAGTATCTAAAAAATGCCAAAGAAAAAAAATGGTCCCAAATTCGTCCCCCAAAAAATCCAATATGCCGAGGCTTAACTTATAACTAAATCAAAATTTATTTCTAATTGACTAAGTAATTTAATTTACATTTAAGTAATACACAAAGAATGTACTAATTATCAGTGGAAGAATAATATAACGAATCATTAGCCATCCAAACATGAGGAAAAAATTGTCATGAAAGTGCAATCCTAATTTCGTCCCCGGGAAGAAAATATGAACTGCAAGGGGGACGAAACTGGGACCACGCTACCTCCCAATATGGTGGAGCTTCAGTTCCCGTAAGATGAACTAAGCGTCCTAAAACTCTCTGAATGCTACTGTCAGCATCTTACCTACGTAAAATACTTGCAATGAATAAGGAATAAATACTTACAGTACAGTAAATTACGTTCTTACAAACGACGTAATAAGACCTCAGGTCTTCTAAAAATAGGAAATTTGGTGTCTTTAATTTACGTATGCGTTTGGGCGAACGAAAATGTCAATACTGACCCCTTTTACCTTCCATCCCCGGTGCCTTGTTTCATAAGTGGTGCCACTTTCGCAGGAGCGGGGAAGTTAGGGGGAACGAAATTAGGAAAACGGACGAAATTTATGCACATTACCCTATCATTTGGATCAGGAAACAGCTTCCTGAAAGAAGTTCCGACAGCATTGAGCTCTATCACCGAATTTCGGAAATTTATTATAAATACAATTAAAATGACGGTTTTTGAAGTGACAACTTCTTTAGGCGCGTTGAGCTTTATTTGAGATGGAGAAAACCACTGATTTGGAGACACTGTTACGTAATCGACATGCTAGCATTTTGGCACATAGACACTAGCGCGCCAAGCATAATATAATTGTGGTATTGTATTCATTAATAAAAATACTTTTGGATAGTATTGAATTGGAGTATGGATTTCAATATTTGGATAGTATTGAATTGTAATGGTTGCCGTTTATATTTCACCGGATAAATCTTTGAATGCAATGTGAGAATTATTGTACGAAAATTTGTTTATTTATATGTACATGCATAATTTAATAATATAATTTAATATAATAATATATATTACAAATTATTAATGTTTATTTATATGTAATTTATAGTTAAATTATATTACTATGAAAATTGTAATATAATTTTGGTAGTAATAGTTTATAATAATGAATAAAAAAACACTACATTTAAAAGTATTTCCTGCACAATAAAACATTTCCTGACGATTAAAAAACACCCACGTTATTGTTGAAGTTTTCACTTCTATTGGCACTCCAGGAGTGCCACTGTGTTTTTTTATGTTTAATTACCATTAAAATCTGTAATATACCCTAAGTTAATTGTCCAGTACTTTACCTGAAATGCATACCAGATTAGAATGAAATGATTTTCCACCCAATTCCTCTCGGTCACTGTTTTTGCAAATGTATCAAAATCGAAATCAGAAACTCATTTATATACATGTGGGAGTTTGAATACAGAATATTTATTTTAAAGCTAAATACGAACAAAAATGAGATTGAAATAATAAACGCTTGAAGAATATTTCAAAAGACATAAAAAATCACTTAATTAAGCTTTTATTCTCAGATTGAATTTGAACGTAAAATTGTAATCTATCCGATACTGTAAAAGTCAAATTCTGCAATGATTAAGAGTGATGCTTGAGTTATAAAAGGAAAAACATAGTGTTGGCCGTTTCCACCATTGTTATACTACATTACAAACAATAGTTACTTGTTTTATCAGTTGTAAAAAATTATCTACATTTTTTTTTTTTACTTCAACTCTTCTACAATTACATAAAGGCTGCAAAATGAACTTGTGTTTCAAATATTCATTAATGAATCGTTTGAGGTCAAGAGATACGCTTGTGATTATCTTTTCCTAAAAACATTTTTTTTTAAGCGTTCGATGTATGAGTGTTAAGTATCAAAAGTATGAAAAGTTACATTAAAATTCAAATTTAATTCAAGAATAATAAAATATGAAAAATATTCTAATTATTATGAAAAATGTTTCGACTATAAAACTTTCATGCTGTATTTTAAATGAGCAAATAACAGCAGAATTTGAACGTAAAATTGTAATCTATCCGATACTGTAAAAGTAAAATTCTGCAATGATTAAGAGTGATGCTTGAGTTATAAAAGGAAAAACATAGTGTTGGCCGTTCCCACCATTGTTATACTACATAACAAACAATAGTTACTTGTTTTATCAGTTGTAAAAAATTATCTACAATTTTTTTTACTCAAACTCTTCTACAATTACGTAAAGGCTGCGAAATGAACTTATGTTTCAAATGTTCATTAATGAATCGTTTGAGTTCAAGAGATACATTTGTGATTATCTTTTCCTAAAAACATTTTTTAAGCGTTCGACGTATATGTGTTAAGTATGAAAAGTATCAAAAGTTACATTAAAATTCAAATTTAATTCAAGAATAATAAAATATGAAAAATATTCTAATTATTATGAAAAATGTTTCGACTATTAAACTTTCATGCTGTATTTTAAATGAGCAAATAACACACGCAAACATATAATAATAAGAAAACAAAATTAAAAGTTTTAACATTATTTGAAAACTATAAATTTATATATAAAGATACCATAATTCAAAACATCAAATGTGTAAAATCATTTATTAAACGCGTAATTTTTAAAAGTAGAATTCCCCGTAGAGGAATTCCTTGCATGTTCATTTCTTTCACAATTAAGGAAAAGTCTTTCAATGTGAAATAATATAATTCGACAGAAGACATTTTAATGAAAATCAACTAGTTTTAGATAGAAAGTACGTTATTCTTATCAAACTAATCTGCAGGTAATTACGAAATAAATAAAAACGTTTGCTTCCATCTGTGTTTTTAATTGAACAGATTTCCATTTATAAAAAGAGCATAAAAAATCGTTGTGGAATTCTATTAAAAAGGAAATAAAAATGATAGTGCTCAAAAATTAATTTTCTAAGTAAAACTCTTGTAACATTACTTATTTATTTTTAAGTTACTTTTTTATTGTATACAAACTTTAAATACAATCATTTATATTCATACTTATTTTTAATTTAACTTAAACATCATTTCCAAATATGCATTATAAGTAATTAAAATATGAAACTACATCTAGAAATTTCAAGATTTTTTTTTTTTTTTTTTTTTTTTTTTTTTTTTTTTTTTTTTTTTTTGAGAAATCTTAAAAATCTTAATTTTTTTCGCAAGTGTGATATAATCTTTCAGAATAATGTTCAATTTTAGATTTATTTTCATTTAAAATTGTCACTAGCTAAATTTATATTATTTTTCATAGCAAATGATGATCAAAACTTTTTGAAGCAAATTTTGCTTCACCGTCTACCAGGTCATGGAATAAGAATTTTTTTCTGTAACTGCGTAGCCTGTAAATAATTCAATTTTTTATGACTGTCACAAAAATGAGACATTTGTTTCGGTATGGCTTTTGAGTTGCAAAACTTCGAAGTATGTAATAATATCATACGTTTACATTTGAAATTGTAGACAAAATCTTTTTTCATTCCAAATTATTATTAGTAGTAGTATTAGCATTATATTATATTATTAGGTAACATATTCCATTTACACATATTTCTAACATGTATTAAGCATTTAAGGGGACCGGGAAAACAAAATTAAACCAAAAAAATTGATTTTTACTTTTTTATATCATTAAATAGTTTAAACTTTTATCCTTTCCATCGATGTTTCAACATTTTTATATATTCAAAAAATAAGTGTTGAATTTATTCATTCTTTCTAAGAGTACTTATAAGCTTAATGGCCATTTAAATCTTTAATTGACGTTCTCTCAAAACTTGGAAATTTCATGTTTATGTTTCTTTTTTTCAATATCTATTAAACTTAAGAACTCAGATTTTTATTTAATACATATATTATATTATATGGAATACTTTAAAAAGGGTATTTAACGATTTGTTGAGAATTATTTATTTTAGGCAGTGAAATCTTCCAAAAAGGCTAATTTAAAAATGACTTTCAATAAATAATTAAAAATTAATTTTGAATTTCACTTAGAAAGAAAATGGTCTATTAAAATACGTAAATTATGTTATTTTAACTGCTCTAAAAACCTAGACTTCTATCTTTCACCATTTCTGAGAAAAAGGTACATAAAGTTGGTGAATTAACATTGCGGTGATAGGGCTTTCCCGTTCCCCTTAATTATTTTACAGGCAAATTCATAAACAAACGCTCAAAATTTTGACAAAGAAGCGTGTTTAATAGGAACTAAAAACTTGGAGTGGTTATTATTACTTTACATTGCTATTACAATAACTGAAACCTCGAATTTTTTGAGACTGGAATTTGGTACCTACAATTGTATTTCTTTTTTGTGATGTTTTAATATTTTCTAAGGGTAGCGAGCTCAAAATTTCAAACCACTGTCAAAGAGTATTCCCACGGACTCTTTAATGTGACTACCAATATTTCAAAGATATTTTGTTACAAATTTTCTTTCGTTACCTAAGGTATTCAAATTTAAAGAATCATAGAAATCCTATCACGCCAGCCACTTATTCTACATGGATGCTGTATTTCTATCAGGATATTTATAATCATACAGCATAGTCAGAAAACATACGCATAAAAAAAAACATATACACATGCAAAAATATTGACTAGTATATGTAGGGATATGCTTAAAAATGCGAAAAATAATATATATATATATATAACTGTATACTGGGTGGATATATTTAAAAAAAAAGAAAATTTTAAATTATGATTTTTAATTTATTTTTTTTTCTTTTGAAAATTTTAAACCCATAATTTGCTTAAATGATATAGTTTATGAATTTCATTTTTTACCATAAAAAAAATCACCTTACAGTTGAGAATTATTACATAGAGACCTGCAGACAATAAAATGCGCATGACGTATCCTTTTACTTAAATATGTTCATAAAAAATAATAAAAATGTAGTTTTTTATAACTAAAAGAATAAAGGGATCTGGACGATAAATTAAGTAAAGATTAAAGAGCTTACCATAATTATAAATTTAATGGGAAAGGAAAAAGTTCTCGAAATGGCATGTCTTCATTATAAGAATTTTCTAGAATTCTTTGAAATTCGTGAAAACTTCTTATTTCACAAAGCATTTTATTACTTTATATTTTCGTCTATTTCAAATTTAAAAAATAATATTGCAATGATTTCTTTTTAACGAATGAATTTTTTTGTATAATGAATAAAATAAAAAATTGGTATTTACCGAACAACACGCATCATTTCAAATGATTATGCGTATCTATAATAAGAGAAAGATGTACCGTTATTTGCTTATAAATCTACTAAAATGTAAGAGACTGTTATTTTTATAAATATGTATGTGATGTGCTCCCAGAAATAAATGTTCATTAATTCGAAAATCTAAAACTAATTAGGATAAGCGGATTCTAAAACTAAATTCTAACATCTAAATTAAGAATTAATTAATCTTTATTAGTATCGTTTTTTAAAAATAATTTTAGTAATTGTATCTCTATACTATATTTTTTTAACAATATTGACCTAATTTGTTTATAACTAGTTGTATTAATTTTTTGAAGTACGATCAAAAGCATATTGAGATAATTTAACTACGAAATGTAACTATACATATAGTCCAGGCAATAGAGTCCGTGTAGGGGCTCTATCTAGCAAAATTCATGGCAGTTCTGGAAAAAAGGCTTACTATATTGTAAAAAGTTCTGAGTATGTCAATCAAATTATAAGTTTGATATTAGCGTACGACCCACCTTTCTTTCGAATCTTAAATTAATCTTTATTAATTAAAAGACGAAGAAAAAACTAATTACATATTATTGTTAAATGTTGGATTCGGGACAATTATATCTTCAGTTATAAAACGGAGTCTGGATTAATATCTTCGAAGTACTTAAAGTCTATAAATGTAGAAGTGCACACACGCAGAAGTTCATAGTCTATTATTATAAACAAACAGTTTTTAAAGGTTGACACTGTCTAAAAATATTCTAATTGTTCTAGGACAGATATTTGTCATCATTAATTATAGTTCAAGGCACACTCGTGTTGAGCCCCGGTGATTCTCCTCTTTTCGCAGCTTTTCTCTCTAACACGTCAAAATCATCTTTCATCCCCCCCCCAAAAAATTCTCTCGCTCCAAGAGAGCTTGTTGCCACTCTCTTTCGAGACCCTTTCGCAACTCTCTTAACTCTCTTCTCAACCCCTCACCATCGGGAGGCGTTTATATCGTCCACTCAAATTGTAGCCAAAAGGTGAGGTCACTCATAATCAGACCCGTTCCTGGATCTCTACCTAGGAAACATGAAATCGTAGTGCACCTCTCACCAAGGTGATATTTTTTTTTCCCCACAGCAGTCATTTGTAACCGAGGTCTTTTTCCTACCAGGGTGCGATATTTGGAATTATTTTGTTCAGGATTCTTCTCAACACAAGAAAAAGCAGTTCTATTCAGATCATTTAAAAAGTTACCGACATGAGAAAATATTCCAGTAAAGTTAGTTTCACTATGCAGGGTTTGTCGTCAAGGCTATTTCCACGCCCAGAGAAATTTCTAATTTAAAAGGAAATCGTTACAATATGTTTTGGGGGTCGCTGAATCCGAATTTTGAACCGAATTTTTTTTCAAAATTTCCTCCGACAAGCCCCCAACAAAGGTTTTTATTAAAAAAAAATCAAATTTTTTATTGTTTTAGAGAAAAAGTATCTAGAAATTCAGGAAGTAGACAAATTTGCGACAAATTGGATAGTTGACATTATGAAGTAGGATGAAAGGGGGGGGGGGGATCTGCCTCGGAACATCCACCGATGTGCTGCTTGGACTAAGTTGCGCAATTCCACATAACCAGTCACACCGTTTACATTCACCCTCCCAGCTCCCCTCCGAACTTTTCCTATAAGGTTCACTTCAAGTTTTTTGGGTCGCTGAATCCGAATTTTTAACTTCCCATCAAAATCCCCCCCCCCCCCCAAAAAAAAAAATATAGTTTTTTTTAAATTAAATTTTATATTGTTTTAGGGGAAAAGTTTGTAGAAATCCAGAAAGTGGACAAAATTTGGAACAAATAGGATATAAGACATTATGGTGTAGGATAAACGGGGAGAGATGGCTGCCTTAGAACATTTCCCGCATGCTGTTCTCATGCCAATTCAAAACCAATTTTTTTCAAAAAATCAATTTTTTGGAGGATTGCCGGGGGAAATTTTGGTGGGAATTTAAAAATTCGGATTCAGCGACCCAAAAAACTTAAAGTGAGTCGAAATCAAGAACTAGCATTAATTTTGCCAGGTAAATTCCCCTATTGGCTGGACTTGCAAAGCTTAGTGCACAAAGCGCCGCAATGTATGTTCCAAGGCAACCCTCTCTCTCCCAGTTCATCCTACGTCGTAATGTCATATATCCTATTTGTTGCAAATTTTGTCTACTTTCTGAATTTCTGCATACTTTTACCTAAAACAATAAAAAAATTAATTAAAGAACAACTACTTTGGGGGGCTGCGGGGGGGGGGGAATTTTGGGGGGAAGTAAAAAATTCGTATGCAGCGACCCAAAAATTACCTTATAAGTAAACCTTATAGGGAAAGTTCGGAGAGAAGATGTGAGAGCTTATGTAAACGATGTGAGTGAATAAGTTAAATTGCGCAACTTAGTCCACGCAGCACCGCGGCGCATGTTCCGAGGCAGATCCCCCCTCCCCCTTCATCCCACGTCATAATGTCATACATCTAATTTGTTGCAAATTTTGTCTATTTTATCAATTTCTAGCTACTTTTCCCCTAAAACAATTAAAAAATCTGATTTTTTTTAAATAAATATCTTTCTTGGGGGAATTTTACCAAAATTTTGGGGCGTTGCCGGGGGAAATTTTGATAGAAAGTTACAAATTTGGATTCAGCGACCCAAAAATATAAAGTAAGCCAATTTCCAGAACTACCATTAATTTTGCCAGGTAAAATCCCCTTTTGCCTGGACGAAGGGCACATATCTAAAACGTTGATATATATTCAGCGATCAAATGGAATTTACATGTATAAATATGCTTTGAATAAAAAAATATCTTACTTAAGAAGTCCTTCCGGTCTTTAGTGGATGGAAAAGGCAGCTTCCCTATTTTTTATTTTTTTTTTTTTTTTTTTTTTTTTTTTTTTTTTTTTTTTTTTTTTTTTAAATTTTGCAAATGTTACTTGAAGCTAATTTTACTGAAAGCTTAAATCCGACGAAACCTATAAGAAAATATTCGTGAATACTAAATTTGAATGAGAAATGTGCCAAATTACTAAACTATAACCAAGTTGGCATCATTTATGGTTAGTTATTTTGGTGTGTGTGCCAAACTTGTGTCGCCAAGGTTGATGAGAATTTGAAGATATCGCACTTTTTTTTCTGATATGAACATATTTAAGTATTGCTCGGCAGTGCAATGCTTATCTATTTCCATTTTTTGTATTTTTTTAATTAGTTCTGTAAATTATGTTTTTGTTTAACAGATTTATGCATGTCGTTAGGAAAATGGTTACGGCAATGAAAGATAGTTTGCGAGAAATGACGTTCACTAAAACTTATAAAATAGTACCGGATTGAAACAGTCTCCAATTCGAAACAATATGGCGGATGAAGTTGGCCAACGAACACGGTTGATACTTTGGTATGTACTATGCACACAACAATTCTCATTCAAATCGGATTATAAATACGAGAGTTACAGCATGACAAATATATATATATATATATATATGTGTGTGTGTGTGTGTGTGTGTGTTACGGTCAATTTGATAAATTCGGTTATTATTAATAATAATCACGTATTTTGGAAAATTTGAAAAATAATGGATATTAATCATATTTATCAGTTAATATTATCAAATAATTACCAATTGCGTTCGGTCAATATCATTAATTTAGCTTAGTAACGAATATGTCCTTTACTGGCACATGTGCTATTATAACTCTGAAGCTAATAACAAAAATAATTGCTAAGAGACAATAATACTGATTCAAAAATTGTGTCCCATTTATATGACGCCAAATCCTAAGTGGTTAAAGATAATTAATTTTATAATTACTGAATCAAATAGGTAAAAATTTAATCACTGAAATAATGAAAGAATAAATTCAGTTTAAAGTGCATAATTTTAGCAAGTAATATTATAAAATATATAAAACAGGTAGAACGTTTTAAATCCAGACTTCCATTAAAGTAATTATAACATATTGCAACAATATTAAGAGAAGTTTCTTTCGGAATTAGACAATTGTTACACTAATATAACAGAAGAAAAAAAGAATAAAAGAGGTAGGACATATCGCTTATCCGCAAGAAAAGTGACACATCTCGACAAAAGTAAAATTCACAGGTGAGGCAAACAAAAAAAAATTGCATTAGTTTATTTTAACATGACATCATAGCACTTACCTTTGCATGCAGGTCTAAAAAAGCGCATAAAAGCATAAAATCTTTAAGAATGGAAACGTACGATGAGATTTTAAGTGATGGATAATTTTACCTCCCCACTCAATCCATATACGTAAAAAAGTGATTTTTCCGTATACCTACACTTATGAAAATGTTTGTGTAGCAAGATAAACCTATGACAGACATATTAGTGGAATAAAATGCAAAATGAATTTTTGCGAAATGTGTCACATTTCTTGCGGGTGAGCGATATGTTCCTTACCAGCCTAGCAGTGTTTTTGGGTTTACTATGAGTTTTTTATATATATATTTTTTTACATTTGTAGAAACTTGAGTTACAATTACCTTTCCAATGTGATTAATTAAATCCTTTATAAATCAGGTTGGAATTCGTACGAGCACATTCTAATAGATTTATTTCATTCACTCGATCTGCATTAACTAAATTAAAGCTTCTTTGAAGACCGTAAAATCTTTCATTGTGTACAGTCGATTTAAAATGCCATGTTTTGTACTAAGTTTATGCAACTTTTACTTTTCCCTACAAATTATAACTGCTATAACAGTTTAGCTATCAACCTCATCCATATCTACCACTGGTATTATTATTCGAATGGTTTATGTTACTTGGAAACTTTAACTTCAAAATCCGTAACTTTTTTTTTGCTTGCTTATTTAGTGACTGCTTAGCAGAGTGTAAAGCTTCTTGAATATTTTCAAGATTTCATCTAGTGAAAAGGAAAAGACTTCCTTGTGTTCTTCAAAATCTTCAAATTCAACTTCACCAAAACTTTTTTTTTTTATCTTTGCTATTTCATAATTATGTTGTTCCCTTTTTTGGCAAACACTCTTGTGGAAATTGAAGCTTGACAACATTTAAGTTTTATCTCAGTTATATTTAAAGTTATGGCATTTAAAAAATAGTTACAAAGAAAGGGTATCGTCTTCTTATAACATCACAATTCTGCGAAACGATCACAACACATCCTCATACCACAGACATCATCCTTCTACTCCGCCGTTCCACTCTACCCAGTTCAGTTCATCCCTTTCCCCCCGCTCGCAAAGATCGTCTGCCGTTCCGAAGTTTATCCCTCGAACGCATGCGCACTGTAAGTTCATGAGGAAAGAAAATAAACTTACTGAAGGCGCTTTGATCGGCAGTTACACAAGAAGATGATGGCGCTGCAAACGATAGATACTTATTAAACCGGGAGGCACGCAGGGAAAGCTATTAAAGGCATCTGGAAATGCTTTCCTACAAATCGGAGATCATGATCGGTTGATCGACCTCGATCGACAGCCTGGATCACAGGAAGGAGCAGCAGAAGCACCTGAAAAGATAAAAAGAAAGAGCAGGACTCAAAGTTCTTTAAAAAAGGAAAACACCATCAGTTCATTGTGAAGTGTCAAAAATGTAGCACTTCAGCTTTTAAAAAGCAAAGTTTGGCAGAATATAGTTATCTGGACATCTAAGGGTTAAAATGTTTTAAAAGTTCATCTTGAAGATTCGTCATAAAATGCTTCTGACATCATAAAACATCATAAAAATTATTTCTTCTTTTTTATCCTTTTTTTACGTTTTTTCTTCTTTTCTTTCTTTTAACTACGTCTTTTCGTCTTCTTTCATCCCATTTCATAGTCACTATCATAAAAGGATTTCTTGCTTCTTCGGAATTCAGCATAACTTTCAGAATCAAAGAACTTATCAGGAACGATTCCATATTCGCCAACATCGGTCAAAGTGTCATCTTCGGAATCATTAGTGTCATCTTAGGAATTTAAGTCAAATTTACTTGTATTTTCTTTTAAAGGGGATCTTCTATAATCAGGTTTATTTTTAGTAAACTTCTTCTTATGTTTCTGAGCTTCAATTCATTTATTTCAATGTCATCTGACGACTTAGGGATATTCTTAATTTTCTTAGAAATATTTCTCTCCAATTTCTCGTTAGACATTTTCTTAAGATTTTCTTTTCTAAAAATTTTCTTCATTTATTACATCAAATTTCAGGTTATTTTCATTTCAGGAAGAATACATCATATTTTATTTAGCCTTGAAATTAAGGAAATCTGTATCATTTTTATAGCTCTTAGCACGGTTATTTATCTTAATTTGTTTCTTTAACTTAGTCCTTTCGTTTCGTAAATTTTCGAAATCTTCCTGGGTATTATTCAGTTTGTTCTGGATTCTTCTTTCGGACATTTTTATTTTAGAATACTCATCTTCTGATTCTTTTGTTTTTCAAGATGCTTTGAATAGTTATTTATTTTTATTAATCGTAATCGGTATTGTTCTGAATATTTACTTTCTCCATCTAATTGGGATTTTATATCTGGAAAACATGTGTCTAATTTTCTATACAATTTAATTACGGTCTGTCTTTCTGCTACTTCTTGTTTTAATTTATATTCTAACAATGTTATTGCGATTTTCGACATCGATTTTTCTAACATGAATATTTCTTTTAAATCGTTGACATCGAATTGTAACATTTTATATTTTCTTTGAAATAACTTTCTTTTCTCTATAATAAAACCTACACATTGTAATGAAAATAAAATCAAAACTTTTTTCCAAAAAAATTAATTTACCGAGAAAGTGTTAAAAACAATCTCACATAAGTAATTGGACACTTTGAACATTCAACAAATGTAAACAAAAATATGCAAATAATCAAAAATTTTAATACTTTGTTGGCTACCCTTCAGCTGAAATTACACTTTTAATACATTTCGGCATGGATACAACTAGTTTTTTGTGTAATAATGTTCAATTTTGTTCCATTCCTGTGTTTATACTGTTTTAAGTTGTTTTTTCGGAGAAATATCATATTTTCTTTATTCTATTCTCCAGTTCATGCCACACATTTTCAATTGGTTTTAAATCTGGAGAATATGGTGAAGTCTTGCTAACTTTCGGTCAGTTGTACAGCAGCCATAAGCGAACTTTTAGGGCTGTATGTTTGGTATCATTATCTTGATACAACTTGAATGCGTTTTTAATCCCAAGTTTTTGGGCAGATATTTTCAAGTTTTCTTTCAGGATATTTATATACTTATATTGGCCCATGTTATTTTAATTGAAAACTAAATTTCCCATACCAGAAGCAGCAAAACATCCACAAACCATTACGCCTCCACCACCATGTTATCAGTTGGCAAGAGATTTTTCGGATTGAGCTCTTCGTCGGGCTTTCTCCACACTGTTATTCATCCATCAGACCCAAATATGTTAAATTTTGATTCATCCACAAATATGACGTTTTTCCAAAACGATATACCTTTGTCTACCATGGATTTTGCAAAATCCAGATGTAAATTTCTTGCTCTTTCATTAACGAAAAAATTTCTTCTGGAAATTCTACTGTTGTATCCATAAGATCTGTTAACTCGTCTAACAGTTTCAGGGTTTACTTTTATTGCAAATCTGTTTTCTAATTCTGTTATAAGTTGCACTACACTAATTCGTAGATTTTTCTTGATTTTATGCATAATAAATCTTCGATTCCTAGAAGTTAGCTTGTGAGGAGCTCCTGATTTTAATGTTTTTTCAACATTTCCATGTAGTTTCCATCGTTTTATAATCACAAAAACAGTTGAATGACTTACTTTAACAAGTTTTGCGATAGTTCTAATGCTTTAACCATATTTAAAATCTCCTGTGATTAAATTACGAATGGAATTTGTTGTAACTTTGTTGCGTCCAGCATGTTCACTTCAAATATAGAAATTTAAACAAATTTACATGAATTAGTAGTAATTTCAAAGTGCACACGATAATATTTGACATATATTTTCATTTATAATAAAAATAAATAGCAAAATTATCGTCTCTCAAAAAGTCTCTCAGATTTCAAGTGTCCAATTACTTATGTGAAATTGTTTTTAATAGTTTCTCTGTAAATTAATATTTCGAAAAAATGTTTCGAATTTATTTTTATTACAATATGTAGGTTTTATTATATGGAAAATAAAGTTTATATGAAACATTTTTTAAATAGATCCTTTAATATTTAGATGATGTTTTTTATTAGTAAGTTTCAAAAACACAAGTTTCCAAAAGCAAATATGAGCCACTGTATGTGTATGTATGCGTGTGTTACGGTAAATCTGATTAATCAGTTATTAATAATTACCAAAAATTTCTAACTAAACCAGATAATATGATTAATTTATGATAATTTAACAAATTAACAGGGTATTATTAATAAATACTAATCACTTTCGGTGAATATAATAAATTTCACACGTTTATCTTGAGATTTATTTTACGTATGCATATATTTAGACCGTGTAAGAGTCTTACTATTGTGCAATCGCATAACAGCTTCTGTGAGCGCGCAAGTTTGTTTTTGTCTATTGGCAACAACTTTACGATATGAATTGATAGTTTAATTTAGATGCAGGCGGCCGCATCTTTCAGGACGATCACTAATATTTGTTTTTGCCATTTTCGAATATTTTGTGTGCCAAGTAGTATCAATTTGATGTTAATTTTGTTGTAAGTTCGAAATCTATACATTTAAAAGCTTTAAAATAAAGACGAGTCGAGTAAGTTGCTTATCACCTAATATATGTGTTTGCAATAATTGGTGCATCGTGATTCTAGCGAAGAGACAACGGGTGAGAATTTCTAATTAAAATTATTGAAGAAGTTTGTGGAATGTAGAATCTACTCAAACATTTTCATCGAAGACCAAGACACAGTGAAATGCAAGTCTCGACTGAAAGAACAAACCAAGATATGGAAAAGATATTATCCACTTGGCTTGAAACTAACAATACAACAAAGTGGTCCAAAGGATTAAAGTTCCTTCAATTTTTGAAAAATGGAGAACATCACTCGGGAATAGATCGCGGACCAAATGAAATTTTATTTCGCTATAAAGCGAATCCAGGTTTAACGACTATTTGTTCGTCGATACTTTGTCAATAATTACAAGTGAAGAAGATCTTGTTCTACAAGAAAACAGTTTAGTAACTATATCCAACTTCAGACAGCAATCGCAACCAATGAAGAAGATATAGGTGGAAGCTTAATGAATAATGATAAAATGGACTTCGAACTGGAACATTCGAAAGCAGATTTGGCGGGAGGTGTTCTAGGTTCAGTCAGAAATGATAATAAGAGTGTAGGAAAGCATTTACAAACGCCTTTAACAGCTTTCCCTGTATGCCTCCTGGTTTAATAAGTGTCCACCGCTTGCAGCGCCATCAACTTCTTACCTAAATACCGATCAAAGAGCCTTTATTCAGTTTATTTGCTTTCCACATGAACTTACAGCGCGCATGCGTTCGAAGGACAGACGTCGGAACGGCAGACGCTCTTTGCGATTGGGGAAAAAGGACGAACTGAACTGGGTAGAGTGGAACGCCGGAGTAGAACGATGATGCCTGTGATATGAGAGTGTGTTATGATCGTTTCGCAGAATTGTGATGTTAGAAGAAGACGATACCCTTTATTTGTAACTACTTTGTAAATACTTTAAATATAACTTAGTTAAAATTATATTTTGTCAAGCTTCAATTTCCACAAATGGTGTCAGAACTGAGATGCGAACTTTACGCCCAGAAAATTTTGGTTTTAATAATGCAAGTGTTTATAAGATGCCCTGTTGGTAGACGCCGAACACAAAATTCTTTATGTGAAATAGTGCAAGTGATGAAATGTTTGTATGTAGTCAAGCTGGATTATCTATTTATGAAGTGATTTGTTTATTTTTACTTATTTAATAATGTCAAAGTTGGTAGATTTTAAGGAATTAGAATATTCATTGAAAGCGGAAAAGTCTTTGGTATTAAGACATTGCATACATTAATTTTTCGAGATGTCGGTGACAGAAATAATAGACGTAGAATTCGGAATTTTACTCGAATTCATTCTGATGAATATAAATCAAAATTGCATGATATTAAACATAATTTTTTAGTAAATGATTTGATAAATATTTGCAATGTTTTGTGTACAAATAATTCGGGAACATTCGATGAAATTGCTGACAGAATAATTTCTTGTTTATGTGACTTTAATGTATTGAAATATATTTTAATTTCTGAAGAAGGTGTTCTTAGCGATGATGAGAGCGATAATGATTCTAACAATGATTCTGATAAAATTAAGTAGAGGAGAAAGTCCAAATACCGGCTACTAGGTGCTCTGAGAACTGAGCGCAGCGCAGGCTAGCGGTGATAGACAGAGTTTGTAACTTTAAATGAGAGAAGAAACTTACGGAAAGTACGTCGCTGAAGTCTGTGTCATTTACAGATAGTAAATGCAAAAGTGTCGAATCTATGTAATCCGGTACATCAAATGTTTTTCAGATATGTGTTTCTCATTAAAAAAAAAAAAAAATACTGATCGTATATTGGCTTGAATTGTTGATTAGGTTATTTTATAGACACATTTATTTCTCAATTGCCACGCGCACATTATTGGTATTTTATTATATGAATGAGTAATACCGGTTTTAACTTAAACATAGCAGTGGTCAGAATACCGGCTACCTATAGTAATTTAAATTACGGATAGCTGGTATTTGGACCTCTCTCGGTTGCTCTGCTTGAAGGGGAGGAAAATAAATTAATTTAAATAGTTCCATAATTAATAAATTAATTTAAATGGTTCACAAATAGTTCTAGTCCCATTTCGCAATATGGAAAAAAGTAGTTCTTCAAGACCGACACTACCGGATCCCTTTCCAAAAAAGCGCTGCTGGAAACTACAAAATTGCCATTAATAAATGTTAAGAGGTAGAAAGAAAAATACTGTGTAAACCAGGCGAAAGAGGAAGAAATTTGATTTTAACTCTCTCGCTGCGCAACCCGCGATTTCCTCGGGAAACGTAAAATTAGCAAAATTTGCGCAACCCGAGATTTCCTCGGGGTTGCATTTTTTTCCGTCTAATTAACCCTCCTTGATTATTCCCACCAGTTATTTTTTTATTGTAAATTTTTCCTTATTTAATCGGAGCATTTTCCCGGTTAAATTCTCTGTGGACAAGAACGGAGGAGGGGATTCTGGGTTCAATATTAAGAATTCGATATGTGGGCTGATAAGGACAGTACCGACGCAGAGAGTGTTATTATGTTTTTGATTTTTTCAGATAAAATAATTCTCGTTTCAATCAGTAAGCTGTTTTTTTTTCTGGTACACATTAAAAAATCGGAGCATGTTCCCGGTTAAATTAGACAAAAACTTTTGTTTTGAAAAACCGGTGACAAAAGAATAAAAATTCTTAAAAGACGCTCGTCGCAAAGGGGTTAAATACGCAATTTTTGAAGCTATTTTGATAAAACAAAATTACGCAGAGAGAGGGTTAAAAGAGTGGAAAAGGAAAATATCCAACAGAGGAAGATAATAAATTTGTGTCTTCTGGATGGGTGCTTTCTCTGTGGACAAGAAGGGAGGAGGGGATTCTGGGTTCAATAATAAGAATGCGATATGTGGGCTGATAAGGACTGTACCGACGCAGAAAGTGTTATTATGTTTTTGAGTTTTTCAGATAAAATAATTCTCGTTTCAATCAGCAAGCTGTTTTTTTTTTTCTTTTACACGTTAAAAAAACAAAATTAGAAACGTAATGGGAAGAAGTCTGTGAGAGATAGTCGTAAAAAATTTTAGAAAATTGACAAAAATACTTATTTATTAAAAATTACGTATTTTTTCTCTACATAAGAAATGTTATTAATCAATACAATTTATTAAAATAATATTCTTATTGCTTAATAATTGTCATTAGCTCTATTTGTGTGATCTTTTGGAAGAAAAAAAATCTTAGGTAGCCGGTATTTAGACCCCATTTTAAAATCTCACAATTTGATGACTTTTGGAAATTTGCTTTTCATAAACAGGAAACGCCTTTTAAACTGATTTTTTTTTTCCCTCTAAACAGGTGTAAAACGTGTCAAGGTACCCTGCTGTCACTTTTTATTTTATTAATTTTGAAAATTGTATGATTCAGAGTAAAAACAAATTGGTAGCCGGTATTTGGACCTTTTCCTCTATATCTCAAATGTTCTGAAAATAGTTTGAGAAATGATTCTGGTAGTTCTAGTTGTAAAATAATGAAAATCAGAAAATTCTAATTCCTAATTATGTTCTTATACCATGCATTTTCATTAATGAGATTGAAACTATATTGTATGAATTTTATGGTAGCCAATTACAAAATGTTCAAAAATGGCTTGCCGACTTTGAAGATACTGTTTCTTTGTTTAATGTTAGTGATTTGCACAAACTGATTTTGGTTAAACGCCGTATGTCAGATAGAGCTAAATTATTTATTGAAAGTGAGACAAAAATAAATTCGTGGTCTAAAATGAAAACATTACCTAATTCTGAATTTGGTCAAACGTGCAATTCAGCCGAATTACATGACATGTTATCTAAAAGTAAAATTAAACCAAATGAAATTTTAGACGAATATTTTTTAAGCATGAAACAGTTATGTTCTAAAGGCAACATAGAATATTCTTCACTTATTCAGTATGTAATTAATGGAATAATTGATCCTGTTTTTAAAAAAATCCTTTTGGTATAATTGCCCAAATATTGTTGAATTTAAAGAAAATCTTATAATTTATGATAAATTGCTTGTCGATTATGATATTAAACCTGATGCTGATTTTAGGCCTAAGATGAAACCAGAAGTTGAATTTATAAACAAATCTACGCCCATTAAACCTTAGATACGTTGATATAATTGTGGCGATAGATTCCACAAAAGTAATGAGTGTAGAAATAAAGGTAAAGTTCCCCTCTGATTTTCTTGTAATTTGTATTGCAACAAATTATTCGAATGTGGTAAAAACAAAGATTCAAAATTGCCTGATGATTCTCAAGTAAATTTTCTAACCTGTTCTCAAAATTTGGTTTTTAAATATGTAAAATTGCATTCATTAAATTTAATTTCACTAACTGATACAGGAAATGAAAGAACTTTTCTAAAGAAAAGTAATTTTGATAAAATTAACAATTATGTAAACTTGGAACTAACAGATAAGCTTTTAAGTGGATTAGGTAAAAAATCATCCAGACCAATCTGTTACTTCGAGGCGGAAATCGAAATTGATGATTCTAAATTTCAAACATCTATTTTTGTGATTGATGACAAATCTACTGAATTTGATTTAATTATTGGTACTGATGTAATACAACAAGGCTCCTTAATTGTTTCTGGTTATGATGTTAAGTTAAATAAGAGTCAGAATAATTCCTTAGTCAATGTTATTAACTCAAGTGAAGTAGCTGCAAATCCTCAATTTAACACTTATTCGTCCACCTAGCACAGTAGCAACCCACACATTCTAAACCAAAACAAATATTTGCTTTCGCATCAATTGTCCTATTTTAATTCAGAAATAAAAGAGTTACGTCTAGAAAATGAAAATTTAACTGCCCAAGTTAAAACAATAGTGAGACACATTGACACATGCAGTTTTTGTTTTCGAAATCTCAGATTAAAAAAAAAAAAAAAAATATCAAAACAGATATGCGACAATGAGTGTATTTTTATATATATATATACTTAAGTGGTATTTAAAGATTAATATTACAAATTACTTCATGTAACGAACAACCTTACATAAGCATAACTTCAGTGGGGCTCAAAGCATGAAATTTAAAATGAAAAAGAATATATTCCCAATTTGAGCTGTTTCATTACATGCCGCTGTAAGTAACACCATTTAAGAGTGGAGGTATAAAAAGTGAATTTTTTTTGCAATGGATCAGAAAGAGACAGAGCTTCAGTTAGGATTACGAAGTTTCCTTACATGCGCCTACACTCTAAAAAATTAATTAAAATACTGAAGTTGTACTTACAATCTAGACGCCAGTACTATTTCCGTATTTTAATGGAAAGTTTTTCCCGTAAATTCCAGAAAAAACGGAATTTTTTCTGGATTTTACCGGAAAGAATTTCCGTTAAAACACGGAAATAGTACTGGCGTCTCGATTGGCAGTACAGTTTCCCTATTTTAATCCTTTTATTTATTTATTTATTTATTTATTTACAGTGTATGATGTTCAAAAATAAAGACCTATCGTCAGATACTAATATAAAGTTGTTACTTATCTACACTGTTAAAAATTTTGCAGCATTCTGGCAGTTCATTCGACTGTTCTTTGAAAAAACGGTTTCATAACCATAATTTAACTATATTCTGACCATAAAATGGCCAATAATGTGGTCACAATAGTGTTAAATTACGGTTGTGTTACCGTTTTCGGAAAAAACGGTCAAATGACCTGCCAGAATGCTGCAAATTTTTAACAGTGTACACCCTATATTATTGAATCCAAATACTACCAGGTATTGCTTTAGGCCTCATAAAGATTGTGTTATGCGTAAAGGTTACTTCTAAGAACACAATGATAACGAGTCTGGGAGTTTACACAATTCAAAGTTTAAAAGATTAAAACGGATGCATTTATATGAAAAAGTACTTCTAAAACATGGCGTTTATGCACGATTTCACTAAATATTCACATGTGGGTAACTTTCAAAGTGTTTACTTCTAACATACTGCTTACTTTTACTTAAGTTTTTACTTTATACGTTCATTCTAATATTACTAGAAAGGTAGCCCATCAAAAATGACGGAAATTTAGATATAAAGATATATACAACTCATGTACAAGAATATGAGTTTTCTCGTTTGTTCCGCAGTTATAGATGAAATAACACATTTTAAGAACGAAACACATTTATGAAAAACTGCGTACAGTAGAAGACCACTAATCTGCACAGTTTGGTTCCAAGTGTTATGCAGATTTGAGGATCTTTGCGGTCACGTCTATTCAATATTTGTTTACATTTTTTTAATTCATATATTGGACAATTTAGATTGTTAAGCCTTAAAAATAAATAAATTACACACTTGAAGTAAGGTAAAAACTATTAAATTATCGTATACGATTTAATGAAATGGTATTATATGGTATTATATGTGTGTGCTTCACGATCTTGGTTACGACTTTGGCGAAATTGGCTGCAACTTGTCATAATTCTAATAGTGTGGGCTTCTATAACAAAAAAGTAACCAGTTTTTAGTAAAATTTCTGATATAAAGTAGTTTTCAAAAACGTGTGTAAAATTGCAGGCCGTTCTCATGTTATGCCAGTCCTAGGAATAATATTTCTAACACTGAAGAGTTTCCATGTATATGAGGAATTTAGAAAAGCTCCTCCAAATGAAAGGTCCTGAAATGACATTGTAATTCCTCTAACTTCAAAGTTTAATCGGGCCCTGATGTTGTTTACTGAAATCTAATAAATACAGCTATTTTGAATATTACAACAGAATTAAACAGCTAGACTTATTTAACTTAAACTCGCTGTTACTTCCCGATGTTATTTTTTAGTATTAAGTAAGAAAATTATTTAAAATTTTCAAATCATCCACATTTATATTTTTTTTTCCATCTTTAATAACTAAATAATGAAAAAATATGCTTTTGTTCTGAGCTCATATATATGGCAATATAAAATAATGTAACTAAGAGACATTGCAAAATTAAATCTTTGTGATTTCAAACCATAAACAAATGATACCGCCACCATTTTACCTACTATGACGTCATTAGAATATTGTCCATTGATTGTTGGATAACTTACTTTGTGAATGATTACCTCAATTATTTAATATTTTTTACGGTTCACGATGAATGAATCACTTGTGTTTGTTTAAGTTTATGGAATGAGATATTAAGCCGTGAAATCTTTTCAACTAAAGGTATAAAAGGATATATGTATTTTTAATCGAAATTAAAAGCAATGTTTTGAACTCGAAATAAAAAGTTTTAGTTTGTATAATTGGTTATTTCTGTTAATTATTTATATAGGTATTTTTCCATTATAGCGCATTTTTTAAAAATGCTTGGCGTAATTCGGGCATCAGAAAGTGAGATATGTTGCCAAAATATATAAACAGCTATGAAAACAAATCTAATGAACTTTTATTTTTGTTTATATATGCACTTATATACATAAAAAAATCGTTTCTAAATATATATAATATATTTTTACATACAAATTACGGCACAGATTTCAGATATGAACCGGGATACCTAACTGGCGCTAAAATGGTGTTATTTTGCCTGCTATGGTAACACGGCTATTGTTTTTTATTTATTAATAAATTGTTTATTTACTTTTATTTTCTGTTTTTAAATTATATAAACTGTTTTGGGTACTGATGTCATATTCGCCCCATATTGGCGCGATTTTTTTCGATTGCCAATTTGGCGAAAACATCAACAGCATAAACAACATAATTCGGGTTACCACATCAAGCAAAATAACGACACTTTGGCGCAAGGTAAGTACCTGTTGCCTATATGATATTGGCGACACAAAAAAATCGCGCTAATATGTGGCGAATATGACATCTGTGCCCTGTTTTGTTCTATAGTTATTATTCAAACTTTTATTTATTTATAGTTATTTCCTTTTCGAAATGATAGCAAATAATTTAAAAATATATAAGTAACTGGTATTCGAAAGCGAGATTTCTGCCGAATTGGCGTCAGAGAAAAATCACGCCAACCCCGATGCGTATATGACATCTGTGGAAAAATTACTTCTGTTTCTTTATAAAAATGGGCAAATAGCTTTTTTTACATTAAAAAAATTGTATACATTTGCAAAAAATTGCTTGTGAGTATGAAGCAGTAAATAGGTTGTCATAAAATACGTTGGCAAACTTCTTTCTCGCCAAGAAACTTTTCTCCGAAGAACTGTACAGAAGCAATGATTGCTAGAAATGCATTTTTAATTATGATATGCGCTTTTATGTTTCACTACATTTATGCATACTGTACCGTGTGTATAAATGCTACAGTTCATATGCAGGGCTACACAAAAGAATTCGTAAGGGTTACTGAGTATGAGAATAAATGGCACAGAAGTCATATTCGCCCCATATTGGCGCGATTTTTTTTCGGTTTCCAATTTGGCGAAAGCATCAACAGCATAAACAACGTAATCCGGGTTACCAAATCAAGCAAAATAACGACACTTTGGTGCCAGTTGAGTACCCATTGCGTTTATGACATTGGCGTCAGAATAAAATCGCGCCAATATGGAGCGAATATGACATCTGTGCCGAATAAATTGCTTAAAGGTGGTTTTTAAAGGAGATTTGCAGTTTTACGTTGAACTGTATTTAGTTTACTAAGAAATGTTTTTAGAATATAGATAAAATGATATATAGGGTCACGCAAAGAATTGGATACATAACCGTCTATGGATGATAATATCTGGAAATGTGATTTCAGTAGCTTTAACAGTAGTTTAAATTAAATTTTAGCTAAATAGTGGCATGTAATAACGGTACTATTGGCTATGGACGGTAACTGCTGAAATCAATTTTTAAAATTTTTTATGCGTTTTCTAAAATGTTTACTTAGTTATCTTATTTACCTTATTTCCCTAAATAACGAAGTTTTGTTAAAGCATTCAGGATGTGTCGGAAAGTGTTTCATATTCTATGCTTAACGCATGATTTTTCTTTCTTCTTTAGTCTTATTTTGAATTTATTTTATTCTTAATTTTTTAGTCTTATACTGCTTTATAGAAACTTTGGCACAGTTGTCATATATACATATTGGAGCGATTTTTTTCCGACGCCAATTTGGCGAAAACATCAATAGCGTAAACAACATCCGGGTTGCCATATCAAGCAAAATAATGACACTTTGGCGACAGTTAAATACCCGTTGTGTATATGACATTGGCGTGAGAAAAAAATCGTGCCAACATGGGGCGTGTATGACATCTGTGCCGAAACTTTAATATTTAATGTTTAAACTCTTCGCTCCACTCACCTTGCATATAGTATAAACTATAACACAGATAGCGCAAAATAATAGACAGTTTTATACTTTTCCACTGTAGGGGCTTTGGCGTTTTTAGAAAAAAGCTTGGTATAATTTGGGAATCAGAAAGTGAGATTTGGGTACTTTTCCGTTATACGGATACCATTGTCGCCAAGCGTAATAGTTGGCGCAAAATGAAAATAACGTGAATTGAGACATTTGAAAAATAAAAGAAAAAATATTGTCGATATTAAAGTGAGCATTTAAAAAATATCACATTTGAAAATTCCAGACTTTTACGAACTATTTCATTAAATCACAAATATACACTTAAAATAATTGAACAAATAACTGTTATAAAATAAAACAATAAAATAAAACTTATATTAAACTGCTGATATAAAATTGCAAATATCTTTTAGCATTTTGAAATAATTGGCGCATTAGCATACATTTTGGCTTGGTGTCCGTATAACGGAAAAATATTGAGATTTGTTGTCAAATCATATAAACAGCTATGAAAACAAACTTGATGAGGGTTTTTTTTTTATATGTTTATTTTATATGTATATTATTCATGTTTTTATGTACAAATTACATCTGTTTCTGTATAAAATTAGAGAAACGGTTTTTTATGTTAAATAAATCGTATAAATATCGAAAAGAAAAATGCATGTGTGTATAAAATGAAACAGTGGATAGGTTCCCGGAAAATATGTTGCCAAATTTCATTTTTCGCCAAGGCGCCTATACTGGAAAAGTACCTTAGCACATTAAAATCGCGCAGTTAGGAGCTCATACAGTACAGCGTCGTCTATTGGCGGTTATTTTATTAGTAGCATCGGGAGGAAGATGTAAAGATGTACTTTAAATTATCACCCATAGATTTTGAAAAAATATCTTAAAAGAGCGGAGTTTAAATTAAATTTTGGTGACCTCCTTTATGAAAGATTAATGGTTTTAAATGGGAATTTCGCCAAATCAACCAGCTATCACCAAGTTGCCAACATTTGGCGCTACTGTGGTAACCCTGCATTAGTATGTTTCAACAATTACTCATTTCAATGAGGTGGTCCTACCGGAATCGTGAAAGACACACAGAGACTTGGATTTTATATAAATAGATATGTTTTAAGATGGAAAAAGAGAGCTCAGTGACAAGTTAACAAATACCTATTTGAAAGGATTAAAGTTTCACTATACAGTCGCTTACTCAGAATTTTCTTTTCCCAAAAATTTCGCATTTTTAAGGTTGAAAGAAAAAAAAATATACATATGTATGTTTTGATTTAATTCGTGACACTATTTTACGAAAGAATGCACAAACATTTCAAAACAATGCAATAAATACGAGTATAAATAATTATAATAACGCAAACATTTGGGGAGAATAATTATTGGAAAATAGCTAAAAAACTGTTCATATTTTGCCGTTTCTTAAAAAAAAAAAAAAAAAAAAAAAATAGTTACTTTTGCTGAGTGTTTTCAAAGTTTAAATTTTTAACCTTTCATTATTAGATATTTTTTTTGGATACGTTCACACCTATTCTCATATTTGGTTTCAATGTCATCACTTCTTATCGTACCAAAAATACAACAGTTAAATTTTGGAGTACAGCGTTATATTTAATTCAAGCAGAAGATATTTTATCTTTAGCAATCTTCCAAATCTTTAAATCTTGCATATGTTTTTACATGTAAAACAGTTAGAATTCTGTCTAATTGGCGTGTTAGCAAATATGTCTTTTTCGTGATTTTTAGTGCTAAATTTGTCAGATATGTGCATGCATGTGTCCTTTAGCTTCTTAATGTACTCAAGTGCTTACACATTTCCAAATTCGGGTCCAACCGGCATGTTTTAGTGTTTTGGCGACTAATTATTCCACAGTTGTAACAAACTTTAACCCATATTGATATCAGCATCACTATAATGACAGAGTTACTACCGCGCACTTCTGTGCTTTGTATTAAAACTGTTTGTTTCACATTTGAAGCGAAATTTATCAATTATTTGTAATATTTCCTCAAATTTGATAAGTATAATTACTGCTATTGATCGACGTAAAATATAATTTTTTTGGCAATATCCACACATTTTTGCAACATCGGAAAATAATTTGGCCAACATTTTGCAGAACTTAATCATTTTACATTAACAGATTAATTAAAAAATATTTACAGTTCTTTTGACCTTAATGCCAGCTTAAGTAGAATCCAAAAAGAGTGAACATGTGAAAATTAAGTTTTTTATATTTTTTTTATTTCTTTTTCTTACTTAATTGTCAATAGATGTTTTATATGGACTTTAAAATGGCGCAATTTCTGCAATTATTGCTCAATTTGTTCACTTTAAAAGAAGAAGACTTCAGTCGTTTTAAGACAAGAAACGTAATTTTATATTTGAAAACATTTCTGACTGAAAAAATATAGGGAAATAAGCTCAGTAAATAATGGGGATTTTAATCTTTTAAATTACGCCATGTATTTTTTTTTTTTTTTACTTTATATATTTATAATATTTATCGAAATGGTATTGTTAATTAAATTGATAGTGGTTAAAGGCAAAAAAATCATTTTAATTTTTAAATTATAAGAAGATTTCTGTAAAATGATTCATTTTTTGGGTCATTGTAAGAAACTCCAAGAGTAAAAGTGAGGTTTGTTTCTGATATTGACTTAGCATTAATGACGTATTTTTGTCCTTTAAACATTTAAAAATATAACTGATTGTTGATCCTGACAATTAAAACCTTTGTAATGTTGGATTTTAATTTCATGCTTGGCTGAAAATAAATATTGTAATATTGTAATATTTTTCAATTGTATGTATAAAAATGTCGATATCATATTCATCCATGAAAGTGGTTTTTTTCTATATTTCTGTTTAAGTTTTATTATTCACTTCGTGCAAAGAACGGCCTTACTGCTGGCCATTAATAAAGGTTTTCTATTTTAATTATGAAAAAAATCTTGCATTTATCAAAAAGGACTTTTATGATTTTTGACGCTTCTAAAATTTTTATTTAATATAAGTCAAATGAAGAATATGTATTTTTTCAGCGAACAATTATTTATATATTAAATAGGAAAAGGAATTTCCACGTTAATAATTACTAAAGTTATAATTAAAATATCAAACATTTTTTAAATACATTTTTTTTTACTTTTCTTTTTAAAATATGCCATACGATGTCTATGTTTTTCTGTTAATAAATTAAAATAATTTATTTTGTAAAAGCATCGATAATTTTATAAGAATATTTTGAATTATTTGACTATAATGCATTGTGTTTTCCTTTGAAAAGCTTATGCTGTGTGAAAATACGCTGTAAAAGTGTAAAATCGCCAACATTTAATCTTTTAAAGAATAATGTAGTGTATATTGATTAATACTAGACTTTTGTCTTATTACAATCCGCTAAATGTGTACATGCAAAATATTCATACAGGCCTTACCTTTAAATAAAAAAATAATAGTTGTTCTAGCCTGTTTCCATTAATGAGGTATTAATATTATATGAATAGAACTCTATAGATCAAGACAATTTACAAAATATCTATCATATACTTGCGTGCCTAAAACCATGTTGCAAATTATTTCTATATCAAACTTGACATTTAATTTTGAACTTAAAGGAATATAAGCAGTTCAAATAAAAAATTATGTTATCGCAATTTTAAAATCACAAACGTTAAAATAGGAATAGCATTAAATCGTCTGAAAAAAAACGAACATTTGAAATTTTAATTAAAGTTTAAGCTTATCTTTTATAACTGCATTATAAAAGAGGAATTTATATTACTAATTTTTCAGAAATTCGACTGGTTCTTATTATAATTTTTTGACTAATTATTCCATAATAAAAGTATATAAAATAGGACAGAATCTGAATCATGACTTTTTTTTTTTTTTTTTAAATTCAATATCATCATCATCAGAACTTTTAATTTATTTTTTTATTCTAAGAAACAAGAACTTTTCTTAGAATTTGAAGCAAAAGAAAATAAAATTGATTGCAATACATGATGTAAAAATGGTTTTAGAACAACATAAGATTTCAAGGTCTAAGATAAGAATTATACAAATATAAGATTTATGTGTTAAAGGGGTTTGTGGTCTGTTGATTATTTTTTACTCTAATAAGGGATTTTAAATGAAATAAAAAATAATAAGTATAATATCAAAAGAAGTTTGCTCTATTCCAAAAAGAAAAAAAAAATTGTGAAATTACAGACATATTTTGGTCTTATTTACAACAGCAACAGCTGAATCTATCCTGTTTTATATTCCAATTTTTAGTAATGTCAAAGTATTCCGCTGGATATTTTCAAGTATGAGACAAGATATCTAACCCAGTTCATTTATGGCTCTATTGATAAATAATGAATCTAAAAATGTATTACTGTTAAAGCTAAAATGATAAAGATATCTATCAAAATTTGATATTTATAAGCACATTGTAAGCCATTAGTATTAGAAAATGATGAACCATGTTTATAGAACAGTACGCAGGCAAATGAGCACTTTCTGAATTAAATATTCGTCAAAATTCATTTATTTTTATTAAATAGTTTCAATGATCTAATTTCATTAATGCTGTATATAATTTTTGCTTGTTTCTGTTGCATGTTAGTTAGAATAGTAGCAGAAATATATTGGGATATTAAAATTATTGGTTCACCTTTTGGATGTACATAAGGAATATAAATGTATATGAAAAAATGTGATGAAAATTATGTATATGAAAAAACTCTTTCATTATTTTGTTAAATTTACACTTTATAAAATTTTATATTTTCTCTGGAACCTATAAGTAATTTATATCAAAGCTGTAATTAAGAAAACATTCAACTTTTTCAAGAAGCTCTGACAAGTACATTAGCAAATATTACATTCTTCTATGAAGAAATCTTACCTCGTTATAGATATTTTAAAATTCCTGAGCTAAAAACAGAGATATTATTTTTAGTGCCGGGAAGGTCCGAAATTTCATAAAAATCATATTAACATAACTGGGTATGTTTTGATTGTAGAATAATGTTTTTTTTTTTTTTTTTTTTTTTTTTTTTTTTTTTTTTTTTTTTTTTTTTTTTTTTAATTTACACGTCATGTGATATTCTTTTCTAAGTATACTTTATAGTACCAGGGCAGTATAAAAGTTTAAAATGTGTAACTTTTTAAAAATTAATAATATAACTATTTAATGTACAATATCTTAACTTTTACCAAATAATAAAAAGTATTGAAATTCACAATCCCCACGTATCTAGAATAGGAAATAAAATAAAGCGCATTTTTAGATTTTTGAGAAACTCTTTATATGATTTATTATTGCACAAATTACACATATTCTAATTCCTAAAAATTTTAATTATTTTAGATATATTTGTATTATTAATAATGCATGTATGTGTGTACAAAATATTCTTCGTTCAGTAGACATATAAAAAGTATTTGTTTGAGGTTGTCTATGTTTATTACTTTGAAACTCATCTATACATTTTTGGAAACTCGATTGCTCAGAATGCATTTATTGAAAAAGAATACAAATCGTCCATACTAGTGGCAATGTGAACATATTTTTAAACGTATTTTTTTTGACTGACATGGTTTTAGTCGTAGGTGAAATAAATTTATTCGTCTATCTGCTGAAATGTGTTTTAATAATGGATATTATTGTATGTTTTTGTAGGTGTATTTGGTATCTACTAAAAGACAACTTTTCAAAAGTTAAAAAAAAAGCCAAGCAAAAAAAAAAAAATAAAAAAAAAAGAAAAGAAAAAAGGGGAAAGTTGTGGCTAAAAACCAGTGTGATATCAAATTTCCAAGCTTATATTATGGTACTTATTTAACATTTTTTATTAAAAATTTACCATATGTAAGTCGAGTACCTAAGTATGCGTTGATAGAAAGCCTTTTCTCCTTTACTAAATACATCATAACGTGTTTCTGAAAATTATTTTTTTTTAAATTATGCATCATGGGCTTGGTGGCCATCTTTCCATATTTTACACAAATTTCTAAGCACACAAGTACATTGTTAAGATCGGAAATTCGAAATTGTTGCTAAAGCAAACATTTTATGCTTTTAATTTATGGAAATGAGTGCCTAGAAATTTGTGTCTTAAAATAAAGTTGAAGTAACTTCAGGTTTCATCTTATGATTCTCTTTTTTCGCAGGGGGTCAATTAATTAGTTAAAGCAGTAAAAATGATTTTTTTTTCAAAATAAAAGACTTTCTTAATTTATCTGTCTGTAGCCAAAACTAGAAGTTCAAAATTCTTAATAATGCAAACATATTTCGAGCTTGTCTGCTTAGAAATTTGTGTAAAATATGGAAAGATGGCCGCCATGCACATCATGCATAATTAAAAAAAAATTAATTTTCAGAAACACGTTATGGTGTATTTAGTAAAGGAGAAAAGGCTTTATATCAACGCATACTTAGGTACTCGACTTACATATGGTAAATTTTTAATAAAAAATGTTATATAAGTACCATAATATAAGCTTGGAAATTTGATATCACACTATTTTTTATCCACAACTTTCCCCCTTTTTTTTTTTTTTTTTTTTTTTTTTTTGCTTGGCTTTTTTTTAACTTTTGAAAAGTTGTTTTTTAGTAGATATCAGTTCTTTTTTTTAAACAGATTATATATAATTGAAATAATTCTATTCGCTAAAATTAGTCCTTGTATAGCCTTTATAAGCAGGGAACAAACACAAAAGTATATATTTTGTTTACCTATCATTCATTTTTTAAGAGTAATTAATAATTTAAAAGTAACGAAAGTCAATTTCTTCTTTCAAAGTATCAGTCTTTCTCAATTTATATCGCCTTAAAATTTTCTATGAAGGATGAAAATTTAGTAAAAATCAAATAGAGTCAAAATAAAATATATATTTACAGTTAGTCTGTCAGTTAATTGTTTGTTTTAACTTTCTTTGCTGACGGTCTTGCAAAATAAATTTACCTTTACAAATACCTACGGATAATCCGAGAATGAAGCCCCGCAGGCATCTAAAGAATCGAAGATCTGTCTAAAGATGTAAATCTAGCAATTCTAGACATGATGATGAAACATTTTGATAAAAATATCTAAAAATTTAAAGATATAAACTGTACATATAACTTCATCTGCATTTAGATCGTGTTATAGAGAAGAAAGAATAAATATGTAATTTTACTCAAGTCTGTTTATCCATACCTAATTGCATAAATGTGAGAATATAATTTCGTATAAAAATTCCCGTAAATTGATTATCTTTAATAGTCTATTATTAAAGCCGCATAAACATTAGAATTAAATTTTTCCATATAAAAATTACCTGAAATCTATAGTTTTACCGTTCGTCAAATTTGTTATAGGTTTTTTTCAATACCCAGACACCTTTTCTAAAATCTGACAAAAGATCACAGAAATACTGAAATTATGCAAATACTTATATCTTTCTATCGCATTTCTTTTTTTGAGAGGGGGGTGAGGGGTGAAGAAGGGCGCTTAAGAACTTCGTTTTGTTCTTAGAATTCTGAATTAATCATTGAAAAGATCTACCTACATAAGTCTTGTTGCAGAATTTTCATTAGCTAAGAGTTGCATCAACTTATACATCATGTGAATATATTAAATTACTTTTGTAAAATACTAGATGGGAGCCATTGATATTTTCAGAGCTTTTGCCTACATTTTAAACTTAAGTCATTTAAAACTAATCATTATTTTTCTATACGAATTAGAGAAGTCGTTGTTTCCATGGCAACTGTACCTTTCACTATTGTTTGTTTGTTTGTTTGTTTTGTTGAACACATATATATCAGATCACGTGGGGATCACGGCGGGATTCGAACCCGCCCCCACCTACGTTCTCAAGCGATTAGCAGCGTGATGTCTTATCCACTCAGCCACGGTGGGTCACTATTGCTTTCTCTAATACCCAGATACTCAAATTTAACCAGCTGCGCTTAGAATCATGCTCATAACAGAGTACATTTATATGTAAGAGTGGTGACACATATGCACAAGTCGTGTACTCATATTCAAGTTTTTGTCCAAAGTACAGTAACTCAGTTTTAAGTAATAGACGTGGAATATTTCGATTAAACTAACCAGAAAAGTTTAAAAACTTTGGCTTTCTGGTTTGATTTTATTCAAAATCATATTAACCAACCAAAGTTAATGTCCGGGATCCAGATAAATGTTTCTCTGTTAGTAAAATTAGATTGACCAATCAGTAGCCTCCATCCTTGCAGGCTTTTCGGTGTTTACTGTAAACATAAAAAAGGTTTCAAAAATGCAGGCTTCCGATTGATCAATCTCATCTCGCTAATAGCGTAAAATCTATCTTGATCCCGGCCTATTCAACGTCCTTTAAATATTCGAGAAAGCCTTGACAAGTCAGGAAAATATCACACAAAGTAGGCAAAACAAAGAAGAAAATCCATTCATTGGCTCGTTCATATCCACGAGCCAATGAATGATTGTGTTCCTTTGCTTTGCCTGCTTTGTGTGATGTTTTCGTGACGCGTGTCAAGACTCTCTCAAATATCTAGGGGGCGTTGGTTTATTTCACCACCATGAAGCTATGAAAGGAGAGGAGCAGACATGTCAATCTTCCCGTGTGAAAAACTACATAAAAAAAAGAGTTCTTTCCCCCTCTTCTGCCCTTTTCTATCTTGATTTTGACCGATAGCAGCCCATTTAGCAGTCTCCAGTGCAAGATGCAGCTATATATGGCGGACGCAAGGGGGAGGGTGTTAGCGTGACCAATGACATAATAGGCCAGTTCATGACGTTTAAATGTCACACGGAGTTGAATCATCTTAGTACAAAGCGTTGCGCCGATTTCTTTTGTGTCCATTGCCGTGTACAGATAATCAACTCTGTGTGACGTGATGAGCTGGCCACACTTTAGGAACAGCTTCAAATGACGTCATCTATATCTACTTCGACGCAAACGAAAAAGGACAGGCTACCGCGGTGCTACAGCGTCTAGAATATATAGTATGGAAATCCAATCAGTAGATCACAGCGATATCATCAGGATATTTCCCAAAACTCCAAAACAATTTGGTCTAGACGCTGTAACTTTTTTTTAACGTTTTATTAACTTACATTTGACCTGCGTGCTTGACGTCAAACCCGCTGTAATAATACGATGTTTACTTCGAAATATGAAAATATATAGCGGATGTCGCTGCGATCATCTCCCTGGATTTCAGCGTCAGTGCACATTTAAGGCATACACTTTTTAGCGGTTCTTGGATAGCAAATTTCCACAATATGTATTCTAGACGCTGTAGCGGTGCATTACACATGTCTCTTTCTTCTTTAAAAAATATGCTGCGGATGTCGATACAAATGACTGTTTGGAATCCATCGTTGTACATTTAAGGGATTCAATACTCCCTCGCTTTTTTAAGTATTGCTGGGATTGTCGATTTCTACAACATATAATCTAGACGCTATAACGGAGCTATAGTTTCTAGAAGATATAGTTTAAAAATCGGCTTATTAAATAAGTGCTAAAAAATCGTATCCCATAAATGTTGAACGAGGCTGAACGACGAATGTCGATTACTGCGACATATGGTAATTCCAACATAACTATTTCAAAAGAAAACGTTTCGCTCAGAGAAGATGTAGAAAATGTTGCTCCTATCGACATTTGTCATTCAGTATTTTTCAATATTTATGGGATTAAATTTTTAGCACTTTTTAAAGCATTACTGGAATAGCCGGTTTCCACACTATGACCGTGATCTAGGTAGATTTTTCTCTGGTATCGTAACGAGATTGACCAATCAGAAGCCAGAATTTTTGCTAACTTTTCACTGTTTGCAAAATTGTACCTGGATCCCGGCCTATATTTCTAGACGCTATAACTGAGATCAGGAATAGTACAGAAAGCAAACTCCGTATTTTGATACATTAAGGCCGGGATCTAATTAGGAACAAGTGTGTCTCTATAACGGAGTAGCGACATACGACCAATAAATGTTTATTGGTAGAATTGATAAAAACAAATAGTTAAAGTTCTTTGCGAGCATGCCATTATCGTCAGGTTAATGCATGCTGAATTATTTCCCTAGTGTAATAGAGATCGTTCATGTGCGTATCTTCTAATGGAGGATATTCCAAATATGGGTTCGAGGCTGAAAAAGTCACCTGGTACCAGTAATTTACCCAAAGAATTTCTAACTGATAAGAAGGGAAACAGGAAACTACACTGTTAAAAATATCGTGAAAAATTACCTCGGTTCTTACAGGTTCTCTATTTTCTGACCAATGACAACGCTACATAAACGGCTATGAAGCGTTCTCATTGGTCAGAATACAGATAGCCTTTAAAAACAGAGGTAATTTTTCACGATATTTTTAACAGTGTACTACTGCTTTCTCCCATGAACTGTTTCATTGGCTAGCGGGGATTTACATTACGTGAGACGGAGCCTTCCCTTCTTTACGCTAGACGTTCTTGCCTTGACCATGTGATCATAACGTAGACTGAATATCCTCTATTCAAGAAAGCGGATTGCCGTACTTTCGATAAAAACTTGAAATGAGCATGCCTCCTGTGCATATATCACCACTCTTATGTATAAAGGCTCTCTGTTATGGTGTTGTTTCTGATACAGCGCCTAGAATACCTAGTGTGGAAATATGCTATCCAAACAGTTCTAAAAATTTGTATCCCTATGTGCGACTATACTGCTAAAATTTCAAGTGTCGATCGCAGCGACATCTGCGGGATTTTCGTATTACTATTATTACATTGTATAGACTAGCAATTTCTTGCAGTTGTAGAAAATATCCTGCAGATGTCGCTGCGATCTGCATATTACAGCAGTATCATAGCACATTTAAGGGATACAATATTTTAGCGCTTTTTTTAAGTATTACAGGGTTAGCCGATTTCAACACTATATATTCTAGGCGCTATAGTTTCTGAGCGCTGTTGGTTAAAATTTCAATATTTGTGTTTTAGAGTGAGCAATAGAGAAAAGTACTAAATATATTGAAACAACAACTTCTTTAATATTGAAATGTATAGCAAAGAAGTTCAGAATCAATGCCTTAAGTAGTTTCGAATATGCACTGTTATGACATCAAAACCCTTCCTGGATGTGGAAATGCAAAATTGTGTTCAACATAATTGGCCGCAACCTAGATAGATTTTTCGCTGTTAGCGAAACGAGATTCATCAATCAGAAGCTTGCACTTTTGCGAACTTTTCGGTGTTTGCAGCAATGCAGGCTATTGATTGGTGAATCTCGTTTCGCTAACAGCGAAAAATCCATCTGGATCCCAGCCTAGATTTCTGTAAACATTGGACTTCATCCATGACACTAAGAAAATGACTCAAAACTTTTATGACATAAGCCGGGATCCAGAAACAGCAAAAATTCTCAAACATTCTGGTTTCTGATTGGTCAAATTCATTTCGCTAACAGCGAAAAATCTATCTGGATCTCGGCCATAGTTTTCTTCGATGAAATAAATGCAAAAGGATAATATAAAAGAATTTTAAAAGACTTCTAAAATGGTTTGGCGGGTTTATCGCTGTTTGGCATAATTTATAAACTTTAGAATTAATTAACAGTTTTTCGCTAATTAAGAATAGAAAATTTGTGTTTTTAAAGCTGAATTTTACAAAAGCACGTAGATTGAGTAAATATCTGTCCAAAAATGCAATCCTTACTTTTTTATGCCCATTATTTAAGTCTCTACCTCGATTGAAGCATAAATTGTGACGAAGAAAATAAATCGGTCATTTTCAGTATCTCGACTTTATTTTAAAAAATCTATATCTCTGTTTATAATTAATTTATGAGGATGCATTTGGTTTCAAATTGAAGATCTTTTCCATTAGGTCCTTCTGGTTTTGGTTTTATTTTTCTGCGATGATTGGTTCTTTTGATATGGAAAATTTTACGCAGGCATATTTGGTTGATTTAACATGGAGAAGTTGTCATCAGTATAATAAGCAGTTACGGTGCCTTGCGTTTTATTCTTGGCGTTTGTTTGTTTGGCGAGGTTAGCATTTTTTTTTCAGCTTGGCTTGGCAGAACGACCGTCCTGCTTGATAGGGTAATAGGATTATACGCCAAAGAGTAAAGTGCAATATTCAGAAAGTAAATATAGAATCTTTAAATTCTTTTTCAATAAATTGGTGGTTACTCAAATTACTTTCTGTCATTTCCATTATTTATTTTTTACAGAACTATCCCCAAAATGTTTGGCTCCATCACCTCGTTAAGAGTCTGGCATGTTCTGGCGTCTCACAACAGTAATTGTAGAATGAAAATAAGTGTCTGTACAATAGGTTAAAATGAACGCTTTGCTAATTTAAAAGCAAGGAATTTTTTCTACGGATTAATTTTGACGTTTATTTCAATTAATGATATCTTTCAGATCCAAAACACGATATTTAGGAATCAAACGAAATGTATTGTTGTTGAAAGAATAGAAACACATATAAAATTTTATTGAAATGCGAGAGATACAGTTTAAGGGTTGGTTGTTGTTTTCCTTCCAACTATGATTTTTAATGCTGAAATAACTTTCGACTACAAATTAAATTTGACCCAAATGTGATTTTTGAAATAGTAGCACCTTTTTTACAAACATTCTTTAAGTTCTTTTTGTCGAATCAACCTGGATGGTGTATAGTTAATGCAATCTTTCATAAATATTCATAAGTTAGAAAAGTAAAATTTTCATTAAATACACGTTAATTTGAAGAATCTTCATAAAAGAAAAATCAGCATGAAAATTTTGCGTTGAAAGAGGTACTTTAAATGTGTCCTAATATGGTATAATAACATTTTTTGCTAAATTAAATTTGAATCATGAAAATTAATAATAAATTAATAAAAATTTATGAAAATATAAATATTTCCAGCAGTAATTACTGCGTTATGTTTTTCATAAAGAATAATCAGAATCGTCAAAAACACATTAAAGGTTAATTTTCAAGATTTAGATAAAAAATTTACTTTTAGATGGCCTCTAAGGACTGATTCGTGTTATAGTTTGCATCAACTGACATTAAATCTTTAAAAGTAACCAAAAAAAGTAACAATCGGTTATATATATTTGTTAATATTATCATTAGATTTAGGGGGGTTTTTTGCATCCTAATTTAAGAAAATGCAAGTTTTTTTTTTTTTTTTTACCTACAATTAAGTTTTTAGCATTCCTGCACAATGATCAGTTATTCATTTCAATCATTTATATTATTAGCCTTTTATTGAATTTTAATGAGATGCAGCAAAGAAGTTTAGAATGAATATTTAAAATGACGTTTCTTTTGGAAATATAATAATCATTTTTATAATAATCAGTTTAGAAATCAGCCAATGTATGAATGATTATTTTTACTTCTCAGATACCATAGTAATATACATTATTGCGTAAGCATAACTGATACATTTTATTCTCACATTTCATTAGACCGATTTCATATATTGTTAACAATCCGTATCGTCTGTTTTCTTTTTTTTTTAGGTTTTAATGTAATAATTTTACGTTACAATTGAATACAAACTAATAATTTCGATTTTGAAAGAACCTTCATGTAATAAAACCAAATAAATATAATTATAATAAGTAAATATTGGCAAAACTGGTCGGACATGCGCCATTTGCCTTGCCGAACATAAACGTCCCTACAAATCTGGAAGCCTGCAGTATAAACCTCTACAGCATTCTTTGGACACCGACCATAGCCCGGATTTTGTAAATATTACAGTTATCGGATCCAGTTACATTAAGGTTAAAAGTAGAGTTTTTCTTGAAGGTGTGTTCATTCTTAAGCAAATTTCGCCGATCAATGAATACTCTGAAGTTCTGCCTGAATACACATCATTGCTTTGATATGGTTATATATACATATATATATATATATATATATATATTATTTTAACTGTTAATAGTTATTAACTGTAAACATGATATATAGTTTTCTGGTCATTCGAATGTTATTGCACTGAGGAGGGGCTAAATCTTAGCCCAAAACATTTATATTTTTAATTGTGTCATAGAAACTCGTCAGAGTTTCTCGCCAAGCAAAAGAAATAACAGTGCAATAAACCGTAATTTAAAGGAATTTCCGACAATTAATGCCAAACGATATTTCAAAAAAATTTTAGTAGTCTGTCAAGTTTATATATTCCGCACTAACCAAAGCGGGATTTTGACCCCTCTATACTCCGGTTCTATTTATGATACAAACAAAGTTCATGATTCTATGAAATGGTGCATGCCACGTGACTCAGAAAACGAAAATAAAATGGAATCCGGCCAATAGGTTTTTAGTAAATGCGATTTTAAAAGTGCTGCTTCTTGCACTTTTGAAAATATTGTTCTGACCAAAACTGTTGACAGGGCTACAGCAATTTGTAATTATCGGATTTTTATGCGGTTTACATCATTAGAATTGTTTTTATGAGTAGTTTAAACCTTTGAAAGTTTCATGTAAAAATATTAATTAGTTTTTTATTTATACCAGTTTAAAGTATTTTCACTTTTGCAGCGTTGCGTGCATAATATATCAGGCATTCTCACAATCTTTTGACTTTTAAGTCCCGGAATAATAATTTTTATGTTAATAAAAGAATTATCCTAATACCCGCTAACTTCTTATCTTTGCAGCGTGGCATAGGTAAAATGTGGGGCATTCTCACAAGCTTTTGATTTTTAAGTCCCGGAATAATAATTTTTACTTTCTTCTATCTTTACAAGAAGAAAGTAATTGATTCGTGAGAAATCGATCCGAGCAAGACAAAATAATTTCTGTTGACACGCAACTGGAGCAGAATCTGATAACAAAAAAACCGAAATCTCAAACGAACCAAATATGATAACCGACAAATTATTCTAAAGCACCATAAGCCGATCCGAGTAAAACAAAATATTTTCCGTGAAAACGCAACAGGAACCGAACCTAAGAATTTCATTAGAAAAAACCCGAAATCTTACACGAAGCAAATCTGAGACCCGACAAAAATATTACAAAGAAACATAACCCAATCCGAGCATGACAAAATAAATTCCGTGGACACGCAACACGAACCTAACCTAAAAATTCCATTAAAAAACCCTGAAATCTGACCCGAACCATATTTGAATCCGAAAAATTATCCCTGAAAACCATAACCCGATACGAGCAATACGAAATAATTTCCGTGGACGCAACATGACCTTAACCTAAAAATTCCTGTAGAAAAACCCGAAATCTGACACGAACAAAATCTGAACCCGACAAAAATATTTTCAGGAACTATAACCCGATCCGATCAAGACAAAATTATTTCCGTGAACCCGGAACCCGACCCCAACCTAATTTTTTTTTGAAAAAAAACCCGAAATATGACCCGAACCAAATATGATAACCGACAAAGATATTTTAAAGAACCATAAACCGATCCGAGCAAGACAAAATAATTTCCTTAGACACGCAATCCAAACTGAACCTAAAAATTCCATTAAAAAAAACCCTTAAATCTAACCCGAACCAAATCTGAATCCGACAAAAATATCCCCAAAAACCATAACCCTATAAGAACAAGACAAAATAATTTCCGTAGACGCAACACCACCCGAGCATAAAAATTCCATTAAAAAAACCCGAAATCTGACACGAGCCAAATCTGAACCCGACAAATAAACTATTCCAAAGAACCATAATCCGATCTGAGCAAGGCAAAATAACTTCTGTGGACACGCAACCCGATCCGAACCTAAAAATTTAGTTTGAAATAAACATGAAATGTAACTTCAACAAAATATTATAATCGACAAAAATATTCTAAAGAACCATAACCCGATCCCAACAAGACAAAATAATTTCCATGGACACGCAACCCGACACGAACCTAAAAATTCCACTATAAAACGCATGAAGTCTGAACCGAACTGAACCAAATCTGAATCCGACAAAAATATTCCAAAGAATCATAACTGGATCCGAGAAAGAAAGAATGATTACCGTTGTCATGCAACCCGATCCGAACCTGAAAGTTCTACTTGAAGTTAACCCTAAACCCGAACAGTATCCGAAATAGAAAAAAACATCAGGCCGTACCCCGATTGGAGCAAGGCGAATTAATTTCCGTGTACACTCAATACGACCAATCTGAAAATTCCATTTAAAGTCAACCTGAAATCCGAACCCGAACCCGATCTGGAAGGGACAAAGATATCTCAAAGAGCCGTAACCCGATCCGAGCAAGACAAAATTATTTCTGTCGACACGCAACCTGATTGATTTGAAGTCAGCCCGAAAACACACCATAACCCGGTTTCGGATCGAGTTCAATTATAACTTTCTGGTTCGGACAAAATAATTTCCGTCGACAGGAAATTGGACGGAAATTATTTTGTCTTGCTCGGATCGGGTTATAGTTCTTTGGAATATTTATCTCGGGTTAAAATTTGGTTCTGGTCTGGTTTCAAGTTAACTGCAAATGGAATTGTCAAGTTCTGGTCATGTTGCGTGATCACGGAAATTAACTTGCTTTGGTCGGATGCGGTTATGGATCTTTGGAATGTTTTTGTCGTGTTCAAATTTCGGGTTTCTTTCAAATAATATTTTCAGTTTCGGATCGGTTTGCGCGTCAACGGAAATTTTTTTGACTTGCTCGTATCGGATTATTGACCTTTGGAATATATTTGTCGGGTTGAAATTTCGTTTATTTTTCAAATGAATTTTTTAGGTTCGGGTCGGTTGCGTATCCACGTAAATTATTTTGTTTTGCTCAGATCGGGATATGGTTCAATGGAATGTTTTTGTTGAGTTAAGATTTGGTTCGGGTCAGATTTCGGGGGTTTTCGAAATGGAATTTTTAGGTTCGCATCATGTAACATGTCCAAGGAAATTATTTTGTCTGGTGGGATCCGGTTATGGTTCATTGGACCTTTTTGTCGGGTTGAGATTTGGTTCGGATCAGATTTCGGTTTCTTTTTTCGAAGGGAATTTATAGGTTCGGGTCGGGTATCATGTACACGGAAATTATTTTGTGTTGCTCGAATCCGATTATGGTTCTTTGGAATATTTTAGTTGGGTTCAGATTTGGTTCTGGTAAGATTTCTGGTTTTCTTCAAAGGGAATTTTTAGATTTTTGTTGGGTTGCGTGCGCCGGAAATTATTTTGTCGTGATCGAATCGGTTTACGGTTATTTTCAATATTTTAATCTGCTATAAGATTCTGTTCAAATTTCGGATGTTTTCAAATGGAACTTTCAGTTCGGGTCGGGTTGCGTGTAGACTCAAATTATTTTGGCTTGCTCGAATCGGCGTACAGTCTGTTATAATTTATTTTTGGGGTTTTGTTCGGGTTATGGGTTTAATAATCTAAAAAAATCACCCTGATTGGAAAATAATTAGTTCCTTGTGAATTAGCCTAACCGCTGCCTAGGCTCTATGCAATAGGCCTGAAAAATATTAGGGTAATTGGAAAATGAGAGATGATTCTCCAATTAACATACGACATATAATCTACGACATGACAATATCCTACATTGCTTTTACGTTTAAAGCTGGTTAGAACTCGCGCGATTACGGGTTAAACATAAAAAAAGACAAAAATTCGCTAAAAGCGTAAAATAAAAATAATTTATTCAAAATTTTCGAATTTTTGGGCCGCTTTATTAAAATGCTTCTAGACTGCTGCCCACACCCGTTTAAATTTCCACAATACTATGGGTATTTTTGAGCACAAAATTAAGATAACAATTAAATAATCTTTTATTTTGCACGAAATCGGAATGATTTTTGACGAAGGTACTGCGCACAATAATTATCACCGAACGTCCTGCTGATATTTAGGAGAAACTGGATTGTAGAAACGTTCCAGTGGACATCGATTATGGAAATATTCTAGGTAAACACTGACTACGGAGAAACCACAGAACAGGATCAGAAAGATAATGTAAGTATTTTAGTGAATCACAGAGTACTTATAGAAACGAAAACAATACGGCAGAACTTAAGGATCACTGAATTTTTGGCAGTTTTATTGGAATTTTTCCTTTTATTTTCATTTAAAAAGATTGATAAGGGGATTTATTAAACTAATCGATTCTGTTATTTTGGACTTGGTAATTAAAGAATGTTATCAATATGCCATAAATAGCTTTTAGTTAATTTTAAATCAGATAATAGAGCTACTTAAACATTTACAAATATGACTGAAATTAGCGAAAATCATTTCATAACGATGAAATATCGAATTCTGAATATTTTATTGAAATGAATTATAATTTATCGTATGAATGATCCGAAATATGTGAGAAAATACTTGGAAAGCATTTGACTTACTATGTCCTGTTTGTCACGAAAAAAACGATTATGAATTTAGAAAGTACATGCATTGATAATTCAGAAAATCCAACAAGTGTTGGAGAATATGAAAACATTTTCTAAAAAAATGGGGCTTAATCAAATAATCTGAGTTTCTACCGCACTTATCGGAGGGACATTGGATTTCAAAATTATAAAAAGACTAATTTTATTTAAAAATTACTTCAAGCGCACCCAGCGATAAAACAAATGATCATTATTCAATCTGTTTTTAAGTGTTTACATATTGTTTTGTAAAATGATGCGAACTTTGAAAATGTAATGGCAGTTTTTCAAAAGTTATTAAAAGAAAATCCTTACCGAGTTAATTTATGAATCACCCTATAGCTTATAGAACAAGAGCTAAAATATTCCTTGTTAGTTCGACACGTTTTATCATTTCTAAAAAATAAATGATTTCTTCTGAGATTTGTATGGATCAATAAAATGTTTTTGAATTGTTTTTAAAAATTCCAACATTATGTCTTACTGGATATATTACACCTTTGAAAAGTTTATAGTCTCACTATTATATATATATATTTTGTTTTTACTTCTATCATCTTTCGTTTATCTTTTCTTTTCTGAATTAAAATGGAATAAGCATAATGCAAATGAAATACCTTACAAAAAGAAGTGATACCTAATCAAAAACAACTCGTTGTAAATGATGCCGCCAAGCCACAAACCTAAAACGTGAGTCATAAAAAGAAGTGATATCACATAAAAATAAGCGATATAGAAGTGCATACTCCGAGGGCCGTGTAAAAATCTGTCACTACTCATAATATTTCCAAAGGCCTCGGAGTGAGGTACAGTATGTGAAAACTGCTTGGCGACCTGTAGGCGTGTATTTAATTTATGCAGTACCTATACCAATTTCGAAAAATTGTGAAAGTCAAAAAAATTAATTTATAATTTCTCATTATATCACTCTTATAAATTTTTGTAGGAGGAAGATCTGTAATGAATCAGAAAGATTTGTAAGACAAGCAGGAAATGGTATGTAATTGTGGTATGTAATGTCATCTATTATTAAAATTATACTTTTCATTATTTTAAACAAAATTTTTAATTACATAAATACATTTAATAATACACTGTATTAAAATTAAAGGGAAAACTTGTAAAATGGATCCTGTTTATGACAGATTTATTTCTCAAACTTAAAGTTCGTGCTTCCAACATAAAGAATATTATATAATACTAGTAGCCTTAATAGAACAGACTTTTCTCCTGTCATGTGCAATTCCGTTTATGCAGGCTTTACTGCAATATATCTTAGTTTAATTAACATCTATTGTTAGGTGCATTGTTAGTAATATTCATATAATCATTATTCTTTATTACTATTTTACAAACTCAAAATTATTACATGTTTACATAGAAAATCCTCCTCATAATGGTGGCCTTTCTCGTTCAAATAATGGTTATCAACAAATCGATCCCATGATGTTAAATAAGAATGGGCATGTAAACACCATAAGCTTCGAATTTTCACAGTTTAAAGGGAGAAGTAATACAAGAAGAAAATTGTTAAACAAAAAGTCATATATATGTAAGTGCAGGAAGAACAAACATTATAAAAGCCTGCAGGTCGCCAAGAAGTTTTCACGTACTGTACCTCACTCCGAGTCCTTTGGAAACATAATGAGCAGTGATAGATTTTTACACGGCACTCGGAGTATGCACTTCTATATCGCTTATTTTTATGTGATATCACTTCTTTTTATGACTGACGTTTTAGGTTTGTATCTTGGCGGCATCATTTACAACGAGTTGTTTTTGATTATATGTTTTTTTTTGTAATTTTTACTTGTATGTCTGATGAATTATAATATATTTCTAAATTTTAAATTTTGTACGTTAAACAATGTATAGTTATTTAAAATAAGTACAATTTACAATTTTAATTATATATATATATTTACATAAGTGGTTTGTTTTCTGTGACAGACTCAGACCTTTTAATATATCAATGTCTTATAGAGAAAATGATTAAAACATGAGTTCTTCAGCCAATCTTTCACTTCAGGCAAATAAATAATTATAATAGCAATAAATATAAAATAATAATAAAAAAAAGAAAATAATAATAATGATAATAATCTCATCTCTGTATTATTCTATAATACTAAACTTTCTTAAATGCAACACTGTAAGTATATTGTAAAAATTATACCAAAGCGTAACTGGGATGTAATTATAGCATGGAATGATTCTAAAGAACATTGACAGCATTATCGCTTCTAGATTTTTCTTGATGAGCAAACTATAGCTTGTACTCAATAATAGATATATTGCATCTAATATAAACAATTAAACTTAAAAAAAAACAATTAGTATACCTGTAGTATTAGTTTTTCAAAAAACTGTGTTTTATTTTTAAACTAAATTTATGAATAAATAATTGGGAAATTGATGTACAACGGGAAAAGACTTTTTTATTCCTTTTACTAACAATATTTTTGAGAATGTTTCCGCAGTATAACAATTTTATATCTTATGAAATTTAATTAATTACATAGCTACTTTTTATATATTAAACTCACAGAAAAGTTTATGTGGGAAATAAATACTGTAGTATGCAAGTAGTATACTAGATATCCACATATTTTCCTTGTATTAATGACAATATCTTTTAACGTGGCTTTAGATATATTAAAACCATGGTTTTCAAAGCGTTTTTTAATATTTGAATACGACTAATTATCTTCAGATATTGTAGAAATATAGCTTTCCATCCATCTATTCTTAATTTATAGTTTGAAAAATATATTAGCTGTCAAAATGATAATGTTTATGCGGACATTTGTTTTTAATTAATGTGTATTGTTTTAATATTTAGAATAACTGTGTTTTATTTTTCGACTAAATATATGAGATAATGTGAAATTAATATCCCGACAAAAGATTCATTTTCATTATTTTAATAACTTTTTTTAGATAACTGTTTAAGCGGTCTTAGAACTCATAAAGCTTCAAAACTTTCGATTTTTTTTATTTTTTAGATGTTAAACTACTATCTTTTCTGATATATATATATATATATATATGTATGTATGTATTTTTTTATAATTATTTCTTTAAAATTGCCATTAGAACGGAATTTATGGCTTTTAGAATTATATCCGCGCTATAGCTTAAGCGGCATTTCCAAAAGTCTGAATCAATTTTTCTCCAACTGACGTTTTTGGGCATAACGCTGAGGATATCCTAAAACCTTCTGAATATTTTTTCATGAAATTTTCAAAACATATGTTTTAGTTAGTCTGTATAAACTGAACCTAATATTTCATTTTTATTGTTCAAAACAATATTTTTTTATTTTTTAATGTAATTATATTGTTGAAATTTTCAAAATTTTGTATCAGATAAATACGAATTTGTATTAAAAATATAAAATAGCGTCACATACAACTTTTTTTTATGTTCAGGATAATTATTGAATCTGAAGTACAATTAGTCACAAAATATTTCATTCTAGTTTCAAAATTTTTGTTTGTAACCCTGCGCGTAAGTTATCATACTAATTTTCTGCTCGAAAAATATCAGATATTTTGAAGCCCCTATAAATACTAATTCTGCATATTGCAATTTTTAAAATACATTAAATGAAAGAACATGCATATATCTTTAATTTCAATTAAGATTCTGTTGTTAAAACATGTACATTGTAAGACATTAAATGTTGAAAATGGCCCTTTTTTTTAATTTTTTCCCCAATTTTTAGAGTCCGGAGACCCTTTAAAAGAATAGACATTCTTAACTTGTAAAAATTAACTAATGGAATTGCAATATTTTTTACTATTGTAAATTTACATTTATCATAAATGACGCACAATTTTTTTTTCTGCGGGAATTTAATACTGTAGTGTGTAAGAAGATCTTTAAAATGAATTAGTTACTAAAATTTGCACCATATCCTCTATTTTCTTTCTTCAGTCACATTTGTCAGTATGAATTAAGATTGAAAATTGGATATAACTTAGTTCTCATGAGATTTTCTTTTGAAATACTTTTACACTAATTTTAATTAGATACGACTTTTGATCTTTAAAGGTATTTTTCTGCCAATTCTATATAAGCGTTAAATTCCTTTAACACATCCATAATGGGTTCTAATTACAAAGTACGTTCTATTTCTTTTTTCTTCTTCGTAACTTACATGAATTAGCAGCGCATTTTTAGACAGTTTCAGATTTCACTTGTTTAATTAACTTACTTAATATATTAATGTGAAATGAACATGTTATTCAACATTAAAAATGAAAAGTTTGTAGTGAATTTCCGAAAGCAACTTTACACTTTTGAGATTTTATTTTATTACAAAAGATTCTTTTAATCAGAAACCAAAGATAAATCAATTATTATTTTTAAAACGCAAAGACACATTATTGTACAACTATTAAATTACTCGCAAAAGTTTTTAAAATACATAAATTTCAATCTTGTGTTGTTGTTTATAATTCTTATATGTCTGTTCATGAAACATTTAGCAGAGTTTCGCAGGAGTTGTAGCGACAAAAATAAAGAAGATTTATGTTTCAATTTCATCCCTTTTTGTACTTTTTAATATTTTTGGCTTTAAAATATATTTTTTTGAAATTGTTTTTTTTTTATATAAAATATCTGAAATATATTAATCACTTAATAAATGCAAGATTTTCTTCGTTAAATTAATTTGTAAGCTGCTGTGGCTTTTATGGTTCTTTGCAATACAAAAATATAAATTGAATAATATAAATTATACAATATTGACTAGCAACATTTTATATGAATTCTATTTCTTTTTCTAAAACTGCACATTAATACAAAATCAATGAATTTTCGTCATAAATATATAAAAATATATATTTTATATTTGCTTTATTGTGCGTTGTACCTTCATGAGAAATAATTTCTGGATAATCGATTTAGGCCACAGTAGCTTTATTTTTTTCAGCGACACAGATACATAGAAATATATCTGAAGAATATTAGATGTTTTAGAAGTAAGTTCACATTTAAAAGTTTAACCTAGCTCTTTACGCATAACTTTTAGTAATGCGTGTGGGTTTAGGTCAAGTACTGGCGTACGAAACTACATTGTGGTGTACAAACAAGCTTCAGGTGTACTTCCTTGAAGGTTTAATCTCTGTTGAGATTGTAGGGCAAAGTGTCTTCTTGCAGCGTACGGAATTCAACTATACGGGACCAGCCTGTCCCAGCTGAAGGCGCAGAATAAAAGCATCTGCCCTTCCGAGAGTGCCAGCCAAAAGTTTCTGAAAAGCCTCAATTCTATTTGTATATATCTAAAGGAGGCTTATTCGATAGCCGCCTCACTTATAGAGCTAGAAGAGGCAATTCAAGTACGCAAGAATTATTATATCCCAGCTGTCTAAGAAACTGTAAAAGTTAAAATCATCGCATAATATATGTTTTTCATACTGTCAGATGACAAGTTCTGAAGTGGAATTTATTTGGTATGTAGTTTAATTGGTAAGTTTAATTGGTATGTTAAAGATTTTATGATACACAAATGTATCGGTCTTATACAAGAGGGAGATTATTTAGGTATAACATGTGCGTCTATTGACAGAGTGCTATTGATTAGATCCATGAATGACAGTGCAAACAAAAGTCATCTGATGTTACTGATATAATAAAATTATATTAAAATGACAGGGAATTTTTAATTTTAAAGCAATTTTTTGACACGTGAATGAGAGAATTCGCATCACTTCTTGCTTATTGCATTTATAATTTTATGTTGGATAATATTTAACATATCACTTAATATAACAATGTTATTTACTGGCACAGAAGAACAAAAATTAATTTTTCTGTAGATATTTTAGTTTTTTTTTCTTAACTTATGTGCAATAATGTAACTCATAAAAGACAGACATATATGCTTACAGCTCGATTTTTACAATAGGAGATGTCGTCAAGAAGTTACCTAGATGAAAAGTTGGTATCATATTGCATCTGACAATAACTGCAGCATAAGTCACATTTCAAATTGAATGTTATGTATCCTCATTATGTTCTAAAAGTGCTTAACTATTTAGAAGATGCACTTTTTTTTTATAGTAATATATGTAGTTAAATAGATTGTTGTAATTAAATCAAAACAAAAATTTTTAAATTAAATGCGCATTGCACATTTATTTTGGTAATTATCTGACATTTTTTAAAAATTATTTTTACTCGGTAAATAAATCATCAACTTGCATTAATTTTATTTTTCTTTCTACATTAAACTGAGTTATGCTGAGTCGTTTGTATAGGTATTAGTTAATTTATATGTGAATTAAGAAAATACTCGTATGGAATAAAAAATAATTTCAAATAACTAATGAAACTGAAAATTATCCAAAACCAACGCGTTTGTATTCTGAAGCTAAAGTTTCTATTTAAAAATAAAATTGGATGGGTATTTATAAAGAATGTCTCCCTAAACATTTAATAATATTAACGCAAAAATTGAGCTTGTAAAGAAACTTTAAGAAAGTCGGAGTAACCTGCAAAATCTTAAAACAAATAATGAATGAATCTCTAAAAATTGTCTGATTTCCGTATATACAGTATTACCATTTGTATTTTTGAATTCTAACTTAAAATGGAATTTATTCAATGCTTTCGAAATATAGAAAAATCTTACAAATTAATTAAAACATTAATTTTTAAAAAACAGTCGTATGATACGAGGGCTGTGTGATAAGTACCTGGCCTTGACAAGAAAAACACATTTTTATGTCAAAAATGTACTTTATTTTTCAACATAATCTCCTTTTAGTTAGATTCACTTAGCCCAACATTTTTCTATTTTTTCTATTCCCTCTAAAAAATACGATTTCTTCAAACCTTCAAAATAGGCGTTTTTTTTCAGCAATAACCTCATCGTTAGACCCAATTTTTTTCAACTGAGCCGTTTTTTCATATTTGGATATAGAACATATTCGCAGGGGCTAAATCTGGCGAATATGGTGAATGCAGAAGCAGTTCGTATCCTAATTCATAGAATTTTGCCAGGGCGATGACACAGGTGTGCACGCATGCATTGTCTTGATGAAAGGGAATTTTTTCTTCGCCAAATGCGGATGTTTATCTTTCACAACATGGATGAAACTATCCAATAAGTTGGAATAATATTCTCCATTAATTGTTTTACCTTTTTCAAGATAATCGACGTGAAATATGCCGCATGAATCCCAAATTACTGTAGCCATGACTTTGTTTGCAGATAAAGTCGCTTTAGCCTTTTTTGGCGAAAGTTGTCCACGAAAAACCCACTGTTTGGACTGTTCTTTAGTTTCTGGTGTACAGTGATAAATCCATGATTCATTAACAGTTATGAATCGATTCCAAAAATCATTTGGATTTCACTTTCACTTCGCCAAACATTATTTTGAAATTTGCTTACGAGTGTGTTTAATGTCCATAGTGAGCAATTGCGGCACCCATTTTTTGGAAAGCTTTTTCATATTTAAATTTGTTGTTAAAATATTTTACACCCATTTAATTGAGAAGCCCACAGTCTCAGCAATCTCGTGCACTTTCACTCTCTGATTCTTTATCACAATATCATGGATATTTTCAATCGTTTCTGATGTCGTAACCTCAGTTGGGTGACCTGGACATCCTTCATCAAAAATGCTTGTACGGCGCGTTTGAATTCAGCTGTCCAATATTTTATGGTTAGTAACGAAGGTGCAGAGTCCCCATAAACTTTTCTGAGTTCCGCTTTAACCTCATCAATTGTTTTCTTTTTTAAAAACAGGTTTTTATCACTGCTCAATATTCAATTTTTTTTTCATTTTTCAAATATTACCAAAATCTTTGTATTCAAATGGCTTCCACTAACAAACCAAATAACTTAGTGGCTTGGCAAATGGCTAGATTTTATGTGAAAGATCACTTTTGCGAAATAAATCCTTTTTTAAATTCTAGTAGTACCATGTCTGTCCAAGGCCAGGTACTTATCATACTGCCCTCGTAATTATTTTCAGTATTCTACAACACTTCTTTCTTGTCATTTAATTTAACACACTATGTAAAAGTAATTTTTATTCAATTCTGGTGTTCTTTTATAACAGATAATTTGTTTCAAGATTCTAAAGAAAGGAAATACAGTGAATTGTAATCTGATAACGAAAACATCAAAGACGAATGTCTTTACTAAAGATTTTATTTATCCTTTTAAAGAGATATTGCTTTAGATTTTAAGTCGTTATTTTATCAATATAAAATCAGCCGTATCAGTTTTTACGTACTTTGTGTAGATGCTAAAACCAAATAACCGAGTTAAATAATCATTTGTATAGCGAAAAAAAGTACTCTTTATAAAAAATGAAAAATTGCTTATCGCTTATTATTAAATGTATAAAATTATTTTTAATACTATATAGAAAAGACCACACAAAAGTGAAAGTGATGAAGGGTAAACACAAAAACCACAAATGCTCAACATTATACTCTTGTAAATGAACCTTACTCTCAGTATATTGAACACGTTTCAGCTGCAACAGAAGACTCTAAAGCCATAAAAAAGCAATAATATATATATTTTTTTATCAAATAACATACGATTATACGAGCTTACAGTAACTGGATGCGATGGAACAAATATAAATATTGGGCATAAAGGATGAGTTAAATGGAGCTGAAGATATAGCTGAACCCAATAGACACTTACAATAGTCATTTGTTTGCTTTATATAAATGAGTTGCCTTTACCACATTTTCTGAATTCTTTACATGGTGCAACAATTGGTTCTACAGCCTTTTGTGGACCAATTGGTGCAGCAATTAAAACCTTCGAGGAGCTATTTGCAGTTTCCTTTTCTTCAACATGTGTGGAGAATATTCCAGATAACATAGATAGAATGGTTCTCAGCAATGATCAGCAATAGTTACATGATATTTGCATAGCAATGTCGCCTGGTGAATGTGGTTCTGAACTAGCATTAAAAAAAACCGGTCCAGTTGTTTACTCAAGATGGTTGACAACTGCATTTAGAATTTTAAGGTTGTATGGGGGCACAGAAATTCCATTTGAGAATCTCATTATTCTTATAATATATGTTATAAAGACCCCTGTATGGTCCGTATCAAAACAAAGCCCTTCATAACAAAAGGAGCGCGGAATATTGGGAAACTTATCACGTTTTCTAGATATTTTGAACCCAATCTAAGAAAGATAGTAGACACTGTTGTTCAACGATATAGCTTTTTCTGACATCCTGAAAATTTATTATTGCCAATGCTTTCAAATACAGAGAGTATATCAGGTTTTCAGCAATACGAAATCTAATTTGTGCTACAAATGAAGTTAGAGGAACACCAGAAATAAGGAAAAATACACTTGAAAGAAAAGGATTATCATGGAGTTATTTACTGCCAACGAGTTGGACGTTTTAAACCACCTCTTTTGACGAATGTGCTTTGCAAACAAATTGAGGCCATTGTGAAAGTAGTAAAAACGGAGAAATGGTCAAAATATCCACGCTGTAGGAAGATGCATTCGCCTAGTGTCTGAGGCATTAGAAAGCATACCTGGACATGGAAAGAAGATTTCCTATTGAATACAATAACATCAAGAAATCATATCAAACATTTTTACACCAAAAATTATTGCAAACTTCAGAAATATGTAAATCTTCAAAATCAAAGAAGTAAAAAACTCAAAGAAGTAAAAAAATCAAAGAAGTAAAAAAATTTCTACGTAAGTTCAATTTTTGTAATTTGTATGATTCAGTGCTTTTATTTTTAAATTTATACTTCATGTATTATTCTGAAATTATTATTATTTATAAGTTTTTTTCTTTATTAACTAAACACTTTGCCTGATTTGTAAACAATTTTCGTAAATAAAAAAAATTTAATACATTTTTTTAAAAAATACAATCATTAACTATACTTGGTACACTGGAAAATATGAATAAAGAATTATCTAAATTGCACAATTATGTAGTACACCCAATACACAGCTTTCTCACCAGGCGCTAAATATAATTTAAAATAAATAAATAAATAAACAAAATAAAATAAAAATTATAAATGTTCATGAAATTTTCATTGTTTAACTATTTTGCGGCACTTAGGGCAGCGGAAAATATTATTGGATTTCATTAAAAAAAAAAAAAAAAAAAAAAAAAAAAAAAAAAAAAAAAAAAAAAAAACATGTAAACTAATAAGAGACAAATTTCTCACACCGCGCCAAAACTAATTTTTAAAAGAATTAAAAATTAAAAAATTATAAATTTTCCTAAAAATTTCAATTCTTAACTATATTTGGGGCACTTGGGAACATATGAATGGATTTTAATTGAAAAAAAAATAGTTGTAAGCTAGAGCACATAAAAGTCAACTTTTGCACCCCACGCCTAAAGTGATTTCGAGAACAAAAAATTTCGTGTACTTCTCGACCCACCCTATTAAGTAATGTTCTTTTTGTATGCATAATTACATAAAATAACAAGGAACAGACAATAGGAAATCGTTTAATGGGAGAATCTGATAATGGGAAAAACTGCTGGTAGAATTTAAGAGAAGCAGGTTTTTGGGTAACATTTCAAATAATCTGGCAATTGGAAACATCAAAGCCAGTATTATCAATATATATACGATTTTTATAAATATGATATGCTTCAAGAATGTGTTAAGATGAAGTATGGAATTAGGTTTATAAATTTTATCTGAGTTTAATTCAAAGTTTTGGTTCATTTACCAATTTTTATTTATTTATTTATTTATTTTGAAATTGTTAGTTACCTGTTTATGGATATATTACTTTTTTTCATTAATTCAAAAATTTAAACCACGTTTAGTTTGCTAAAAATAGAGAATCCCACACTGGCAATTAATGATACACATACCGGACTGAATGTTTGTTTATTGATGCTTAACTTTAAAAAATCGAAGGAGGCTAGATATGAAATCATTGGAAGAATTGATACACAATATTGTTGTATAGTTTCTTGTTGCAGGCTGATCAGATTTAGAATAATATTGCACGAGTTTTAGGGGGCTCCAGCTCAACATACTGTGAATAACATTATTTCCAAACCTAATCTGCTCTTATAATATATAGTGGACGACAGGTTTTATTAACGATCGAATGCGCATTTATATATATATATATATTTGTCATTTATAAGGTTTAAAAACTTTTAACTAGTAAGAAACTGAATAAATAAATTATAAATAAAGTTTAGATTTAATCTGTGAAAACTTGGTTTACCGAAAAAAACTTCAAGGGATTTCTTTTGTTTTCTGTTAAGAAAAAAATGATAAAATTACTTAGTATTTGGTTACATGAGAAATGATATATTAATATATGAGGAAATCTAATTAGGTTATTACACATTACCTTATGTAAATATTTTAAAAAAATTATTGAGAATCGGTAAATCTGTAAAAGTAGACTTAATGCAGTTTTAATAATTGAATTATTTTTTTACATTTTTATTTTTTTAACTCAACTTTCAAATTCTCAATTAAAATAAAACAAAAAAAAACTATCGTTTAGTAACAGAAGAGCTTGAAATTGAATTGATTTCACGAGCTTTTTAAATATTTCTTCTTTTTTTTATTATTAAAAAAAAGTCTTCTTTATATTATACTGTAACACCTCGCGTTTAAATCGTCCGTTGTATTTAAATACCGTTGCATCTAGCTCGTTAAATAATCTAAATTCAATTCAATTAAAATCCGAATACTTAAAATGAAATACTTTAAATGTAGCAAAATAATTTTTGAAAACTCACTCCATCTGCAGCCGACGTCTATTCACTGAAGGTGAAACGATATATCAATGTTCATTTTAAGAAACGAATAATCGGCTATCTGAATTTACCTACAATTTAACGTGGCATTTCGGAATCGGCGCCGTACGCTGTTTGAAATGCGTGACTAACACAAACAGTAAAGCTGTCGCAAAAATCCATCCTTATAAAGGAAAGGTTACAGGTCCAAATAATTCCACAGTTGATTTACCGATATCTTATTTGATTTTATTAATTTATGAGTTATGATACAACATTAAAAATTATGTAAATACAATAAATTTAACAATTGTTTCTTAAAACAACAACTTTTGTTTTTCTTAGAAAATTTGAAAAAGTTACGGGAATGATAACCATTTGTCTCCCAGGCGGAATGTGGGTAGGAGTGCTTAAAATCAAATTTAAAAGCTAATTAGAATAAAAGTCTACTACCTGCAGATGACTTTATCACTCTCGATCTTCAAATAAGAAAGAACCATGATTTGTTTATTTTTTAAGCCATCTTTACATATATTAGCGTGACCCCACATTGCTTTGGAACAGGTTAGACAAAAGTAGCGGGTCATACTACAAAAATTGAATGGACAAAATACGCATTATTTTTCTTTTTTTTTTTTACATTCCGATTGTCCGGGTTGTTGAATGCCCATATCAAATTCCGAATGTCCACTTATAATTGCCCTTGTTGATCTGGGCAATGTTGATACGTTGAGACGCTTTATCATCTATAGAGCAAGAAGGTCCGCACGTAGCTTTATCATAAACTTTTTTTTTGGTTAATCCTTTTTAGGATAATGCTTTTTTGGATTTTTGACCCAAGTCATGCACTTATATAACATGTGCATTCAATGAACTGATATTTATAATACCATAATTCACACAAAGAGGCCATTGGCGTGCTTTTCTGCTCCATGACATGTTATTAGACATCTTATCAAATGTGTCTACGTCTTCTTTGGTAGAATTATAAAATTCTATCATTTCTTGTTTTCTATGTTCTAGATTAATGTTTAAAATTTCGTTGAAAGTAGACAGAAAAATAAAACACTTATTTGGTTTTGTCACACGACTAAAAAAACTTCGGAATATTAGCAACCCATACAATTTTATTTCATGCATTGTGATTTCAGAATTAGCTTCAAAATTTGGCTTCATATTTTAATTCTCCTGTGTTCGTTATTGAAGAAATATCTTTTCTTCATCTTTATTGTCAAATAATAATTTATCATTTTCATCCCTATTGCTATATGTGATTTCGTCATTTCCAACTTCAATAAAATCTTCAATTTTCTGATTTATCTCCAGAAATAGAATTTTTTTCATTACTGAGATCTTTTAATAGTTTGTTTCCAAACTACATGAGGTCTACCCCAAAAATTTTCCCCGAAAAGACGTTTTGACATGTCACGGCAGCACAGGAAAAAAACTAAATCATATTCTTAAATGCAAAAGTTATTACTAACCATTCGTCTGAGAGTCGAATATTGTTCGAGACGAATATTGTTCTGTTCGAGACGAATATTGTTCTGAAAAAAATTGTCTTAAAAATTGATCTGCCACGTGCACAGATATTTCGGGAAGAAGGAATATACTTAACTATAGCAACCAATGTCGAAGGAAGATATTGAATAACACGATCCATTTCCTGTTTTGAGGGAGGAAATGAAGATTATTTTATATGAACTTCGTCCAGAAGACGAATGAGTAGCATTCTAGGGCTAAAGTGAACATCCACTCTTGTCACTTGTATAGTACTTACTTTAATTACTTATCACCTAGAGAGACAAACCTCATTGGAAATATTCCTCATAACGTAATTTTTAACTTTTTAAAACATGCAAGTTTTTATTTTGGGATTGGATTATTGAATGTATTACATATAACCAATTTTATATTCTTTATTATTCTACTTAAGACAATTTTCTGTGCCTAAACATTTATGATTTATCTGTATTGATAACTGTATGAAGTCAGATTAACTATAAGTATATGGAACTTTTTGAAATTTTTGAGCTGGTGGCTCATGGAAATATTCAATCTTGTAAAGCCGTTGCAGCCTTACCAACAGAAAGAGAGAAACGTGCTAGTCCTGGTTTCGTGCCGGTAGCTTAGTGGCAGAGCAGTGCCGCGTAATTCCAATTATCCTGTTTTGATTCCAGACTTGGACACATATTCTTTCTTTTGGCTTTTTTGCATTTAATTCAATTTCAATAAAAAGACCACAATTAAAAATCTCAATTATTTCTAACTTTTCTTTATTACTCATTTTGTCATTTATTTATTTATTTTTTGCTACAGAATACCGTTGACGGGTAAATGCACCACTTCACCACTCTACTCATCCACCCTTTGCCTTGCATTGAATTATGCTTGATATATTTAAAAAATAATAATAATGTTACCAATTCATCATTAATAATTAGAACTTTCCTCCTTCAAAATCATAAGTTTGCATAGACTTTCAGTTTTTAAATTAAAAATATAAATTCACTGTTATTATGCATAAAGTGTTTTAATTTATTTCTATGATTACTATAATATTTTTTTGTTGTTGTTGTTACAGCGAAAATAAACGATACACTTTTGTAGTAAGAAAAATTAGGAGCGCCCGATTGTGTGAATAATTTCCGAGCGTCCTGAAATGCTAAACATTTTTTAAATGTGTAAATTCAAATGTTAAGTATTCTTCGATAAATACATTATGCTTATCTGTATTCAATATTTTTTAGGAACAGAGAACATTATCTAAATATATTTAGCGATGCAGTGGTGAAATGTATTTTACTATACATGTTCTTGATCATAGACCATATAACTTAATTGTTTCTCTGTTTTAGGAAGATAAATAATCTTTTACACTTTATATATCATGGAATATTTTATATAACAAGGTTCGTACGTTTCAAGGACTTTCAAACGTTTTACCACGATTTTTGAAAATTTATGTTTGCCTTATTTAATTTTTTAAATTCTATCTTCGGATATAGGAACCAGTACTTTACACAATTTCTGGTACTAGAACACCTAAAACACCTTGAATCCCTTGATGCTTACGAACCCTGTATGAGAAATAAAAGGACAACGGAGATTCCTTAATGTATTTTTTTTTGTTTGTTTTTGTTTTTTTTAAGTTGCATACCTTAGATTGCGATGTAAAGAAATCGAAAATTTTAAAGGGGAAAAAAAGTTTTTATAATTAAAGCATCATTTATATCAATTATTATATGAAAATGTAGAACAACTAAAAAAAAAAAAAAAAATTATAAGACATTCTCCTTTATTGAAAAATTACATTGATTGCAGCTCAATTCAATTTATTGTGTAATTATCTCTTTAAATATAAATTAAAATACAAAGAACACATTTTCTTTTAAAAAATATTGAAAAATTCATATTTAAGGATAAGAGTAAAATTCGAGACTTTCAAATATAACTTTTTAATATTAAAACTTAAACAATACTTACTTTAAATCTTTATAGATTGAAGCACATTCGTCAGATACACATAATACAACTTAACTCAGACTTACTTCTTTAAATTTATAAAGCTTTGTGTCACGGAAAATGCTAAAAAATGAAAGGAAATTTTATCTCTAAGCTTCGCCGCGCAATGTACGCTTATATAATAAATCATTTGTGTTTTTGGCTCACATATAGTGAGGTTATTTTCCAATATAAAATATTTTTACGCAGTGGAAGGTTTGCAAAAGTACAAAAAATGGAATTACGTAAGAAGGTATACACATATAAAGAGTATAATGTTAATTATATTTGATTCTAATATTTAGTTGTATCACATATTGTCATTCAGTCTAATATAATTTATGATTAATTTCTGCAATTTATGCTCAATAATATAATATTTTTAGTATTGGAATTTTAAACGGATTTTTGTTCCAACGCTAATACGATTTACAAGCAAATGAAATGCTGATATATACCCTCATAGCATGCATGGTCACAGTGACGTCGTTGTGACGTCACTGCGAGTCACTGTGGTCACATCACATCTGTGACCGAAATGCCACCACTCAGTGATGTCACATTGTGACTGAGATGTGAACTTGTCAGAAAACTTTAAAAAATTACAAAAATTCTTCAAAACATGTTGTTACTGTAAAATTTTATTTTTCTGGCAAAAAAAAAAAAAAAAAAAAAAATAATAATTATTATGTCGCTGCATGTAACGTAGGTCACGTCACACTCACAAAAAAAAAAAATCCCCCGTATTGTAAGTCACAGTGTGAGAAAAATATGAACTTCAAAAATCTTTGAAAATGAAGAGAAATGTTTTAAAAAGGTCCGAGTTACAGCGACATAAGGAATGAAAATATATTAGTGGATAGCAAATAGTAAATTCAGACACGAAAAGATAGTGGGGGGGGGGGGGGCATATAAAGGAAAATGCACGGTACAAGTATCAACAAACTAGATTTTCATGCTATATTTTATCAATTTGATATCTAAAAGAGTGAAAGTATACTTTTTTCCTGATTTCAATTTTATCTAGTATTGCAATTTAATATAATAATCCTTCTCTTATTCTTATTATTATAAAAGTGTTTCTCGGAAAAATGGTACGTGCTGGAGCAATTTGGATAACATATTTAGAATTAGGAATATTAAATATATACACTTTACATATTTAGTTTGCAGGAAGGAAAATTTTTAATTTATTTTTAACGACCACTGGTATTCGAAACACTTTTGTGGCTTCAAACTAAAAAATTTCTATTATAGCTAAGTCTGCAGCTTTTAATGAGCACGTAGAAAGAGTCTTCAGAGTTTAGTCATACATACATTTTTTGCTTTATAATTTGCATTCAAGTCATATTTTTTCCTGTTAGTGTACCTATTTTAAGTAACTATTTTTTAAAAAAAATTCTACTTATTTCAGACTTTTAAAATAAAATTAACATTTTCCGAAAAAAAAAAAAAAATACAAAATTTATGCAAAACACATGATATAATTTATTATTCGTATTTCAAATTTGTGTTTTAGAGATATGACTCTAAAAAAAAAAGTTATTTTACGAATTGTTTTATTCTACAGGAAATTAACATGAAAATAATGACGATTGACAAAGAAAATTTTTTTATCCTCGATATTTATTTATATCTTATTATTTTTTAGGAAGATATTTTGTATTTATTATGTGTGAAACAATCTTTACTTAGAAAAAGGGATGGGGGGGTGGGGGTAAAACTGATAAAAAGAAAAGGTAAAGTACATTGGCAAATTCTTCAAATACAAAAATTTAAATACTGACAGTCTCTTAAAATGATTGCACATGTAAGTTCCAAATCTGTTTATATAAAAGCAAATAAACTAACACCTGGCCAAAATCGTCTGCCATGATACCGCAGGGTAAACAGAGAACTTTTTGTTCTAAAAGATGCGGTAAGTTACTAGTCTAAAATGTAAGCTTTTGTGTGTACTTTTTTTAATGGAAGAAAAAGACGTCGCCATTTTCGGACACACACGGATATTAATAATTAATTTATGGTTCTTAAAAAGTAGGTCGTATTTAATTATATTGTTTATTCCTGTTTTGTATATTTAGTGAGATGAGTTAAATAGCTTTATATTATACCTATAGAAAGAGACTGATATGGAATTGTTTTTCAGATTAGAAATTAACATTATACTGAATGGGAAATGTCGTTTTACATACTATAGTAGTGAAACTTTTGAAAGACATATTTTCATTGCTAATAATATTTTAAATTACTATTTAAAATCCTAAATCTTCATATCAATGTTTTCAGATTTAAAATCTGCCAAAATTATTAAATAATAGGAATTCCTTGTAACATATGGAGAGATTTTTGAGAAATTGTTAAATCTAATAATACATTTAATTCATCTATTGTACTTTGTTGTTGTTTAATAGTACAATTATAAATACTAATTATTTAGTCTTTTTCAAATTGGTATATATATATATTTTAATTGTATGTAAGCACATTTTTACTGTTCGTGATTTTAATCAAACATTTAATTGTAGACATTCAGAATCAGTTATTAAATTTACTTCGATTGTAAACTCATTTTCTACGTTTTCGATACACGTTCGATACTTCGCATTAAAAAATAAAATATGACATTTAAGCATTGAAATAAAGTGTTTTTTTATACCTGATAACAAGTTTATAGATTAAACTGCTTTATTATACTTTTTTTAAATTTGATATTTATAATATTTATAAAAAAAAATATTTATAATTTATGATATCTATAAAAGCTGATATTGTACTGTTCATTAGCGATAATTGCTGGAAATATATTTTTAATTATAATATGCACTTTTATGATTCTCTATATTTATGCATAGTATATGGTGTACATAAAAGCTATAATTCATATACAGGGCTACACAAAAGTATACGTAAAAGTTAAGGGTATGGGCGCAAATTTCTTAAAGGTGTTTTTTAGATGAGTTATGGATTTTTATGTTGAACTGCATTTAATTTACTAAGAAATGTTTGTAGAATATGGATAAAATGATACAAAGGGTCACGCAAGGAAATGGATATATGACCGTCTATAAATTATAATTTCTGGAAATGTGATTACAGAAATTTTAAGAGTGTTTTAAATTGAATTAAATTTTAACTAAATAGTGGCGTGTAATAAAGATTCTAGGTAAACTAAAGGGTTGTAAAAAAGTATTCAAGTATGTTTTCATATATTAGTATAAATTGATGAATGAGAATTTCAACCTGTTATGCGTTTTCTTGCTAAACTAAATTTTCACATTATATACTAGTACATATAAACCTACAGATTAAATACTGGGCTATTCAAAAGAATTGGAAAACATATTTGGCTATGGACGGTAACTGCTGAAATCAGTTTTTCAAATGTTTTATGCGTTTTCTAAAATATTTACTTAGTTATCTTATTTACGTTATTTCCTTAAATTACGATGTGTAGTTAAAGCATTCAGGAAGCGTTGGAAAGTGCCCTATAATCTATGCTTAACGCATGATTTTTCTTACTTGTTTTTTCTATTTCCCAGATCAGTCATTTCCTATAAATCATACCAAATCTATTTAGCTCATTTTAACAAAATACAATATACACAGGAATAAAAAAATTAAATAAATATGGCTTATCTTATTCTTTTTTAAATGGGAAATATATTAATATCCGTTAGACTCCATGTTCGTATTTAATAAAATAATAAAAAATCACAACACATAAAAACTAACACATTCTTAGTATAAAACTTGAACTCAAGATCAAGCTTAGAACTTAATAAAAAATTATGCCAGTTGATAAGCATTGTTTTTTTCAGTGTAATAATTAAAAGTATTTTAGAAGAATAGGACTCCAAAATAGCGATACTTTGCTAAAAGGTACGGTAAAAAGATAATATTGTATATTTCAAACAAAACTTTATTTTAAAATTCATCACAGTGTTTATAACAAGAATCATCACAGTATTAATGCTTGGAAATTTTTCCAGAGAGAAACATTCGCCTTGCAAAAAATATTTCAAATGGAAATCAAATTTCAAATTGATTGCTTAAAAGGCGCAAAAGCCAACATAGTGAAAAAAAATTCCTTAACGGTACTTGAATCCGGGCCATCAGTATAGCGCACTGACATTCTACCGACTAAACCACATGGAACGAGACCCAGCCTGGCAAATGTCTTACTATTACATGTTGGCAAGGCTACAAACTCAGCACAAGATGGAATATTTATCATGAGCCACCGACATGGGGCAAACACGAAACTTAATTAAATCCAGCAGCTATTCAAACTATATAAATACTTGGAAATTTTTCCAGAGAGAAACATCCGCCTTGCATATTTCAAATGAAAATCAAATTTCAAATTAATTTTAATTTGAAAACGTAATCGTACAGACGTATTGAAAATAAAATAATCTATATGCTGTCTGTATACAGATTGTGTGAAAATATGTATGAAATCTGGAGTTAAATAAAAATAAGTGAACAGGTAGCTAAAAAAATATGTGTTGTTATAAAGTAAAATCATCGTATTATGAAAATTCATTTAGCTTAATTGTTAAATAATAAGCAATTTTTTTAAAAAAAGGAGGAGTATTTTCCTATTTGATGGAAAACATTATTATCCTTATAATTAATTTGGTACTTTTTTAACACAGTTAACATTTAATATTAATATTCAAGCAGCACTCTTTTGTAAATTTTAAAAACTGTAGTTATTATTATGATTCACGAAATTAAATGTTCATAAATTTTTGAAAAAGTCCTTTCTTTAAAAATACCCAAGTTTATAAAATTTTGACTTTTAAAATATTTTTCGTATAATTGCATGCGTCTTTTAAAATTTTATTTTCAGAATAAGAATAAGAACTAATCAGAAATTATAAAACCTATTCGTGTATCCAAGTAATTATTATGCAGTTAATTAGCAAGGATATTTGTACTTGTTTAAACTTCACTTGTATTACATAATCTTACTCACGCTGTTAAAATTTAATGCACTTGTGATATCTTGAATAAATTTTAATTTGAGAAGTTTGAGATTAATTTCTGAAATTAGTTAAGTATAATTACGTACTTTTCAGATAATAACTTTATCTTGATAAGAAACCAGATAGCAGACTAAACAGATTCTTAAAATTTCCTAATCAGAAGATTAAATCTGCGTTAATTAATCTTGTTCGAAGAAAATGTGTTCTAACGTCATTTACAATTTATTTCTGTAAGAAAGGGTCAAAGAACTCGAAATCGAAGTTCGACATCATTTTTAGAAATTTCACTGTTAAAGATGAGATTTTTGCTCACGTGAAATTTAGTGAAGTAATGAAAATTGTTTAAAACTTCTTTTAGGAAAAAAATGTATTTTTCATTAGTGTAACATATCAGTGTTCATTTTACATTTATAGCTCTAAGTCCAAAAGAAAATTTGGGATTCAAAAAGGAAAATTATGAATATAAATTGCACTGTAATGCATTATATTTTAATTTAATGGGTGCTATCTGACCTAAGATTATGTTATATACTGACAAAATCATAAATGATTAGTCAAAATGTCCAGCTAAATTCAGTTTTAAAAATTATTTGGTGGACATTGGAGTTTGCTGATTTTCCTTCCATCCAAGATGCCTGAAATTAAAACACTACGGCTTTTTTCGGGTTTTATTAAAATAACTATGTTTAAAAAATCCTTAATTATTTTGTACAGCTTATTTCTTCAAGAAGGAGGTTCAAGAACATATCAAGAAAATTAAATGAGGTGAAATGAAGTAAGCTTTCGTTCTCAAGAGAACCACACATTTTATAAATTGAACACAAGCAAAGTAAATAGTTTGCAAAACGGTTTCAGAATATATTGACCATTTTTATGAATTCACATACATGTGTCCCAAAATGTGTCCCCGATTTAAATTGCGTATACATTTATTGACTATTTTATGTACAAACATTTATTTCTCACAGACACATAAACGTTGATATTTTTTTTCTTTTTTTTTTAAGACACCCGATATGAGTCGTGTCTCTGAAGATGTCGATGGTTGCCAGCGCTTCGAATCTTTTCTATTGTACCTGTTGCTAAAAACATTTGAATCCAAGATTTTATCAACTTTACATTTGGTGGTTGTTTACCATAGAAAATTTCAAAATTTGTTGCACCGTATTTGGTGATTTATTCTTAGTAATTCACACAAAACTCTTTGTGCTTTTTATTGTATAGATACCTTTTTTTTCTGATTAAGCAGCAGCATTACACCTAGTGATGATCCAGCATATTAATATTGCACAGTCAGAAAAACTTGACGACTGGTTGAACACATCTGCAAGAAAAATATCGAAATCAGTACAATCTTTAAAGTGTAAGAAAACTATGAAATCAAGTAAAACATTTTGGACATATTGTATAATTTCGTTATATAAGGTTTGAAAAGGCTTAAGTTGATAGTTTTATGAAAATGATTACATATGGAATAATAAGTGTAGAAAAAAAATACCATGATTGAAAAAAAAAATATGTTTTGAGTATATTATTTACAAGTACAGATATAGTGAAAAAATAATAATTTATATGCTGTCTATATATAAATTGAGTCAATGTATATTTTAAATCTGGAGTTAAATAAAAATAAATACACAGGTAGCTAAAAAATGACTGTTGTTAGAAAGTAATATCATCGTATTATGAAAATTCATTTAAATAAATTATATTTTATCCTCAATTATACATTGCTAAGTCTCAATACATTTGTATATATATTTGAAATAAATACCAGATAAAGTCGGCACGTGGAACACTTTTCTAAGTTTAAAACAAAATTACCTTTCGTTTTTAAAGCTTGATTGTTAAATAATAAGCAATTATTTAAAAAGGAAATATTTTTTTCTATTTGATGGGAAACACTAAATTATCTTTATAATTAATCTCTACTTTTAAAATCTAGTTGACACTTAATATCAATATGCAAGCAGCACTCTAGTAAAATTTTAAAACAGTACTTCTTAGTATGATTCACAAGATTAATTGTTCATATATGTTTTAAAAGTCCTTTCTTTTAAAAGCTTAAGTTTATAAAATTTTGAGTTTTAAAACACTTTTCATATACTTATATGCGTCCTTTATAGTTTCACATTCACAATCATAATAAGAACTAATCAGAAATTAGATAATGTGTTCGTGTATCGAAGTAATTATTATGCAGTTAATAAGCAAGTATTTTTGTACATGTTTAAACTTCGCTTGTATTACAAAACTTTACTCACGCTGTTAAAATTTAATGAATTTCTGATATCTTGAATAAATTTTTATTTGAGAAGTTTGAGATAATTTTGTGAAATTAGTTAAGTTCAATTAAGTGCTTTTCAAATAATACTTTTATCTTAATAAGAAACCAGATAGCAAACTAAACAAATTCTTAAAAGTTCCTAATCAGCAGATTAAATCTGTGTTAATTATTCTTGTTCAAGGAAAATAATTTGTAACAAACTTTACAATTTTACATTGAAAGAAAGCGTCAAAGTACGTGTAATTGAGGTTGAACATCATTTTTACAAATTTCTCTGAGAAAGATGTAATTTGTTTCTCACATGATATTTAATGAACTAAAGAAAATTCTTTAAAAAATCTTTTAGAAAATTGAAAAATATATATGTATTTCTCATTTATGTAATATATGAGCATTTTTGTTTATATTTATAGCTCTGAGTAGTTAAATTTTACAGATCGCTTGATATACTACATAATTACATTTGATCTAAAATTCTATCCTAAAAATTATATCTGAATATTTTAAGATGGTATTAAACTGACTATAAATAAACAATTGATACGTTTTAATTAATATTCCGTTTATGTAACACAGCTGTATATTTTATCTATACAGCATAGCTAAGTAGTTTTGTACTTTTTATGCAGTTGTAACCATGTTCTATGATTTATATTATAAATGAAATTAAACATAGCAAGCGATTTTATTTTAGTGTCAGTTCTCTTGAGAAGGCATTCACGATTAATTTCATCATTTTGTATGATGTTTATATCTCATATCATTTTAATTATTTATTCCATTAATTTTTTTAGATTATTTCAAAGATACACTATTCGATATAATTGTATTTCCGGGGTTTTTTTTACCAGCATTTAGCATTATTTAATGATAACTCGACTTTTGATTTAAGCTCTTTTAAATTACTTACGAATATATATTATCCAACACTATTAAATAGACTAATTGCAGTTTGAAAGAAAAATATGATTACGCATTTTTCTAGAACTTCATATGTTTGGGAAGGTTAAGAAGGCTCCATAATACATCAAAAAATTCTTCCAAAAAAAAAGTCTGGGATTTAAAAAAAGCAAATTGAGAATATACATAGCATTGTTAAAAAATTTTAATACAAATGTTGAAATACGCCAAATTCATAAAACATCACTCTCATGATTAAGACAAAAATATTTTTTTACTGGTGAAAGATTGGCCCAGTTGTAATATGGCCCTTTTGTCGTCACAAGTTTCATTAGTGATAACCTGATAATTTAATGTGCGCAATCTGACCAAAAGATTTTATTATATACTGACGAAATCATAGAAGATGAGTTAAAATTTTCAGTTGTATTCAGATTCAAAATTCCTTTTGTGTGTATTGGAATAGGTTCATTTTCCTTCCATCCAAGATGTCTGAACTTAAAACAGTAGGACTTTTGTTTGGGGTTCTATTAAAATATATGTGTAAAAAACCTTCAATTATTTTATAAAGTTTATTTCTGCAAAAAGTAGATATAAGAACATGTCAAGGAAATTCAATTAGGATGGATAAAGTTAAGTGAATAGTTTGAAAAATGGTTTCAGGATACATTTACCAGGAATTAGAAATTCACATACAGATGTTCCTAAATGATTAACCTGATTTTAAACTACTTATAAATTTATTGACTATTTTATTTACAATCATCATATTTGGTACAGGCACACAAACGTTGATATATATATATATATATTTCTTTTTTTAACCTCTTCAGTTTCGAAGCTAAAATAATAATACAAATGCTTATTCATTGGCTTTTTCCTAACAAAATGACATCGTAAATGACAGAAAAAATATCTTTTCTGAAATTGATCCTTTAGGGGCTTTGTAATTTAGGTTAAAAAATATGGATCTAAAACTACAAAACCCCTTGAAACATTAATTTAATAACCATTAACCTAAATAAACACAGCCACAAATTTAAGAGCTTTAAACAAGTAAATAATCTACAAAGCTTTAAAATTTTTATTGAAAAATATTTTAATTAAATACTTATGAAAATTTCTCACATTCTTTGTCATACTGTCTTTTGGGCATTTTTTAGGCATTTTGCAAACTCAAATGAAAATAACATTTATTTTATGTGGGGATCAGCTTAGATGCTGACATTTGCTTTGAACGCAAAAAACATTCAGCTATTAAGAAGTGATGTGAAAATGTAAAAAATCAGACATTTTAGTGTTTATAAGGAAAAGAACATATGCCTTGTATGGGGACCCAGGACCGAAGAGGTTAAGACACTGGATATGAGTTGTGTCTCTGAAGAAATTCATAGTTCAGCATTTCGAACCTTTTCTACTGTACCTGCTACTAAAAACTGTTGCATCCAAGATTTTATCAACTTCACTTTTGGAGGTTGTTTTCCATAGCGAATTTCAAACTTCCTTTGCACCATTTTGGATGATTTGGTCTCAGAAAGTCACACAAAATGCTTTGTTTTTTCGTGTGTATAAGCCATATTTTTAGAATAATCAGCAGCATTACACTTAGTGCTGAACTAGCATATTAATATCTCACAGACAGAAAAAACTGCACAAACACATCTGCAAAAGAAATATCAAAATCAGTGCAACCATTAAAGAGTAAGTAAATTATGAAATAAAGTTAAACATTTTGAGGCACACTGTATAATTTCGTTATATAGCTAAAATAGTTTATTTAGAAAATAAAAATATCTTGCTTTGAATTGGGTATCACGATTGTTAAAAAAAAAAAAAAAAAAAAAAAAAAAAAAAAAAAAAAAAAACATTTCAATACATCCAGAGAAAAAAAAAAATAAAATATATGATGTAAGCTTATAATTCTTATAAACGAATAATTTTTATCAGAATGACATGTTTAGGAAGCTTTCTCGAGCAAAAAGTTAAGTTCAGAAATTGTGATTACGCATAGGATACAGTAATTATTAAGCACTCCATTATGGGAATAGTTAATTAAGGGCTTTAAACTACGGTAAATGAAGCATGTATAAACGACTTTCTACAGTTTATATCTCTACTTAAATATAAAGTTAAACAACATTATTTTCGGAATTTAACCAAATTATTCTTTCAGCTGAAACACGGGTAAAATTTTTCATTTCATGCTTTTTAAAGGGGGTAATATGAAGAAATATTTAAAAGTGAATCATTTTAAAATGTTATTTGAGAAAGATAAATAAAAGTTGAAATTACAAAAAAAAAAAAAAAATAAAATAAAATAAAATAAATAAATAAATAAATAAATAAATGTTCAAGAAGTTTTTGTCAATTGAAATTTATGATATTATGAATGATATCATTAAAACATCACATAAAATATTTATATTTTACAGGAAAAATTTGAAGTTCATTAAATTATAAAACAATATAAATTAATAAATATGCAATCATAATTTTTAAATAGTCTTTTCTATATATTGAATCCCTGTAATGTTTAAACGCAAAAAATACATAGCATAAATATTTTAGATTATAACTAAACCGAATAAATAGAAACGTATAAACTGCGTTAAATTCTGGACCTTTTTTAGCTTGGTCGTGGAATAGTTATTGTGAAATTATCGCCGACACTCTCTTAAAAATACTTTATTAGCTCTCTCAATATGTTTGACTGATCAGGTAATTAACGAAGTTTTAATTTAAAATATATATTTATTTGTGGGATAAGACTCAATTTATAAATCATAACTCACTTCTAAGACGAACTCTGCCATTTATTAAGACAAAGACAAAACAAAGATACATTTAAAATCACTCTTCTCAATCTATATTTAGCTTAAAAGCAACAACATTGGCTTCATTTACTTAGTACCGTCGAATATTTCTAAGATTTTCATACGTCATTTAAATCTTCCATTTTATATCGTTGAGAATATTTTGTTCCTTTTAACAAAACCGCCGTCGTCCGATTCTTTCTCGTTCTATTTATTTTTTCTGCATTTCCACTTCACACAGCTTCGTTATCTTTTTAATCTCGAAGCGGAATACAGAGTTGGGGACATTCAGTCTGATGCAAGTGTTGCTTACGAAATTTCCCACATATTTACAAACACGAAATGATATGGAATTTGCCCTGTAAATATCTAAATATTCATCTTTAAATTATTTAATCTCTTATCTTAAATTCATTAATTTTCTAAAAATAAATATTGTACATGTATTTAATACTTTTTCATGGGATTGCTAAGAAGCCAGCGCACGTCATTATAGCGATTGAAAAAGATATACCCTACCATCATTTTCAAAAAAATCATCTTTCTGTACCCGCATGTATGTAATAAATTTATCTGCAGCATAAAGTCAACAACTGATTAGATTATATCCAAATTATCTGAATTTTGTCCTTTTTTTTAAATTTAAGACATTCGATGTCTGGAAGAACAATATCTAAACATTAAAATCACTAAACATTAGATCACTAATTCGCTCTATGTACCGTGCGTAAATGCAACCAGTGACTTTTCAATAATCTAGACCATGGCAAAGTGAAATATCATTTTTTAGGTGAACATTCAACGCTTATTAAAGAAGGGTTTTTAGCAATTTTTTACCTTTATACTTATTGTTATTTTCAACACCAATAGATGTTTCAACATTTACAATGTTAAATCAAGGTGCTCAAATTTATTTAAATACATATTATTATTTTTATTTATGCTGACATAATAGATTTATAAAAGTAATTAAATATTTTATTTAAAGAAATATGTATTACGATTTTAAATAGTAAAACGTTTTTTCTAGAACAATATGATTGCTACAACAAGATGAAAAGTATTTGATCATAATATATGTATATGCATTTTATAAATCACAAAAAAGTAATTAAAAGCATGCTATTGCAGAATAAATTAAGTTTTAGTTAACATAGAGTAGTAAACATTTCTCAAGTGACATATATTTCCCCTGTTTAATAATATATTTAGACAGTTGTCTGGCATTTTATTAGTACATATAGAGATTGTTCACTGAATGAGAAATTAATTGAACTTCTATTTCTGCATTTTTGTCAGTAATTTAAATTGAAAAGTTAATAATCGTGATATTCGTTTGCCGCGATGTCAAGTAAAATGTGACTTTGTTTTCAGACTGTCAGGTAAATTTACCCTATCTTTAAGATATATAATTAGTGTCATAAGGAAATACTTGATTTAAATTATATTACTTTCTTTTCTAAGATACAATACATGAATAAAGAAATCTAAACGTACTTGTCCGGGAAAAAAGTTTTTAATGATACTTTCAATATATCATGAGTTTAGGAATTTCAATTCGCGCTTTTTACGCTAAACCTTACGCAAAAAATATTACAGGATTATATATATGCGTGTACACTTAACAAATAAATTAAATTTAAGTGTGAATTGCATAAACTTTTAAATAAATGGCCGTCTAGTATATACAATCTCTCTGTATATATATGTGTAATATTTATCATGTTGTAGCACTCATATAGTTGAATACAGCGAAACAGCACCGAAAACTGGCGATATGAAGCAATTAAAATAATAAAACTTTGTAAAAAATCACCATAAAATTAAAACAAAACACAGGACGCGTTTCGAGCTAAAAACATAACAGCTCGTCATCAGCTAAGCATACACGTGTCCGTAAACGAACAAGTTCAAAAATGAACTGATATTCATTCTTTCATTTTTGAACTTGTTCGTTTACGGACACGTGTATGCTTAGCTGATGACGAGCTGTTATGTTTTTAGCTCGAAACGCGTCCTGTGTTTTGTTTTAATTTTATGGTGATTTTTTACAAAGTTTTATTATTTTAATTGTAACACTCATATTCATGAACCGATTTGAATTAAAATAAGCACATGTGCATTACATACAAAAGTTACGAGTTCGTTTCCTAGCTTCAGCCGCCATTTTCTTTCAAAATGGCAGTTTGAAGAAGAAAGTAGAAAACAATTAAAATTAAAAAAAGATGCACAAAATAATTAGAATGTGCAAAAGTTGTTTTTTTTTACTTTAAGTATTTCATTTTAATACAATCATTCGGTATCATTTTTATTTCATATCTAACTACAAAAACGGTAAGAAATAACAGTTTTAAATTCTAGGTTACCTGACATCTGACCTAAAACCATCTGATTTTTGTCATTTTTTACGTAACATGGGTTCTTCTAAGCCGATCTGAATGTGACCGAGGACGTTTATAGGTTATACTAAGGTCTCGACAGAGTTTGTTCACCAGCTTCATACACAATCTTGTTTCACAGTGGCGGACCTTATTATTATCTTTTAACTTCAAAAATATTTAAAAAATATTAGAAATTCAAAAGTTGTTTTGTGTTGTTGTTGTTATTTACGTGTTTGAGCTACAATGAAGATCTACTAAACTTACTGACAAAATATTAAAAAGTAAAAAAGGTTTTTTTTTTTTTTTGGCTTTTTGACCTACAAGATAGGCCTAGTAATCCTATTGACCTACTAATCGGTACAAGGATTCCTGAACATATTTGGTTTCGCCGATATCATAAAAACCGCCTCATATATTGCAGGGCTGCTGACGTTTTTAAACAATTAGATATTTTCATACAATAACACTCTTATTTTTCAGTCAAATTAAATGTGGTCCAGCTAGCGTACAAAAAGACTCTATCAAGCTCATTGGCCAGATTTATTGATCGTCTTGTTCCAAAATGGCAGTCTAAATAAGTGAATACCAGAATTTCAAATTGAAAAACATGAAAAAATATTACAAATCCAAAGAGATTTTTTTTTTCTGTTAGTATCCCCCTTTGGTACACGATTTTCGGAGTTTTTTGCTTTGCCTCAATCTTAAAAGGGTCTGAGATATGACAGTTTAAAAATTCTATTGTGGTTAGCAATCTGAAGAAATGTCAGTTATCATGCTGTAACACTCGTAATTATGTAACCATTTTAATGCGACTAAGCACGTGCGCAGATCATACCAAGGACTTTATCAACCATCTAGTTTCAAAATGGCGATTACTTAAAAATTTTAAATTCAATAAGATGTACAAAGAATTAAAAATTAAAGAAATTTTTTCCCTAGAATCTTGGGATTTGATACAAATATACCGCAGCATTTTTTTCTTTTGCCTTTTTTCTTTTGACATATGGCTGACATACAGATGTCTGAACGTAAAAATACGTCAATGTCAATGGAACTAACTTGGAGGTAACTATTTGACTTCTTGGTATTCCCATACTATTTTAACATTGACGAAAGCTGCGAATCATTTATAAGCAGGTTTCAGCTATTTTAGATACATGATTTTAACTAAATTTACGTGCAATCTTTAAAAACAAGTATTATCGAACGGACACGTATGTTTCTATCTGGCCGAAAAAACTTGTAAAAATATGTATCATGTTGGCTATTTAGTGTATAATTACATACAAGTTGTAATATACTTGTGAAAATTTAAATAATAAAAAATTTTACAAAATCCATTTTAGGCGTTACTTAAAATAATGTACATATCGGTAAAAAATAGAATACAATGTATTCTATAAGTGCATTCATTTTTTTATGAATTTAACTATCAAGCAAATGTATCGATACACAAAAAAATAATTATTGCTTTATATCTATACTAGCAGAACTACCCAGCTTCGCTCGTGACAATAATAAAGCTCCTCCCGGGTAAGATGCATTAAAATGAAATAATGCGACAATGACAATAACTGAGATTGGTGCATTTTCGCCCACGAATAGTTAAAAGGACCAATAATAAATATAAATATTAGTAAAATAGTCTTAAATACGTCTACTATCAACTATAGCATAATAAACACATTAAAAATACTAAAAATTTACATGTTTCAACTTTTTCATTGAGTCATCTTCAGAATATATAAAAAACTACAAACACAATGCCAATTGTGACATTATACTGTATGATGGCAACGACCTAACCCATAAATTGTGCCTTTACTGATATTTTTCTTAACTTCTGAACATCATACAATTTCGTTTTTCACATTGTCGAATGGAAGAAAGTTCTTTCAAATGAAATTTATTTGAAAATTGTATCTCAATTTTCTCATTTGAATGAATTTTAAAATAAATTTCAATCATGGATGTTTTTAAATTTGCATGCAGCTCAATTACGAAAGATGTACCTGTTTGCTCTTAATGCAATATTATAAAGAAACGACATTGTTATGAGTAACTCTAGCATCATATTGTTACTGGCAAAAACCTAACCTAATCATAAATTTAATTTTTCCTGCAATTTGACCTTTAAACATCGCACATTTTATTGTTCCAACGCACGGTGGATGATTTAGTGATTGTAGTTGGCCAAAATTATTTTTGGCGTCAGTATAGTCGCATCGCCATGCAACTGATAAATGTTTGGAGTATTTTTTAATGATGTTTCTAAATTTCAAACACTTTTGAAATTTATATACATATCTATGAAGTGCAATACAAGATGATTTCTATAGAATATAATATGGATAGCATTTATCGATCATTTACAGGGACACTAAAAATGATTATGTTACATTACGGTCTATGGAGAAAAATTGTATGTTATGTATTTTGTTCATGCTGCACTATTTCAAAAGTATTTAAATTGATATATATTTCCGAGCTGCTCTATAAGATGCTTGCTATTCAATATGATGTGCCATTCATCTTTCATATACAAGGGCACACAAAATAAATCAGTTATATTTTTCTCTGTATGAACAATAATTGATGGAAATGCGTTTTCAGTTGTGAAACAGATTTTTTAAATTATACAAAATTGCATACTATTTAGTGTGTATAAGTTCTATAAATCCTATAAAGGGCTTCACAAAACATCTGAAGTACATTTCCGTTTATTGACGTAAATTGCTGATGAGGAATTTTCAACTGTGCTATGCGTTCACTAACTGTTCTAAATTTTATCATATTGTGAATTATATGATAACTCTATAATTCATATACAATGATGCACAAAATTTTCAGCAATTTCTTTTTCGACTTTGTGTGAAATTGTGTTTTCAAACGTGTTATATGTTTTACAAATTATTACTTAGACATCGTTTTTCACGTTATTAAGCTATGAAGTTTTAATATAGTAGTACGAATGCGTTGAAAAATGTTTTAAAATCTGATTGACGCATGATTTTACGTTCTTCATGATAATTTTAATCATATTTTCTTAACGGTATGGAAGCTAAAGTAAAAAAAAAAAACTATTTTTGTATTTCTATAACAAATCCTAATTTTTTTTCTAAAATTTAAGATACGGGGCAAACATTCGACAGCTTTAATGAAAATTGCTGTGTTGTATATTATGTTGTATGTATATATCTATCTCTGCACAGAGGAACCTTATGTAAAGAATGGGAATCATAATATATCACGAGAAAGTGCATACATTATGTTTTACATTGTATCAAACCTGAATTTGGTGAATTTGTCTGGATCAGTTTTGTAACCACTCAAAATTTGCAGTCAAATAATATATTTAAAATCATTTTGTCTTGAGATATCTAAATACAACTGGCAATTGTCGTCCAAATTTGATCATAAATTTAAACATTTTGCTCTTGGAAATCTTCATGTGCCCTTCATTATAATTTTCCTTTCTCAACAAAACATTTTCCACCAAATCAAATTTTTCGTTAAATGTGCAAGCTTGTTGCTCTTTTAAAATATTATAAAAGCTTATTCGTGTGATTGGCTTAAATTCGGATTGCCCTGGTAAAAGAAAAATGTAGTAAGAATTAAAATTTTGAAATCTTAATTTTAGACTTCATACGATAAAAATTTCTCTAAAATCTAGGTGGGGGGGGGGGGGGGCACCTAGTGGCAGACAAATAAACTTTTTTCAAATAGCTAATACTCGAAACTGTTTATTAAAATTAAAAATTGAGATTAATCGAGCTTTATCATATAACTTTTCAAATTTTCAAAATGAAAATTTATAAAAAAAAATTGTAAAGTTACTAGCAACATTAAATGTAAAATATCTATTGATGAAATAAAAATTTATACACATAAATTAAAAAACGTAAAGTACATACCTTCTTCTGAAACATTCATAATGTATTATTTCTCTTAATTTTATTTACTATTAGAGACTAAAACAGTATACAAAAAAACATCGATTTGTTCTTCATTAAGTAACGTCACTTTCACACTAACCTACTGGTCGTGCGGTCGGACGTATATCAAAAACATCTGCTGGGATACATCACCTGCACTTTTAAGATAAATGCGGTAAAAAAAAAAAAAATATTTCCGGTTGAATCAACTTTGAAAAATCGACTTTTGGCCAGCTAGAATCGGTAAATCACCCACCGTGCAACGTCTAACAGAAAAAAAAAAAAAAAAAAAAAATACTTTCAGTAACATTTTTTTGAAAAGCTTACCTCAATTTACAGATTGTTTATCCATTTTAAATTAATTTTCAATCACGGAGATATTTTAAATATAGCTGCAACCCAATTAAGAAAGAAATATCCGTTTGCTATTAATGTAATATTATGTAGAAAAGACATATCTATGAAAAACGCCTAGCATCATATTGTTGGTGGCAACAACTTAACTGTACCATAAATTACGCTTTTACTGCAATTTGATCTCTAACCATCATACATCTGATTATTTGAACATCTAACAGAAAATAGAAAACACTTTCAGTAATTTGTATGAAAAGTTTATCTCAATTTACAGATTTTTTATGTTTTTTAAAGTAATGTTCAAGCTTGAGTTTTTTTAAATATGCCTTCAACCCAGTTAAAAAATATTAACTTAATTGCTCAAAATCCTTGTAAATAATTCAGTATTTGTTTGTTCTCGTGTACTTTTACATAACTAAATTGGCAAATTTCAGTATTTGTTTGTTTTAGTGTGGGAATCTCATTCCGGCTGCTTATAACTTGGGTTCTTCTGAAATCATTTTAATTCAACTTGCACTATTAGATTTTCCGTTAAGGTTTTTGTGCGTAACATTGTTATACGCTGATTAGTCATAGAATTATAGGGGGAAATTCCATAATCATGTGGAACCCGATTATGAAAGATTAGTCTTTTTAAAAATTCTGAATGGATTTCATTGGAACTTGCATTGTTTTTTAGATAACTTTACACGCATGGTTTTAAAATATTGTATATAGTTTTACATCGCTTCGTTATAAAATTATGGAAGAAAGTTCAATATTCAGGTGAGCCCGATTATAAAGGATTAGCGTTTTTTGAAAGATCTACTGCACAGATTTTGATGAAATTTGCACTAATATTTTGCACCTAAATTTCTGGAATAATTTTAGTATAGAGTATTTTGTTGTACAACTTTGTTATAGAATTAGCTGAAATGTTCTATAATCAGGTGCAACCAATTCTGAATGATTAGCCTTTTAAAATAGTAAGATAATTTTTGAGGAATAGTTTTAGTATATTTCACATCAGTCTATCATTTTTAGACCAAATATTACTGTAAATGATCAACTAAAAAATTTGGTCCTTAACAGCCGACATTTTGTCTTACACATTAGAAAATACAATAGCGCAGTGATGATCGTACCGTTTTCAGCCATACGGAAAGATATTTGAGATAAAGATACATATTGCTTTAAAATAGAAGATCAAATTTACCGGTATATTTCCTTTAATTCAAGATATGTTCGGAAAAACCGATAACCGCAGCTGGCGAATTGTGACTCAGGTGTGTAAGTGATCGCTAAAACAAAAATACCAAAAATACTTTTCCCTGTAGTTGTTGAGAAATCTAAAAATGTACTAAAAATTAAAATTATATCCGTGTTTCGAATTAAAAACGATTTTTATTTATGTTCTATTAACGGACAGTATATCAGGCATTTTTAACACATGTATACAAAGATTCATTGACGATAATTTTTAAATGGAAACTCGTATTTCCATTCATAAAATCCAAATCCACAGCCGTTAAAATAAAAATGACATAAATTTCCAAAAGCGTTCAATCCTAATGTCAGGCATGTAATTTTGTTTAATAAAAAACAACAGCTTTACCCTAAAAATATAGTTTTCTTGTTATAATTTCTATTTAATATAATTCGTATCCTGCTACATATATATATATAAAAAAAAAAAAAAAAAAAAAAAAAAAAAAAAAAAAAATGTAACGCTTTGGAAATGGACCAATGAAAATTTGCGTAATACCGCGAAACGCACCTGATTGGTCAGAGCTTTTTGACGCTATAAGAGGGGTTACCAAGGTAAGGGCACCCGAGTCTGTCACCAAGTTTATCGCCAAATTGACGGCACATCGCCTAATTTGGCTACAGAAATTAGTCGCCAAAAGTGATGCCAACTTGGCGCTATTTCCAGTATTTTGCCAAATTTCCACAGACCTATTGAAATCCAATTGGGTTTACTTGCTTGCAGAAAATCAACAAATTGAGATATTTCAATGCAGCAAAAACTAATATTAGCTTATGAATAGAGCTTAATTGAACTATTTACATTATTTTTAAGCACAAATACTACTATTTACAATATTCGTAACACTATATATACATAACTTTACACATATATGTTGGCGGAGAAAATGAGGCGAAGTGAAAATTTCAGAGGAGAGGAGATTTATATGATAAGATTATTTACTCTAACTACAAATTAGCAACATTACAAAGATAAGGAGAAAAAATCCAAATAACTTTAATAAATTTGTAATGATTCAAATAAATTATAAATTTTATCTTTTTTAATGATATTATATTTAATAGTTTTTATAATTTTGAAACTCTGTAATGATTATATGTGCATGGAGATAAGGAAATAAAATTGTCAGGAATTGGGGAGAATCGCGTTTTTCCAAGTGGAATCTAAAAATTGAATGAATAGAAAATCGCGAAGCGATCAAGAAACGAAACGCGAAACAATTACGTCTTTTGCTGGCTAGAAAATAGTTATTGTTTCGCGATACCGAATGGAATCGGGAAGCGATTACGGGAGTGGGGGGGGGGGGTTGCTGAGCTGAACGAGCAGGGGGCGGAGCCATCCTAGTTTTATATAACCATATTGTATATAAATCGTAGAATGTTATCGATGCATTTCAAGTATTATAAAACATTTATCTAAATGATACAATTAAAGATGATACAGCATTACAAAGAAATAGGAAATAAATTGTAGTAGCCAGTTTTTAGAACCAGTTTGAAATGATAATGACGAAATTGACGTTAAATCAAGCAAAAGATTTTTTTTTTAATTAGTATTTTTTCCTCAATTGTTTGCTTGAAATTCAAACGCCTGTATTAAATTTGATTTTTTTTTAAATTTCAGAAACATTCAACTAAGATACTACGTCATTTTAAAACATGCTTAGTTAAAGTTTTTACATAAATATATGAAAAACGTGCATTTTCTTCTTTGAACGACGTCAATTTCAAAAACAGCAAAAATATAATGAGACAATCCCAATTTTTATTGGCTTATAAAACAAAGTACACGAATTATCATTTTTTTTTTAAATTATTGAGCAGTTTTTGATATGTGTGACAACAGGAAAGAAACTATTGAATTTGAAAATTTAATAAGAGATATTTCTATAATGTTAAATTATGAAAGGTGGTAGAAAAAGGGGATAAATATTGGTCTGAGGATTTTTTAAAGTAGACAGTGATCGTTTCCACGATCTAAAACGTATATACATCAAGTTTCGTTCAAATCGGTCAAACATTGAAGATTTATATAAAGGACATACACACAGGGAATGGCTTTTATATATATAGATGCGCATTTTATCCTTTGAACGACGTAAATTTCAAAAACAGCAAAAATATAGTGAGACAATCCGAATTTTTATTGGCTTATAAAACAAAGTACTCGAGTTATCATTTTTTTTTAAATTGTTGATCAGTTTTATAGATGTGTGACAACTGGAAAGAAACTACTGAATTTGAAAATTTAAAAAGATATATTTCTGTAATGTTAAGTTATAAAAGGTGGTAGAAATAGGGATAAATATTGGTCTGGTGGTTTTTTAAAGTAGACAGTGATCTGTTCCATGTTCTAAAACGTATGTACATCAAGTTTCGTTCAAATCGGTCAAAAATTGAAGATTTGTATAAAGAACATACACACAGAGAACGGCTTACATATACAGGGTGTTCCGTAAAAGTGGTCCAATATTAATAGGGGTAATAGAGGAGATCACATGGAGCATAAATCAGTATATAAAGCCTGGTCGGATCTCAATAGTTTTCAAGTTACAGCAAATAGAATGAAAATTCGGAAAATTGTAAAAGAACCCTCATTGCTAAACTATCAATAATGCTACATAAAAACGAAGCACATATTTAGAAAGAGCAGAAAAAAACCTACAAAATGACATCAATTGTATTAAAATAGCAATATTTATTGACGAGTTACAAGCCCTGAAACAGTGAAAAAAGTACGAAATCCAATATACATCAAAATAGTTAATCGTTAATTCCAAAAAGACAACTCTAGCTACAACAAGGAAAATGTAGTAAAATTTGGTCCATTCCGAAAACTTTCGAAAAAGTTTACAATGAACCATATCGGTTTAATTGTGTGAGAGAAATTAATCAGTTTCTTAGTTACAACTCCGCTTTCTTTGACACTAGCAAAGGTTAAACTCCGCCCATCACGATTGGAAACACCGCCTTTTTAATTACTCTCAACTATACATTTTCGATCATGCTTCTTCTGAGATGCAACATTTTTAATTATTCAAGAGTTGAATGAACCAAAATAACTTTACAATAATAGTCTACATTTTAAAGTGGTCTTTTATTGATATAAAGCTTAAGTTAAATTCTTTAAAATTAAACTGGTGGTGAAAATTCGGAAATAATTAAAAATATTGCGATTTGTAACCATGCAAGAAGTTTCAGTACATGTTTTACATGGACAATTATTGTATGTATATGTGCATCATAATTTATGATAGGAAATAATAATAACAAATAGCATAATAATTTTATTAATTATAAATTTAAAAAAGACACTAAATTTTAAATTAATTCATACAAACTTTGTAATTTACAATTTGAGTACACCAGAGTCTGTGACTTACAAAATACTGTGCCAAAAAGTGTTGAAAATAAAAGAAAAATGACAAATAAAGAAGTACATTCCACGTACTTTATCACATATGTGAAGCATAGTCTTCTGGCCTGCGCTGCACAGTTCAATGTCGGAAGGCAGACGAACGGACATTATTATAATAGGTGTTCGCAGTTGCGCCCATTAACAGAATCGCACAGCCGACAGCGATGTCGTAAAGATTGGCGAACACGCCGAAAAACTCCGACGGAGTTGGGAATGTCTCCTGCAGCGACAATGATTCGCGCTAGTAAATCCTCCGGTGTATCCACAGGCGTTTCATACACCAGCGATTTAAGGTGTCCCCAAACAAAAAAGTCTAACGGATTGAGGTCTGGAGAGCGTGCAGGCCAAGCAACAGGTCCACTGCGTCCAATCCATTTCCCAGGATATGTTGAATTGAGGTGATTGCGAACACCTATGAAAAAATGTGCCGGTGCGCCATCGTGCATAAACCACATATTGTGGCGCAATGTTGCTGGCACATTTTGCAGTAACTGCGGTAAGATATCCCGTAGGAAAACCAAGTACGTACTGCCATTGAGTACATCTGGGAGTAAATATGGTCCTATGAGATAATCGCCGAGGACACCTGCCCATATGTTCACACTGAACTTTTGTTGTGCGTTCGACGGGAAAACAGTGTGCGGATTTGTATATGACCATGTGTGCATATTGTGCGTGTTTACCACGCCCTCTCTCGTAAATGTTGCTTCATCAGTAAATAAAATATTTTCCAGAAATTGTGGATTATTTTCTGTTACATTAAGCAACCAGCGTACGAATTCTGTCCGCTGAGCACAATCTGTTACTGATAACAGTTGTACCCGCTGCACATGAAAGGGGTGCATGTTTTCTGCACGCAGAACACACACTTTGGTGAGAAACACCGTCTTCAGACGCAGCAGCTCGTGTACTCGTGGAGGGGTTATCTTTAAAAATATTCAGTACATCTTCTTCCATTGCAGGTGTTCGTACATGTCGAGGTTTCCCTGCATCAATGCTTGCTGTATTAAACGATCCAGTCTCCCGTAATCGTCTATCGATTTTTATGAAGAGTTTCGAACTTGGGCAACGTCTCCTTGGAAATTGCTCACGGTACATGCGCTGTGCTAGACATGCATTTCCATGAGCTTGTCCGTACATCAGATGCATGTCCGCATATTCTTCGTTAGAGCATTCCGGCATAATTATTATACATCAACTTACTACAATCCCACTTACAACAGCCTCCCTTTAACATAACGCCCACTGATGACTGCTGTTTTATTACACTTTTCTTCCTATACACATAGAAAATTTGCATAAAAAGTACTTCTTCTTCATCATCCTGAAAGTTGATGGAGGAAACGCAGCAGTCACGGAGTTTGCTTTAAGACAAGGCGAGAGCTGCACAATATGTCATTCACTTGACCAGACTGAATAATGAAAGGGTATTGATAGAGGTTGATCAGAAATGTATAATTGAAAGATATTAAAACGGGGTGTTTACAATCGTCATGGGCGGAGTTTCGCCCTTTCCGAGCGTGCAACAGTACAGAGTTGTAACTAGGGAACTGCTTGATTTCTCCCATACAATTAAACTGATATGGTTTATTGTCAGCTTCTTCGAAAGCTTTCGGAATGGACCAAATTTTATAACATTTTCCTTGATGTAGGTAGAGTTGCATTTTTGGAATTAACGATTAACTATTTTGCTAAATATTTGATTTTGTATTTTTTCACTGTTTCAGAGCTTGTAACTCGCCATTAATTCTCAATATTCTAAAACAACTTATGTCATTTCGTAGGATTTTTTCTGCTCTTTCTAAATATGTGCTTCGTTTTTATGTAGCATTATCGATAGTTTAGCAATGAGGGTTTTTTACAAATTTCCGATTTTTCATTCTATTTGCTGTAACTTGAAAATTATTGAGATCCGGCCAGGCATTATATACTGATTTATGCTCCGTGTGATCTCCTCTATTACCCCTATTAATATTGGACCCCTTTAACGGAACACCCTGTATATATATAATAATAAATAGATTAATAAAATAACAAATCGCTCTGCCTGTCTGCGTGTCTGTCTGTGTGTGATGGGTAGCGAAATCTACTACACGTAGAAGTCTGAAAATTCAGGTGAGGTTAGTCCAAGACAGGTCCTGATGCACCTGAGGCTCAGATTTTTAATTTTTAACGGCCAACGCCATTGAACCAATTTAACCTTTTATGCACTAAATTGTTAATAACATGCCTCTTTTCTATCCGATTTCCGTCGTTTTTGGAGTGAATTCTCCTTTCAGTTTCTGCCCCATTTCTGCATTTCAGTTAAGACACTGGCACCCTTGCAAGGGGCCCGGCACAGGGCCCCTTGAAGTTTTTGCGCACTAAATTCTGAATAACATGCCTCTTTTGTATCCGATCTTCGTTTTTGGGGTGAATTCTCCTTTCAATTTCTACCCCATTTCTACATTTCAATTAAGAACCTGGCACCCTTGAAATGGGCCCGGTACAGTGCCCTTTGAGGTTTTAATGCACTAAATTGCTAATAACATGATTCTTTTCAATGCGATCTTCGTTTTTGGGGTGAGTTCTCCTTTAAGTTTCTGCCCATTTCTACATTTCAGTAAAGAACCTGCCCCCTTGCAAGGGGCCATGTACTGGGACCCTTGAAGTTTTTGTGTATTAAATTGTGAATAACATGCCTCTTTTGTATCCGATCTTCTTTTTTTTAGGGGAATTCTCCTTTCAGTTTCTACCATTTCTACATTTCCATTAAGGCCCTGGCACCCTTGCAATGGTCCCGGTACAGGGCCCCTTGAGGTTTTAGTGCACTAAATTGTTAATAACATGATTATTTTCAATTCGATCTTCGTTTATCGGGGGAATTCTCCTTTTAGTTTGTGCCCCTTTTCTACATTTCAGTTAAGACCCTGTCCCCCTTGCAAGGGGCCATGTACTGTTCCCCTTGAAGTTTTTGTGTACTAAATTGTTCATAATATACCATTTTGTATCAGATCTTCTTCGTTTTTGGGGTGAATATTCCTTTTAGTTTCTGCCCCATTTCTGCATTTCAGTTAAGACCATGGCACCCTTGCAAGGGGCCAGTACAGGGCCCCGTGAAGTTTTAGTGCACTAAATTGTTAATAACATGCCTCTTTTCTATCCGATAATCCTCGTTTTTGGGGTGAATTCCCCGTTCAGTGTCTGCCCCATTTCTGTATTTAAGTTATAATCCTGGCACCCTTGCAAGGGGCCCAGCACAGGCCCCCTTGAAATTTTTGTGCACTAAATTGTTAATAACATGCCTCATTTGTATCCGATCTTCTTCATTTTTGGGGTGAATTCTCCTTTCAGTTTCTACCCCATTTCAAAATTTCAGTTAAGATTCTGACACCCTTGCAAGGGGCTCGGTACAAGGCCCCTTGAAGTTTTTTTGTACTAAATTGTTAATAAATTGCTTCTTTTTTATCCCATCTTCATTTTTGGGATACTTTCTGCATTTAGTTATTCTCCCGTTTCAATATTCCAGTTAAGACCATGGGCCCGTCTAGTGTCCCGTAGGGCCCAGTTCAGGACCTCTTAATTTTTTTATGTGCCATGCGTTTTTCACACCCTAATTTTCTCAGCTTCGCAGCGTGTGATTTTAAAATTAAGTCTTGAACTCTTCTCCTTAGACCAACACTCACACATTTTTATTGGGGCCTAGGGCCTCTTTTTAAGCATTTCCCCAATTTTTGCACTTTTCTTTTAAATTCCATTGTAAGGATTAATTCAACACTATGCTTAATCTTTACTAATAGAAGATCTAAAACGCAAAGTAAAACTTTTTAACATGTTTTCATTTTAGATCCCTGTTCTAAACTATCAGTTGGCACCTTTTAAGCCACCTATTATAGCTCCCTTAAAAATAGTCCGATTCACTTTCTTTTTTTTTTTTTTTTTTTCTAACAACATCTTATGTTATCCAGCTATTACATGAACGACAAAAAAAAATATTTCATACCTCACCTACCACCAGTTTTGAATATACATCATCTTCTTGGTGCCCTTGGTGTATCTTCTTTATCCGAATTCCTTGCAATTTTCTTTACCATAGTTATAGCATCCTCTCATTACATTAAAAACTATTAAAAAGAGTATTTATACCAACTACATGCCAATTAAGCCCCTTCCCCCTTGGGGCCCAGTACAAGGGACCTTGAATCTTTTGCACCATAAATTATGAATAAATTGCCGCTCTTAATCCGAACTTCATGTTTCGAACCATTTTTCGATTTAGTTATTCTCCAGTTTCTATATTCCAGTTAATATCCTAGGGTACCTTAATGTCCTTTAGGGACCGATCCGGGGCCCCTTGAACTTTTTGAGAGCTATGCATTTTTTACACCCTAATTTTCTCACCTTCTCATTGCATAATTTCAAAATTGAGCCTTGGACGCTTCCCCCTAGACCAACACCATCATATTTTTATTGGGGCTCTAGGGCCCCTTTTTAAGAATATACTCCATTTTTGTACTTTTCTTTCAAATTATATTCTAATGATTAATTCATACCCTATGATTAATTTTGACTAATTGAAGATCTAAAACGCTAAGTACTAAAACATTTAAACACGTTTTCATGTTAGGGCCTTGCTCTCAACTATCAGTTGGGCTCTTTTGGGCCCCTTTTATAGCTCCCTTAAAAATGGTCCGATTCACGACCTTTTTTTTCTAACAACATCTTAGGTTCTCCAGCGCATATTTGTTCTCATTTAATAAAAGTTTTGGAAAGAAAAATCATTTCCTACATCCATCTCCATTACTTTGATCTCTCAGTTTTGTAAAAAGATAGACGCACAATATTCTCTGCTTTAAATCATATTTTAAACAAAATTAATATTCAGTAATACGTATTTTCAGTAGTGATAAAAATATTTAAATTTTAAGTAAATTCTAATAGTTGTCTTACATTTATGTCAGAGTATTTTTCGACAAAAATTTGTTACCTGAACAAAAAATGACTATATTTATGAAACATGTTTCAGATAATATTCATTAACTAAAACCAATTTTTGAGTATTTTTTAATTGCTCTTTAGGGTCAAATTCTGACAAAAAGGTAATTTTGTAAGGAAAATTTTTATTACTTTCAAATAAACATAACATATTTAGGTAGGCATTGCTGTGAATCTAACTTTGAAATTATTTAAGTAAACATTAATGAATTTTGGAAAATATTTGTTTATTTTAATTATCCATTCAAAACACATTAAAAGCCCTATTGTAATTTCTCTAATTTAGATCCTTTTGCATTCAAAAATAGAATTTTCTTTCAATCTCGATTTCAGTGCAGAATGCATTCTCACAAATAAGATGGTATTGTTAAGAACAAAACATCTAATTAAATGCATCATGAGCTGTTTACCAAGAGGATTTACGAATTAATAATTGAAGTCCTATTTTCGAATTTATAAAGTAGAATGAGATTCAACAAATATTTGATTCATTTATATGTTAGTTTTATAGTGTAAAGTAACATAAATAATTAAAAAGCTTGTAAAAGAAATGTAATATACTTACATAGTACTAATTTTCATAAAGTATTTTTATATTTATTTAGTGAATTATTAATTTTCAATGTTCAGCCATGAAAATAGTTCTCAAATATTTCTAGTTATTAGCAAAAAAAAAAAAAAAAAAAAAAAAAAAAAAAAAAAAAAAAAACCTCAACAAAATAGATTTTTAAATCATGAATTTATAATGGTTGTGTTAGACATTTTAAGCCAAAACAAAAAGAGAAAAGATCGAACAAAAAGGCGTGACATTTATAATTTATTCTATGCAGTTCATGAAACATATATCTGATAAATGCTATTAAATAATAAGCGAAATGTTATTTTTTGGTTGAAGATTTGTTTTGAAAAATCAAAAGTAAATATCGGGAAAAATTAATTTAATAAAATGTCTATTAAGATGATATTAAATGCACATTTATTATTGCAATAATAAATGTGATTTTTATACCATGATTTCATTTCAATATGCAATCTTATGAAATATGAGATTCTTAAGAATTTTTTTTATTATTATTAAAAGACTTTTGGTTGTTTATTTGAAGATTTAACTAAATTTTTAATGCATTTGAAATTAGAAATGGTGGTGAAATTTAATAATTATTCATTTATGTTTTGTCTGGTATAACATAAGCTGTCTTAAATGTCTAAGGTAATCATCTTGAAAGAAACGTAATACACTTAAATTTGACACATTTATTAAAAGTATTTTCATATTATTTGCAGCATATATTTTATCTAAAAATTTAAACCTGAAACAATTTAGGTAGAACGCTGCTTCTCAGTAAGTATTTAAAGATTACACATTCCGTTTTATGTCAATTGTAATATATTACAATTTTACGTAATAATTGAAATAATCAACAAGCATATAATGATAGGGAGATACAGGGCATCCAGATAAATACATCCTAATGTTTTAAATAAATATTTAATTTTAATATGTTATTTCAATATCATATAATTAAGATTCGATCGCAAAAGTGGTGCTTATAAATTACAAAAATTATTTTCGTCTCATGTATAAAATATTAATTAAACAAAAATCTTTCTAAATAAATTCATCTTTAACCCTACATTAGTCGCGTTTTTTTCCGCGTTTTCCTTTTTTTCTTTTGGGGTGGTGGGGGGCGAAAAAAATGAAAAAGTCTTTCTGAATAACAAGACCTGTTAATTCCATGCGCTTCCGAACAAAAATGAAACAAAAGGACATAAAGCCCACTCTTTCGATTTGTCAACAGCCTTAACTTCGAAAACTACCTGTGCCTGTAGGCCGAGCTGACAGGGATTTTTTATAAATTTGAGTACAGAAATTCCTAAAATTTATTTATAAACATAGAGTTCTTAATTAGATATTTTGTTGTTAAGAATACGACAGATACATTATTGAAAATGAAAATTAACTCTTCGTTGAAATCTTTATTTTGATTTATACGGACCAAAATTGTGTCTCCATCACCACAGTGAAGTAACAAGATATCTCTGTTTTCCTTTCAGGTATATTTTTACAAGCATTGTTGAGATTGGAGGAAACGTATGTGCAAAAATCACCAATGTGAGTTCAACTTTATTCCAAATTCTCATTATTAAAATTTTCATGAATAAAATATATAATTTCAGTAAATTGCAAAATTGTATCTCCATTGAAGTGTAATATTCGAATATTAAGTGAAAAATGTTCCTTATTTTACATTTTTTGTATTCAGGGGCCGGCGGGAAAAGATCGAGCGCGACAAGAAAAAAAGACGCGATTACTCTCGGGTTAAAAAACTTTAATGATTACCAAAAGACATAACATAATTATATTATCAGAGATTTTTTGATGCTATACATTGCAATAAATATTGGGATTAGGTCAAAATAAGGTTTCAACGAAGAGTTCATTTTCATTTTCAGTAATTTTGTTGTGGTATTCTTAACAATAAAATATCTAATTATGAACTGTATATTTATTAATAAATTTTAGAAATTTCTGTACTCATATTTATAAAAAAATCCCTCTCGGCTCTGTCTACAGGCACAGGTAGTTTTCGAAGGTAAATCTGTTCTCAAATCGAAAGGGTGGACTTTTTGTTTCATTTTTTTCGGAAACGCATGAAATTAACAGGTCTAGTTATTCAGAAATATATGATTGAAAGACTCTTTCATTTTTTTTTCCAGTTAGCGCAAAAGACATTACAGAAAATACTGTCAATTTTGGCGTTTGGAACCGAATTTCTCGGACGAAAGGAGAAATACCAGTCAGCAAATGGTGAAAAACCGGCAGTCACGTCACTCAAAATCACTTATAACTGGATAAATAAATTTTTTATAGAAAAACTGAAAACGTCTTTTGATTCTAAACCACTTCCATAGTTGGATTTGCGAATTTTGAGCTTTTTCGATTAAAAATGAGTCTGTAAACGTGACAGAAAGTCTCAGTCTCGTTGTGCAGTGGACCAGAGAACCGCCTTAAGTGTTAATTTTAGCCTCAAAAACTAAATCAAGACTAGAAATAAACTCAGTTTAAAAATTTTTACTGGACACTTTTGACGAGTTTTTATTTATTTATTTTTAATTAATTTTAATTAATTAACTAATTATTATTAATAATTTATTTACTGTTAATACGTTATTTTTTTCTTCAATCACTAAGTTTTTTTTTTGTTTTTGTTTTTTTAATTTTAATTGTTATAGTAAAAAAAAAAAAAAAAAAAAAAAAAAAAAAAAAAAAAAAAAAAAAAAAAAAACTATCGAATAATAGTTAATAGAACTATCAAAAACTTCTCAGTATAAAAGTTGAAGATAATATTAAGAAGATTTGTAATAAATATAAGCGGATTTTATATCTTGTGAATGGACGAAGTTTTGAATTTTCTTAGTTTTCGCTTCCATCTTTTTTTCATTTTTATTTTTTGCACACTTTTTTCTATCAAAAACTTGTCAATATAAAAGTTTTAGATAATGTTTAAAAGATTTAAAAAAAAAAAAAAAATGAAGTGGATTTGATATCTTGTGAATTGACGAAGTCGTGATTCTCGTTCTTCTTAAAGCGCTGTTGTTGTTTTTTGTGTCCCTTGAGCCCGTTATTAATGATACAATAGAAATTTTTGGCCGTTTTCAAAGAAATAGGTATAACATTATATTCATTTGATATGTATTATAATTAAGAAGTTATGTTTTGTTTTTGTTTTTTTCTGTTTAAAAAAAGCGCACTCTATTTCTGCACTTTTGGCTAGATTTTTCCCATAAACGAACTTGACCAAGATTTTCTGTCGATTGATTTTCTGTATCAGTTTCGAAGAGGTTTCTGTAGAATTTTTGAAGCTATCGTGGCCATTAAAAAGTGATATACAGTCGTGGGGAAAAAAAGTAAACACCCCTACTAACTTGTCAACAAATTATCGTAGAAGAAAGTTACTGGTACCGAACGATTGGAAATAAAGTCTATTTTTAAATGATGCATGTAAAATTTTCTTAGGGGGCCATCTACATATTAAAATGAACCCAAACTTAATTTTTTTTTCAATAATAATACACAATTTTAACAAGATATTTCAAATCTCCGGTTTAAACTATGCCTAGAAACGAAATTTCAAGTCATTTGGACGATCCGTTTTTGAATTATAAACATTCAAAATTTAGTATTTCTAATGTTAAGTTACATTTTCACATTTTTATTTATATCTCCTGAAATTATATTCCTAATGTGCCAATTTTTTGTGTAGCAATAATACTAATATACAATGATAATAATACTAATATAAAATGACCAAATGACCATTAAGAACGCTTGATATTTCGGCTTACGTTGTATGTAGCGTACATTTCATATGCAGTATCAACCCCACCTTTGGTCGTGCTATAGAAATTAATTACTTCTGGTGCGTTGTCACGAAGAGAGAATAAAAGAATGACATTTATCTTTTCGCGGTGGATGTAGGAAACCAGAACATTTCCATTATTGAACACGGAAAGGAATTCAAACCTATATATTTCCACAAAATATCCACAACTTTTATAATATTCATTCATGAAATGAGCGAAATTAATAATTGTAATTATAAATAATACAAAATTAAAACCTTCAAAAAACTCACGAGTTCGGTTTAAATTCGCCTGAGAGGTCACATAGGTTAGATCTCTACTCCGAGCGAATGGCGGTGAAACTTTCTAGGTGTGTTACAAACACCGCTGAAAAACACGTGAGTGCAAGGGCAAAGCACTGCGCACTCTAGCGACGGAGAGGAGAGTGGAAATATTTATTATGTGCCTGTCAGGCCTATTAAGACCGTCGAAGTCATAAATAAGACTTTGTGTTCAAACTTTGAGATGAAATATAACGTAATAACAGAGTGCTTAATTGAGATAAAGAAAGAATTTAAATTTATTTACTTAGTATTATGATATAATGATGCAAATAACTAAAACTCATTTATACTTAAAATAGGATTTTTTTCTTACAAAATTTTTCCTACTTTGCAAATAAATTTGTAGAATTCAGTTAAGTATTTTATGTATTACGGTAAGTTTTATTGTACATTCTTTGAATTTTTGAAGAGATATTTTTTATATATCTGTTTTTAATGATATTAAAAGTACAAATATAGAAGCCAAAAGAGAACTGAATGCAGATTTCACAAAAATATATAAATAAAAAATGTTGTCAAATGTGGCGAATCAATTATAAAGTACTTTCGAATGAAATGATAAGACAAAACTTAGGTAGCTGTAAAAAAAAATACGTAATTAATATTTGAGATTTTACTTACATTATTAAATAGGTTTTAAAACATAATAAAATGAAATATACATTATATGTCCTAATTTCGTTTACAATCTACCTGTGTGCTAAGTTTCTTTGAACGTTATTAGTTCAAACATTGTTTATGTAAAAGAATATAAGTTTTTTAATGATTAGGTTAGAAAAGTCAAATAGCAGATGTCTTGTCAAACATGCGCAATTAATTTCTATTTGAAATTACGCTATCAATTTTTTCTTAGCTCAACACATTTCATCATATTGCTGCAAATATTACTTATTACTTGTTTATAGCATCTACTTTAGAGGGTCTATCGACAATTAATTAAAAAAATCATTCTTAAAATTTATAAAAAAAAAAAAGAAAAAAAAATGAAAAATCAATAAATAGAGCCACTGTTTTTAAGCAATTTTATATAATGGAATTATTTTGGTTGCACTAATTGAAGGTGTAATACTTTAAGTTATGAAATATATAGAATGGAATACATCTGTATTCCAACTATATCCGTTTTAGTAACTTCCACACATTTTTCTTTACCATTTCGCTTGACAAACACTTTTTTGCTTTTTGATATAGATTTTAAAAAAATAATTGTCACGCCTACTTCAAAATTGAGCATGATTATTAAAAGCCATTGCAACTCAAGAAAATGGATAAAAACGAGTACTCTTTTTAAGTAATCGTTTTTAAAGGTTCAGAAGAATTTTAGCATTTTATTGTAAAAATCTTTAATGATTCATAATGCATTTTTAAAAGGGAGAATCTTGCAACATATTAATACAATAATGCATTGAATGAGATAAATCTAGGTAAAATTCTAACTAAGTAATTGCTCGTTTCAGTGTAAAATGCATTTTAAAACATTTTTTTACGCATTATTGCAATTCGTATAATTTATCTGTGTTTTTTGTTACATTAGTTTTCAAACTCTGACTATTCAGACAGCAAAAGATGTCGAAATCAATTAGGACGTTTATCGAATTATCTATGAAATATCGGTAATCGCCCACTGACATTATTAGGACGCCAATAGATCATGCTCTTTTAAAGTAGTCCAATGGTGGAAACGGCAGGAAATCGCAATAACCTGTCAATTTGACTTCAGAATTTTAAATCCAAAAATAATATCGGCAGACTCTACGATCCGATTAAACCCCGACAATTTGTGTCCCACTCCAATACCCCCTGCAATTTCAGTCAATTTACGAGTCACGTGGATTCTCACTCCCATTCAAGGTCTTAGTCTCCCACCTTATCCAACCCCTCAAAGTTCTTCCTTTTTATGTTGCAAGCATTGTCATTTTTAACCAGTCGGAGAAGGGAAGAATTTATGTGAAGTGAATGAGTGAGTATAAATTTCTTAGCATTTTCTTCAGAAATTAGTAATTTTTCATCTTTTAAAAATGAACGATCGCTCGATATATTCCGTAAATATATCTAGAAATTAGAAGGAATCGGTGCACTATTTTTATGGAATTATGAATAGTAATTCTTACTTAAAAATTAGTTTTAAGCAATCGAGAACAATATATTTTTTTTCTTTTTGCTAACATTAGATTGTTTTTGTGATTTAAATGAATAAATTGAAAAGGGAGAATATTAAATAATAAAATTAAAACATTAAAGAACAATTTGCGTATTTTTTTTTCCTTTCTTTAAGTTAGAATATGGTAAAACATGAAAAACTGGAAATATTGCCGGAAGGAATAGTTTCCTTGAATGAGCGGGTATGATACAAATACCGAATACTTTTTTCCTCGCAAAACTATAAAGAGGGCTAGGGGAAATCAGAAAAACCTAGAAAATGGGAATATAATCTTTTTTTCATCATTTATGGAAACCATACTTATTATAAACAAATTTTGATGCATTCCAGAAAATAAAATAAGAGATTGCTTTCTTGTATGAACTTACTGCATTGCTAAAAGTGTGAAATATTTTATTTTATTATTACTTTAGACTTGACTAAAATCTTAATGTTATTAACTATTTTGATAATTAAAAAAAATCCTTTCGACATGTTTATTAAAAGTGCGATGTTAAATTTATTATTTTAACTCATTAACTGTCTAATCTTTCTTTAAAATCGAATTTGGCGCAAAGATACTTTTTTTTAATATTCAAAAGTTTAACTATTAGCTAAAATATATTATTTGCAATTTATTTATCTAAATCGTCCAAAATATCTAATCTTTATACCCAATTATTTAAGGTAAGAGTACAGCAGTGTATTTCATTATGCTCTTATTTATCAAAATATTTTTTTAAGTATCATGACCAATGACCATTCATAATTCCTAAAAATCAGCACATAAAATTTCTTCTAATATCGACTTCTTTTACAACATTTGTCGGGCTCTCATTCGCTGTTTTAGACGAGGATTTACTAATTTGGGTACACAATTTGCTACATAATTTATATTTACCAAAAAAATCACTATGTTTATATTTTATTTAAAAAATTATAGTTTCAAAGTTATAGATTAATATTTCACATGAAGAGAAATCTTGCATTGTTCTTATAAATTACATTTAGTACAACTTGTAAAATGTAAGGCTTTCACTGCCAGTAAACCGCAAGAATAAGAGGGCAACCAACACGGAGAGGGTGAAAAATAACAACCCCAACAGCGTCTGTCTCACTCACAAAGTATGTAAACCAAGTTTTTGCCGCAGGATGGTTTACACCAAATATAATCCACATCTAAAAAATTAATCTAAAATGTTATGGGAAATTACTCCGCTATTAAACATCATAGAAAACGGCAAAAAAACAAATACTAAAAAAATTTATTTAGGACATCGAGAGCAAATTCTTATTGCAATTTTGATGACGATCGCCATCACATTAAACAACAAGCTTATTAACTTATGAAAAATGCAATAGGTAGAGTAAAGGATGGCATACTCAAAGATGAAATACCTAAGTGTTGTAAAATGTTGTACGAACAGAACTCCCAATCACTATGCAGTAACTGGATGCAATTTTAGTAAAGATACTAGAGGGCTGAATAGATTCCATTAATTCCACTGCATTACTCTGCTTACCTTATGATACACAAGCAGTAGAAATATACGTGAAGGAGTGTGACAGCAGCACCACCCAAAGTCTGTGGATATAAAGAAGAAATGGACTAGGTTGATACATAGAAAACTTATGCCAGTCTTTGATAAAAAAAATCACAATTCAATATATAAATAAAACCTTGCGCTTAGATGGAAGGGTGGTCGTGCTATGTACTGCTGTGTCATCAAATGCAGCCACTTCCACGTGATACCTCCTGCGCAGATTTGAAAGCAACTACGTAAGAGCTGTATTCTAAACAACAATTAGTTGTATGACACAACAAAGTGACAACGAAACTTTTTCACCAAAAATAGTCAGTTTTGTTCCAGTTATACAGAACAAAGATATCGTTTTATCGTTTAAATATGTTAAGTCATTAATAATAAAGGTTTAAATAACACTTTTAAATAATAACCATCTCTATCGAATTTTTTTTTTTTAATTTTTTGAAAAAAATGTCAAATTTTACCCAAAATTTCGACATTTGGACCAAAAGCGCAGACTCAAACCATTTTTTTTCAGCGGTAATATTTCACGCTGATGATGTACTAGTATAAAGGCAATTTTTGGCACCTACCCGTTTTTGATTTAAAAAAATTAATTTTTTTCGCTCCACCCTATTGAACAGGCCATCGTCGAGAAGTTGATTTTGTGGAATATTTTGTTGCCATCTGGTCAAGTACATCTACACCGTTTTTCGTTGAGTTGTAAAACTGAACAACCTCATGCGTCTTTTTTTCATTGCCATTGACCAAGTGTAGGATGTAAAGTGCTTAACAACAAAACATTTTTGTTTTTATTTCCTTGATACGAGGTCAGTGATATATTATCGTGCTTGAGAATTTGGCTTGAATACAGTTCTCCCTTTGTGAGCTTGAAGGATTCGGGCACTTCTTTCTTTCCACGTTTCACAGTTCCAACGATGCTAAGTCCTTTATTTCTTAGAGTTTTGGCTAATTTCAACGTTGTGAAAAAATTATCCGTTGTTATGTTCCTTCCTGTGTTATGAAATGGCTCTGCCAAGCGACAGACAGCATGATCTCCAACAGTTTCACCTGTAGGTCTATTTTCATTTTTATCTAAATATGGAAAGCCATTCAACAAATATTTTGATCGAACGTCAGCTTCTAGCCAAAATTTAATCCCGAATTTATCGGGTTTTTGCGGCATATACTGTGTAAATGGGCAACGTGCCTTACGTGGGAAGAGTTATTCGTCTACTGTTATATTTTCACCTGGTTTATAGCAAAGTAAACAATTTTCAATAAACGAGTTCCAGATCTCTGAAACAAGTGCAAATTGATCAGATCGAAGTATTTCAGATCTTGTTATCTTGTTACCTTCAGATCAAACCGCAAATATCTCATTATTTCTTTGAACCTGTCCCAAGCCATTGTTTGGTGAAAAAAGTTTATTCCCCATGTCGTGGACCATAAGTTGTTTATTGAAATACCTTTAGAAATAAAAGCTCCACGAGCATACAGTAGGGAAATAAAAGCATCTAATTCGTCTAAAGATATATTCCAATGCGGATCCGGCAAACATCGACGAGCTTCCGCTTCTGTGCACATTTTTATGAAACTAAGAATCTTTTCATTTATGAATAGTCTCCATGCACTTGTGAAATTCCCTAACATTACATTTCTAGTGGCAAATGAACTTGGTCCAGGAACTTCTCTCAACACATTGTACTGCTGTCGTTTTCCTGAAGAAATATTACCAGAAGGAACTGCCCATATTGTTCCATCTTTTGCTACTTCTACATTTTCCTCATTTCCTTCCTTTTGGGAACATACTCTTTGCTCTCCACTTTTACGTAGTAGTTTACTTTTCTTTTGCCGTTTTCTGTTTTGTTTTCGTTTTTTACCACGTGTGGTACTCGCATGACTTGAATCGACATTTATAAAAAAAAATTCCTTCGTTTTCAGATTCAGACGAAAAATCTGTTTGTGCAGTTTCAGTAAAAAAATGGCATTCGTACGCGGAAGAGGATTCACTTACATTTCCCGGGTTATATTCATCGTCAGATAAATTTGAATTTTCATCTGTACCAGAATCGGTTTCAGATACAGTCCGCAATATTTTTAGAAGTTGTTCTTCTGACAGATTGCTTTTACCAACAGTTCTTCGCAACATAGCGTGAAAAAAAATGTACATCCGATCAAGTCAAGAACTTCAATAGAAATAAATATCTGTTACTAAAAATGCAGATGGTTTCGAACATAAAAGGACTTTCACGTGACCAGCAGGTGTTTTTCAATCCCACTTATTCTCCAAATGACAGCAGTCTATTACAGGCCCTACGAAAAGAATCACGTGACAAGCAAATGTTTTTAATATCCCTCTCTACCTCACGTATGCTTCTTTCCATGAAATGTTATTAAAATTATCTCGAAAAGAAATAATAATCGTTCGTAGACAGGAAAAATTGAAAAGTAAATGTAATGTTAGATTTTATTTCTTCAGCGGTCAAAATGACCGCAATCCGTCTTTCTAGGTATACATATTTATAAGTCTCATAATATTGTGTATAAAAAAATAAAATTTTTGCGCTACAAAATCTTTATGAATAATTAGGAAAATTCAATAAACCATGTAGAAATCGAAGAATATTTAAGAAAAATACAACCGTTTTAAATTCATTTTCGGTCAAAATGACCCCTCCCGTCTTTCTATTGTTAATATACAGATATTCATAAAATTCAATCTTGAATATTACTTTTATAAGTTTTTTTAGTTTATTTGTATAGCAAAACCTTTGAATAGTGGACACATCGGGAACATTGAATAGAGTCCTACATTGGGTCAGATTGTCCACAAACGTCTGTTTTTGGCCTTAATGATTTTAATTTTCTTTTCTCGGGTTGGGTTCAGCCTAGAATAACTCTTGTGAATCATAATTGGGTTTTTTGCAAGTCGGTTTGTTTCGATTTTCTCAAAAAGTTTGAGCACAATTATGTTTCAGATGAAAATAAATGCATTTTTGAGTTTGAATGAGTATATATTCAAATTACAGCATGAGAAGTAAAATATGATCATAGATTATTCTTTCTTTACGGTTTTGTTAAAACTATTTTTATTTCTTTCGTAATAAAAAAAAATGTTGTCAATATTTCATTTTTGATACAAACAAAGAGACATGTATCATATTTGCGATAGTTTGTGCACACACACGTGACATGTGTAGTGCACATGGCGTAGGAAGGGTGGTGGTTGACCCTCCCCCCACTCCAGACTTCCGACTGCACACCCAAGAAAAATTTTATTAGTGAAACAATGATGAAATTTAAAGGAATTTTTTAATGAGTAGCAATATAGTAACAATTTATAAAGAAAATTAGCGGTAATAATTTATAGTATTAGCAGTAATAATTTATAAATATTGATAAGAGTCCGAATCAAGATCGCTAAAAAGACAACCTTTTTCCTTTAGCAATCCTTTTTGGTCACATTCTTTTGGCCATTTTTAAAAAGGAAGAAAAGAAAGAACAGGACGTTGACTATTCAGTAATCTCATCCTTAGTAAAAATGTACTATGCTACTAAGGGAAGTGGGAGGGTGTCACAGAAGAACGTCTGTAACAACAAACATGTCAGATAAGAGATTGATTCTTTTATGGTCTCGAACCTGAGTCTCGATACAAAAGTCTCGCCTGAAGCGCGAAGGGGATACTTTATTGTACATTTCTGAGTCAAATACATTTTTTTTTTTGTAAGAGGATCTTTGGCGGTAAAAGTCTTTACAACAAATTACAGGTAGTTACATATGAAAAACAGCTCTTCTGTCGACTGTCTCGTCTCAAAGATATTATCTGACTACAGTCTCATGTAGTACATAGAATGATTATATGTATGAGAGAGAGTAGGTTATACTCAAAAGTATTTACAGGAAGAAAAACAATTTTATTGTTGCGTTAACCTAATCATCATGAATGAACGTTTCTTTAATTTTCATACCTAAGTAGGACTTCGTAGGGGGTGGAGGGGAGTTATTAGTTATTACTATCTGTAATGTCGATATATCTGCTTACCAATATATCTAAGACTTTCAGTTTTACTCCTGCACTATAGCACTGTTTTTGATTGATTTTCTTTCAATTATTCTATATGTACCTTTCAGAAATATTTTGCAATCATATTGATTTTAGAAAATTTCTAATATGAAATAAATATTTCTTTACTTTCGGATATTTCCTAATTCTGGGAAGAGGAAGAGGGTAGATGGCTGAACGAACCCGAAGCCCGTGTTTGAGCTAATTTTATATCATTTGATTTCTGGCAGGGGCGGAGATTATTTTTCCGAAGATTCGAATTGTGCCTAGATTTAGTTCTTTCCGTGCTGAACCGGCACCGGGCCTTAGATCTTTTATGAAGATTCCGGGACTTTTTATATATAAAAAAAAAAACCACGATAAAACATTCCATTGTTTCATTTCCTTCTTTAACTTGACACCTCTATTTAGAGAACACTTTTCAATCTTATAACAGCTTCATACATTTGTATGTTTTAATTTTTATTTCTGAATAACGGGCCCTGCGAATAGCAGCCAAATTCATGGATCCCGAGGTATCCGCTATTCAGAGGTTTTACTATACAGAGTGTCCACTCTCAACGGTGTCCCATACTTAATTCCTAAGCCGTTAGACATAGACATATAGTTCCAATTACAAAGATGATAAATGAGCTACAGAAATATTTAAAAAGCGATTTGAGTAAATAAAAACATTTCTTTAAACAAATATGAAATTTAAATTTTTATACGGTTCCTCAATCCTATAATTTATATTTAGTAAAATAAAGGGGGGGGGGGGATTTGGTATGCAATGTTTGTAAATGTTTTTTAATTGAAAGAATTTAACTTCTAAAGTAATAAATGATTTTTGAAGCTATGTTTAATTCATTTTCCTTTATAAATTAAAAAAAAAAATGTATAATTCTCATTCAAATACAGCAAAAAATTGAGCAGTTTTTTTTTATTTTTCTATAAATCCAAAGAATTTTTTAGAAAATGCTGTCAAATTAGGTGTTTAAAGTCATTTTCCAGACTTGGCAGCCTTGAAGTGCTCTATTCGAATGAAAAAAGTCTATTCGATTTTTAAGGAATTAAGTGTGCAAATTCTCAATTATGCATTCATATGCAAAAATGAAAGAGGGAATGTTTTTTTCTTATGTCATACATTTAATTTTTATCAGCGCTCGGCTGAACAAAATGCACGGGAAAGGGAACAATAATTTTGGAAATGTGTTTGCTGTAATCTGTAGCCCAGATCGTTTTTTTAAAACGAAGAACATTCTAACAACTAAATTAGGATTTATTTTAGAACTCCTCGTATAAGACAGTTTTAAGCAAATAAACTCACAAGAGCATTTCTGAAATTTTAACAATTAAGAAACATGTAATATTGAATAATAAGTGTATACCATTTTTTATTTCAAAATTAGACATTTCAAAATTAGAAAAAAATTAGATTATTTCAAAATTAGAAAATTAAACAGTTCAATTTTTTTCCGTTACCGTATAATGTAAATCTGAAGCGCATGAACGTAAAAATAAATAAATAAAATAAAATAAAAATCGTCTTTTCTGGGGACAAAGGATAAGATGAGAAGCAGAGATATCATGCCAAAAGAATTTTTGTTATTATTTCTCTCTATTGTTTAATTATTTTAAGTTACTTAGGATGAATAAAGTTTACCTTTTTTTTCAAAATTAGAGACAAATAAAATGTATTTTAATTTCAAAATACAGGTGTCTACACTTATTTGTACATATCAAATAATCCATGAAAACTAAAGCGATAATTCTAATTATTACGCTATCGCCATTTTGTATAAATGAAAAGTATCAAAAACAAAATGTTAAAAATAAATTTGTAGACCATTGAATGTTTGAAAATATATCTCCTGTGCTCATTAGATTTCAACTTTTATTTTCTTTCTTTTTATATATACTGTATACAAACTGTATACACTTTTTATATACAAAAAATCTGTAGTTCTACAGATGTAAAGTTACATGCTTACTAAACATTCATCTGTAACTGCACAAAAAAAGCTGCAAACCTACAAAACTAGTTTTTGTAAAGCTACAGAAGTCTGTAGGTTTACAAATTAATCTGTTAAAATTACAGTAATCTTACTTAAATATTTTATGTGTAACCCTGGTTGAAGTTACATGAAAAGTTCTAGGCATCCCAGTTTCCTAAAAAATTCTTAGTAACCTTACAGATTTTTTGATTTTCGGTGCAAAAGTCTATCTGTTACATGAATTTTTGTTGTTGCCATTACATATAAAGTTCTAGGAATCCCAGTTTCCTGGAAAAAAATTAGTACTTTTACAGATTTTTTTTTTACTTTGTACAATCATTTCATTAACAAATATAAATAGAGGAAGGATAGCCTGGGGAGAAATTTTCAGGCCGAGTGCGATCAGTATGCAATCTTTTTTTTAGCCCGCTACAAAAGTTCAAACTTCGGCCAGAACTGCTCCGAGCCTAGCTCGACCCGTTCAAACAAATTATTGACTCAGCCCGATATAAAATATAAAATTTTGCCCCAGCCTGCACACACACACACAAAAAAATTAATCGGCCCGAACGAGCTTGGACTGGCTGTCCATAGGTTTTTATGCCTATTAGGATAAAAATTGTCTTGTACCAGAAGTTTTAACAAAAAAATACTTATTTTATATTTTTATTTCATGTTTATATTCTTTATTTTAAAAAAATATCCTGATCTATGTGATATCTATTTTTTTAATGCATTGCTGGTTACATGTAGATGTCTTAGTTACTATTAATATGGATAATCCATATTGTATGGCTTGGATACTGAAAAACTGTTAAATGCTATCAATAAAATCTTCTAAGACGGTATCGCCTAGGAAAGAAGAAATATCAGGACAGATTCCCTCTTAGCAAGTTCATCGACTGTTGTAAATTCATTATGTTCTTTTCACAAGTACTATTATACTCATTTTACATAGATCAACATATTTTTTTTTATTTATTTTATTTATTTATATATTTATTATTGCTGTTGTTGTTAAATTTGGGGCTGCGCTGTAGGCAGGTACTTTTTCACAGGTTTACTGTACTTTAATTTTATTGCCTAGAAATGCAGCTATCCATCTTAAAAAAATAATAAAAATAAATATGAAAATTTTATTTGTGGAATAATAGCGATTTAAAAATGCATGCATTTTTTGAAAAAAAAAAAAAAAAAAAAAATGTTTGGCCGGGCCAAATTTTACTGATATTTTTACTGTACAAGCCAGAGCCGTGTAGTCGAATGATTTTCATATGCACTGGGCTGGAACCCAGACTGAAAATTTCCGCCTGTTCAGAGCTCAAGAAGAATGCATTCCAACTCTGACTTGGGCCGGAAAATAAATTCTGGTGCGAACTTTTAGAAAAAAGTAATTCCCAAAATAAGCTCGGACCGAGTGTTGGGAAGGAAAAATGGGTCGGGCCCATGAAAACTCTTACATCGAATGACCAAAAGATTAGTTCACAAAATTTTGTTAATTTAGACGGTCAAATTCTAGGGGAAAAAAAAAAAAAACAGTTTATAATGAACTTCGCTCACTTTCATAGATGAGTTTGAGTTGAGCGAGTTCTTTTGAAAAATTTTGAATTTGAACGTGAACGTGACTCATTTTTAAGAAATTGAGTTTGAGTTTGAATTAGTTCGTTTTTTTTTTTTTTTTCCTTTTTTTTTTTTTTTTTTTTTTTTTGTGAGCGTGCCCATCACTGCCCTTTGAACAGAATGAAATTGATAGGCTTCAGTACAATATCCGGTGCAAAAAGTATTTATAAAACTAGTTATAGTACGAACGCACCTCATTTGCTACGTTTGACGAGCAATTTCCAACTTGTTAGTCATATGACTTCTTTGACGAATTATGAAGGTATTGCGTTTGTTGTGACAGCGAAACTCTGTTCCTAGGTATCTATTAAGTTGTAAAATTGTCCGGTATTTAATTTAACGAATTGTACGAGTATTTGGATATACATTGGTAAAGGGGATCTTTGTTTTGAGGAGGTATTTTACGGAATTAGAGAAATGTGGTTTAATTGGGACAATGGAAAGAATGCAGTCGCAGAAAAAGAACGACGGAGACCTAAAAAAGTGTAACGTTATCTAGATGCAATATAGAACACTGTTGACGTTTTGATTTAACTAGGTCAATGTCAAAAACGTGCCTTAATAGGTTCTCTGCAGCGTCATTACCCAACGATAGCTCAATGAAAGCGGAAACCCTTGTTAACATAGAGATATGCCTACCGAAGACATTTTACTGCGTCTACAGACACCTAGATATCTTTACATATCGGAAGTGACAATTTGCAAAACGATATCTGTATACAAGAAAAGCGTTGGTTTATGTCTCAATAATTTAGACTGTAAAAGGAGTATAGTTGTAGTGATGTAAAGAACGTCGATATTGGAGTATATACCGTCTTGAGATATAATATAATACCTAAATGGATTGGTTTTCCTTGAAGAGTTATTTCAGCCATTTTGCAACCCGCAAGGGAACAAAAAATAAGCAAAAAGTTTTTTTTTAAAAAAGCTGTATAAACGTTCTAGAATGATAGTACCGACAATCATGAATTTGAATTGCCCCACCGACGACATAGACATTTTTTACCAATGGAATTACAAGCACTTAAATTTACAAATATAAGGTTATTCGGCCTTATGACATGTTGCTTATGTGTACAATTATTAATATCTGCCTTTTAATGAATGATAATGCCCGTCACATACGTCATCAATTAACTTGAGAGCAAAGGAATCAAGCTTATAGACTTGTTCGTATAATTATTCGATTTAAATCGGAGAGTTAATTTTCAGATCGCGCAAGTACGCCGACTTTTATCACTGCAGCCCTCTCACTGCAATTCTTAGTTGATTCAAAGTGCTATGGAACGTTATAAAACTTCTTTATCGCAGAAAATTCTTTACTATTAATACAAATCATGTGAAATAGCTGTTAAGATTGCTTTGGTCTGGGGTTACAACACACTTTGTTAATTTTACCTATGTATTAATAGTTCTAAGTAGTTGAAAAATCAATCTTCTCTTATCAATTTAATATCATATTTCTTATGTCCTTATTTATTTTATTCTTAATATATTTTGAATTATTTTCTGTGTATATCAGGCATGGCAGAAGAAAGATCTAGTTCCAGTATAATGTTATTAACAGAACAACTATTCAGGTTAAATGAGTTTTTATACTTTTTTCTATACTTGTATCTGTAGCGTATAATTCAAAATCGTTTACAAATAAATTTCAACAAAGTGTTTATACAAAGACTATTTACTTTGCTTGCTAAATTTATTTATTAACTGCATTTTTTTTATAACTACAGGAAATTTTTGTAATATATCATATAGATCTAGTTTTCTATTTGTTGATTTGAAAAATAAAATACTCTGTATATTTATATATATATATATCTTACGGAGAAATAACAGTTTAATATTGAATGAATAAAAAAAAAAAAAGTCTTAAGATCGAGTTAACATGTGATGTGACATTTCTATTAGAAGCTGTCACTCTGATTGAGGGTTACCGTGTTATATCTCTCTAACGCCGAATTAAGTTAACTCCTAGAAAATGTGTCATGTTGTCAACAAAATAAATTGATGTTATCTATCAAGTCCTTGTTATCGACGACAATGCAAAATTTCTTTATTTCTGTAAATGTTCTTTTCGTGCTTTTGTATCCCCATATTTTTGCATTTAATCGTGTAATCCAAAAAATATATAGATATATATAAATTATTTATCTACTACTACGAAACATACGCAGGGAGAATGTATATAGTAATAGTTTTTATCTTTCTTATTTATGTATTTATTTATTTATTTTTTTAGATAATTCAGTACATAGTATTTCGAAATTACACTTTCTGCTAATTTAATTTTATTGCTATTTTTACCCGACTACGGCAAAGCCAAAGGAGGGTTATGATTTTGACAGGCTATGTATGTATGTATGTATGTATGTATGTATGTATGTATGTATGTATGTATGTATGTTCATCTGTTCCCTCGTAACTTCTAAACCACTAATCAGAATTCGACAAATGACATATCATTAGAAGCGTCTTAATTGTCCGCTGGTTATAGGCTATATAGATTTTCACCAAATTCAATGTGGCGCCTTCTAGCGGACAAAATATACAGAGTAAAAAAATAAAGTTAAGCTAGATATGCCGTGTTTGGTATCATTTTAAAGCGCTTCACTTGTACATTTCGAATATATATATATTACTAGCATTTGCTTGTGACTTTACTTGCATTTATGGGCTAATTGCATATAATTCACATCTTTTCGTTCTTAATTTCTTTGGTACTTAGTAATCAGAATAAGACCACTGCAGTGCCATTAGAAGGGTCTTGATCTTGATATTCTGTTGGTTGTGAGCTATAAAGTTTGTCACCAAATTTACTATTATGCCCTCTAGCGGACAAAAAGTATAAAATAAAAATATATGTAATGTGTTTGGTATTACTTGAAAGAGCTTCACCAGTATTTATATGCTTATACATAATTACAAGACTGCTTTGAAGATGTTTAAAAAAAATGAGCGATAAGAGTAAAGCGCGGATCACGGGAACTGTAATGTAGAGCAGCGTGAACGTTATTCTATTAACGTTCACGTCAAAAAATAAAGTTAAGATAAATATGCCGTGTTTGGTATCATTCAAAAGCGCTTTACTTGTACATTTTGAATATATCTATATATTACTAGCATTTGCTTGTGACTTTACCTGTATTCATGGGGTACTTTTATACTTTTTCAGCGTAGTTTTTTGTCGTAGTTGGGTTTTAGTTTTTTTACTTTATCTTGTATAAATATATATATATATATATATATATTATTAGATTGAGATTTTTTTTCATTCTGCAGCATCTTCCCCACCTATATATGTATAAGAAATATATGTGCATATATATATATTGTTTTCATGTGTCGTCATGAAAATAATTCCCTTCAATACAGCAATGAATTCAGTTCAAAAATGCATATATAATTACGTATGGATAATAACTATATATTAAATAAAATATGTAACTACAGAAATTCAATGGTAAAGACAATAAAATAATTTAAAATACAGATACAGAGAATAGACGCTACAGGTACTTCTCGTACTCCCCCTCAATATAAGTACACAATCACAAAACACTGGAGAAGAAAAACATTGATTATTTTGGTTATCCCGTGTTTTGTGATTGTGTACATATATTGAAAATTTTTTAATATTTTTATTATTATAAGACATAAACAATAATAGGCATTCTCAAAGAGAAATAATTAAATTAGTATGTGAACTCTAATTAATTCTGTCGGTTAGATATTGATTATTAAAATATTTTAAGTATATTTTTGTTTTCTATTTTACGTAATTCAGATTGAGCGTTAGCATTTGAAAAGAATGGCAAGATAGTATCTGCGCTAAGGTATTTCAAACTTAAATAACATCGTTTAATGATTTCCTTGTTTAACGCAATTTCCAGTAATATTATAAAATTAACAAACACTTAAAAAATGATATTAATATGACATGGGTTAGGGGAGAGTAGTCATATTTGGAGCGCCGCTTTAAATGGACCGTTGCCATTCTGCCGTTAATTACAGAAAGAGACACCATCTACTGCTGAAATCCTACTCATCCGCGTGACGTAATTTACGATTAGAAAAAGCACCCTTCTGCCACGTGCTGTTTTCAGAAAATTAAAAAAAAAACGTAAAATTAGCTGTTTTGGTCTATTTTTTTCATACTACTAGGGGACTCTGCCCCCTACGAGCAACGCTCGTCAACCCCCGTTCAGACACCGCCGACTCAAAAGGTACGCTAATTTGATCGGCTTTAAAAGGATTTCGGAAGATTGAATTATAATTTAAAAAACAGTGGCGATCTCCCTATAAACGGATTTCTATTCATTTCTCTTTGACTGGGGAATTTTAAGGCCAAATCCGCTATGGTACGACGTGATTAACCCGTCGACCAATTTAACCAAATTATATAAATCGCCAAAGCACTCGCCAAATTATACAATTTGACATCATTTTTATTTTAAATAACGAGAGAACAAATAAATTAGTGCAACATTAATAAAAATAGAAATAAAAAGTTGAAATAAAAATAACTTGATGACGTAGACACGTGTAACTTGCTTAAAGTCAAGTTAATGAGACATTTACGATCAACCATTATTGGCATTTAATCTTATAGTTTGGGGAATGATAGATTTTTGGTCGACGAGATAACTAAGTAGTACCAAAAATACATATGTCAATCGCTGCTTTCGTCTTTGATTAAGTAAAATAAGTTAAACATTTCGAAATAAGCTAATATAAAAGGAATTAATTAAACAGAATCTTTGTCTCCCGGAATTTTTTAACAAAGCGAAAAGAAAGTTCTTTTAAATAAGACATTTTAAATTAATCGTTTTTAATCTGACGTAATTTTGACCAAACTATTCTTTCTCTTTTTAATATTCACGAGAAAATACTTGTGTTAGAAATGAAATATTATTTGCGCTTTCCTAACAAATATAGTTGAAAAGTATCCTCTCAAAATATCAAATAAATGTCTAGCGCAATTTCTAAATTTAAACCGTTTTACAATATTATTTTGTGTTCATTTTATTTAATAACTGTAATTTGACGTAAATATGACTTAATTTCTCTTATTTAAGACTACTAACGCATGTTAATAAATTTATTATTTTACAAAATCCTTTCTCTCTTAAAATTCACGTGTAATTATAGTTTTTATGACGTAATTTTTAATAAGTTCCTGCTTTTTGTACATAATTATTTAATTCTAATTCCAAATGTTTTTTTCTGTTTATAATAGTCCCGTGTAAATAAATTTTTAATTTATTTAGACATATAAATATTTTTTTGAAGCAAACATTATTGTTTCCGCTTTTTATACAGTTGGCAACAGTTTAAATTAATATTACTTTCTAAAATCTGTCAAAAATATCTCTAGAAATGCTGAAAATTTGAATTTAAAATAGAAATAAAACATGACAAAATTTGTCAAATTAAAAAAAGAAATACAATCTGCACACCGGGAACTTCAAACGTATAAAATGATCTAAAAATGATTAAATTCCCATAAATAGTTTTTGCTCCTATAAAACTTTTTTAGTGGATCGATTTTGTCAAACTTTAGCATTAAATATCTCTTAAAATAATTCTTCGATTTGAAAACTGTCTGCATCAGCGTGTTTATCAAACATTTCTGTATAAAACCACGGACTTTCATATTTTTGTATGCATTATTTTTCTTAATATTAACGAAGAAAGACCTCCGGTCACAAAAAATTCAAAACCGGCGGCGGTGACAGCGGTAGTTACTTTTTTTTAGAATAGAGAGAAACGTAAGTGAATACTCTAAAACTAAAAAAAGTTGTTATGTTTTCATATACATATATAAATTCATCTGTTTATTGCGCATATTTTTCACACTAATTTGTTTGATTTCGTTTTTGATCTTTGTCTTGAGATTATCTGTATAAAAAAAAAGCGCAATTGCCTTAATTGGGCCAATTTAAGTTGCTTAAATTGGACCAGATATAGGATCATAAATTTGAAAAGTAAGTAATGAATTTGAGGGCTGTATTTTTTTTTTTTTTTTTTTTTAATGATGGATTACTATCTCCAAGCAAGTTTTTGAATATTTTATTTATTTTTTTTTGGTATATTTGCATCTATTTCTTTATTAGGCCTATATAAACATAACGATGTTTTTACATGTTTATGCAATACATTTTGTTTGCAATTTCTTTTATCTTGTATTTATTTGTATTTATTTTCCTTGAATTCTTTATCCCTACGGCGTACGTGATTTACATAGTTGATTTGAAACATTTTCTTTCTGGAGGATGTTTGCGGTACCGTGAGGTTGTGGCAGAGTTTTTACAGCTTTGGATGGTGGAATTACACTTTTTTGCCATTAAAACGCATAAAAGCTCAAACCTTCCGGGTGAGTGGTTATTTCTATGCTCCGGGCGGGGAAGGATTCCCCTGAATTCAACACTGTTTGATTATGCAATGTTTTGCGTTTGATTAATTGTAGTGTATTTTTTTTTTCAGTATAGTATATTTTTAAAACACTTTTTAATATAATTGAAAAATTTTGAAAACGACACAGACAAACTGTCTGGAAGAAAAACACCATTGACAGCAAAAGCTGTTAAAGATTTTTGAAACGAAAAGCAGAGAGTACGTTGAGAGGAAATCGACCTGCAAGAAGGCTGAAGCTACAAATCCCCCCAGAAATGCCTAAGAATCATTCGAAATATTATCCTTCTTGCTATATTTAGTTAAGTCAAATTACAGAGGAAGTCAAAAAAATCTGTGTTATCATCTTTGCCATATAAAGCAATTCTTGAAATAAAAAAAGCGACAAAAAGGAAGCTCTCACAGCACAAAAGCAATTGGAACAACAAGTTTTACAAAATAGGCGTAATTCAAATGGAAAGAAAAGGATGGAAGGTAAGAACTACAATCATAATGTAAAGAAAACTCCTGTTGAAAAACAAATATATATTGATTCTACTATGATTCAGATCTATTGATTCAGAATTTAAAAAGAAAAATTTAGCCAGTGATGATTGGTTTTGCCTAATGTGTAAGAAAAATAAAATAGTAGGAATGAATCAATGTTTCAGATGGGCATATATGGGTTCCATGTTGTGCTCGCTGGAATAAAAAATGAATAACCGAAATTCATGTGTAAGCTTTGCGTCTCTTCTTACATGATGTTTAAGTAACTGGGAATTAGTCCTGTAATTCCTGTTGTTAATTACTCATAACTTTGATTTATATTTTGAACACATTTAGATTTACAACAATTACTCTTCTTTTCAGATATTTTATTTAATAATGTTTCATTGCTGTTATTTTGGGTGATTGTTTCATTAATCGCAAACACTGCTTTTAATAAAATTAGTTATTTTCCCTAATCATTAAAACAACCTGATATTGTTTGGACCAATTTAGGAGACTGGCAGTCCAACTTAGGCGACTAGTTGCTGAATTTGGATCACTTTTGACAAATTTTTCAAATTAAAATAAAACATGATATTTTCAAAAAGAAATTGATCTAAAGATTTATTTAGTTAGTAGATCAATAGATTGACCCGTGTAGTGATGTTTTGCATATATTCCAAAAATTAAGTGAGTTACACCTGAAAATATGTGAAGTGGTCCAAATTCGGCTACTGTCCCCTATTTCTATTAAAACAAAACACGGTTGGTATACTTCTTACACCAACGCATTGTAAAGTCTAAATAACAAATTTGGATGTTGTTAATACATAATGCAATCTGTATTGATAGTGTAAAAATGATAACATACAAAAGAAAAATAGTTGCTCTCTCTGTATATTAGACACATTACAGATGGAACAGGAGAAGCTGAAACCATAAACGAAGCAGTAATCATATTTTTTAAATAAACAACATAAAATTATATGGATTTACAGAAACTGGATATGACGAAACAAATGCAAATATTGGGCACAAAGGAGAAGATATTCGCATGATGTAGCTGGAACTCAAAAGACCCTTACAATGGTACATTAGTTTCCTTCATACAAATGAGTTGCCTTTATTAGATTTACTAAATCCTTTAGATGGTGCGACATTTGATCCTACTGCCTTATATGGGTCGATTGGTACAGCAATCAAAACCTGTGAGGAGCTACCTGTAGCGTCATTTTTTAAATACATGAATAGAATATGCCAGATAACATAGAATATTTCTCAACAATAATCATAATATTTGCAGAGCAATATCCCGTGGAGAATGCCGTTCTGACCTGGCAAAAAAAATAAAAAATATAAAACATTGTTCTGTTAAGGTTACTCAAGATGGCTAATAACTATAAGTAGAAATTTAAGGTTTTACGTGGCTATAGAAAATCTGTCTGGTAATCTGAGTATTATTACAACATATATTATGAAGGTATATGCACCTATATGTTTCCATATCAATACAAAGATATCCATAACAGAAGGTGTGGTGCATATTTGAAATTTGACACATTTTCTAGATATTTGGAACGCAATATAAGAAAGATAGCGTACGCTGTTGCTCAACGAAATAGCTTTTTTTTTGTCTTGCTGAAAATTCGTTAATTTCAATGCTCTTAGATAACAGACAGACTATCAGATCTTCAGCAATAAGAAAGATAATTCGAGCTAGAAATGAATGGAGAGGACCACCGTAAGAAAGATTTTTCAAAGAACCAAAAATACACTTCATAGCAAGCGATTGTTATGAACTTAATAACTGGCAATGTATTGGTCGTCTTGAACCACCTCTTTTCGTAAATGTACATTGCGAATAAATTGAGCCTATGATAAAAACAGAGCAATGATCAAAATATCCATGCCATACCCCAGTTGAAACATGCACTCGCCTAGTGGTTCAGGCATCAAAAAGTGTTTTGGGACATGAAAAGAAATACGTTTTCATTTTGAATAGAATTAAATCATAAAACCATATCAAACATTTTAATATAAAAAAAAGGTTTAAAAATATGTAAGAAAATGTGTAAGTAGAAATATGTAAGTCTTCAAAATAAAAGAATAAAAAAAAGTGCTACTTAATTTCATTTTTTATAATTTTATTATTTATTGATTTTATTTTTAAATTTATACTCCATGTATTATTATAGAATTATGTATAACTTAGTTAACCCGTCGACCAAAAACCTATCGCCAAACTATAAGACTAAGTACCAATAACGGTTGATCATAAATGTCGCATTCATTTGGCTTTAAGAAAGCTACGCTTGGATTTGTATTTATATTAATGATATACTAATTTCTTTGTTCTTCCGTCATTTAAAATAAAAATTATGTCAGTTTGTATAATTTGGCAAGTGGTTTGACGATTTATATAAATTCGCGAAATTAGTCGACGGGATAAGTAAGTAGTACCTAAAATTATTAGTATTTATAAGTTTATACTTCATCAACTAAACACTTAGCAAAATTAAAAAAAAATCTTAAATTTAAAAATTTCAATACATTTTTTTTATTTAAATTTTTACCATTGGGGCATCGGAAGATATGAATGGATATGGATACAAAATTACGTGAATTTCACAATTTTGTAGTATAGCCAATACACTAATTTACCCGAAACCATATGAAATTTCAAATAAATAAATAAGTTATACATTTTCATAAAAATTTCCATTTTTAACAATTTTGGGGCCTTGGGCCACCGAAAGATATGAATGCATTTAATATATATATATATATATATATATATATATATATATATATACTAATACACAAAATAGACATTATTCGCACCCAGCGCCAAAATAAATAAATAAATAAATAAATAACAATATATATATATATATATATATATATATATATATATATATATATATATATATGTATATATATAGAAATTATATAAATAAAAATTTTCATGAAAAATTCAATATTTAACTATTTTTGGGGTGTTTGGGGCAACGGAAGATATGAATGGATTTCAATAAAACAAAAAATATATATATATACAAACTAATATGCAAAGTAATATACAAAAAAGACAACTTTTACACCTCACGACAAAGGCAATTTCGGAAAAAAAACCAAATTTTCGATTGCCCTATTAAATAAGCAATCCCATATGACATAAGTCCTTCTATGAAACGAGAAAAAGTACGTATTACATGGCGTTATCTCGTAGTTAAAACACAATTAATTAAAAATAGAATTTTTGAAATAACACTTTTAACTCTTTAAAACATATTCTGTAAGTACTTTCAGCAACAGGAAAAAAATATTAGAAAAAGTCATTTACGGATTCGGCGTCTTTGACGTTTGTGAGCAGAAACATCATACTTAGAAATAGAAAAAAAAATACATCGAAATTTTAAACACCTACATTTGAAGTATTTTAAAAGTGACAAAACTATCCATAAAGAAACCGAACCTGCATCTATTTTGATTGATTCAGTGGCTTAGACTCGGATTCTTAACACAAAATCCCTAATTTGTAAATCACTAACATCACAACACCTAGTTATTTAGAGCTGATACGTCGTCATTGAGATTGAAGGTTCGGTAAATTCAAATTATTTCATAGTGCATCGAAGAATAAAAACGTCTTCATAACTTGGTTCTAATATATATCAAATTCGTAACTTGAATAAGTAAACACACTCTACAGTTCAAATTAAACTTCTTCCTTAAAAAACAACTATGTACATTTTATTTACAAAACAATATTAAATATTATTATTACTCTCATTTGAGAGTTCTGTTTTTTACCGATACACCGGTTCAAATCAAAAGTTACATCTACACTGAAAAGAAAATCGGAAAACAATAAAAAGGGGGTTGCCACAGTGCCGACTAACAGAAAATGGCAAGCATTGCCAAGTTGGCATTCTCAACATCCTGCCCCGGGCTGAACACTTAGTTCAGCATCTATATTAAACAATTTAATAAACATAAGAATATACTTACATACATGACAAATTTCAGATACATACTTACATACAGCTACAGATATAAAAGCAAAAATAATAAGAATGCTGCAATCTACGAAAGAAAATAAAACACACGAATTGTATGAAAATTAAACAATAATAAGGGTAAATATGAGTAACAAAACAAATTAAATGTTCGATAACACTGATCAGCATGCATTTTGATGATCATATAAATATATATTTTTCTGAAAGTGTTTTTTATGCTGATTTCAAAAATGTAAAGCATTTTTGCACACCACGTACACTTTTTTTACAAATATTATTTTTAATTAATTTTATTCTTAAATCATAAATTACTTTATAATAGTAATACTAGATGGCGCCACCAAATTTTTTAGGAATTGATTCCATATGTATATACATTACATTAATTTAAATAAATGAGAAACTGTATTTAGGAAGCTGAAATTATTTATTAATATGATTTAATAATAATAAAAAAATTATTTATGTAAAATTAAAAAGAAAAAGCGAAATCCATAAATTTAATTTTGTAAAAAATATCTAAATTAATACTTGCTAGGTGGCAGCACCAAACAATGTTTGATCTAATGCATAGGTTTTAACAACAATAAATTTCTTTGTTTATTCACGTCTGTTTCTTTCGATTTGAAATATGTGATATATTTCACATCTTCTTTAATTGAATAATGGCTTCACGTAAATGTGTAAATGATACAGATATATTTTGTTACATTTGTGGAAATTATACTGTAGTAAATCAAAGGCAGGATATTACAGATTTTGTTAAAAATGCTTATTATGCTTATTTTGGTGTGAGACTGGGTGACCAAGATAAGACATGGGCCCCTCATAAAGTGTGTAGAACATGTGTTGAAGGATTACGACTTTGGTTGAAAGGCAAAAAGAAATGTATGCCTTTTGCTATTCCCATGGTATGGAGAGAACCTAGAAATCATCATGACGATTGTTATTTTTGCTTAGCTAATGTTCATGGGTATAGTTCGAAAAATAAAAAAGGAATTATATATCCTAACTTGCCTTCTGCAATAAGACCTATATTGCATAATGAAAGTCTTCCTGTTCCTTCTCCTCCAACCAATTTGGAAAGCATAAATGAACCAAATAATTCAGAAGATGATGAAAATCAAGAACAAGATGTCTATAAACCAGAAGTAAATGATAAAGCTCCAATTTTATTTAATCAGCATGAACTCAACGATTTGGTGCGCGATTTAAATTTGCCAAAAATAAAAACTGAACTTCTTGGTTCTCGGCTTAAATCTAAGAATTTATTATTACCAGAGACACAATTCTCTTGGTACAGGCATCGTGAAAAAGAACTTGTTCCATACTTTTCTGAAAAGGATAATTTAGTATATTGCAATAACATAAAGGAAATAATGAATTTTTACGGTATCCTTTATAATGCATCAGAATGGAGATTTTTTATTGATTCCTCCAAGACAAGTTTAAAAGGGGTTTTGTTGCATAATGGAAACCAATATGCATCAATACCTATAGCCTACTCAGTTCATTTAAAGGAAACATATGAAAATCTTGAACTTTTGCTAGACCAGGTCAAATATAAAGATCATGAATGGTTGTTATGTGGTGATTTAAAAGTGATTGGAATGCTACTTGGACAACAATCAGGATACACAAAATTCCCATGTTTTCTGTGTGAGTGGGACAGCCGGGATAAAAAAAAATCATTGGGAAAAGAAAGATTGGCCATCAAGAATATCATTATCCCCTGGAACAAAAAATGTAATTAAAGATCCCTTAGTCAATCCTAAAAATGTTTTGCTTCCACCTCTGCATATCAAATTAGGGATAATGAAACAATTTGTGAAAGCCCTAAATAAAGAAAATGAATGTTTTAAATATATTTGCAGCAAATTCCCTTCTATTACTGATGCTAAGCATAAAGAAGGTATTTTTGTTGGGCCTCAGATACGAAAATTACTGACAGATAGTGAATTTGAAAAAACAATGAATGATTGTGAAAAGGAAGCATGGCTGAGCTTTAAATGTGTAGTGGAGAACTTTTTAGGAAATAAGAAAGACCCAAATTACAAAATTATAGTTGCAGATATGTTAGAAAAATTGAGATTACTTGGTTGCAACATGAGTATCAAAATACACTTTTTACATGCACATATCGAATTCTTTCCCGAAAATCTCGGAGCAGTGAGTGAGGAACACGGTGAAAGGTTTCACCAAGACATCAAAGATATGGAAAAACGGTACCAAGGCAAGTGGAATAAAAATATGATGGCAGATTACTGCTGGATGTTAAAGAGAGATCTTTGTGCTAGTGGACGAAAAGCAACTAAAAGGAATTTTTCTCAAACTAATTGATTTTTTTAATAGTAATCAAATTTGTCCATATTTAAATATATTGTAAGTATAATTATTATGTCTATACTTTAATTTTTCATACATTAATTTTTTAATACATATCCTAGTCTGTATTAATTATTTACCTTTGAATAATAATTTTTTTTTATAAATTTATATAAGTGAAAGTTAAAAAATCATATGTTTTTATAAATTTACAAATTGTTAATTTGTAAAAAATCCTGACGTGATACGCAAATTTCGACTTTACTTTTGAAATCAGCTTAAAAAATTGATCTAAAATCACCTATTCATTTTTAATCATCAAAAAAAAAAGTTTCAATATGCAGATCAGTGTAATAGTTCTTATTTTTAGTGTAAGAGTTTTAGTGTCTTTTAGTCCACTAAGTCCAATTCAAGATTATATAGCAATTGCACAGGTCGTTTAAGATCGCCTTTTGCAGTCTGTAATACACATGATCTGATTTTAGAGTCACGACCAAATATGAGTTCTTTAACACGACCACACTTCCACATACGTTTTGGGAGCTTTTCATCATGAATTATCACTATATCGTTAACTTTGAACTGAGGCGATGAATTTATGTTTTTCACTTGAAAAGCAGATCTAAGTTCTAACAAATATTCGTTTCTCCACCTTTTCCAAAAGTGGTCAGTAATTTGTTGCTTATATTTATATTTTCTCGTCAACAAAATCTTATTGGATTTCTCTTGCGTACAGACTGGTAATCCATAAGAAGGTAAGGACATTAATCGTTTACCAACTAAAAAATGAGATGGCGTTAAAGGTGGTGGTTCAGCATTTTCTTCGTAGAGATAACATAAGGGACGTGAATTAATCACAGCTTCAATTTACGTAAGTATTGTTTCTAGCTCTTCATAACGGAGACAAGTTTTTCCTAGAACCTTTTTTAAAGGTGTTTTAACTGATCTGATCATCCTTTCCCAGAAGCCGCCCCACCAGGAAGCCCTGGGAATTAGAAACTTCCATATTATTTTATTCTTTCTCAAGTAATCAAAAATTTCTTGCTTAGAAATTCTTTCCCAAGCATCTTTTAACACCAAATCAGCCTTAGAAAATGTCTTGGCATTGTCACTGTACATTATTTTGCAGAAACCTCTCCTAGAGAAAAATCTTCGTAGTGCTAAGATAAAGGTTTCAGTACTTAGATTGGTGACTAACTCTAGATGAATCGCTCTGGTTACAGCACATGTGAATATGACAATATAAGCCTTCCCAGTGCCTTCAGAAGTTTTATAATAAATCGGACCGGCAAAATCGACACCAGAGGTTTCAAAAACTGGTGTTTTGATGATTCTATCTTTCGGTAAAGGTGCTATTTCCACCTTTCCAGGAATAGCATTAAGTTTTCGACATATCATACACGATCTTAAGACGGATTTTACAAATCTTCTTCCCTATATAAAATACCTTTCACGAAGGTGAGCTAAAGTGACAGCTACACCAAAATGGTACATTCTTTCATGAGCATCCTTAATTAGTAATTTTACAAAATAAGATTTATTAGGAAGTATCTATGATGACTTTTTTGCTAGAAGAGATGGCCGTTTGCGTTTATAAGATTGCGAGCATTAAGAAACACCAGGACCTGTTAAAAAAAACTCCAATTCGGTAAACGAAGACTTATTTTATTTTCATGATGAAACACTAAGGGAGAGGTACAGGGGAGAAGCAATAAGGAGCCTCTTTTAAGACGTCATCACGAGGCTAGAGAGAAAGCAGGAATGATAAGAATATACAGTTACAACTTTCTTGCTTGGCGGGCTACAATATCGCCAATCTAAAAGTATTTTTGCGCCATGCACAGGGGCTAAGAGACACATTGGCTGGTATGTTCGCCAAAAATGTACGGTAGGCTTCTACCATATTAATTGTGTAGGGGGGGGGGCAGATTGTGGGCTGCATACATTCCTGAGTCATGATAGACTGAGCCTCATCTGTACATTGATACAGCTGCGGTTAAATGTAAAAATAAAAAGTGTTATCTGGAAAGGGCATAGTAACAGACAGAGTTCGTTAGGCTAAAAAGCATGAGACTGTATTTTTCTAGACCAGATGTTAGATCAAAGATACACCGCTTTACCACAAAAAATGTAGAAATGCCATACATCTGAACAAAAGGGTGTGAAGCGAAAATAATTCTAATAAGTAGATTGCATGTAAAGTGATTTTGAATGATGAGTTATATTCATGCCCAAATAAGGAAATGACCGAAGTTAAAATGCGTTTGAAACTAACAGTCAGCCGTAACGAATTTTGTACAAGGTTAAAGCGTGTGTGTGAAAGAATCAGAAAGTGAAAATAGAGAGTGGTTCACTGATTTTATTTTATTAAAGAGATGAGTAGTTAGAATAATTTAATTTAAGTGAGAAAGGCTGTTAATACAATCGATTTAGTTTTTAAATGTTGCATTTAATTTAGGGGCTGCACTGTTAGACTATAGTGCGCAAAATAAATAAGTTATTAAACAGAATTTTAATTGAAACTGTCTGGGGGGGGGGGGGGGCGAATGGAATATAAACATATATAACGAGATAATCGTTATATATATCACCTGGGACACCGCAAAAAAAAAAACTTTTGTTGACCCGTGTGCATGGGCAAAACAGCAAGAAAAATAGTTACACATATAAATATATCTTCAAAACATAAAAGTTTTTTTTTTTTTTTTTAAACAAGTTGCTGTCATGAAAATAAAAAAAAAATCTCTTTCATCAATAGTTCAACAGTCCTAAGAGATTTTATGAATTAATATTTTCTAAATTAAGTTTATGGATCTCCACCTTCAGTAAAATTTTCTTCAAAATTGCATACCATGGTATTTTTTTTTGACTGAGTCGACTCTGACAGCAAATATTTAAGCAGCATGTAACTAGACCCTTGGCTGCACATCATCAAAATATTGATCCTGATTCGGATCATTTTTATGAAAAAACACAAGTAGTAACAATAAAAATATAATATATAAACACAAATGCAACACTAGAAGTAAAGAGTAAATAATAATAAGTGAAATGTGTAATTGTAAACTAATAATCAATTGTAATATGATTTAAAAGAAATTGGACATGGTTTTAAAAAATGTAATGTTCATGCATGCAGCATAGGATGACAAAAAAAAAGAGGTGCCTGAAGCACGCCCATGAAAAAGGTGTCACCCTGAATCTTGTGTAGACCACAAGTATTATGGCGTCAGCTTAGGGCTTCAGCCTTATGTGAGGAGGGAGTTTTTGAGACTCATACAGCGCCCGCTTTTTTTTTTTTTTTTTTTTTTTTTTTTTTTTTTTTTTTTTTTTTTTTTTTTTTTTTTTTTTTCGGTAAACGAAGACTTATTTTATTTTCATGATGAAACACTAAGGGAGAGGTACAGGGGAGAAGCAATAAGGAGCCTCTTTTAAGACGTCATCACGAGGCTAGAGAGAAAGCAGGAATGATAAGAATATACAGTTACAACTTTCTTGCTTGGCGGGCTACAATATCGCCAATCTAAAAGTATTTTTGCGCCATGCACAGGGGCTAAGAGACACATTGGCTGGTATGTTCGCCAAAAATGTACGGTAGGCTTCTACCATATTAATTGTGTAGGGGGGGGGCAGATTGTGGGCTGCATACATTCCTGAGTCATGATAGACTGAGCCTCATCTGTACATTGATACAGCTGCGGTTAAATGTAAAAATAAAAAGTGTTATCTGGAAAGGGCATAGTAACAGACAGAGTTCGTTAGGCTAAAAAGCATGAGACTGTATTTTTCTAGACCAGATGTTAGATCAAAGATACACCGCTTTACCACAAAAAATGTAGAAATGCCATACATCTGAACAAAAGGGTGTGAAGCGAAAATAATTCTAATAAGTAGATTGCATGTAAAGTGATTTTGAATGATGAGTTATATTCATGCCCAAATAAGGAAATGACCGAAGTTAAAATGCGTTTGAAACTAACAGTCAGCCGTAACGAATTTTGTACAAGGTTAAAGCGTGTGTGTGAAAGAATCAGAAAGTGAAAATAGAGAGTGGTTCACTGATTTTATTTTATTAAAGAGATGAGTAGTTAGAATAATTTAATTTAAGTGAGAAAGGCTGTTAATACAATCGATTTAGTTTTTAAATGTTGCATTTAATTTAGGGGCTGCACTGTTAGACTATAGTGCGCAAAATAAATAAGTTATTAAACAGAATTTTAATTGAAACTGTCTGGGGGGGGGGGGGGCGAATGGAATATAAACATATATAACGAGATAATCGTTATAGTATCCACGGATGTTTTTCCTGCTCTGTAACTTCAGAAAACTGAAGTCTTCCGGATAAAACAAGTAAGTCATTTTCATCGAATTGTGGATTAAGGTTGTACAAAGAAGAATCTTTATTAAGTGGTTTTTTTTTTGTTTAAGTGCTTCTATTTCAACTTTAAATGAAGTTTCCTGAGTTTGTTTAATCCAGTATTTTTCTGCTATTTCTATTTCTGAGGTAGTTAAAGGTCCTAAAATTTTAGGGTTTTTCGGATTGGCATTATGAATAAAACGCATTATCCAAGCAGTAATATTATACACGCGATTTAAACTACTGAACTTTGCCATATCAAATACTGGCTTAGGAATAGAGTTTGATTCGTTACACAATAATGTTAAATTTGGTTTTGCTTTCATTTCCTTAAAAGCTTCGGGAACCATTTCTATAGCCCTTTTTGAAGGCCACATATCTTCTGATAGTGATAAACAAGGTGGGCCGCACCACCATACATTATTACCCATTAACTTCGATAAGTTTTCCCCTCGCGTAAGCAGATCTGCAGGGTTTTCTTTTCCTGGACAATAATTCCAGTCCTTTGGATCTGTCAATGACTGAATTTCGGTTACACGATTGGAAATAAAGGGTTTCCAGTTTGTAGTAGAACCCCTAATCCACCAAATAGTCAATTCTGAGTCCGACCATAACTTTATATTTAAATTCGAAATATGTAATTTTTGTTTTAAATATTTCCACATTCTAGCGGCAACTACTGCACTGATCAATTCCAGCCGTGGAATAGTTAACTTCTTGAGGGGGGCTATTCTACATTTACTCCAAACAAAACTTGTTTGAATTTCGCCAGTTAATGAAATGGAACGCAAATAAGCAACTGCTCCATACCCTTTGGGACTAGCATCACAGAATATGTGAATTTGTGAATTTTCAGAAATGTTTATCATATTAGGAAAATATTTTCGGGTTATTTCAAATGTGCGTAAATGTACAACTTCTGAACACCAAGTGTTCCACTCGCATTTCAAATCTTCAGGTAATTTATTTTCCCACTCTAAACCTCTTTGCCATGTTTCTTGCAACAAGGCTTTAATACGTATTACAAATGGATTCACAAATCCTAATGGATCATAAATTTTCAGTAACATTTTAAGAACTGTTTGCTTCGTGGGATCATCGATGTAATATTTTTCAAAGGGTTGCGCATCTAACATCAAAATATCAGATTCAGTATTCCATATCAGTCCAAGCACTTTTAAGATACCACCTGTGTTTTCCTCACTTATACCTAAGTTACCAGATTCCCACATTTCCCTAAGTTTAATAGAATTTGTTTTTAATTTCCTCAAATTCATCCCAGCTTCTTTAAAAATTTCAGAAGCTGTAACTGATAAATAATAAGCTTCGTTATCTAAATCTGATCCGGAAATTAAATCATCGACATAGAGGGAATTATCTAACATATATACAACATTTGGATGTTGATCTCGATAGTTCTTTATATGATGTTTAATTGTGGCAGCCAAAATAAATGGTGAGCATGTAACGCCAAATGGTACACGTCTAAATCTTAAAATTTTGAAAAAGTTGTTTGCGTCATTATCGAACCAAAGAAATTTAAGATAATCTCGGACTTCTTCAGCTACAGATATTTGAAGAAAGGCCTTTTCAATATCTGCACAAAACGCAGTATTGAATTTTCTGAAATTAATAATAATTTCTAATAAATCGGGGTTCAAATTTGGGCCACCGTACAAACAATCATTTAATGATTTGCTATTTTCTTTTGAGGAAGCATCAAATACCATTCTAACTTTAGTTGTGGGTTTATCATCTCGCAAGACAGGTCGGTGGGGCATAAAATAACCGCTATTTACAGTTTTATTAGAACATGCTTCCACTATGTTATTTAATTCCTGTTCAACCACAATTTCTTTATATTTCTGCAATAATTCCTTATCTTTAAGCAATTTTCGATTTAAGTTAATAAATCGGTTTCTAGCATTGTTATAATTACTTCCTAAATCTCTTCTATCATCTTTCCATAACAATTTAGCTTCGTATCGGTGCTCAAGAAAATGCAAATTGTTTTCGAATTTTTCGATTATCTCTTTATCTAATTCAGAAATATTTTCTTCAGTGTTCATCCCTAAAGTTTCTAACTCCCACAATGTTTTCAAATCATTTTGAATATGTTTCATAACCTGAGTGGACAAGACCCCAGCTTGCTTACTCTCACTATTTTTATTTACGTCAATTGTCCCGCAGAGGGAATGCCCAAATAAATTTTCACAGACGAACAATGATTTATTTATGGGGTATGTTTTGTCATTAATTTGATATAAATAATCAGCTCCTATTAATATATCAACATCACTATTTTCCAAATGATCCCACCTGTCAAGACGAAATTTGGAAAGTTTTCTCTTAATTTTGATTGGAAGAGGAGGAATTTGTATCAAAGAATTGGTTATTAGCGGTGTGACTAATGCTTCAGTTATTATACTACGTTTTCTGTTCGTCAAGTGAATTAGCTTTAGCTTAACGACATCATAACATCGTTCTGCAGATTTTCTCGAACCGAAAGTATAGACAATAAATTTTTCCTTTCTAATGACCTCAGGTTTTAATTTTGAAACTAAATTTTCTGTAATGAAAGTTCGATGACTAGCAGAGTCAAATAAACAAAGAGCAGTTTCTGAATTTTCACCGCTTCCACTTTTACATGAATTGTTTGCAATATTACTTCTCTACTGATATTATTTATATTGCCTTTGCAATGAGATACGGAGGAAATAATACTACCTGAATTTTTTGATTCTTCTGTTTTTTTATTAGAATTACAAAGTATAGTATGATGATATGTTTTACCACACACTTTGCAATTTTCATTCGAAATTTTACAAAAAATCGCGATGGGAAATTTACGGAAGCATTTGAAGCACCTTCCTTCCCTTTTCAATTTTTCTCGCATTTCCGGAATGGTGAAAGACTTACACTTTTCAGTATCGTGATCAGTTTGATTACAAAATATGCAGTTATTTTTAATATTTGTGGTTAAGGCAGAAGCTGATCGAATGAATTTTTTTATAAATTTTCTTATAATTTTCCTGCTTCTCAGGGATTTTTTCAAAATGCTTTAATTGGACAGTGGTCTCGCGAGATTAAATTTCATCTTTAATGAAATTTATCAGCTCATTAACATCCCAGTCAGTGTTTTTAATTCGTTCTCTATTAAATTCTAGTGCAATATCTGATGGAATAAGTTTCAGAAGAATCGGACATAACAAGTGCCCATATGAACCTGAGGCAACACCTAAAGAATTAAGATTTCTTATTTGAATTTCGCATTCATCATACAAATCTCTAAAAGCATTATGTTACTAGAATTTCGTACTGGTTTCAAATTTAGCAGTTTAGTCATGTGACTATTTATTACCAGGTGATTACGACCAAAACGATTTTTCAATAATTCTATAGCATGAGCATAATTTTCCTTAGTCAGCGAAAAGCCTGCTATAGTATTTGCAGCACTTCCGCCCAAAAGTGACTTTAAGTAGGAAAATTTATCAATCGGAGTTAAATGTTCATTATTGTCAATCGCATTCGAAAACTGACTCCAAAATTCGAGCCATAAACACGAATCACCATAATATTTACATATATTAAGTTTAGGAAGTTTAATCAAATTTTGATTCAGAATTTTCTGACTTTTTAGTAGAGAACTATTGTTGCTACTACTATCACTTTCAATGTCTGAAGAATCTTGTTTAGTTTCAGGAGTAACTGTGTTATCATTTAAAAATTTGGAAATTTTATATTTCCATTCAATAATATTCTCATTATAAGATTCCTATTTCTCGATTTCTTTTTCAAATTCAGTACTTGGAACCAGTGGTTCAATTTCAGAATTTAATGATTTTAAAGTTTTCATTTTGTCATTCAATTGCTGTTTAAAAAGATCCAGCTGTGATTTTCTATTCTCAAGCTCTAATTCTTGTGTATTATCTAATAAATCCCTTATTTTATCAAATATTTTCGTAGTTTGACTACGAATCGTAGCTCTTTTTTTTTCAAAGTTTCGTAATCCATCATAAAATAAAGAATTCAATTTATTCGATACAGTTCAGTTAATAAATGTATTCATAATTCTATTTATTCAATATAATTTAATTTGAGGTACTTACCTCAATCGATGATGAAATCCAGACATCCTGGAGCTTAGACGCCAGAAAAATGATACGTCGTCATTGAGATTGCATGTTCGGTAAATTAAAATTATTTCATAGTGCATCGAAGAATAAAAACGTCTTCATAACTTGGTTCTAATATATATCAAATTCGTAACTTGAATAAGTAAACACACTCTACAGTTCAAATTAAACTTCTTCCTTAAAAAACAACTATGTACATTTTATTTACAAAACAATATTAAATATTATTATTACTCTCATTTGAGAGTTCTGTTTTTTACCGATACACCGGTTCAAATCAAAAGTTACATCTACACTGAAAAGAAAATCGGAAAACAATAAAAAGGGGGTTGCCACAGTGCCGACTAACAGAAAATGGCAAGCATCGCCAAGTTGGCATTCTCAACAAGAGCTATGTTTGTTCTTTTAGACCTTTTTTCTCAATGAACTCATACAACCAACCTACCTTATTAAATATCTCAAAAACAGATCGGTTTATGACGTTTCGAAAGATAAATAAAGTTTTCTGCAACTGCGGGTAACTCCAAAGAGGTTATTGCATATTTTCTTATTTTCATTCCTAGTTATATTGCATTTTCTTAGATTACAAAGTATTGGCTTTTTGTACATCAGATATTTGTGCATCACAACCCTGTTGACAACATTATATTATCAATGACGATGTTAACCAGGTTTTAACACTAACAATCGAATAATAATAAAAAATAAGCATTTTAATTTACATTTAAATGTGCCGTATATTCTTGGACATGTATTTAAAAATTATATTATACGTGTGTTTAATATCGTATGCATTTAAAAATAAATTTATTTCCCTCTTTCAAATTTGAAATGGAAAATAAATATAGACACTCCTCAGAAAATACTCTGTCATGAGAAAGATTTCATATACGATTTTTTTCACCTTTCTAGAAAAGCTTAAGGGTTTTTCAAAACTGTTTTCTTACTTCAAATATTTGTATTCCTCTTTTAAAATAGAAAATCGTATTTAATTATATTTACACGTCAGTCTTCTAGACATTTGATCACTTGCTAAGAAAATGAAAATTAATATGATAACGCTCTGTGATTTAAATCTTGAGTGTTTAGATATTATTTAACATGTACCATACCATGCAATACGTAAATTAAAATTAAAAAAAAATGTAATCATATACAAGAAATAATACTCTTGAAAGAAAATTTTCTCGTAAAAATTATCTTTTTTATTATATTTTTTTTTTATTATTGTGAAATAAATAATATTGTAAGTTTCTATTTTTCATCGTGTATGTTTCATATTTAGCACTCAGATAATCACATTTTTGTGAATTACCACATTTAAGATTTATAATATAGAGTGACTAAAAGAAAATCTTAAGCAAACTTTAAGAGATAACACGCGACAACTAACAAATTTTGCATAGAAATCAAATATAAACCAGTTATTTATGCGTAAAATACAGGGTGTGTCGCTCTAATTCAAACTCGTAATTATGTTCCTAAGAAAATAATGTATATATTATAACTGCCTCTTTTTATAAGTAAATAATTCTTATGTTACCGTAGTTTCTATATACAGATGCACATAAATTCCCTTTAACCTGAAAATACTTGCGAACGGAGAGAACAATAGCTATGCAAGTGAGGTAAAGGTATAGTAAAGCGACAAAGCCCGATTTAAAACAAACGACAGCAGTGCCCCTAGTGGCGAAATTTGGAAGATTGTCACTGCAAATCGAAAATAAAAAATATAGAGCAAAATTTACAATTAGAAAGTTTTAGAGCATCAAGCTGTTAGAGCTGTGTGCATGGTTACGCTATTCCCCTTAGCGATGTCAGGTAACTGTGATGGCCGACGTCTGCACCATGCAAAATGGGATACATGCCGCTCTGCTATTCCGGTATACATGCCGCAGTTTCTTTTATACGGGATTATTAAGTGTTATTAACTTTTCCTTTTCTTTTTGCACAGACTAACCATGTTAGGCATGTTATCAACTTTACAGAAACCAAAGGATAAGAAGAGGAAAAAAAAGTAAGATGGGAAAGAGAGATCAAGTCAAGATGATAATAATGAAAAATTGGATTACGCGTAACACAGACGTTCTTTGCAACTATTGTTTAGAAAACTACTCCAAAAAAAGGAAGTGTAATTGGCTTCGTTGTATCATGTGTTTAAATGTAGTTACATAGATACTGTACTTTTTCGACACTTTTTCTGTAGATTGTAGTCGAAAAAACAAGTATCTTAACCCATTCGGGACCATAGGTGCATATAAACACATTCATAAACAGCTTACAAAATTTGTTTCTGGCACCAGTAAAAAAGGAAAATAATATTTACTTTGTTTAATTAGAGCATTTTGATGATTATTTAAGTAAAGGTAACTTTAAAAAAAAAGTTGTACCAACCGAATAAAATTTGTATAAAAGACACTGGTCCCAAAAGGGTTAACAAATAGATTATTTAAACACGATTATACTTTTTTCCCCTTTTTTATACATTGTTTTTACGTTGTTGCTGAAATGACAATTAAAATTTAATGTAAAAAAATAAGTCGATAATTTTAATAGTAAAAGAAGGCAACTATTATTAATTTGAATCTACTAATATGTTTCATTGTACTCATTTAGTTTCATTTTGTTATTACATCGTTAATTATAGTCCAGATATGAATACTTTTTTGAATATTTTTATTTATAATTTCATTCTGTTCTTATTACAAGCGCGGCATAACTACCGCACAAGTGCGGCGTCTCAGCCTGAATGTACAGGTGACGCGCCGCAGGGTAATGTTTTAGAAAAAAAATGTTAAAAAATATTAATAATTTATTTTGAATTTTTTTGTCGCAGTACACGCATTGTATATTTAACATTAAATAGCACAGCATGATTTTTTTTAATTTTATGTCCGCCATGGGAATTTATACACAAATTCAAAAAAATGTGCGGCATAAATCCCGCTATGTGTAATGTAAATACAATTATTCTTCACAAGTAATATAAGAAGAAAAAGCCTCGGAATGAGTTATTCTAAAGTTTAAAATATCACAATAATGTTTATAAATTTTATATGGCGAGAATACTGCTATTTTAAAATACTCTGAGCATCTGAATGTTTTTTTGCATTTTCATAAAAAGGTTCTTAAAACTAATATCAATTTAAATTAAGTTTCATAGTTTGTTTATAAAACACAATTTATATCGCTCTGTCATAGGCATACCTGAGACCACAATTCTATTAAAAACATTATTATCTAAAGAAGATTTATGTTGTTATTGAGAAACGAAAAGAAAAGTTCAAACCGCTTAGCTTGTTTAACATTTATACTATATAGCCATTATTCACCGGATGCTTTCAATTTTAGACATGTTGTCGAATATTTAATGATATACTTGGTCGAATTTTTCTAGAACTTCAGGATTATGAATAGTATGTTTGACTTCATATTTAACAATGAAGATTTGATTAGAACGACATTTTTTTTTTTGGGGGGGGGGGCGGCAAAAAAATGGTATTTGGGAATACCCTGTAAAATAAAATGCACGAAACGATCTATTGCTATAAGTCTCTGTTGCCATTGATAATAACAATGCTTTGTGTGGTTCTGATTTGTATATGGTCTCCTAAGAAAATGTTATATACATCATTTAAAAGTAGACTTAACTTTCAATCATTTCGTACCTGCAGAAACAATGCACTATGCTTCGTGAAGTATTCTTAACGCTAGTTAGTTCTGAAAACTCCACAGCTGTAATTTCATTGTCATTTATTGGGATAAACTTAACCAAAGGTAAATTTTAACAAATTTTAAAGGATTTCCCAAAATATCCTGAATATGAGGTTGGTCCAAAAATCTCTCCATCCAGATATTGAACTAAATGATGGAGTGACAGTTCATTTATATGTAACATACAAATAAGCCAATGAATAAAGCTTTATAAACTAACTCCCATCAATCTTATAACTTCATTTTTAACACACGTATTGACGTTAGAGCCATCACACACTTTCGCTTCTAGATCATTGGTCACTATTTATTTTTTGTTTAAATATTCTATATCATTCTATATGATGTTAGAACTCATGCCTTTAACAGGTGTAACATGGTCAATATAATTAGAAACGGGCCCTTGTAACAGTGATACATGTTCTTCTTTTGTTAGGATGTTTAAGAACTTATTTCATACTTTTTCATGAGCAAAGTATTGTCATTATGCGGCCATAAAAAAATGCAGTTAATCGAGAAATCAACTGTGATGATGACATATCCTACCTTAACTTCTCACGTTCACTTCTTACTTTATTTCAAACAACTGCCTTATAACGATCAGAATCGTGGATGATGTCTAAGCCGGCAGCGAAGACAGCTACAAAATAAGAATGTAAGGAATTTTAGGGTTCTAAAAATAAATTTTGCGGCAGCAGACTATGCCAATTTAATTGATCGAAATCAAATATTAGAGAGAGATGTGAAAGAAGGAAAGGAGGCTCCTATAAGAAGGAGTTTGGAGATAGAAGAAATTCAAAGATTCAAGAATGATGCACTAGGTGCAGCACTGAAACTCTTTCCACCCTGTTGAAATTGCCATGTCACACACAAGCAACAGAGAGAATTGTTAAATTTGTAACAGTGGTTTCTGAAGCAGCATATGGATAGTAAAGAAGGGATGTATACATTCGGACAAAAATCGAGTAATGTTCGAGGACGGTGACTTTTAACACAAAACGCGATAACACAGTACAAACTGAAATTCTTTGAAAACTCGTATTATTCTTACCTATTATAATTATTTTGTGCTTATTAAAACTGAAGAGTAAGCCTGCAAAAAGAGCATACAAGGTGCAATATGTTATCTATCGCCGACCTTTAATTTCTCAACCGTTGGTCCTAGACATATAGTTCCAATTAGAAAAACCGTTTAAATTGAGCTAAATATTCATGTTGTGGCATTATTTAGGGTAAAAAAATCAAATTTATAATAAACGGTCAAGTGCGAGCATTACTCGCGCACAGAGGATTCCGTAGAATAAATATATGAATTTGTAATTGTATTATCTATCTATCTATCTATCTATCTATCTATATATATATATATATATATATATATATATATATAAAATTGCTAAAAGAATACTAAGACTTTGTAAAAAACTATACAACGTAGGGTTGGGATAACTTAAATATTATAAAAGTGTAAATGGCTATATCATGAAAGTTCAAAGAGATATGGAACCTAAATAATATGAAATATAGCTATTCATATAACTCTTTTTTTAATATTATCCTAATCTGTTTATGATGAACTTAATTCGGTACTGACAATAAAAGCAGTGCATATATTAAACTTCATTTGCCTTTTCATAAAACTAAATTCAGCGTAGTAATAACCTTTATTTCTACAGTGTAGCTAAAACGAAACCTTTGTTCAAAGTTTAATTGTGGCATTGTGCTAAGCGCGCTTCGAATTGAGGCCGCCTTGGTCAGTGCCGCGTTTTTCCAGATAGGCGTTTAATTAACTTTTAAAGTCACTCGAGGCGTACTGAGAGATAAAATCAATGCAAACTATCGCGAATCCCACAGTATTTATGCGATTCATTCTAATTAAATCTTTCGAGGGCGATGCCCTTAAAAAGCGGAAACCTAATTTTAATTCCAAAACAGACAAACAGCACCAAGAATATTTAATTAAAATTTTCCTTTTATCATGTACGTGAAAATAAGCAAGTTCGCATTTTCTAATAAATTAATTTATAAATTTTGGTGTCAGTTCACTATTTCATAAGTTTATAAATAGAATTACTCTGTGCCGGAAAGGATTAAGTAGTCGCAGGACTCTTAAAGCTTTAAAATTTAATAAATTTTAATTTTTTTAGATGATAAACTCCTATCTTTTCTGAATATTTTGATATAATTGTTTCCTTGAAATTCCCATTAGAGCAGAAGTTTTGGCTTTTAGAATTATACCCGCGCAATAGATGAAGCGGCGTTTCCGAAACTTTAAAGTCATTATTTTCCAAATGGCGTTTTATGTGCATAACGCGCAGGATACCTCTAAAACTTCTGAATATTTTTTCATGAAATTTTTAAAACATATATTTCATGTTAGTCTGTATAAACTGAACATAAAATTTTCTTTTTATTGTTCAAAAAAAAATATTTTTTAGGTGATTTTACTGTTGAAATTTTCAAAATTTTGTATTAGCTAAATGCAACAAGCAAAATTGCATTAACAATATAAAAATGCTTTAAATACAAATTTATTTAAGTTCAGGGAAATTATTACAATCTGAAGTATAAGTAAGCACCAAAATTTTCATTCTAGTTGCAACATTTATTTTGTAATCCTGCGCGTAAATTGTTATGCCAATTTTTTGTTCGACAAATGTCTAACAGTTTCGAGCCCCTATAAATACTAATTCTGTAGTTTGCAATTTTTTTAAATACATGAAACGAAAGAACATACTTATATCTTTCATCCCAATTAAAATTGTGTTTTAAAATCATGTACATTTTAAGACATTAATTGTTGAATATGGTCCTTTTTTCATTTTTTCTACTTTTTAGATTCCCGAGACCCCTTAAATTAGTATGTTTTTAACAATTTGACGTTTATAGCTTTTATTCTGTTACTGGACATTACATTACACATACATATCATTAAAAGTTGTTAACTAGGCATAGAGTACGCCTCCTCTGTCCTTGTGTATGTCCAAACTGACCGTACCTTTAAGGGTTAATATCTCGGCTAATTACCGATGATTTTTTTCGAAAATCATTATCAACAATGCTTCTATTCTTCTGCAACTATAGGTATATTCAGCGATGCTCAACAATTTTTCTGAATGCCCGTAAATCGAAGTTAGTGTATACCAGAAATATGCTAATTACTCAAAAACTATGTGACCTAGAGTAAGCTCTATAATTTTCCGGCAAGGTTTATATTAACGTCTTCTACCTCTAATTTTTTCATAATTTTAGTTTCAGTAGATTCGGAATTAGATGGGGGGCGGGGGGACATATTTTTGCGCTACATTTTCAACAATATCTTTGAAAATGTAATACCTAAAATTAAAAGAAATGTATTTTTGAGTTCAGCGTTGCAAAAGCTTTCACAGGATACCCCACATGATATACGAAAAAAAGAATTTTTTTTCAAGTAGCATAATTAGCCCCTCTATTTTTTTACTAAACATATTTTTAAATGTTTATTAATGTGAAAATATGTGGGTTAATGGTCTTTATTACTTTCCCGAATTTGAAATTTCCACGTTCCATAGTTTACGAGTAAAATGGTCCGTTTTTACTTTTTAAGTACGGAACCTTAAAAATTACGAAATTTAACTTTATATACGGTCCCCCAGTCCTTATAGATATGGGAACGTCCACGGCAGAAAAAAAAAATTGCTGAAATTTTTTAAAAAGAGAAATTAAGTGTGATACATCAATTTAAAGCTAAAGAGTTGAAGTATATGAATTTGTAAACTTTAATTTCATAAGAGCAAGTTTTTATTGAAAATAAGCTGGATACTAACAGTATAAAACTACTTTTACATTTGAGCTTAAAATACAACGTATTGAAATGCATGATTTTTTTACTTTTTACAATTTAATAAAATTACTATGCGTTCAGATCAACAAACAATTATCATATCTTTAAGATCTATATAGATAACATCTTTTAGATAACGTCTTTAATATATTTTTTGCTGTATTTAAACGTTAATACTTAAATGTCACAAGATTAACGGAAAACAAACAAAAGTTCAAAAAAAAAGAAAAAAAAAAACTACTTAAAATTTTTACCCAAAACTTCTAATTCTCTTATTTCGAGGCATAAGACATATTTTACATTAAATATTTTGTTTATGCTTTTTATGGAATAGGCTCTGGGAGTTGTCACAAGAGTAAAAAATGTCTGTGTCACAAGAGTAACACATAATACTTTTGTCGATAGTTTGATATAACACTGCATTTCAACCAAAACAAACAGAATGCTTAAAGTTTTGTTGTTTTTTCTCTGTTATTAGAACAGTTCTTGAAATAGTTTTAGCTATAACTAAGGTAATTTTGAAAAATTTAAGGAAGATATATTATCATTATTAGTGTTTTTTTAATGGGTGGATTTATTTTTGTTCATTTTTGGTATTACTTCAGATTATAAAATAATCATGGCAAGTAATTAAAGATATAATAAAGCAACTCAACTCGTGTCATTTTTGTGTGCTTTCTTTTGGTTTGAATCACATGGTCTTTGATTAGATGTTTTATAGGCTTTGTAAAGCTTCGTTTACTAAATTCTGATGTATAACCTACAGAGGTTCTTATAGTAACACATATGTAAAGGATTCTGATAGTATATTTTAAAGGAAAGATTTTAATATTGCTTCTTATACACGACATTGTTTTAAAGAGCAGGAAAAATTCTGCTAAGCGCCAAAATTTGTAGAGAAAAAATCAGAATGAAATTGGATATGTTGTTGTGAGAAAGAAACAAAACAAAATATATTACGATAAGGTGAAGAAAAGTCTTAGAATCAGCAAAAGCTTCAGTAAGAAATTGGAAATATTAAGAAAAGGAAAAAGTGGAGAACTAGTTAACCTCAGATACTGTAACGGAAAAAATCTATCTCCGCAGCTTTGGAGAATTTTATGTCGATGAAGATTTAAAAAGAGGTCATTCTTCAGCTAAATCTACGTTAGCTAAGCGTGAAAAATGTCACATAATTTCATGAATTCTAGGGGGCATTTAATAAGAGAATACATTTTTTGTTTTAAGAAGCTTTCTTAAATTGAAAAATTGGAGAATCCTTTGCAGCTTTAAAGCCTAGTTTCATAAAACAAGAGAACATTACTCATCAGAATATCTCCATTTGTCGTTGTCACGAAAACATTCAAGCAATTCATAATGTAGTAACTGGTGTATTTCCTGCATTAACCCTTAAATGCCTGGTGTTGCTTTTCGGCAACATACCCAATTTAGGTTCTAAAATACTATTAGAATAATATTGAAGCTATAATGCCGAATATTGTCAATAAAACACATTCTGAAAAAAATATTAAATCGATTTTCAACATGTAGATGGCAACACTTGTGCTGTTTAAGAATGAAGATAGATTTATTTTTTCAATCGTTGCTACTTGTTCTTTTTGCTTTGTTTGGCAGCTTGCGGAATACCCTATTTTGACCTGCTGTGAGCAAGTGAAATTTATTTCTTATTATAGTTCCTGAAATTCTTGTGTTTTTAATATTATAGAATTTTATCAAGGAAAATTATTTTTTCAATTAAACACCAGTATTGCCGATTAGTAACAAACTGTTTTTTAGCCGTAAACCATGCTTAAAATAAAATATGATTTTTTAAAGTATATTTCCCATGATTCATTTAAAAAATGAAAGCCGAAAAACATCATTACAATGATTTTTGAAAAATCAGGCATTTAAAGGTTAAACATTCCTGTGATGGATTTGATGACTTTGTCTGCCGAGATACATGATAATTAGAATTTAGGAATTCAGAATGCCTAATTTGCGGAGATAACATCGAAGAATTATTCGAAACGGAAGCCCATAATACCGAACATCTTATAAGTTATTGTAAATAGTAAAACGTTGATAAACATGTTGCTATTGTAAAAACGTTTATCAAAATCGTCTCAATACTGTTACTTTTTCAAAACGTTGATAAATCTTTGAAAAAGTAACAGTTAAAGAAACCATTTCCGATTGTTTAAAAATTTTTGAAAGCAACTAAATCCATTTCTGTGGCACACATTCACTGAAACTTGTACAAGGGATTATTTTCGTAATGCCAAAAAAATAACCATTTCTCAAAGAATATTATGCCAGTGGATTTTCTGGAAACTGTTTTATTTTTATGCTAACACGAAATCTTGTATAAAATACTACATTACTGGTCAAATCCACAAGCGACTGTATTTTCAGCTTTTTATTTAGTATGATCCCAATAAAGTAAAACCTTATGCTATTATTTTAGACAATGTAACTCATAATCAATTTTTTGAAAATGCTTTCGTATGTAAAATTTCAACATTACATCTTTAAGGGAATTTTTATTTTCCTAAAATGTGCCTCTTTTACTTTTTTATATGATGGTTGCGCTTTCCAATTTAAACAAAAATATAACTATACAAATATGCCTGCAATGAATCAGACTCCTTTCTGAATTAACTTAATTGGGCATATTTTTCTTTTTCAAATACTCCCGGTATATATGCTGTAGATTAATTTTGTGTTTTTGTATTATGATATAGTATATTGAATGAAGTGCGTGCTAAAAAAAGCAATTCTAAGATGTACTGCTTATTTTGTCAAAAGAAATAAAACAATAAATTTTCATTACCTTGCGAGAAAATACCAACAGTGAAAGGCATTCAACAAATACAAATTGTTAAAACAATAAAAAAGTACACTATCTACTACAAAACGTACACTAACATGATTCGTACAAAGAATTTGTGTTTCATTAAGTAAATCATGATACAGGAAAAGTTGCAAGTGATATATTATTGATAATCAAGAAATGACTTATTCTGTTAAGTAGCAGAAACTGAGAGTTTGATATGTGATTATAGTGTTTGTTAATTTTAGATTTTTTTTACATTTGTTTATGTTATTTCAAATGAAAATCAAATTTCAAAGTAATTGCTTAAGAGGCGCAAAGGGCCAACGTAGTGTAAAAGATTCCATGCCGGGGCTGGAACCCGGGCCATGATTATAGCTCACTGAAGTTCTACAGACTAAAACACATGGTAAGATACTCAGCCCGGAAAATTTCTCACTATTATATGTTGGCAAGGCTACAAACGCAGCACAAGATGGAATATTTATCGTGAGATACCGACATGGAGCAAACACGAAATTTAATTAATCCAGCATCAATAGAAACTATATTAATACATAGAAATTATTCCAGAGAGAAACATTCACCTTGCATACAATATTTCAAATGAAAATCAAATTTCAAATTAAAATTACCTTTTAAGCAATTACTTTGAAATTTGATTTTCATTTGAAATATTGTATGCAAGGCGAATGTTTCTCTCTGGAATAATTTCCATGTATTAATATAGTTTATATCGATGCTGGATTTAATTAAATTTCGTGTTTGCCCTATGTCTGTGACTGACGATAAATATTCCATCTTGTGCTTCGTTTGTAGCCTTGCCAACATATAATAGTGAGAAATTTTCCAGGCTGGTTATCGTTCCATTTGGTTTAGTCGGTAGAACTTCAGTGCGCTATACTGATGGTAAGGATTCGAGTCCCGGTATGGAATCTTTTTTTCACTATGTTGGCCTTTTCGCCTCTTAATCAATTACTTTGAAATTTAATTTTCATTTGGAATATTGTATGCAAGGCGAATGTTTCTCTCTGGAATAATTTCCGTGTATTAATATTTTATGTTATTTTAAGATTAAACCATCATTAAAAGTTGTTCAGAATGGGAAATAATTTTTTAAACTTATTTTTATTATTTTGTTTAGCATTTAAACTGATTTTTTCCTAAAATTACATTATGGACAAAATGTCACAAGAGTAACACTTAACATTTTGCAAAATAAAATGTAACTAATTCATGTGTTATCAGATGAGTTCAATGATTAATGTTTTTTAAAAAGATATAAATATTCTGTTATATTCTGTAAATTTTATTTCTATATTCTCATATAATTCACAAAATTTCAGCGTCAAACACAATTTTTGACAATTGCATTTTTTTGTGGTCACTAAGAAGTTGCATCAAATTTATCTTAAATATATTTTGTAATAAAATAATTGAAAATATATATAGAAAGAGTCTAGCTTGATAAGCATAGCATAATGGCCCCGCGGCCGATGTTTGAAATAGCATGTGTGGTAATACGGTTCATCATAAGAATAATATATAGAGTGTTTTTAGCCCCTGACCTTGAACTGTCCTTGAGATAATCGGGGAATTATGCGCAGGCGCAACTATTTTTTTAAATACGTCTTTCTCAAAAAATTACAAAAGTTAAAAAAAAAAAAAAAAAAAAAAAAAAAAAAAAAAAAAAAAAAAACGACGCCAATTTTTGAAGAATGCATTATATATTTTTCGCACATTACATATATTTTTACATTTTTACACAAACTGTAACATAAAAAAATAAACTAAAATATTTAAAAAAAATTATTCATGTAGTAATTTTATATTTACACCAACGAAAAAATTACAGAATAATGCTCAAAGTATGTACTTCTAAGAAAAATATTTTGTTAAAATCGAAGATGCGCTTTTTGAGTTATAAAAAAAATAATAATCTAGCAACTTGCTAAAATATTTGTAACTTTCCCTGTTTGAATTTGCAGAAATACGTTGCTATCAATGCATTGGTCGATTCGTGACATTTCCACTAGGGCATGATGCGCAGTGCGCCAAAATAAGTCAATGTTTCCATACATACCATTCCCTATAGATTTGTTTCGTGTTTGTAAACATTCTTTTATTTTGGCGTACTGTGCGGAATCCTTCCCGCGTAATAATATCAAGCCGATGGTCTAGTTGATTGTGCAAGTGAAGCTGAATAGGGGCTATAAATGTATAAGATTATCAACTTTTTGGCAATTACGGACCCTCTCCCAACCTTCTGATGTAAAACGTTATCATATCTTTATATCAAATAACATTTTAAAGAAATACTTATTATTTAAAAAAATTAATAATAGCCCATTGTTACGAAATGCATTAATCAGTAATATTGTCTTCTTGCACTTCGCCCTTGCACGGGGCTAAACGTAATTACTTGTAAACAAAACAGGTGGACAACATTCTTCCCCATCTTTTACTAGCGAAAATAACAAGCATCATTTCGAATCTGGTTTCTCTAACAACGAATTATATACGCATATTGCAGGATAATATTAATGGTGAACGTTGGGTTATTCCATATTTTGATATGAAATGTTTTATAATAATTCAACGGTTTTAATCATAATTTTGTGTTTTCATAAAAGAAGAAAACAGACTTAAAAAATAAAGATAACAGATGTAAAGAAAATGATACCAAAAAAGTAAATTTTGGTTTGACCAAAAAAGATAACGATTTCAAATGACAACCCTCCCCTTCCCTACAGATATCTTCCGATACCAAATGCCAGACACCCCCCTTCCCCACATACACTTCCTCCTAAAGTGATACGTTATATATGTAAACTGTACAGTCCCATAGCCTTCTTGTACGTGAAAACCATGGCATGTAAATGTTACCAATTTGTTTGTCAGTTTTTGATATTATTACTGGAGAAGGATCCGCAGTACACCAAAATAACAGAATATTTACAAACACGAAACAAAACTACAGGGAAGTCATATGTATGGAAACATTCTCTTATTTTGGCGCACTGCGCATCCTACCTGAGAGGGAATGTCACGAATCGACCAGTGCATTGATAGCAGGGTATTTCTGAGAATACAAACAGGGGAAGTTAAGAATATTTTAGCAAGTTGTTAGCATTATTTTTGCTATAAATCAAAAAGTGCATCTTCGATTTTAACATTTTTTTTTCTTAAAAGTAAACACTTTATTCTCTAATTTTTTGGTTGGTGTAAATATAAAATTACTAAGTTAATAATTTTTTATAAAAGTATTTTTGTTTATTTTTCTATGCTAAAGTTTGTGAAACAAATATATAATGTGGAGTAATATATTATTCAATAATAGGCATTGGTTGGATTTTTTAACTTTTGTACTTTTTGAGAAAAACGTATTTGAAAAATTGTAGCGGCGGCGCATACTTCGCCGATTATCTCAAGAGCAGTTCAAGGTCAGAGTCTAAAAACTCTCTATATTGTATTCTCATGGTGAGCCTTATTACCACACATGTTATTTCAAACATCGGCCTTGGGGGCCATTTTGCTATGCTTATCCGGCTAGAACCTTTGCTCTGGTGGTCACAAGAGTAACAGTGGACGTTCCCATATATTTAGTAAAAGTTTACACATATCATAGCATATATAATACAAAAGGTTTCACATCTGTACTACAAAAATTGACACAGTTATTAAATTTGAAAGTTTGAGATTTTTGCACATGATTTGTCTTTCATTGAGGGATATGTTAAAAGATGAATTGAAGTAATTCGAGATAAATTCTTTTCTCCGATGAAACCACCTTTAACCGGTATCGCCAAATCCGGGTATCACCAAAGAGGGTTATTTCATCTAAAAATTTGAGCTGGCATTTAGGGGTCGTATACAAAGCGAATAATAAAATATTGAAATTAACCAGAAAAATAAATATAAATTTATTATAATATCAGAAAACGGTCTACTATAAAAAAATGAATACATCAAACGTCGGAATCTGTCAGAGATACTGCACAAAGTGTTCTCCATTGCTGGCAATGCACAATTAAATGCGTGACAGTACTGAGTCCTGGACACGTTAGAGCATAGCAGGTGTGCAAACTGTGCGACAATTAAGGACCATGCGCTGCTTCAGATAAACCAGAGAAATGGTCTCAGTCACATAAACCTATACTTTGATGTAACCCCAATTGTAGAAGTCCATGCGAGTTAAATCCGGCAATCGCAGTGGTCACTCTACCAAACCGCCATATCCAAGGATCTGCTGACCGAATTCTGTGACCAGATACGCCTGGACGTTTGATGTTTTAATGCAGAGATGTCCCATCATGTTGAAACCACGCCCTGCATGTATGTGGAAGAGGCAGCACTTCATTGGCATTGTGACCTGGAAAAATACGGAAAAATTTATTACAAATTCCAACACGCGTTACTTATTAGCAAAAATAAAAAAATCATTTCACTAGAAAACATATTTTAGTTAACAAAATTAATTTATTCTCAATTTAATTGTTCATAAATTAAAAAAATATATATATAAATATTTAATTAATTTATTAACAGATATATTATTAATTTATTAACAAAAATAATTATGTAAAATCAATTTAATAACAACTGTATTATTAATTTATTAACAAACTTTTTTCTGAAAAAGTAATTTTTAGCAAATTAATTTATTGCCAAATTTTGTTTCCATAATTACGTGTTTTTCCAAATTTATTTCAAAATTGATTCATTCATATGCTTTAACATAATTTGCAAGTCATGCAAATTTACCAATAAGCTGCGTAATCTCTTCTAGCACTGAATTTTATGGGATAATGAACCATCTCTTAAGTAGCAGATGAGCAAACTCTCCTATTTTGGAAGGAGAGATTGTGCAACCTTTTATTTATACGTGGCCACTTCTAAAACGAACCGTTGGTTTTCACATCCTTAGTCTAGGTTAGTAGCTTATAAGAAATCGTTTAAGTTTAAAATATTTTGTACTTATGATATTCTATAAAAATTCTGACGAAAAGTTACAAAAATTCAAGCACTTACCTTTTGAAAACAAAAGAAAATAACAATGTTTTATCCAAGACGCTTTGAACAATCAACAAGCACTTTCAAGTAGATACTGCACTATTGCTTTGTACAACTACCTGGAGTCGCTGCGCGCGCAATCTACTTCTTCCCGTCGAATCTCTTCCTGCGCGTAATCTCCTATCGCGCGATCTCGCCTAGCTTTACATTATTTGCCGAAAGAGAATATTTATACAATTGAATTATTTATATCTTTTAAATCGAACTTTGGTTAAAGAGGACAAATATGCCTCCCTTGGAAACTAACACATTAAACACTAACTGAGATCCTGTATCCGAAAGAACTTTTCAAGAATGCTTTTTTTTTTTTTTTTTTTTTTTTTAAGCAAAAACCACTTTTTCTCTCATATGTGTAAAGTTTGGGACAAATCCGTGCATAATTTTATACACCTTTCAATGAGTCAAACAGAACACACAAACAAACAGACATTTTGTAAAAACGTGTTTTTCTGGATTTCTGACCCCTAAATCCGTTAAGAACAGGAAGTCAAGAAAAATTCTCGATTATATTTCTTTTTTGTATTATATATGGAAGAAAATAAAAATTTCATTACTTAATAAAATTTTTATTAGCATCTGTAATTTTATTTATACGTAAACAATTGCCAAAGTCGCAAGTGTATATTAAACAATAAAATGAAAAGTTCACAAATAATTTCTTGTTTTACAGTTAATTCATTTTTAATATCATTAATTACATTTTAATTAATGTTGAATTATCCCTATATGAATACTAAAATTACTGTCTTCATACGAGAATGCTGCTGTGAATATTTGTAAAGTTCTAATTCCCTTTGCAGCTTCTAAACGAGAGGAATTATCTTCTTTCTTAATAACTTCCTACGATATAATTAACTCCAAATAAAATGCAGAATAATCGGTGTCAGGAGATTAGGCAAATTATATATTAATGCATTATTAACTTTGTTTATTTTGTTTAAAAACATACAAAATCGATAAAAAAAATACAGCTATATTTTAAATAATTGCAGCAATATAAAAAGTATGAAGAAATTGCATAAAATGAAGATATAGCCGATATGTATAGCTGAATTGCAAGCAACGTAAAGTAAAAACCTCGCTTTAGTGAAAACCTTTTCTTTAGGAAACCGAAACAATTTTGGTTTATCAAACAATAATTATAAGCTTGGTTTATTAGGTATCTTTTACATAGCAATGAAAAAAGTATATTCTGTCATTTTATTTTCTTATAGATACAGTCGCACAAATACTAAACTATATTTAATAATCAAAAGATGTAAAAAGTACATAAATATTTCATATCGTTTAAAGGGGATAAAATATTTTAAGGGAATACTGTAATCAGGGATCATCTGTAATTTAAGTAAAACAACAAAATCCATGCTTAAAATTGTTTATATCTCTATGATATCGGATATCTTAAAATTTATCTATTTCTGCCTTGATATTAGATACAGAAGTAATATAATTTCACAGATATTTTATGTATTTCGCAAATGTGAAACGATTCTTGTGTCAACTACTAATCCTTTTTGTATTATTATTTACCCGACTGAAAAGAAGGGTTATGTGTTTCACGCGTATGCGGATTTCTATATACCCTCGAAACATCCCAACGGCTGGATGGATTTTAATGAATGAGGTCTCTATCAATTTGTCTTAACAGCCCGATGGTTATAGGCTACGTTTTGGTTTTATAAATTCAAAATGGCGGCCGTAAAATACAAAATGGCGATAGACACTAAAAAGGCTATATCATTGGGCCATATCATTGGATAGGTCTTTCAAAATGTAGACGATGTTTCATTAACTATTTTATAGTCAGAAGCTCCGTTAAAATATTATACAACCTGGAAGTTGTGTATGTAGGATCTCTAGCTCTACTGCAACTCTAACCTTCATAGGCATCTATAGGACTCATCAAAACAGTGTTTATAGATAGGAACTAACAATTAAACACAATTTAGAAGTCATCAATACAAGTAAATAAAAAAAAAATAGGTAAGTAATATAAAGTCAATTCCTACTTAGGTCAATAAGAGAATTTTTTTCTCCCTTTCTTCTTTCTTCTTGAGTGGCCCTTAATATGCCTTTATCAAGAAGAGGGCTCTCTCGGTCTTAAAATACCTTGATCAAGAAGAGGGCTCTCTCGATTATTGAAAATTAATTAATTTAATTTAATTAATTAATTAATATTTGAAAAAAACTGGATTAACACAAGTGTCGTCCACTACAAGTTTAAAAAAAGTTAATAGTAGGAATTGAAAAAGATGTTTCACATTGATGAGAAATAATTAACCTTCAGACTACCAAAAAAAAGTATATGCAAGAACTACCATTCGGGTCCATTGGACCCATATGTAAAATATATAGGATTTCAAAATATACAAAACACCCATTTATCTACAATGAATATATTTGTTATTAATGCACCTTATACAATATATAAAAGTGATATATATAGTAATAGAGTAAGAAAGTAACACATACAGTAAGAAAGTAATATATATAGTATATTATAATGACTACAAAACGTTTTTCATCATAATAAAATTATTCTGTACATGAAGTACAAATAACGACGGAATGTTCTCCGCAAACATTTTTCGTACACTTCTTGCATAATGTTCGTGTTTTTCGATCTTTTTTAGAGGGACAAATATGACATCTTGATTTTTTTCGTGGCGGTTCAAAACTATTTGCGTAAAGTAGTTCTGAAGTAGATGTTGAGACGGCGATACCTCCTTCACCTACTAATTCTTCTGCAAGTTGAATAATGAAATTCCGCCTTTTTTTCATTTTCGGATCACATTCAGCATTCAGTGACAACCATATTATGTATGCATTCATCGCACTTATATCGATCATATTATAAAATACAATCAAAGGCCACCGACGTGTTATGCGTTTCACACTATATGCTCTTACCATTTTGTCCATCGTATCTACTCCGCCTTTGGTTTTATTATAATCTAGGATTATTTGTGGCTTTTTTTCTAAGCTGTTGTCAATATCATAAGTGTTATGCAATGTGCTTAGCAAAGTAACAATTCTACCTTTTCTGGGACAGTAAGAGATGATGGTCGCCTTCTCTTGAAACCCAAATAAAGTAGAATATACAGAACGATGTTTTGGATTTGTGAACACAGCGGGTAATTCAGGTTTATTTTTTCGAATTGTTCCAATAAGAGATAATTTTTTTGAAGTAAGATGTGTTGCTAATGCATATGACGTAAAAAAGTTATCACATGTAATATTACGACCAGAATTTTCACTTTCCTTCGTCAATCTTTTAACTACATTTTCTCCCTGATGAGATTCTCTTACTTCATTTTTGCCTGTATATAGTTCCAGTTTCCAAGCATACGATGTTACGCTGTCACAAATAACCCAGAACTTCAATCCATACTTTCCAGGTTTAGATGGCATATACTGACGGAAAGGACATTTTCCACGAAAAGAAACTAATTGCTCATCGACAGTCATAGACCAATTAGGAATATAAGGGTCTTGTAAATAGCTATTCCACAATTCAAAGCATTCTCTTATTGGCTCTAATTTATCAGTTGATCTTCTTTTACGCCTCTCAGCAGCATCATCAAATCTTATGACACGTAATATACTTGTGAATCTATTGCGACTCATAATGTCCCGAAATATTTGTCTTCCATTTTTTATGCTCCAAAGTTCGCTTACTGTTTCATTTTTCGATTTATATACTCCAATAAGTAATAAAAGTCCGATGAATTTTTTAAGTTCTATAATATCTATAGGTTTCCACTCTTTATCGAATACTCTATTGCCTTCCGCGTTTGTCCATTTTACTATAATTTCCAAAAGTCTTTTTCGGAAATAGATAAGAAATGAGGATGATATGGAATCCACTTCACGATTTGCAAATCTTGAAGGTCCAGATTTTTCACGTAAAATATTGATTTCAGTACGTCTTCCTTGTGGTCTGGCAACTTCATTCTTATACCAGATCTGTGAATTATTTTTGGAAACAAAAGTAGAATGTGAAGTACTTGTGGTTGCTACATTTACTTCATTGGAATCATTATCAGATTCTGAGTAGGAATCAGAAATTTCATTATGTATTTCAACATAATCTACTTCACCTTCATCAGACGACAGATTTTCATCATCGGTGTCGAATTCTATATCGTCCGGATTTTCCATAATTTTTTGAATTTCCTCTTGAGTCAATACTTTTTTTCTGTTCATCTTCAATTCAGTTTTTAACAAAAAATAAGTTAGGAAATAAGAAAATTATGAATATTTGTAAAATAACAAAGCACGTACAAACTACACTTATTACTTGTCTTCAAATATCAAGTCCTATTTTCAATGAAAAGACTCAAAAACATCAATAGACACCATTCGCTCACTAACTGTGTCTGTTGATAAATGACTCTCTGAACCAGAAGTAACCTTTTATATATAGAGCACAAAGTTTACTAGATCAGTCTAGAATGTTCTCAAAACTTCATTATAAAGTCGCCAAATTTGGCGAGATTGGCGCTAAAAATCCATCGCCAAATGGGCGATAAACAGCCAATTATGGTAACCCTGTTCCTCCTCATGATTTATGGCAACCCTAGAAAAAGAAAGCAACAGTATATTACGTTTGTTTTAATGTTGGGTCCAATGGACCCGCGTGGTAAACAATGAAACAAATTAAAAATAGGTAAAAAATTTCGAACAAAATTTTAATCGCAATTGCATATACATTGAGGAGACAATTGCAGGAAAAGTCATGTAATCGCGAAACTTTGAATGCTATTTTTCATGAGAAAAATTTACATTAAATATTGCTGTCGGGTCCAATGGACCCGTCTGGTAGACGGAAGGTTAATTAGTTCGCTTTTTACGCAGTCGCGCTTTTTGATTTTTTTAAATTTAATTGTTTATTATAATATATTTATTCTAAGTTTCCTGACCGGAATTGAAAGTAAACACAAACTGCAACGAAAAATAAATAAAATTTGTGTTATAATTACATTAAAAAAAATAATAATACCAAAAAAGGTTTTTCTTACGGCCAGGAATCAATTTTCTTTCTTATTAACTTTGTAAAGACCATAGTTTATATAGGGAATGTTGAATTGAAAATTGATTTAATAATGAATTTTTATCAATATTAACTTTAAATAATTAGCAGGTAGAAAGGGCAGATGGTTTGCTTTTACAAAAAGAAGACAAAATTTCAATCATAAAAAGTGAAACATACAACAAATAATAATAAAAAATATATATCATTTTCATAATTTAAAAAATATATATTGTTCGTTTAAATTAACTTTTTTATTTAGGTCATATCAGTTGTTAAATTTATAAACGATTCTTTACTTAGATCTTACTACTTTTCTTTATACTACAGCATAAAATAATAATCAAACGTGACGAAAGTTCCAGATTAGAAACACTAGAAAAATTATGTTAATATATTTACGAATTTAAAAGACTGCAAAGTAACAAAGACAATAACAACAAAACATACTAATGTTGCTTTATCTACCAAATTATAATATAACCACAATAATAAATTAATAATATAGTGGAATTTAAGAAGGTATACAATAACGTCTTCTTTACTACACATGATTCCAAAAAAAGGGTAATTTATTATTAGATAATCATAAATTATTAAATTCTAGAGATTAGAAATTTTTTATATCTATATATCTATATATATACATATATATTGTCGACACTAATTATCTTATATGATTCCGAGTTGCCTTTATTGTGTATATAGCTATCAATTCTCTAGTACACAAATTAAGCTGTGAAATTTAATTTATAAATATAGCAGAACCGAAATAATAATATTTTTTATGTTAAGGTTAATGCTGATGATTTATCTTCTTTGACTGTAAAACATGTTTGTTCAGTTTTGAAACGTTCACTTGAGTATTAATAACATTCGGAATACCTAAAGAACGCTTTGAAAATATTTGGTTAATAGCGTACAAGAATTACTGTGAAACGTTTCTGAAAATGAATGGCAGCAAAAGCAAATTTTGTTTTTGTAAATGCTCATTTAATATTAAAAACAGATTGGTTTCTGAGGTTTTAAATAGAAAGGACGTATTTTAGAATCGTTAGTAACTCAAAAGAGCTCATTGCATAATTTTGATCGTCGTTATATAATATATTCATTAATTAAGAACCGTCTCTTTTTTGGCTAGCTGCAACCTAAACTTCAATCTAAATAACATCAATATAAAGCAAAGAGAAAATAAAATATCCCGAAAAGAATTAAAAATATAACGATAAGAAACGTATAGCCACTCCTAATATCACAAAATAATTAACGCCACATAAATTACATAAATTATGGAGTTTGAAGATTAACATGGTTTAATGTTAACGCTTAAGTAACTTCTGTTTGGGAAAATTCGAGGAGATCTTATTAAAGCGTTAAGTACATAATTACATATTAGTAAAATTGGAAAATTTTTCATTAGAATATTTAAACTTGTGAGAGTGACATTTCGATTCAAAATATTATCATGACTTTTAAGGATTTAAAATTTACTTTTTTATGAAAATTTCAACAAAGAGAATAATATTGTCTTTATTTGAAACTGCTTTAAATGCATAAAATGTGTTACAGTCACACGTAATTTAGTATTCAAAACATAATGTTCGAAAACTATAAATTAAAGTTTTTGAGTTCATTATATAAAGGAAATTAATGTTTTAGTATTTCAGGTGATATTTTAATGAATATTCAATTAATACACATCAGTGCAATGAAATTAATTGAAATATAACTTAATTTATGCAGATAACAGTATTTCAGATAAAAAATAAAGAATGAATACCACAAAATTCTTAATAAATATCTTAATGTTTAATTGCAGTATTATACTGATTTTTTATATTTTTAAATGTACTTAGGAAATATCGTATCATAATTTCTATTAGTTTTCTCTCAGACTTCGATATACAAACAGTAGAAATACTTCAATTACATGTGTGAATGTGTCCGTTGTGAATTTAGGTACATTAATTACAAAGGATGCTCACGTGAAGCATTTTTGATTCTAAAAACTCGAATGCTTAAACTTGAAATACCTATGAATAATATACATGAATAAATTATAGCAATTTCTTAATAAACTATAATGCAAATAAATGCTTAATATTACAAACATGCTAAAAATCTAAACAATATTGTTACAAATTTGAAAAATCTTATTTATAACTAAAAACAATCGATGAGTCTCCAGAGAGACAAAGATTTAAGATTTTCACGACAAATGTAGCAACTAAAAAATTAACGTAGACATTTCATATGTAAAGCTATCTCCTTTATATTATAACAAAACTTGCATAATAATTTATATGATATAAAAAGGAGGGGTTTTTTTTTTTTGGTTTTTTTCCGCAAAAATGTATAGCAGTTAATTTAGGAAAACAAAATAATATTTATTTTTATAATCATAGTATATAATCATAGTATATAATAATATTTTCTCACTACAATCATAGATGTGGATATCTCTTAAATTATTCCGCAGTCCAATCCAAGACGAGCATGTTTTTAACATGAAATATTATTTAATTGAAAATTTCAAAATGAAATCTAAAATTTTCTGAATAGTAAGAAGTCACATTTCCTTATATATATATTATCCAGTTTCAAACATGCTTGTCTTAGATCACTCTCATGAATAATTAACATATATTGGCATCTATGCTGTAATAGTTACTGCAAAGTAAAACTTATGTATTTGTTGCCCTTTATTTTAATCCTAAAAGGATTATAATGTCGATATAAAGTAATACTCACGTAATGATAGTTACACCTGTTCCTATTATTGTAAATGCATTATTGTAAGATAAATGACATGAAGTTTATCTTTTTTAAAGTTTCTAATTATACTTAAACTACAGAGATGCCTTTGTACTATACTTCATTAATTAATTTATTATTTTTTAAGTAGTTCTAAGAAAATAAAATGTTTAATATGAAATCAATTCGGATAGTATTATTGCCTTCGAAATTTAATATGAGCTTGAGCAAGGTTTTGGTGTTGCTGTTTCTTCAAATAACTGATATTTAAGTCATTTAAATTTTTCATTATGGAAATAAAAATAAATATATAAAAATAGCTTTATGAAAGAATTGTTTTAAATGTTTGAGTGTATACAGTAACTAATATATTGCAGTAAAATACTTGGACTTAGAAAAATAAATGAAACAAAGGATTAATTTATGTTAATTGTATTGCTAAATACGATGAAGAATACGATTTCATTAATCTAGTTAAGTGTTTCATAGAATTATTAAAATAAGCAAATACGTAATTCTGATATACATGTACTGCATATTTAACTGTACTTAAATTAAGTAGTAAATTAAATAAAATTTGTCCCCATAATTTATTCTATTATTTTTTGGGAAGAAAAGGATTATTAAAAAATCATATCTTGTCATATTTTGATAAGCATAATATACTTGATAAAATATTTTCATTTATTCATAGATTTTTGTTTTAAAAAAAAGCTAATATATTTTTTTTTTAATTGAAAAAATTTCAAATGAAAAATAAATGAATGTATCGTAAAGGGGTTTTCTTTACTAGTTTGTTGTTAGGTTTTAGTTGTAGAAGTTATTTTGTATTTAAAAAAGAAAAAAAATATTTTTTCTCATATACTTATCGTTTAACCCATTGAGCGTTTCACTAGATTATAAAAATGTACCTTAAAAAGGCCTTGAATAGGAAAAAAAACTTGTTCAAAAAGGTAGAAGGGGTTATGTGATTTTGTAGTTGAAAAGTGCTAAGGGATTTAGTTCTTTCCCCTTCTTTCTGACACTGAATGATTGAAACGTCTGTCCACTGTCTTTTATGAGGCGTGGATGGGCGTTTAAAACTAGTTGACTAATAGCTTTCGAAAACGATTGTCTAGTTAATCCCGGGCAACATCTGAAAGTATGTAACGAAATAGCAGTTTTCAGAAATACAGGTGTGTGTTCCGTGTTGCTTAGAATAATGTTTGCAAACTGTTAATGTAGTATAATTTGCTTTATATGCTATTAAATTTTATCTAAATTTGAAAAGAATTTATATCTTCGTAATAACAAGCATGTTTCATTTCCTCTAAATGCATTCTTTTTTTCTAAACAGTTTCTGTTACATAAACTTGTAAATTTTATTAATTTGTAATGATTTAATTACAAAATTAAACTGGAAGTAATCGATTTTTTAAATAAATTTACATTTTATAAAACGCACGCATAGCGATAGATCTCACTATACAACGAATCTCAATTAAACGTTTAGTTCACTTTAGTTACACTTTTAGATAGGGTTATTCATCGTATCTCAATTTCAATTAATGCTAATATTTTTTTTTTCTTTTATAAATAATAATAATAATAATAATAATAATTTCTCATTATGCAAATTAGTGTAACGTCTGCCTTCTTTGATTTTCTATGATATAAATCTGAGATAGCTGATATATTGTACATTATCCTGATGAATATACCAGTTGAAAATACATTAAAATATTCTAACACCACCACCCCCCACCCCCCCCACCAAAAAAAAAAGTGATTTATTATAAAGTATTTCAAATGCGCACTCAAAATAAATGGAAAAAACTTCTTCTAAATGATAATTCTTCTAACTTATTTTATTTTTTTTTTTTTGTGAGCAATAAAAGAATTAAATTTTAATAAGATTTTCAAAATGTGCAAATTCCTGTTTAAAAAAAGAAGAAAAAAATACAAACTGACAACCTTTTTTCCAGCCATACATAAAAAAACAGGCGGATTTTTGGATCTTATAATTTAGCTTCCAGATAACAAATTTGAATTTTTATTAATTCCTATTATTTTACTGATAAATGTAGAACATTAAAAGAAAAACATTTATTGATGTAATCAAAGTGGCAGTAATTATTTCAACCTTTCCTTTCGTCTCGGCAGGCAATTGTTTTAGTACAGTAAAACCAAACATGTTAAGGCGTTTCTTTTTTATAAAGTACACTATTTCTTATACTTAAATCATGTTTAGAGATAGTAAAGATATATTATTTAAGTTTTACAGAATTAATTAATCAGTAACACTGCACAGTACCACTGTATATTACAATAAAACCGGTTAATACGAGATCACTAGGTACGAAAACAAATTCTGTTTTAGACAGGTTTTACTAGGTGTAATTGTGTAATATTTTGTATTTGGGAATATAAAATTCTCCGTTTAAGGCAGGATTATGTTATACATGGATTTCATTTTTACAGGTTTTACTGTAATTAATTAGTGATCATAGTATTGCATCATTAACGAATTATAGGTGTAATACTTGTGCATCCTCCCCACTTAATCGGGTCACGGATAATCGAATACCCCGCTTATTCGAATAGAATTCTCCGGAACCGAATTTATTCCTATTGGTTCTATGTTATTTTCCCCCGCTTAAACCAAATAACTTTTACGAACCTCCCCGCTTAATCGAATAAGAACTGTGTGACCGATGTTTGAAAATAGGCGCAGAAAGCCCGTTTCAGCTAGAATTTCCTTCCACCTTTTGTCATTTCCGGTTCCTTTACGCTGAAAACAAATTTTCAGTTCTTCCTGCAATGATTTTGGTCGGCAGGTATATAATGGACAGGTCAAATGATTTCCCCACCTTGATCTCACCACCATCGCTTCTTGCTGTTAATCAGGCTTTAATGGCAATGCGTCGTCACTTCGAGACTCGAGATGGTCGTTGTGATATATTGCACTCATTCGAAAAATAACTCTATATTTACTCCTTTAAAATTTCACTTAAACAAACAACTTTAAACGATTTTTTAAAGGCAATATAAGTAACATAAATTAGAAGTAGCAAAGTTTTGACCAAACTCAAACGAGCTGCATTAAGTGTGATGTAAACCATATAAATGAATATACTGACGTTAAATTAATAAGTATTTACTTTATATTAGCATTCGTATTTATTTTAGTTTATGTTATTCTATTAACGATTTATTATTTTGTTAATTAAACATACCGTAGATGGGTATTTTCCCTTTTTATTACGCATATTACAGTTATGATTCCCCGTTTAATCAAAAACCCCGCTTAATCGAATATTATTTCTGGAACCAAAAATAATCGTTTAAACGGGAACGACTGTATTACTGATTAAATGCAAGTTTTAATTTTAACAATGAAACCCTTTAAAACGAAATGATAAGGGGCAATATAATAATTTTGAATTAGAAATTTTCCAAAGAACTTTGGATTTTTTTAAGGCAAGATTCCGCTTAGTACAGGTATTACTATGTATAAATAGGTCAATGGAGAGTCTGCATAGTAATATACAAAATAAATGTGCTTTTTGTAAGTTCCATTGTAATAAAAGTGCCCTTTTTTTTCGGGTGTCATTTTTCTCCTTCTCACCACCTAGGAAAAATAATTACATTTAAAATTTTCCAATAACAGGAATTATTTTAGGTACCTAATATATTCTCCTATTGAAAATGAGAAAAATACAATCCATTTCAAATATCTGTGAAGAGTAATACCTCCCTCCCCCCCCCCCCCTCACTTTATCTCCCATAAAACTTCCAGCGTCCATCGGCCATAAAGAGATAAAAAGGATTTAAACTTTACAACAATAAGTTCGCAACTCCGCGGGACACAAGTTGAACATTCTTAGACCAGATGGAAACTAAGCACTATTTTTAATAATTTCGAAATGCATTCATGTATTTTTTCTTATATTTAGTACAGTAAGACTCCGTATTTTTTCAAAAATTCTTTGGAGAAATTGAAAAAGAATATTTGTAAAAAGAAACATGAGCTAAAAATCATGTGTCTAGCATAAATTATGAAACACTTTCCAATACATTCAGAATATTGAAACAAAACTTTACAGCTTATTACGGAGAAAGGTGGTGTCTAAATAAATAAATTAGAAAACACATAACGCATTTGAAAACCCAATTTCTGCAATTGCTGTCAGTTAGTTGGAAAAATATCTATTTTTTGTGCAGCCCTGTATATGCTCTATAACTTTGTATGTATGTATGCAAAAATTTAGTTCCGCAGGAAAATTCCCATTCAGCAATTTCTGTCAATAAACGGAATTGTACTTGCGATAGTGATTCCCAGTATATGACCTATTGAATTTATAAACACCACATAATATAAAAAAAATAATAATAACAACAGTCAAATTTAAAAACGTATACCGCAACTGATAACGAACTTATAGCAATTATTGGTCATAGACCAAATTTTTTTGTGTGTCCCTGAAAATGAAATATAAATTCTATGCACATCATATTCTACAGTAATCGCCTTGTAGTGTACAACTCCTTAGTGAAATATAAAAATTCCAATATGTTTAAAATAGTGTAATATCATTAAACTACACCATACACGATTTTTCTAATTCACCGTAATGTGACGGCATTCTATTGCGTGTCCCTGTAAACGAATCTTACATGCTACACATTTCATTTTCAATAATGAACAAGCCAAATTAAACAAAAATAACATATATCAATTTTATGGCAATTGGACTAAATTTATGTGAATTAGAGCACGGACAGAAGGAAAGACAGACAAACCGAATTTATAAACGCTTTTCAACTATACTGGAAAGAGTTAAAAAAAAATCAAATGACACTTTTTATCACTTTTTAAGATTTATCCTTTTTTTAAGTTTTAGGATTTGGATGAAACCAGTTTTAATTTTCCTTCTCAAGATATTTTTATTTTTTTCATTTAATTTTTAAACAAATAATATTAATAAACAAATAGTAGTAATAATTATCTCTGCGTATTTGTATGTATGGAAACTTTGAAAACTTTCTCCAGCATAAAAAATAAAAGCTCATAAAAATAAGAACGAAGAATAGATTGTGAGAATAGATTTCAAGAATAGATTGTGAAATACTTTCCAACACATTTATCTATCTATAAAACTGTACTGAAATTTTACCGGTAAATAAGGCGCAAGATATGTGGCAGGAAGATATGTGAGTAAACAGTATGGTAAACATATAACACATTTAGAAATCCAGTTTTATCAATTACCTTCTATAATAATTTAAAAAAAAATAATCAATTACGCACCCAAATGGCCATGTATCTTGTTGGTTTGCGTATCCCTGTATAAATTTTTTTATGTTCCACAAACTTCTATTGGCATACAAATATAGTTCAGCGAGAAAATGCATCACACAATTAAAACTATTCTCTAAGCAACTTCCATAGTCAGTAATACTTATATATTTTTTTTTCTGCGTTTCAAGTAAAGCAGGTGTATTTGTTCTTTCAACGCGCTACTTTGATAGCTTATGTATAAGAACAGCGAGTTTTATATATTTATGGAATCTTTGACCAAGGATAGTCTTTGGGGTGAGAAGGAAGAGAGTGGGGGAACATAAAAAAACTTTACATACAGATATTTTAAAGGGGTTGAAATAAACATGTTGACTAACAAACGGAAATTTTATCATCTTGATCTTTACAATGTAGGAGAGGGCAGAGTTAAAGGGGTCGGGGGGTAACAAAGTATGAGTAAAAAATTCAGTATTTAGCGCAAGGAAACACAATTTAGGCAATACATTGCATAAATAAAAATGTTTTACAAAGATCTTCGAAAATAAAGTTTAATATATAAAATTATTGGTTATGGTGGTCCATTAAATACACATATATATATATATATGTATATTACACATATATTGTCAGGGCCCGACTTATGTAGGTGCATGCGGGGAAGCTTCCCCGGGTCCCCCTTTTTAGGGGGCTCCCATGAGAGTAGTCAGGATTTTTATTTAAATGGTGTCAAATGTTTAAAATTAAATAAAAGTGACCAAAATTCATACATTTTCGAACTTTTAAGAAGGAAGTGCGGTCCCCTTCCACCCTCCGCTTTCAGTAACCTCTCCACCTACGCAAATATCATTAGAAAACTAATGATTAATATTTTATTATGACAATTTAGTATTCTATAGTTTTCAAAAGCAATTCTTTATTAACGTTTTTCTCTTAACGTGGCAAGTTAAAACCAATACTTATAACCAATTTGGGACGTTTTCTTTTAGACATCTTATAACGTACGTAGATAAGCAAAGTAAATGTTTGCAAAGAAATACTCGTATCAAACAATCTATCATTTTTTTTCTACTATTTTCCTACAAGTATTTTTTTCTTAAAGTTTTGATTATCTTTTTGTGACACTCTGTATACAGATGTAAGCAGTACCGGATATAAAACTTATGCATATAATACAATAGTATGAAGTTTATTACTAGCTACTTCCACATTATTCACAAAAAAATCTATAGATAGATAGATAGAGGGGGGGGGGCAGAATGATTCTTACCTTTCCCCCCATAGCCTAAGTCGGACCCTGCCCTGTATATGGTGGTTAATTAATGCTCTTCCGCCTGCCCTACCGCTAACTTTTGTAAATATTATTTAGATGAAAAAAAATTGCTCGTTTAACAATAAAAACTTTGACACATTAACGAATTAATATATAAGTGTAAAAGCTTGACAAATGCAGGTATGACTATGTAAATGATTTGAGAGCAAATGTTTTTTTTTCTTTCACTTTTTCTTTTTTTCACTTTTCGACAAATAAATTACATGAGAAATACAAGCGTTTTCCCATTGTAACGTTTATCGGGTTTCCGTGTGCAGAATTTTTTTTTCAAAACGCCAACTTTAACAGCATTTTCTAAAAGACTTCCTTCCTATGTTTATCGAAAATTGAAAAAAATTGTTCGACTTTATAGTTTCTGAATAAGAGTACCTGCCAGTTCCATGTGTTTATGAACAAAACTGAATTCAGGAATGTGTCACAAAAAAAAATCAATTTTGAAGATTATGCAGTTTTTGTACGGGGCATTCGCCCAGAGCACCCCAAATTTAGTGTCATAGACCTTGAAGCAATTGCAATAAGTTGGATTTATATGATGTAACAATTATCAGTCAGCATGAGCAGGAAAGAAATCAACATTAATTGTAAAATATATTTGTGATCTCTAAGTAATCTATAATTAAAAATGGATATTTAAATACGTTAAAATAAATGTGCATTATACAGTATTAGTGTAGTTTAATGCATTAAAATAAATGTTTTCTTAGTTTAATTCTCATGGTAACGAAATGAAAAGTTCAATCATCAAAATCTAGTTTAACTTCTTTTTTTTTCCAGTTTCAATACATTCATTTCATTATGATTGTTTTAATCATACTTATCATGTAGTATTAGCATTAATTCTGATCATATAGTATTAGTCTATATGAGATATATTTATAAAAAAATAGATTGCCATGATTTAATTTGTCATTTAACAAACATGATTGTACAAAGTAAAGTAATAATAATAATAATAACAATAAATTTAAAAAGATAATGCTTTCATTTGCATTATTGTAAGAATCTTTTAGATAATGATTCTTCCCTGTCTTTAAAGACATATACTTACACTTAATCATATCTACTGCTTTAATTGCATCCATTCTATTGATATTTTTGAATAATTCTATACTTGTACTGTTCATTGGTATCTTTTTAAACAATATATAGTTACACTTGAATATTTTAGGCTAATTGTGAGCTTGGTGTGCCATCGCGGAAAAAGTCTAGTACTACTTTTCCATCTCACCTTTGTAAATATTACTTGCATTGCCATGAAATCGATATATGATATGGAGGCCTGTTCACTATTGGAAATAGTGAGTGTGGCCTTTATTGTTGGTTTACATGGATGTATAAAATAATTCGAATAAACTCGAATTACGGTCTAGATCGATATCTGCTTGTAGTACTTTTTTTTATAGTAGTATATTATTCCAACCGCAATAATTGATACACATTGCTAATGTGCACTGCAGTCTGTTTCCCATAAAAATTAATAGTAATAATAATGCGCGTAGTGTTTACTGATCATTAACAGAGGAATTCCAAGACAACCGAAGAACAGTGCACTAAAAAAGGACGGTTGAAAAAGGGCACTTTTGTGAATATTTAAAATATTTTTTAGTAAAGGGTGGATTGCTGAAATTAAAATAATTTTAATATCTATAAAGAAAACTGTCTTATTTTGAAATTTGGTTTTCACACTCGAGTTCAAAATTTAATAAAACATTACTTTCATTATATCTTTCTTAATTTTTCAAATGGTGAAGAAAAAAAAAGTTTTTACTTTCCAGTTCTTTGTTTTTGTTTTTGTTTTTTTTTTGCGTGCGCGTAAAAAATTAGAGGAAAATCAAATGATTAAGAGGAAGAACGATAATAGTCCAATTGTGGGAAATTTTGTATGACAGTTTTATTTAATGGCTTGAACGACGTAATATCGTTTGCTTATCTTAGATAGAGGAATAAGATGAAATAGTCCTTTGACAATGTAGTTAAAGATAGGTCGATACACAGCTGAAGATCGTATATTCACAAATGTAAATTGAAATATAGCTCTGAATAAACGGTCTATGACTATCATAAATTTTCCCTTCGACCTACAGATCCCATTTTTGTAATATGTCTGTTAAATTGTATTAAGACAAGCTTAATAAAACTAGTTTCTAAATTATTTAGATTTTACAATTTTCCTTGTGTATTCAATTTTTCCATTTCTTTAAAAACTGTTATTGTATGCAGATTTTTCAACAGAAAAAATATTTTAGAAATTCTTTGAAAAATCGGGTCACGCCGAACCGGACCTGCAAGAGACAAAACCTAACCCGAAACAATAGATATCAACCCGATTTGCAGCAAAATTGTAGAAGTTAATCCAACCCCCGACAAAAAAAGAAAGGTTTCCCGATGCAGGACTCTACGCCATACTCAATAAATTTAGATCCTAAGTATTATTTAAATTATTTTCGAGAAAATATTTTCATTTCTGCTGTGCATTCCTTAAATTTCGTTTTCTTTGTTGAAACTTCAAAATTTTGACTCCCACTTATTGTTACCCCCCTCCATACACACACACACACACACACACGTACACCCCGCTCTTAACTCTGCTCCCCTCTTACATTATAAAAATCAAGATAATGAAAAACCTTCACTTTTGAAAAAAGTACTTTTGTTTATGTTTTGACCCCTTTAAATGTATGTAAAAATTTGTTTCTTTTAATTCCATGTCCTCCCCCTTTCTCTTCACCAAAAGGCTCTCTTTGGTCAAAGTTCCCATAAATATATAAAAGTTAATAGCCTTATACATAAGCTATCCATGTACTAAATTGAGAGAATCTATAGATTGTATTTTCTGTTTACCACCCCGCCCTTTCTAGGGGCTTACTAATGAACAGCCGGCGTCTCCAGCAGAATATATTTTTTCAATACACAGCACCTATTTGTTAGTGTCCTTTAAGTGTAACGCTATGTATAATATACTTTTTTGATATCAATAATAGATATGCGGACTTACCACGGGCTTTAGTTGAAGCTTAGAATTAGTTTTCTATAACTGAAAATATATGTAACTTTAATAACTAATAGATCTGAATTTTAGGTTCATCTAAGTATATATAATAATTATTATTTTTACCACTGATTTTTTTTTGCTGAGACCTTTTCACCGTTGACCTTTTTACCTAAATTCATTTGAAATAGAGTATCTACATTAAAATATACTGCAAACGATTTTCCCGCGTAGATCATTATGTAACGGAATTCTTTTGTGCGACTCTGGAAATGAATAATAAATTCTTTGCATTTCATATTCTACAGAAAGCATGTTTTAGTGCTGCACTTGAAACGATTTTTTCCCATTGGTCGTAATTTAACGGCATACTTTTGAATGCCCCTGTAAGGGAACTGTACATGCTACATATTTCATTTTCAATGGTGATCGTGCGATAGTAAATGTCAATAACACACAAAATTTCAGGGAAATCGAATTATATTTGCGCAAGATAGAGCACTGACAGACAAACTGAAGTCATAAACCCTTTTCAACTATGTTGGAAAATGTAAAATAAATAAATTCCTCATAATTTAGAATTACAAATTGTCATTAGTGTGTGACTTAATCGGAGAAAAATTTTCTTGATTTTACAATATCGGAGGTAACATGCGCATATCAAATATCACGAATTTGATTTTTTTTTAAAGTAGACCATTGAAAGTGATTATTTAAAAGTATTTAGGTAGAATAACTAAATTACTAAATTCTTCTATAAACACGCTTGCGGAATGGGGCAGAATTTGATAACATACAGAAAATGTGCAACAAAGTTTTTATTATTAAAAATAACCATAAGTTTAATAATAATTCTTAGGCTACAATAAATATAACTCTTCGGCTATCAGTTTTTATTTTCCGTTGGGGAGGGGGGGGGGGGGGAGTTATTCTAAGATTTCTGCTGTGATGTCAGAAAAGATTTTTTTTTTTTAATGATGCCCTACTTTATTTTTATATCAACAATCTTTTATGTTACATTGTGCAATATTCATGATTTAATTAATTATTGATTAATACTAATTTTAAAAGAACTAGTTTAAAACATAAACATTTCATAATTCTTTTATTAAATAAGCGACAATGAAAAAAATATGTAGCAAGCTACCACTATTTGGAATTTTACTGTTCCCGTGAACTGTTTTCTTTAGAAATCATCTTTACAAGGGAAGGGGTGGGGCTGTCAATCATAGTTTTCTCAAAGCTCAAAGCGTCACTTACAGGTAGTATTTCGATGTCATTCATGGGTTGCAAGAGTTTGGATTAGATAACAATGGGAGATATTTACTCTCTTTCAAACCTTACTTCAAAGAAAACTCATAGAAACTTTTAAAGTATCATTGAAATTAATTACACTGGAATATTTGGTCAACTCTGTTGTATTTAGTAGAATGATTAGGTAAAAAATAATGATAATTGTAGATATCGTTCAGGGAAGTGTAGTCTCATAAGCATTTTTCTGGCTACACCTCTGGTTCTTCTCTGTGAAACACAACTGTGAGAATAAATAAGATTTAGGGCTTTTTAATATGGCAGTTTTAATGTAAGAGTCGCTATATTGGGACTCGTTATATAAAGAAAGCACATTTAATACACAATGTTTTTAATTTTCCAAGCGGACACAGCCAGTGATATAAACATAAGAATGGTTTTTGGATTCCCCCCCCCCCTCAACTTTCAAAAGAAATCAAGTATCCAGTTATTCAAAAATATAAGTAGGTCGAATATAATGAAAACCACACATATAAATATGTGTAAAAATACACCTTTATTTATTTTTTAATGCAAGTAAAAACAAGGAAGAGTAACTTTTGTTAAGATTATCTGTCTTTAATGCATATGAATGCATTACCTATCTTAAAATGATTATTATTGTTTACTTTGCTTAATCATATTGGTGAGATGATAGGTTATATCTCCCAACCTGAGAAGTTTTGTGTAAATATCATTTTATTGATTGAAATAATTCTTTCATGGCAAATCTCTTTGTATGTAAACTGCCATATAAACAAAAGGAAAATCGAGATAAGAACAGGAAAAAAAAAATATATGATACGTTTGTAGAGATTTTGAAATACAGCCTTCACGGTAGAATTATCATTAACTTTGTCTCATATGATAAAGGAAAAGTTTCAAATTGAAAAATAAAATTACTTTACTTTTGCTCTAAAATATTAAAAAAGCATTGCAGATTACTGCGAGCAATTGCACTTAATAAAGCCGTCTATGATGTTTAATTGCGTGGAGTTTTTGATCTACTTCCAACAATTAATAGGCTACTTCACTCACGCGAAAGCACCCGCTCGCTAATGTTTATTTGGTGGAAGAATTTTTTTAAGATACCTCGTTTTTATTTCCATTTTTTTAAACGAATCTTTTGCATTGGCTACCTAAGATCGATCTATAGAAAGACCGTTTTTTTCTTTTTCGATTTTGTTTAAAGTTTTTTTTTTTTAATTTATTTAGGATACATTTACTTTCGGAACCGGTTTCGAAAGTAAAAGTATCCCCATTAAAACACCTTGCAAATAAAATAGAAGGAGTAAAAAAGTCCTTTGTACAGATCGACCTCAGCTACTCAAATCAAAGAAAATCATTTAAAAATACTGAAATGCAAGCACGCTATCTTTAAAAAATTCTCCTTTAGGAATAATATTGAATCTAGGAAAAAAGGTGACCGGAAAAAACGTGACAGAAAAAACAAGAGCGGAAAAAACGGGATAAGGAAAAAACGAGACCGGAAAAAACGTGACAAGGAAAAAAAGGTGACCGGAAAAAACGTGACAAGGAAGTGTTAAATATTGAACTTGTCGATAAATAAATGCTAAAAACTAAAGTAAAGTTTTTCCACTGTCAGTTTCTTACAGCGTAGGGGGGTGGGGGGGGGGGCAGAGTTAATGGGTGAGTTTGACAACTCTAAGATTTGGTCCAAGAAAATACAATTTTAACATTTCATTCAGAGAAGTTTATTATGACTTCTACAAAAGACAAGTTAGTGCTATCCACGGAGGGGGGGGGGGGGTATTAAGGAAATACAATTTATTGATTCTTTCAATTTGCTATTGATAGTTTATATATGAGTAAAGATGTTTTATAAGGCGGAGGGGGAGGGAAAAAATTGCATACACAGCCTGTAAAGGGAACAAAATAAAGACGAAGAGAGGAGGCATTTTCTTTAGAGGAATTTTTTCATTATCCTGCTTTTTGCTCGCAGGCTATCAAAGCCCAAGGATTAATGTGCACGCAGGTTCTGTATGTATGTATGTATGCACTTACGTCTGTATGTACGTAACGCGATAACTCTTGACAGAAACATCCGATTTGCTTTAATTTTTTTTCCAGATTCATTGTTTCCAAATTCAATATTTAACACTTCCTTGTCACGTTTTTTCCGGTCACCTTTTTTCCTTGTCACGTTTTTTCCGGTCCCGTTTTTTCCGGTCACCTTTTTTTCCGTTTACCAATCTACCTATAATGAAATTTAAAACCTATCTACATCGATGCTTTTTCTGGCCCATTCAGCGTCATTATAGACAGGTTTCACGGGGCTAGTTTTAAATTATGCTAGAATTTGAATAAAATTTGCGCAACAATAATAAATAAAAATATTATTTTTGAAGTGTAATGTTAAATTGGATATTTGAGGTTTTTATTATTATTACACAACAAAAGTGCTGTAAGTAAAGAAAAAAAAACAGTTTAGTTATTTAGTATTATAGTTAAATGAAAAAAATGACATACATTTGGAAGTAAAAAGAAAAGAAAAGAACGTGTATATTCATTAAAAGAGCAAAATAAATAAATGACATACATTTGGAAGTAAAAAGGAAAGAAAAGAACGTGTATATTCATTAAAAGAGCAAAATAAATAAATATTACATAATAAATAATGAACATGCAAAATAAATAAATATTATATGGCAAATGATATAAAATAATAATTATTATAGTAATGAATTAGAATCTTATGGGCAGAAATAATAAAGTAAAATAAGTAAACGATGATATTCTATAAAATTGCCTAGTATATGGTTCGAAATACAATGCCATTCTTAAGCATTAACAGAAAACGAAATCCCCTAAGGCATTCGACTTAAAATACGGTAATCCAGTTGACAAATAGTCTGCCTAACGCCTATTGTGTGCTTGGAAAGAGGGGGTGATTGATAAACGCCTTCTTTAACTCCCAGTCTCGAGAAGTGGGGGGAAGCACAAACGCGCAAACGCGTTCATAACCATCTAGAAGTAGAATATTTTGACCGCCTATACGCGCTTGTGACCATCTACAAGTACAAAAGTCTGACCGCCTATATGCGTTCACGACCACTTACAAGTACCAAAGTGCGACCGCGGAAACGCGTGCGTGACCACGAAAGGGTTAAACAAAACTGCTAAACTCAGAATTTACTAGACTACATTCAAGAAAACTGTAAAATAAGATTGTCAATGGAAAAAAAAAATAGGTAAACCTTGTGCCTAAAATCGTATGAATAGTATCACTCAAATAAATTTTGATATGAATAAAATATTAAAATTTGAATCTTACTAGTATTACCATTGCTTATTCCATATATATAAAGTCATTTTGCTAAATGTGACGACACATAAATACAAAAATGACCTTTTTACTTAAAATATTATCGCAAGAACCGTATATAAATGCTATATAATGAAACATCCGAACTTCATGAACAAAACCAGACATATTTCATAGTATTAATAATGCTTTCTTTAAAAAACTTCCAGGCCTTGAACGTATGTTTCATTTATCTGAAGCGGAAGTTTCTAAAAATGCAAAGAGTTTTAGAAATCTAAAATATTGTACGAATTTCGATGACTGATTTTTACAAAGATGTATTAATGACAAACTGAATCCCTGAAATGCGTAGAGACTTTTATGAGATTTACTGATCTAAGTTTATGTTTTATTTTTATGTTTCATGTTTTATTTTATGTTTTATATCATATTTAAAAAAAAAAAATGTTTAAAGCAGAAAATGCATTTAATTGAGTTTTGTAGAGTTAATAAATAGAAATTTCCACATCATCATGCAACTGTGGTTTTCTCTGACCGGGTACTTAAATATGTTTTTCAAAGTGTTATATCTACAACCCAGCAAACACATACCTTTCGGCAAACGATCGGACCGCAGCTGGCACTGTCGGTTAATTGTCGGCATAGGCACAGTGGTTAAGGTGAAGCGTCGGCAGCATGTCGGCAATTGAAACATAAGAATCTGCTTTTTCGACTGCCAGATACCGTAATCGGTCCCCATATGGTTATATATCAGCAAGCGACTTACGCCGGAGAGTGACGCAGGACCGATATGTGATTTCTGAAAGTGGCCCGATCAGATTTGCCAACATCGGTCCGAATTCGGAATTTTTAGTCTTAGCCGACACTTTTTTTTTTCTTTTTCTTAGTTTGGTTTGAGTTTCAGTTTTGATAAGATATGTATATTTCATGTATTTCATATAAAATTCTAACAGCGATAAACAAAATAAATGTCAAAAATAGCCTATATTTATTTATTTAAAAAAAGTTGTTGTTGAATTCATTTTAAAAAGGACTTACAATTATTTGAATCATCAAAAGAGTTTTTAAACCGCTCCTTAAAATTATTATTCATTATAAACTTAATCGTAGAAAAAAAATATTCATAAATTAATTGAACTTATTTTCTAGCTATTATATTCATTTTAAAAGCAATAGCTATGTTTCTTTTTTTTATCTAAAAATCAAATTATTAAAAAAAGTGTTTAAAATTATTTTACAAGCTATAAAAATATATAAAAAAACTACCCAACTTTTTAGCATTAAATTTAAAAGAAAGATTTTTAAAAAAAGATAAATTAATATTTCTATTTTATTTGATGATTAAGAAATGTTGATCATTATAGCTACATAATTACTAAAAATATATTCTACATTAAATTATCAAATTACAAAAAATGAACTCTTATTCTAATTAAAAGTAATTAATTACCAACTTATTTTTTTATTAAAATTAGTTTTTCTGTGTTACAAATATATATTTCTTGAATTAACATCTTTAATTACATTATAATTCCTAAAGAGAAAATTGTATTAAGAGAAAAACCTCTGAAATTCACTTATTTTATTTAATAAGCAGTCTTAAATTTATAAGAAAGATTCAGAAATATCCCGCATTTAAAGTTATCTTCCAAATGAAAAAAAAAATATAAATTAATATTTTTATTTTATTTTTTAATTAAAACTATTGATAAGTAACAAATAATATTGCAACATACTCATAAAATATATGTTCTACTTTAAATCATCAAAACGACATAAAATGAATTCTTATTCTAATTAAAAGTTATTAATTACCAACTTTTTATTTATTAAAATAATTTTTTCCATGTTAAAAATATATATTTTGTAAATTAACGCAACGCATGTAATTAGATTATAAATCCTAAAAAAGAAATTTGATCAACTGAACAAAACCTCGAAAAAATTTTGTTAATAGTTAACTATTCTTAAATATATATATATATATATATTCTTAATTATATCCATATCTTAATTATATCTGTATCTTAATTATTCTTAAATTAGTTTGCTTTAACGAATTGACTAAGGCATTTATATCATTGACTTAAATATTAAATTAACTTTTAAATACACGCGCGTAAGACAATTACAAATAAATAAATAAAAAAATAAAATAAAAACACTTCAAAATTCAAATTTTCCCATCTACCATTACCTTCAACGACAACCAATACTTATCGATATGTCTTCCCCTTATGACCTCATATAATCCTCCCCTGATCAAGTCTCAGTGGCTGAGTGGAGAAGGCGTCTACTTCCTGTCCCTGGGTACGATGGATCAAACCCCGCCTCTCCCAACGCTGAAACACGTTCCTTCCAAATATACATTCCACGAAGGTTCATAGATGGCGCCATCAAAACAGATTTTTTTTTTCAATTTGTGCTGGTGTCGGTCTGCAGTCGGCATTATATCTGGATAGCTATCGGCATGCTGTCGGCATAGTTTTCTGCTGATACCGGACCGGCTGCGTGCCTCATGAATCGGGCCGCATTCGCGCGGCATATCGCGCTGCAGTCGGCATTATATCTGGATAGCTATCGGCATGCTGTCGGCATAGTTTCCTGCTGATACCCGACCGGCTGCGTGCCTCATGAATCGGGCCGCAATCGCGCGGCATATCAAAAAAGATACGGAACCGGTAGCGGCAACCGGTATCGTATCAATACCGCCGGTAGTGGCAAGCGGCTGCCGCCCGATTGCTTACCGATAGCTCTGTGTTTGCTGGGAATTGATTGCATTGAATGTCTTTAACATAAAAATATTCGCAATATACAACTAACCTTGCTGCTCTGTACGCAGTAGATAATTATAAATTATGACACAAATAAAAAAAATAAAAACAATTTATACTAGAAATAATAGAGAAGAAAACGTTTGCTAAAACATAAGTGTATTAGGGTGGGAAAGAAAATTTAAGGTTTTTTTGCTGACTGAGTCATCAGTATATCTACATTAAATAGCATTTATAAATAATTTAAAATGATAAAAATCTTTATGAGATCTTATCATATGTTTATCACTCTATTTTTTATGTATTTTAAGCAATCTACTCCATTTTCGGATAAGATTATATTATTCATATTTTCAGAAAATAAGCAAAACGTTATTGTGTGAGCATCTATAAGTAATGTGGTAAAGAATATTTCAAATATATACTAATTTGAAATTTATTTACTTGCTTTTTTAAAAGAATTCGTTTACTTTATTAAAAATTCCCAAAGTTGGAACTAAAAATTACATTGAAATAACAGATTATAAATGAATTCAAAATGAATAAAGAAACATACTTAATTTAAATATATATATATATATATATATATAATTGTGTTAATACTGCTTTACAAATTTTTTGGAAGATCTAACTCCTAGCACCAAATTTTCATATTACAATAATGGATACATCCAAATATATTTGTAAAAATAGTGTAAAAAATAATATGTGGCATAATTAAATCGTGTAGTCTTTTTGTAATGAAAAACAAAGTCTGAATTTTTATAGAGAAGTTTAGATTTTATGTTAATTCTGTCATACAGATTTTACAGATAAATTACATAAAACTGTAATAATTGGAATATTTATGAAAACTAAAAAGAGTTTATTATACCTAAATGTTTTAATATTGAAATTTATTTGTATGCCTGCAAACTTTTAATAAACATGTTACATCTATTTTTTTGTATTTATAAATATATTTATTTTAAAAATAATAAAATGCATCTAGTACGTAATGCGATGCTTTTTGTTGCACTTTAAATATGCAGTTTTGATAATAGTATTGACTTCACTGCTTATTTTTTTTAAATACAAACATAAATGAACTAAAAAAAATAATCATCAAAAGATATTTCTCTCTGAAGATTTTATAACACTTCCCAAAGAGATATTTTCTAATGATATGTCAAGTGCAGATATTTTCATTTCTTTAATATCTGAAAGGAAGATAAAAATAAACTTCGTAAAGAAATACACTTAAATTTGTAATAATAATAAGTACAAATAAGTCGAAGATAATGGAAGGCGTAGTTAGCTTCGGAAGGTGAAATTATCTTTGTTTTATTAATGTTTAATATGAAAAGCTATCATTTAGTTTTATTACATATTTTTTTATCATTCAAATTTTAATCAAATGAAAATATTACAAGTGTTTGTTTTAAAATCATTAAAGAATTAATGCTAATTGCGTTTAAAATATTTTAAACGAGTAAGTAAATAAGAGTAAAATATATACGAGTATATACGAGTAAAATAATTTTTTGATCTAAGCAGCTTAAATTAGCGGGTGTTTTTTAATTTAAATTTATTTATTTGTTTGATTATTTTAATTTTTTTTTTTTTTTTTTTTTTTTTTTTTTTTTTTTTTTAGCAAGAACAAAATAATACTGTATATTCTGAAAGAAACAATGAATCGATCGTTTTTTGTATATTTAAAAGAATGTGCTATCTTAAATACGAAAACCTTTTGATTTATAAAGAGCAGTTTTTCAAAGGAAACACAAAAGATACAAACACTTAGGACTTTTATCAACGCAATGGAACTTAATTAAAGTGGAAATTCAAATAAAACATTTGCTTGCAAGACATTTTCCTGTTACATTATTTTTGATTATTTAAGTTTCACTCCAGGTCTAATACAATGTTAAAATATTCATATGGCATTATCATGGATAAAATATCGCAATTTAATTTAAACAGAAAAAAATAGACCTTTGGGGTTTTTAAACCTCTCGCTGCGTAATCCTTTTATAAAACCTCTCGCTACATAATTGTTTTATCAAAATAGCTTCAAAAATTGCGTATTGAATTCCTTCGCGACGAGGGTCTTTTAAGAAATTTTATTCTTTTTTCAAAAGTTTTTCAAAACAAAAATCTTCGCCTGATTTAATCGGGAAAATGCTCGGATTAGATAAGGCAAAATTTACAATAAAAAGTTAATAATGGGAATGATCAAGGAGTGTTAATTAAACGGAAATAATGCATCCCGTTGACAATTCAGGCTGCGCAAATTTTGCTACTTTTCGTTGCCCAAGAAACTCTCGGGCTGTGAAGCGAGAGGGTTAAAATAGCATCTTTTGTCACCGGTTTTTCAAAACAAAAATTTTTGTCTAATTTAATCGGGAAAATGCTTCGTTTAAATAAGGCAAAATTTACAAAATAAAATAATAATAATAATAACTGGTGTCAATAATCAAGGGGGATTAATTAGCCGGAAAAATGCATCCCCGATAAAAACTCGGGTTGCGCAGCGAGAGGGTTAATGAATTGAAAATCTATTTAGTAAATTTTCAAGTAAGAAACACAATTTCATTGAAAATGTTTGTTCCTTAAACACAAAAAAAGATAAAATAATTATTCCGGCTTAAAACTTTATGGATTGCGTGCCAAAATCTTTATCATTTAGGGGAGAGTAGCCGAATTTGGACCACTTCACTTATTTTAGGTGCAACTAGCTTAATTTTTTTAATATCTGCAAAAGATCATTACACGGGGTCAATCAATTCATCTACTAACTAAATAAATATTTAGATAAATTTCTTTTTGAATGTCTTAAGGAAACCATGGACCTTTATTTGAGCAAACAGTGACCCTAAAATCGACGTTTCTTTTTGTTTGTATTATTATTGTCGAATTTGTACACTGTAAAAAAAAAAATCTGTAGGTCTACAGATGTAAAGTTACATGCTTACTAAACTTTCAACTGTAACTGAACGAAAAAAGCTGCAAATCTACAAAACTAGTTTTTGTAAAGCTACAAAAATCTGTAACTTTACAAATGAATCTGCTAAAATTTCAGTAATCTTACTAAACTTTTATTTGTAACCCTGGCTGCAGTTACATGAAAAGTTCTCGGAATCCCAGTTTCCAAAAAAATTCTTAGTAACCTTACAGATTTTTTGATTTTCGGCGCAAAAGTGTGTCTGTTACATGAAATTTTGTTGTTGCCGTTACATGAAAAGTTCTAGGAATCCCAGTTTCCTAGAAAAACTTTAGTAACTTCACAGATTTTTTTTTACAGTGTACTACGTCATTCCTAGAAAACAGCATGCATATGCCAATTTTATGAAAGTTACAAATGTTTTAATTTTCTTCACAAATATATATATATATATTTGTCTTTTTAACACACTTTAAATCTTTTTTCTCAACACTGATGTTTCAGCTTTTTTTTTTTTTTTTTTTTGAAATGCTCTTTGCTACTTAATTTTCGATCAAAATTTATGCAATTGATAATGAAGAATCCTGATATTACTTAAAAAGAAACTGTGTATGTATTTTAAAATTAGACTTCATTAAGATAATCAAATTTTGACTTTTAACTTATTATAAGGCTAAATTTTGATAAAAACCGATATGAAATTCAGAAATATATCTTTAAAAAATTAACTATTTAAGGGATTAAAAAATCGATGCCCAAATTTGTTTGTAATAGAGTTTTATGTGATTAAAATCCAGAATCGAGGAAATATCTAAAAATTTAAGACGCAAGGAGCATTTTAAAATTTCGTTTTACATTTAAAATTTTTTTTTAAGATCTTAAAATTATAATGAGATTGGAAATTTCCTTTAAGGTGTTCTATGTACTTATGGTGAAATGTATATTTGTAGAAAATTTCAAATCTCTATTATAAAAATTAAAAGAAATTTTTTCAAACGTCCACCGTCCCCTTAAATTTTATTTTAACTTGAAAAATTCGTCCAAAGTGGTCCAAACTCAGCAACTGGTCACCTAAGTTGGAGCGCCAGTCCCCTAAATTGGACCAAATAATATCAGGTTGTTTTAATGACTAGGGTATATAACTCATTTTATTAAAAGCAAAGTTTGCGATTAATGAAACAATCAAACAAAATAACAGCAAAGGAATATAATATCAAATATCTGAAAATAAGAGTAATTGCTTTAAATCAAAATGTATTCAAAATATAAATCAATGTTATCAGTAATTAAGAATAGAAATTATTGAACTAATATTCAGTTACTTGAATATCATGTAAGGAGTGATGCAAAGCATATACATGAATTTTGTTTATTTCATTTTGTTTCCCAGCGCACATAACATGGAACCGTATATGGCAATCAGAATACTGAATCATTTTTGCTATTTTATTTTTCTTACAAATTAGGCAAAACCAGTCATCACTGTCTAGATTTTTCTTTTTCGATTCTGAATTATCAGGCCTTTTTTTGCAATAGAAGTCTTCTTTACATTAGGTTTGTAGTTCTTCTCTTCCATCATTATCTTGCTGATTGCATTACGCCTATTTTTTAAAACTGGATGTTTCAATTGTCTTTTTTTTTTTATTTCAAGGTTTAGTTTATATGGCGATGATGTTAACACAACTGTTTGTTGGCTCCCTGTGTACTTTGATTTAACTGAATTTAGCAAGGGAAATAATATTTCTAATGATTTTTTTTTGCTTTTGGGGAGGATTTGTAGCTGCAGGCTTGTTGCAGGTCAATTTCTTCACAACTTAATAAATAAATAAAATAAAAACACTTCAAAATTCTAATTTTCCCATCTACCACTTACGTTCAAGGACAACCATTACTTATCGATATGACTTCGCTTTATTACCTCATAGAATCCTCCCCTGATCAAGTCTCAGTAGCTAAGTGGTTAAGGCTTTCTCATCCTGTCCCCGGGTACGTTGGATCAAACCCCGCCTCTCCCAACACCGAAACACTTCAAACCTTTCAAATATACATTCCCGAAACCTTTCAAATATACATTCCGCGATGGTTCATAGATGGCGCCATCAAAACTTGTTTTTTCAATTTATGCTGGTGTCGGGTTGCGGCCGGCATTCATATGGATAGCTATCGGAGTGCTGTCGGCATAGTTTTCTGCCGATACCGGACCGGCTGCGTGCCTCATGAATCGGGCCGCATTCGCGCGGCGTATCAAAACAATACGGAACCGGTAGCGGCAACCGGAATCGTGCCAATACCGCCGGTAGTGGCAAGCGGCTGTCGGCCGATTGCTTACCGATAGCTCTGTGTTTGCTGGGGCGTTTTAATGGTAAAAAAGTATAATTCCACCCTCCAGAACTGTAAAAAGTCTCCCATCACAAATATCCTGCAGGACGAAAATATTTGAATTCAACTCTGTAAATCAAATATGCCATAGGAATAAAGAATTCAAAGAAAATAAATGCAATTACATACAATATAAAAGACATTGCAAACAAAATGTATTGCATAGATATGTAAAAAGATTTTTTTTTGTTTATATAGGCCTAAACTGCATTAAAATATTAATCCAAATATACAAATAAATAAATAAGTAAATAAATAAATAAAATAAAACTTTCATGGAGATACTAATCCATTAAAAAAAAAGTGTACAAAGCGTACCGTCCTCGAAATTCATTATTTATTTTTCAAATTTATGATCACATATCTGGTCCAATTTAAGCAACTTAAATTGCCCCAATTATGGTAAGTGCGCAATTTTTTAAAACAGTTAATTTCAAGACTAAGAACAAAAACGAAATCAAACAAACCCGCGTGAAAAATATGCGCAATAAACCGGTGAATTCATATATGTATATGACGACATAACAACTTACCTTAGTTATAAAATATTCACTTACATTTAGTAGGAAGAAATTAGACCAAAACAGCTAACTTTAGGTTTTTTTTAATTTTCTGAAAACATCGCATGGTAGGCGGCTGCTTCTTCTAATCATGAGTTACGTAATTCTGATGAGTAGGATTTCAGCGGTAGATGGATTCTCTTCCTGTAATTAACGGCAGAATGGCAACGGTCCAATTAAAGCGGCGGTCCAAATATGGCTACTCTCCCCTACAGTTTAGAATTCAATACTCTTTATTTAATGTATTCTCAGCAGCTAAAAAAAAAAAAAAAAAAAAAAAAAAAAAAAAAAAAAAAAAAAACTGTATAGTTCGGAGAACAATAAAAATGCAAAAAACAGTAGTTGTGAGGACAAACAAAATTTATCATGTGCAAAAACACTGAGATTAACGTACATTTTGTTTGGAAGCATCTGAATGGTTTTCAAAACTTTTGAAAATATATTTCTCAGAAGCTAAATTATAAACTTACTAATTCAAAAAAGGGTAAAATTCAAAAATGTATTTAGTTAAATTAAAAACTCTCATATATTATTTATTTGAAAACTTGTTTAACTATCATATTTTCTAATTGCGATCAATTTAATTATTAACTTTTGAATAAATTACTAAAATAGTGTTTTTAATACCTTTAGTAGCTTCAGGAAATTGTACATAATTGTTATGTGTATTACGTGAAATTATTATTATTATTATTATTATTATTTTGATCGGATGTATTTTTTTTTTTCCCAAAAGCTCAATTCATACTCTCCAATTCTCGCGCTTGTTTTCGTCATACGATCAAAAACTACACCCCCCAAAACTTTTATCATAATTTTTATCTTATAATGATTTATAGTAAATTTGTAATTTACTTGCAGTTAAAGTAGCATTTTTAAACTTAATCAAAATAAACACAATTCAAATAAACAAGAAACGTGTGATTTTATAAACATTATATAAATAATGTTTATAAATACTACTATATTACACTTAAAATTATATAGAAAAGATTTAAATATATTATTTATAGTACGTGTACTCTAAAAATAGGTTTTAAGACTTTTTTTGCTATATTAGAACACATATTAAGTTTTGTTTATGTATAATGATTTGGAAATATTTTTCATTAAAACAGACTGTAGATCGGCATGAGAATCCTGTTCCAGTATTTCACCAGCTTCTTGTTCCAATTCCGAGTTGGGATCAGAATGATCCCCAAAGTCTTCTCCGTTATCCAACATATTATCATCTGTACTTGCTCCATATTATATTCAGAATCTAATAGAAGATAAAGGATTCCACTAACATTGTTGCTCCATACCCCATGGAGATTTCGAAGTTTTCTAGAAAAAAAGGCAAAAAAAAAGTAAATGATGTAAATGACACAAAATAAATTTTGAAAAAAAAATGAAAGTTATTCATAAATTTAATTATTTTTATGAAAGAAAAGAAAATAACTCTGTAACGTCGCTCACTTTATTGTATTACTCCACGGAGATTTCGAAGTTTTCTAGAAAAAAAGGCAAAAAAAGTAAATGATGTAAATGACACAAAATAAATTTTGAAAAAAAAATGAAAGTTATTCATAAATTTTATTATTTCTAAGAAAGAAAAGAAAATAACTCTGTAATGTCGCTCACTTTATTGTTTTTTTCTTCAATCTAAAAATAGTCTGTGATTACTCGTGCGACAGGACCCCGGCAGAAAATTTTCACGTCCTCACTTCTTTTGAAAAAAAAACTGTATAACAACCATCGGTTGTCAGTAGGCGTGACATCTAGTAGTGTGCAGCTATTAACATTAATTGACATTGAGCTTGAGTAGTTCCTAGCTTGTGCGCATGTCTTTAATCGCGGAGTGATCAAAACACTCCGCGCGAGTATTGGAGGATTAAGTAACTGTAAAAAAATAAGGAAATCCCTTCAATGACACATGTAAAAATTGATAAATAGCTATTGGGAAGAAAGTACACAAATGTCAGTTTTTTTTTGTTTTTTTTAATTATTATTATTATTACTGAAGATATTTAACTCTTTCGTTACCGAGGCTGAAATTCTACAGGTTCTTCAGAGAACCGGAACGCCCGAAATACAGTTGAAAATATTCATACCCCCCTTCGTAGGAGTAATGTCAACGTCGAATACATCAATCTTAGGAGTGGGAGGAAAAGAACACAGAAAAGGATTAGCATTCCCCCTGCATGGGGAAAAAGGGAAGAAATCCGACTGAATAGTACCTTTTTTACAAGGGACGAAATTCCCAGACAGTTTTAGAACAAAAATGTAAACATCTATTGTTGCAAGTTAAACAGATAAATGGAAATACCTTTACGATACCTTACATTATTAGTACCGCTTTGTATTCAGGGCGACTTAAATTTTATACTTTTCTAAATCTTTTGACATACAGCCATTCTTCAACATTGTCATTATAGCTTGAATTTAGAGATGTTCAAATGTTTCTGTAATGTGTTTAAAAAAATTTCGGAATTCATCGGATCTAGAAATGCAATCACTATTGAAATAAATTTAAAACCTCGTGATTTGCCTCAAAATTTGAAGTTGTAAAGAATGTTTTCCTTTAGAATTTTGAAAAACGAACTAAGTACACATTACATAAAAAACCGTGCTAACCTAGTATAGGTTTTTAGATGATTTTTTTTTTTTTTTCTGTGTAATGGAAAAAAGATACAATATATATAATATTTCTAATTTGATATAAATCCGAATATTAATAAACATCTTACAAAAATAAATAAATTACCATTCCTTTTTTTCTCTGTACAGACATTTTTTTCTGTAATCTTACAACATATATTATTATTATTATTATTTAACATTTTAAAAGTGGTTACTGTTAGCCATACATCTGGCGCGCACATAACTGCTCATAAATATTTAAAAATATTGACATATAAAATAGTTCATATATTTCTTATATGCTCAATGTCGTTCTATGTCGTCTCTTTCTAATCATTTAGACAGGTGAGCAAAAAATATCGTAATGAAATAAAATAATAATGAGTAGAATCAGTATTTTGGAGGAATGACAGCGTGCAGATGAATATTTAAGAGCTATTGCTGTGATAAAAGTTTTTTTAATACTAAACAGCAATAACAGCAATGGAATAAGCACTAATCAGAAGTCTTAAATTTATTTTCGGCGCTAAAGAAAAGGGGAAAGAACGAAACTGTATGACATATTCTTAAATTTTTTTCTATTCCCATGTTCCTGAAAATTCCAGATATTCGCGTTAAAATACTTAAGGCTGTTCTTAACTGCTCTGCTCAACAAGCGCAAAACGTTTTGACACATTTACAAATTCAATTTTTAACGGAAAGATATAAAATTGGAAAGCCTGGCCATGGAAGCGATTTGGAATTGAATTGTTTTTTCCATTTTTTGATCAATCAATTACCCATATAGTTATAAGCGATTTAGATCACGTGACAAACACGTTTTTCGACCCTCTTGAGTGATTTTTATACTTTCGCACGTCAATTTGGTTCAAAACGTCCACTTTGACACTATTTTCTGAAACACCTATTGCGTTTGCAAAAAAAATGAAAAAAATAGCTCGATGACATAGTTTCTGAACAGCAACACCAGCTAGTTTCACGCATTTTCGAACAAAAATAAATCAAAACTTATGTCAGAATGTTGCCCTTTTGGATTTGAGAACATCCTTAAGAAATAAATAGCATTTTTTCTCTTGCGTGTGTCTGCAGTGTAATCTCGAATATCTCGCCTACGAAAAAACGGGAACTTCTCCGGTAACCCCCCGCCGCTTCTATTTTACAATTTCAATTTAAGGGAGAAAAGAAGACAGCAATTGTTTACATATTTAAAATTCGATATTATAAGTAAAAGCAAATAAAATTGACATCCATGTTTCAGAAATTACATGAGAAGAAATGATTTCACTGTTTATTAGATTTTTTTTTTTTTTTTTATGTAACACAGAAAACATCAATTAAAGTAGGGGGTTTTTGTAATATATACTTTTTCTTTCCTCACATAATTATATCTTTGATATGAATTAAATCAGGACTAAAGGCACCATTAATAATTTCGAAAGTACTTTTGATATTCTTTCAGAAACTCGGAATTTTCAAAAAATCTCGCTTAGTCTCGTCCCGATTTAGCACTCCGGCACGTAAATGAAATCTGCAAAAGGGAGAATTTTAATATTTCTTAGAAAATATCAGTTCTACTCATAGCTATTTGGTACTGTTATTATTTCAGAAAACGATATTTTTTGTTTTAATTCAGTAGTATACATTTATTTTTTGAAAATTCTAGCATAAAAGCAAACACCACAATGGAGAACAAGTTCAAAAGAGGAAATATAATTCAATATATTGTTGAAAAATGCAAAAGGTCTACAATTTGAAGTTTAAAAAAGCCGAAAGGAATTATCTTTCTCTTTTAGGTGCAGTTTCCATATAAAGGAAAAAAACATACTGTAGTTAAAAGCTTTAAAAAAATAAAAGAATAAGCCAGCATCTATATATTTAAAAAAATAAATAATTTTTTCAGATTTTTTTCTTTTCTTAAATTATTCATAATATACAAATAGAAAAATCCCTGAAAAATTGGCCTAAAGGCACATGTAGATTTCGAAGGCTAATTTCACCTACAAAAACTAAATCAAGAATACAGATAAACCCAGTTTAACAATTTTATCTACCGCTTTTCACGAGCTTTAATTTCATCTTTCTGTAAGCGCTGGTTTCATTAGAATCATGTTAATACGATAATTTTTTCTTCAACTGCTTTTTTTCTGTAATATTTGGTCCTATGAAAAACTTGTCAATATAAAAATTGCAGATAATATTAAGAAGATTTCTAATAAATTTAAGAGGATTTGATATCTTCTTAATTGACGAAATTATGAATTTTTTTTTCCCTTAACCCCGTTTTTTTTCTTTGCTATAAGAGTTGTCCCTAATAAGAACTTGCCAATTTAAAAGTTGTAGATAATATTAAGAAGATTTATAGCAATAAATTGAAGTGGATTTGACATACTGTGAACTAACGAAGTTATGAATTTTCTTCTTCGTAAAACCCTATTCTTTTCGCCCCTTGAGCCCATTTTTGAGGATATCAAAAATCTGTTATACATAATTTTTTGGCCCTTTACCTAACAGTTATAATAGGTTTGAAGTGATTTGATATCTATAATAATTAAGAATTTATTAGTTTTCTTTTCTATTTTCACAAAAAAAAACTCTCTATTTCCACCCCTTTGGTCCGATTTTGCCCATTAAGAAACTTGACCGAGATTTTCTGCCCCTTGTTTTTATGTATCAGTTTGGAAGAGATTTGTGCAGGATTATGAAAGTCATCGTTTCCATAAAACAGTGATATGTATAGAAAATATATATATAAATAAATAGATAGATAAAGTTTTGAACTGGCGTGATTTTGGGTTCTAGAGTTCATGATCGGCGTAGATCTGCAAATATTTTTCAGAAATTTCAACATAGAGAAGAATGTAAAAGGTAGTATTTCTTACGAAATCTACCGAAAAAAACGGAAATTTCATTTCAATAAAGCACTCAAGCCGAAATACCTTTTAAAGAGCATAACCACACTTCATTTTCCCTTATCTGGCACCTAAAATATCCCTTTTCTGAAATCAAGTTAACAAAGAGAAGATAATCCTCTAAACACAATACCACAACGCGCGTCTTGACAGGAACTCTTGGGAGAAAAGAGGGGTAGAAACTGACCAGGCGTTTTCGGGCGGTATCGGTAATCTGAATGAACGGGCGTTTGAGGCGCTTTGGTATTGAAAGAGTTAAATAAAATGTGAAACTGTCTGATATTTCTACTTCTGAAATGTAAAGATATTATAACGTTTATATAATATAAAACTAACCAAAAGCTTACAGAAATAAATAAAGTATTTCAAATGTAAGAAAATTTACATTTATTCGTTGCATATAATTACTGATACGACGTTTTGATTTTTTTTTCCTTTGTTTTCATTTTCAATACTTTATAGACAACAATGGGTTTTTCATTCATTAGAGAACATTTCTTCGAAAAAATGTTTTATGATTACTAAAGTCACAAACAGCAAATATTGAAATTTATAAATTTACAGTATTATTATCAATGTGTCATTTGCAATTCTTGTTTCTTATAATTTTCTTTATAAAAAGTTTGTTTATAGTGTGCTCGGAAACTGTTAACTGAAAACTTTTTAAAACACCTACAGTGTCACTTCCAAAATGTATTTTGTATGAAAACAAGTTTCGAATATAATTGAATGATACAAAACTATATAATAATTTTATATAGAATTTATGTTTTTTTCGAATGTCAATTTTGATTAGAACACTTTATTTAATTATTTATTCGTCAAGAATTTATGAGAGATTAAAGTAACTCTGAAGAACAATATTTTTTTATGGAAATTTTCTGATACAATAAAAAATATCATTGTATCATATATTCGTGTAAAAATTTTAAAGGGATGGAATTTTTTAGAAATTTTCCATTACTTATGACCTTCAAAAAACTCCATTAAAATTTTTTATAAATATTCATGTATATTTAAGAAATTCAAAGGGCTTGTCTTCCGAATAGCAAGTACATGAGTCTTAAAATTTACTTTGCATGGTATTTATACTGCTTCCTAATTAAAATCTCAAAGAGAAATGAATTTTTTTTTATTGAATTTAAGTTTATCTTAATGGGCGATTCTCAAAAGGTGGACACTGGACACAAGTCATAACATTAAGCCTTTCAAACATAAATTTAATTATCCTTGACTTTATTATTTTTTTACACTGAGTTTTTAATTCTATTTAGAGATAGGAAATGACATAATTTATTGTAAAAGCTCTGTATAAATATCTTAAAATTTTATTATTTTATGCAAACGAGGCCAATTTCGGACATTCATAACGTTAACTGCTCCAATGTACCACCAAGAAAAAGAGTTTTAACTTTTTTTACAGGTGGTTCTAATGGTAAACAACGAATGCATAAAGGAAACTGATGATTTTTTGATAATTTTGTTAAGAGATGGCAGGGTAATTTATTGCTTTTTTGAAGAAAGAAGGACTTTTCTATAAAGCATTTTTCTGTATTTTGTTATGTCCGAAAGTAACGTACGTAACAAAGCATTTGATTTTATTATTATTATTACTGGATATCAAAAAATTAATTATACATATATATATATATATATATATATTTATACAGACACATTTAGTACATTCTTAGTCTTAAGAACTTTTTAAATACTAAGAGCAACGTCCAAAATCTTTATGTCCAAATCTGCAAATGTCCAAAATTTGTAACATACACAACTGCTTATTAAATGCTTTAATCATTAATTTTACAGAATAGTTGCTGTCTTTTAATGTTTGTGTATACTTTTGTAGACATACTATTAAAATATTTATATATTATATTTATAGACAAAATACTATACTATTAAAAAAATTTGGCCTTAAATTTGAAAATTTTAAAAATTACACATAGTTAACGTTTAATGATCCCACCTTTTGAGAATCTCCCTAATATTAACTTATATTTGCGCTGTTTGAACTAAGATAAAAAAAGAGGAAATTTTTGGGGGATGTAAAATGAATATTTTTTTTTCATTGTGTAGCAAACAACATACATTTATTTTGTACAGATATGCAGGAGAGTAATTGTTTTATTTTTATTTATAAAAAAGTAATGCGCAGAACTATAAATATGGTGCAGTGACAATTAGCCACTTTCATAAATAAATTTTTATTAGCATCTGTTAATTTATTTACATGGATACAGTTGTCAGAACTTAAAGATTATCTTAAAACATCACATGCAAAAAGCATAAATAATTCATTATTTTGCTCTTAATTATTTTCTTTTATCTGAATAACGACATTTTAGTGAACGTGCTAACATCTTTATATGAGTGATAAAATAACTGTCTTCATCCGAGAAGCGCCGTGTTTAATATTTGTGAAATTATTATTCCCTTTGCAGTATCTAAACGAGAGGCATGATCAAGTTTTGTATTAACTTCATATGAGATAATTTAGTACAAATAAAATTAAGCTCACTCGGTGTCAGGAGATTAAATAAATTATATATTAATGCATCATTAACGTTCTTTATTTACTTTTAAAACAAACCAAAAAAATTAAATAAAACTTAAGTTATAGTTGTTTACAAATTGGATGAAATTGTAATTTTATGATTATTTCAAGAAATTCGACAATAATAAAGTTATGTTACATCGATTGGAATAATTTAAATTATAATATAATATTATTGCACATAATGAAATGTAAATCTTAATTGCGAGTAACTTGAATTATATTTTTTTGTAAGATGAAAACCTTTTGTACAGGTCCCAGAAACACTTTTGATTTTTCGAACAAGTACAACAAGCTTGCTTAATTTTAAGTTTTATCCCGGCATAAAATTAGAAAAGCAAATTCTGCATTTTATTTTCTCATACTACAATTGCACCTAATCTGGAAATCATATTTCATAAACAATATATATATATATATATATATATATATATATACAGGGTATCCCAAAAAGGCGTACCTATTTTAAAAAATGAATAATTAACCTGGAGAATGAATGGAGATATTAAAAAGATTCTCGCAGGAAACGGATGTGTGAAGTGTGAAATTTTGTTTAGAACGCTTTATTATAATAGTTCAAAATCTGACCGACAGTTGGCGTTACAGCACATTTTTGTGGTTATATGGCCAACGAAAACACCATTTTGAAGAATTTACTCAACGACAACTACTGTTTTCCTTGAAATGGTTACTACTGAACTTTCACTGATCACGTCTACTTCTGTCTGGTCTTCACGCATGCTCCGTTTGTTCATATAGCCACCAAAATGTGCTGTAGGGCCATCTGTCGGTCAGATTTTTTAACTATTATAATAAAGTGTTCCAAACAAAATTCCAGACCTTATACATTTGTTTCCTGCAAGAAATTTTTTAATAACTCTATTCGTTTGTTAATTATTCATTTTTAAAAATAGGTACTCCTTTTTGGGATACCCTGTATATAACCACTATGCAGCCATTAATATCAAGAAACTTTCAATTTTAGACATTTTCTCGAATATTTAAAAGTATACTCGTGGGATTCTTCTCGATATTCAGGAATACAAAGAATGTGTTTGACCTCATATTTATCAACATCGATTTGATAAGGAGGATGATTAGGGGGGGGGGGGGGCAACAAAAAAATCAAAGAAAAATAATAATATTTGGGATCACTCTGTAATTTAAAAAATGAAGAATGGCTGAAGAATACAAATATGTGTATAATGTACAACATGTTTACTGATTTGTGTAAGAATTTCACGGATATTCATGGAGATATTGCAATTTCCTTTTTAAGATAAAAAAAAAAAAAAATCTAGCATGTTTCTAGGTTATATCATACAAAGTTTTCAACCAAATTTAATGCCAGTTTCAGACAAAACAGAAAAATATAGTAGAAACAATATAATGCAATTGGAATGTAAATATAGTAAATATTTTATGAAATATGAGCAGTTGCATGAAATAATTTTTATTTGCGCATATGCGAGAGATAACAAAGATGTTTTTACGCAATTTAATTATCAGCTCTATGGAGCAACTCATAAATGAAATCTAGACAAATATCGTAAAAACTCAGAAAGATATCGGTGATAGAGTGAGCTAATTTTTAGTATGTTAAGGTTTTTTCCACGAATTGTCAATTTTAATTAATTTTATTTTTATTATAATTTTTATTATTTTGTTTCTTTCATTTATTTTTCATTTTCATTTTTCAAATAAATCTACTCGTTGATATTCATTAAATGCTTACTTTTTCAAAAAGTTTTTTAATGAAAAATAACAATATGTGGAAAATCACTTGTCATACAGCAGCTTTCTGAGAGCAACTAAAAATCAGTTCGCTCAATCGCCGACATATTTCGGAATTTTCGTGATATTTGGCTGGATTCTTTTAAAGATTTGATCGATAGAGTTAACTTTTAAATTACTTAAAAAAAATCTATTTTATCACTCACGCATGCGCATATAAAAATTATTTCATACAACTGTTTATATTCAAGACACAGTTGAAGTGTATTCCAACAGAGCGGAAAAATGTCCAAACCAGGAATTGAGCCTGGATTCTTGACGTGCCGTGCCAATGATTTACCTGTTAAGATATCCGGATGATACCTGGCTGACAGAATTCACGCTTATTTATTGGATATGGCTGCAAACTGCAGCGTTAAGTTCATTCATCCGAGCTATAACTATGCATTCTCATAATGAAAGTGTAACACGGAAAGTCCTGTATATCATGTGATTAGGTGATAATGAAGAGAACGAATATTTTTTTCCAACTGGGTTATCTGTTCATATTTCTCTGCTCATAATCTGTTATAATCTGTTCACATTTCATAAAATATTTAATATATTCATATTCAAATTGCACTATATTTTTTCTACTACATTTTGCCAATTTTTCTGAAACTAGCATTCAGTCTGTTTGAAAGTCCTGCCTGATATAAGCTAAAAACATGAAAAAACTTTTAAAAAAAGTCGCTATATCAGTGAATATACCTGCTATTTTTACAAGAATCAGAAAACATGCTGTAATTTTTTAAATAAGACATTTTAAATAAATCGTTTTAAATCTAACGTAATTTTCTCGAATGTTTTCTTTATAATTTTAACATTCACGAGAAAATACTTTGGTTTTAGAAAGGAAATATTATTTGCGCTGTTTTACAACTCACAAACATAGCTTAAAAGATTATTTCAAAATATGAAATAAATGTTTCGTGCAATTATATATTTTTAATTTAAAGTGTTTGGCAATATTATTGTTTGGGCGTTTAAAATATGGCGTAATTTTTTTTTTTTTCATTTTCTACTTTTAATGATTATTAATGTATTTATTATTTTCCAATTTTGTTATTTTTAAAAAAATCACCTGCAAATATATTTTTCATGACGTAATTTTCAATATGTTCCTGATTATAATGCGAAATCATTTAATTCTAATTTAAAAGGTTTTTTTTTCGTTTTTTTAATAGTTACGTGTAAATAAATTTAAAAATAAAAGCCTTTTCCAAAAGATGTAAAAATATTTCTCGAAATGCTTAAAATTTGAATTTAAAATGGAAATAATTTTTCAAAAAATGAGTCAGATAAAAAAAATGCAGTCTGCACACCGGGAACTTCTAATGTATAAAAGATCTAAAAAATGTTAAATTTTGTATAATTTTTGCTCCTATAAATATTTTTAATGGAATGATTTTGACCAGTTTTAATTCTAAATACCTGTTAAAATAATTATTCGAGTTAAAAATGTCTGCATCAGCGCGTGTATCGAACATTTCTCCATAGTACCGCATATTTTCGTATTTTTGTATGCAGTAGTTTTCTTAATATTAACGATGAAAGATTCCCGTCACAAAAAATTCAAAAACAGCGACGATGACAGCGTTAGTTACTTTTTTCAGAATACAGAGATTCAGAAGTGAATATATTTTCTCCAATAGAGGGTTCTAGGAATTGATTCAAACCTAGGACCTTGATTATACGTGCCAATGATCTAAACATTCATATACAAAGACGGTTTCAAGCCTAGTGTATAGCCAATGTTCACATTTCTAATCCTAGCCGAGTAATGTTTCATGCTGTTGGAGATAATGTATTCAGTTTTCACGTACGGAGACAATGAATGTAATATTAGAAAGTAAAATTCCATATGTGTATGTAATAAAATTATTATCCATGGTATTATAAATTTACAAATGTGCATAATTTCATGAGCAATAAAGCTACAAAAAATATCGATACGATGGTAACAAGATGCGAGTGAATTGAGTCCGACTTGATACTGGGAAAAGTGGTCGTGATTAAAGCCTTGGCGCGGACAGACAAGGTCCATGTACGAAGCCTGGCCTAGATAATTTTTGATCTGTCGGATAAAATTTATTCAACAATAATACCAATCTACAGCGAATGTATTCATAATTACTATTCGTAGTGTAGAATAATAGTTAGGAGTGTCAATTGTTCTAAATTGGGAACACTATAAATAGGAAAAATGTACACAAAATAATAAAAATGAATTTCTCACAGTCATATTTCCTTATAAATGTATTGATTTTTAATTAATTCATATCAGTTCTTAAATTTAAAGTAAGATTTCATTAATTCTTATTTAGTTTCTTTCCATTTAAGCTATTCAAATTTATATTTTATTTTTGAATCCAGTATAAATATATAGCCATAAGTGTGTATTATTCCAAATAAATTATATATATACTAGGGGGCTCTGCCCCCTGCAAGCTACGCTCGCCAACCCCCGCTCAGACACCTCAGAATCTGAAAGCACGCTAATTTGATCGGTTTTTAAAAGATTAGAGAAGATTGAATTATAATGAAAAAACTTACAGCGATCTCCCTGCAAACGGGTTTCCATTCAATTCCCTTTTATTGCGAAAATTTAAGGCCGAATCAGTTGCTGTTACGACATACAATGGTTGTTTTCGTATTTGATTAAAGAAGATCAGTTAAACATTTGAAAAGAAGCTAAAATAAAACGAATTAAGTAAACAGAGTCTTTGCCGACCGGTGTATTTTAACAGCGTTATAAAACGATTGATATAATACAATTTACTACAATTACTACAATTTACTGCTTTATACCCTTCAAGGACGGTGGTTCATTTTTGGACCACTTAATTTTAATTCTTAAATGCCACATTGGCACCAGAATATTGGAATGATTTTTTTTCTTTTATTAAGAAAGTGAACAAAAGCATTAAATATTTCGAAATTTGTTTGTAAATTTCGGTGCCATTCACTGATTTCAACATTTTACGAATAGAAGTACCTTGCCCCTGAAAGGGTTAAACGCATATTAATGTATTTATTATTTTAAAGTTTCCTTTCTCTTTTAATATTCACGATAAATACAATTTTCAAGACATAATTTTCAATATTTTCCTGCTTTTAACACGTAACTCATTTAATAGTAATTTTACAGGGGGTTTTTTTTCTGTTTTTAATAGCCATGTGTAAATAAATTTGTAATCGTTATGACATATTATTCTTTGCGCTGTTTTTAGAATTGAAAACAATTTCTATAATAATAGCCTAAGTATTTTCCAATTTCTATAGAAATAGCCTTTTCATAAGAAAGGTTTCCATTTTGATTAAACAATCAAAGTTATTTTTTCGAATAAAACGACATAAAAGTTGCCATGATCGTAAAGAATCCTTGGTACTTTTATGTTAGCCGGGTTCATATCTCGCCAATGGCTTTTTTGGTACTTTTCCGTTATAAGGACACCATGCCAAATCGTATGGTAATGCACCAATTATTTCAACCCTGATCGTGAAAAGGATTTTTGGCACTACGTTATCCCGTCGACCAAAAATCTATCGCCAAATTATAAGATTAAATGCCAATATTGGTTGATCGTAAATGTCACATTCACTTGACTTGCAAGTTACACGCGTTTCCGTCATCAAGTGATTTTTATTTCGATGTTTTATTCGCATTTTTATTAATGTTATACTAAATTATTTGTTCTTTCGTTATTTAAAATAAAAATTATGTCAATTTGTATAACTTGGCGAGTGGTTTGGCGATTTATATAATTTGGAGAAATTGGTCGACGGGATAACTAAGTAGTACCAGATTTTTATTTTAAACCATGCGAAACATTGTGATTTGTTATTATTTGCTATACTTTATTGTATAACAGTTATTTGTTCACTTATTTTAAGTATATATTTGTGATTTAGTGAAATAATTCGTAAAAGTCTGTAGTTTCCAAAGGTTATATTTTTAAAAGGCTCACTTTAGTATCGAAGGTGTTCTTTCTTTTCTTTTTCAAATGTTTCAATTCCCGTGATTTTCATTACGCGCCAACTATTACGCTTGGCGACAATGGTGACCGTATAACGAAAACGTACCATTTTTTTAAAACTCGTAAGTTAGTATTTTTTTATTTTTCGAGTGGTAATTTAAAACGGTACTATTTGGTTATCCCTATGACCAAAAATATATCGCCAGACTATATAAGATTAAATGCCAATAATGGTTGATCGTAAATGTCACATTAACTTGACTGTAAGGAAGTTACATGTGTTTACGCCATCAAGTAATTTCGACAAGTTTATTTCGACGTCTTTTTTTGTATTTGTATTTTTATACTAATTTATGTGTTATTTTGTTATTTAAAATAAAAATTACGTCAACTTGTATAATTTGGCGAGTGGTTTGGCGATTTATATAATTTGGCTAATCGAAATCTCGTTTTCGAATACCAGTGACAATATTTATTTTTAATTATTTTCTGTTATTTTTAAAATGAAATAACAAAAAATAAAAAAAAAATAATTAATAACTATAGAACAAAGAAATTTGAAACTTTTTTTTTAAATAAAAAGAAAATAAATGTAAATAAACATTTATTAATGGATAAGCAACAATAGCCGGGTTACCATGTCAGGTAAAATAACGCCATTTTGGTGCCAATTAGGTTCCCCGTTGCGTATATGACATCTGAGCCTAGTATTTTTCTGTTCGTTTCACTCGTAAAAAAGAAAGAAGTGAAAGCCATTAATTTTAAATGTTTCATTATGTAAAGCATTTTTCTTAGGGAGATTTAAAGGAGGCCAAACAGGTCGACAAATTAATTTAAAATTATAACATTTTCTGAAATCTGAAAAAAAAAAATCGGTTATGAGTGAAATTTGAGTTACCATCATTAGAAAAAAGTATTTAAAATTTTAAAAAAAAATTAATATTTCGAAAACTAATTCGAATTTAAAATTCTAATACCAGTTTTGAGATCTGTGGATCAATACGGATTTTTGATGTTAATTTCACCGCAAAGTATTCCATATTTTAGGAGAAATCGCCATGAAACATAATCAGTTGTTTAATCAGTCGTTTCATAGAATCGTTACATTAATTCGTTTCAATTCAGTCGTTTTATAATTTCGTTTAGGATTTTATATATATAGAGTATACATAGATTATATGACAATATATGCTAAAAGAGATTTATACAATATCTTGGAACTGAATTCAGCCAGTATATCTAATATATATATGTATGTATATATATATATATATATATACCCAACAAACACCGAACTTACGGGCCACTGATGGGTTCGTTAGCCTTGGCCGAAGGTGTTCGATGGTGGCCCGCTATCAGTGAAAGTTACGGCTCCGTAAAAAAAGTGTCACGCCGGACAGAATAAGGCCACAAGATAATTGGCCGTAAATACAAGAAGTTGCCCACAATCATGCCACTAACTTTTCGCTGAAAATGTTAGATAGCCTTAAACTGCCCACAATTATTCTTTTAATTGCCACTAAAAATAAAAGCTAACCAGAAGCTTGCCTTTGTTCTGCCATTTGTGGTTGTCATAAATTAAATTTATCCCAAAGCTGCCCACAAAAAAGCCTATTAGGGTTATTTAAAATGTAATCACTTGCCACTGTTGTGCCATAACGATTGTTTAGGAATAAATCAAAATTTATTCTATAAAAAAAAAATACTTTTTATCAGCCTAATTAAATGATAAAATATTTTTGCAGGATTAAAAAAATCTTATAATTATTTAGATATACTTTTGTAGAAAATGAAATTCTTTCACTTTGAACTTTTTCAAAAAATTTCCAAAACACAATATTTCACATAGTGCATTAATTTATTTGTTCATTTATTCACTTACATATTTACAAAATTTATATGCAATGCATTTTTAAATAGTTGCATTTCATAAAAATTTATAAAGTGTATAATTGAAAAAATAAACTAATCAATCAATTCATTATCAAATATTGTATTTTGAATATTTTTGAAAAAGTTCAAGTTAAATGAACTTTATTTTCTTGAAAAGTATGTCTAAATAATTATAAGATTTTTTTTTTTTTTTTTTTTTAACCTGCCAAAACATTTTACCATTCAATTAACCTTCTAAAAAGTATTTTCTTTTGAAGAATAAATTTCGAATTTATGTTAATAATATACGTGATTTTAATATAGTTTATTATATATTTTATATAAAAATGTGTGTGTTTGTGATATTCTTTTTACTTAAATTTCCACTATATTTTACACAGCTTCGTTGGTAAATCTGTTAAATTATGCTTATTCATCAAAGCTTTATTAAATCATTATTATCTAAATTTTTGCATCATTTCTGATCATTTTATAAAATATTACATAAAAATAAGTTTAATCTTTATGTAGTTAACGAATGACAGTATAATATTTCTCATATATTTTAAAATTTTGCTTTTATCAGATAATATTTAACTATTTCTCTTGCAGTTTAATAGCCAAACATTTGAAAAAATATATTATTTCAACTTTTTCGAAATTCTTGAGAATTATTTATAATTATTAGACATGTAAATAATAGAATCATAAGACTAAACGCAATTTTTTCACCTTGATTCAACATAAAATATATGATGTGAACATTAAAAAAGGTCCACAATCTTACTTAAAAGGCGACTAAAGTAATGAAGAAGATGTTACAAGTTTAAATAATACATTTTATTTAAAATTTCTTAGTACTTTCAAGCCTTCCAAGCTCATCCTTAGAGAATATCTTAATAACTAAATGTTGTTTATTTATACAAATACGTCACTTTGTTTTGAAAATGAGGGGGTCAATAATTACTGAGTAAACGTAGCAGTTTCTTGGATTTAATTTAAGTAAAGAAAATATATATTATTATTATTAATTGCAGTTCCATTTTTTTTACACAAAAATAATTATATCATAAAATAATAATTTAATTATATCCATGGAAAGTGACCTATGAGAAACAGAGTGATGTCACAAATAAATGGAACTGTAATTAATAATAATAATATATATTTCCTCTAATTAAATTCAATCCAAGAAACTGCTACTGCTACTGCTACTTCTACTTTCAACTCTAGTAATTATTGGCTCTCACATTTTAAAAACAATAAACAACATTTAGTTATTAAGATATTCTCTGATGATGAGCTAGGAAGGCTTGAAAGTACTAAGAAATTTTAAATAAAATGTATATTTTAAACTTGTAACATCTTTTTCATTACTTTAGTCGCCTTTTAAATAATATTGTGGACTATTTAATGTTCACATTATATATTTTATGTAAATAATAGTTTAATAGTGATTTAAAAATATATATTAAATTAATCTTGATACTTCTAAATTTCATTTAAATTCAATTGTTTTAGTCACTCAAATTTTCTCGAGTATAAAATCACATTTTTATAATTAAACTAAAATAAACTGTTTTAAGGTGGTCTTGTACCTTTTAAACGCGTCGAAAATTAACGAAAAACTTCAACGTTTTAATTAGTTTATCTTCAAAACCTTTTTATGTATATACGTGAAATTTTGGATATTGATTAAACAGATTATGCTTTGTAATATACTACCAACAGAAATTTATTAACCCTTTACAGAATTTGTGTATTGTTGAAATCAAAATAGCTCTTTTTTTACCCCATAAGTCATTGCGCGCATGATATCTTAAGAAAGGATGTATGGATTGTCATGAAATTTGGTAAATATATTAAACAAATATGTGTGTTTAAAATGATCTACTTTTAAGTATTTACAATTGTAATATTTTTAGTTATGACTATTTATATTCATTAAAAATACATATGTTTTTATTTTTTTTTACGAAAATATTTTTTTTATACAGTTAATGAAATAATTTTAGACTAAGAGTAGATCATTTTAAACACATATATATGTTTAGTATCTTTACCGAATTTCATGCTAATCCATACATACTTTCTCAAGATATGCGCGCAATGACTTATGGGGTAAAAAAAAAGAGCTATTTTGATTTAAACAATACACAAATTCTGTAAAGGGTTGATAAATTTATGTTTGTAGTATATTACAAAGCACAATCCGTTTAATCAATATCCAAAATTTCATGTTTATACATAAAAAGGTTTTGAAGATAGACTAATTCAAACTTTGAAGCTTTTCGTTAATTTTCGACGCGTTTAAAAGGTACAAGACCCTTAAAGAACAATATCATCCGATATTTATAATGCTTAAAAATAAATTCGATAACTTCGAAAAACTAAAAATAAACTATTGAAGGGAATTTTACTAAAAATGAAAATATCTTTTACATTTTCTTTTGCAATTATAAAAACTAAAATATAAATATTCTTTAAGATAAAATGATGCAAAAAACATATAGAATGAAATTAATAAATTTGTAATGAATCAACATGAACTAACAAACTTACCGATATATGTGCTACATTTTGAAACCATGTCCACTTATTCCGACGGTAAATAACGCGAATGACAAAGCAGAAATGAAAACGCACAGCTAAAGAAAAATTCTGAGAATTTCTCCCTCTCCCCTCTTATCGTAACGGACCAGAACTTTCAAAACTGCTTAACCTTGAGCCATTTGAAGGTCCCATCATCTATTTGATTTTTCTGGAGAGGGAGGGAGGGAGAATAGTTTTATGAGCCAATACCTTATTATAATAAATAAAAGTCATTTTTTCATAAATCATATATTTTTTCTGTTAATATTATTTTTAGTCATTTGGAAAAAGAGCTTTGTTTTCCTTTTCTTTCTTTTTTTTTCGTTCTTTTTTTTCTTTTTTTAGAGAAATAAAGATTTAAGATACATTGTTTGAATTTTTAAACTCTCCATACAGTTTTCAGATAACACAAAAACACTTTTTTTTTCCTCCGATTTATCCTTTAAATGGGCATTTTATCTCTTTTCTGTAAATTTTTACCCATTTATCTTCGCAATTAAAAATTATAAGATTTAAAAATAACATGCATTCCATTTTATTCTGATATGCTCATAAAAAATATCTTGTTTATCTATATATATCAAGGCTTATTTTTGACTCAAGACGATTTTACTGAAATGCCTAAAAATTAATAGAACCTTTTCATGTTTATTTTAGGGCATAAAATATACATATCGCATTTTATTTAATACTTTCATATAATGTCAGATTTTAATGCGTATTCTAAATTTTGCCAGAAATAATTTTTCCAACTGGGTGAAAATGTATCCAGGTCGGGACTCGAAACCAAATAATAATGAACAAAAATTCTTTATTTATTCTGCAATTCTTTACTTAATTCTGCAAAAATTCTTGATTTATTGTGCAATTTTTCACTTAATTATTTTTATACATATGCAAGTTTTATCTGTATTTCTAAAGAGTAAAATAATGGTAGTGAAATCATTAAATATATCTAAATTGTTAGGAATTTAATACAGGCAAGAAATTTTATTTATATTTTCCGTTACAGTGGATTCAGAAACAAAAATTTCTTTTCCAGTATTTTCTTTTACATGAAAATATGTTTCAAATGATATTAAAAATTCATGTTTTAGTAACAGCTTTTAAGTTACCTTTTCTCTCCCCCCCCTCTCCTCGCTCAAGAATAACTGCTTATTGAAACATTTTCTCCTTTTCATTATAACAAATATTTTTTCATGAATGCTGAAAAAAAAAGAGCATAAATAAATTGACATTTATCAATAAATTTTTAAACATGTTTAAGTAGTATATATGTCCGAAGATTGCAGTATTTTGCTATTAATATATTATTCAAATCAGCATATATTTTATATTATGCTATCTGATTATCTTTGCAATCAAAAACAATATAAAATAACCATTAAATATAATCTTTTTTATTCCAGTGTGTTCAAAATATATTTATTTAAAGATATTTTAAAGGCAAGAAAGTTAAACGCTTTTATGTTGTTGTTTTTTTCCATATTTTTAAAAAATATATAAACAGGGAATTTATGTACATTTTGGGGACAATTTTTGATTTTTGTAAAATATTTTCAAACTAAATAAAAATATGTAATCTATTTTACTGCTTTAAATATAAATCTCACGACATATTTATATTTTTACTAAAACCCAGATTTAAAATAATTAAACTTACTTAGAAAGAAATGAAGAGAAAAATATATTTCCTCTCTTTAATTAAATATTCGGGTTAGGTGATATTAGCCCTCTACTTTCTAAACGATGACGATCCATTAAATTTTTGCCAGAAACCGCCCCTTAAGAGTTGCCGGGCAAAGTAAATGCAACAGTTCTCTCACCACCGAAACATTACCGTTCCGGCAGTAGCTGCCGGAACTAGCGGCGGGTCATTTACGGCACAACATTGTTTGGTTACAAATGGCCTTAACTCCTTTTGGCCGCGACATATACGCCTTTCGGCCGTAAGTTGAGTGTTTGTTGGGTATATATATATACAGAGAGATATATTTAACGAATTTAATACAGAGAGAATATACAGCTACTTCTAATATCTTAAAATTTGTTAATTACTCCACTTAAATTACATAAATTATGGTGCTTGTGATTAATGTAGTTTAGCTTTAACGTTTGAGAAACATCGGTTCTAAAAGTTCTAGGAGGATGTATTAAAGAAGTTCATAATTATGCACAAGATGTTTTTTATTAGATTATTTATAATTTTCAGATTAACATTTCACTTCAAAATGTGCAGATAATTGTTTTATCATATTAATATACTTATTTTTCATTTTAATAAATTTATTTACAATGTATCACATCGTAAATGTTTACAGTTTAATTATTATTCCATTTAAGTATTAGTACATACCAGCAAAGAAAGTAACAGTAGGCCGTCAGCTGGAAAAAAGATGGCAGCCAGCAGTGCTATCAGCGGTAAAGTGCAAGGGTGCCATTACATAAACCTCTCGAAAAGTGTCCAAGCCGAATGCAGCTGGCCCATCAGTGATGGCCAACAGCAGGCCAGCACTGGTATACCATCACATTACCTGAATCCGGCACTTTTCCTGCTGTGCTAGCACCTATTCCACTGCTATTCCTTTGCTGGCCCAGCATTTTACCTTACAAAAATTTCTTATAGAATTCTACAAAAAAACAAAATATTATGTAATTAAGGCTCTTTTTTCTATAAGCTAGTTTCACCAAGAGCTATAGAAACATCTCTAGAAGTGTCTATAACAGAAATGTCTATAGAAATACTTGAACTGCATGCGGTCACCCTCCCAAGTACTGACCGCGCTCGATGCTGCTTGGCTTTTGTGATCGGACATGAACAAATGCTTCCAGCGTACGCTACGATTGCTCGTAGTTTTCAAACTCTCATTACACTATTTCAAGTCTGTTTCTTTTGTGATTTACGTTCCCAATCATTAAACTGGTATAGAAATTATTCTATTGTATAGAAACCCTATGTAATTTATCCGCTTTTTTTTTATTATTGATTCTGAACTGCGTAATTTATGAAAACCGAAATCCTTTGTAACCTAGTAAAACGAGATTTAAGGAGAAAAAAAAAGTGTGTTGAAATAAAGAATTTATTTATTTATTCACTTATTTATTTATTTACTTATTTATTTTGTTGGTGGCAGTGGTGCTATATTTTTTTACAGTTTAAAAAAAAATGAGCTTCATAGCTTAAATTGTGTTAAGATATTCATTTCAGATTTGTGTTCAAATACTCAATGACTTCGATTTTCGCAGCGCCACCTAGCGTAAGGGTTTCAGCAATAATACTGCAAAAGTTCGTGCACTTCCATGTAGTGGTGGGCAAGCGCATGAGATAAAATGGATGCCCACCAGAATTTTACCTGATGATTTACCAACAGCAAAGTTGACTGAAGCTGTCCAGCAGTGGTCATGCAGAGGTAGACCATCAGCCAGCACTTCTCCATCATTGCCAGCATCTATATTGCTGCTGGCCAGCAATTTCCTCTTTGCTAGGATTTATAAGAATTAAAACTAACCAGTAGAAACCCGTCGAATTCGACTTATGAAAATGTTTAAAAGAACTGCTTGACTGAACTTATATAAAAAAAAGTAACAAAAATAAGTACAATAATTAAACGATATTGTATTGTCTAGCCCAACTCTTAAAACAAATATTACTTACAATTAAAATTTAATGTTAAACTTCAAATTATTGAAAGATTGAACTTTATTCCTATGCGTAATCAATAACATGAATTTATAAAGTTATTAATTGAGGCTTTGATCTTTAGTAATAAGTACTGAAAAGCCAACGAAAATCGCGCAACTATGAAACAATTAATAGTTTTTGTTTTAAACGAAATATAAAAGTAACATAATAATTAAAATGCTACTTGGCGCAGAATGATATAATGATCAAAAGCATCGTTAAATACGCCACAATAATCAAACATTCAGCAGACTAGTTTCGGTAGCGTTTAGCATAAACGTCCTCAGTGCCTGAACCTCAGTGTCCTCAGTGCCAAGAACCGTCCTCACTGAGGACGATACGCTAAACGCTACCGAAACTAGTCTGCTGAATGTCTGCTTTTTATGGCGTTTTTAACGTTGCTTTTAAATTTAGATAAAAGTAACATATTTTTCAGCGTCTCAAAATTTTCATGCTTACATTTTATACTCATTTCACTATTCTAAAAATATTTTAAAATGCAAAATATTATTAATAAATATATTCTCAAACTTGATATCACTTTTCCAAGTTACGCTTTTGCATGTAAATATTTGAACTCTTTATTTGAGGTTCTAATCAAAGTGCCGGCGAAATCCTGAAATTTACATTTAGACGTTATCGTAGTAAATTATTTAGTTTTACCAAAGAAAATACTCATTTCATTTTTACTATGCATCATTTTCAGCCACTGAAGCCCTCTGAGATCAGCGTCTCAATTCGAGTATCAGTAGAATGAAAAAAATGTTGAAATGTAACAGCTTTATGAGTAAAAAGAGTTATTTTAATCATGATGCCCTTCTGTGTTCAAATTTTTTTTAAGTTACTTTTTCATTGTAATGCGAAAATGGTATACATAAAACTGTGGTAATTCCCACTGTATTCCTTTTCTCTTCAACAATGGTAAGTAACCCGATTACCGCAATTGTGAAGAAATTTCAAAAATGACATTTTTAATTAAAATTAAAATATAAAAGTGGTATTATTTTAAGAAATAGACAGTGAAGGCACATCTACGAATAAGATACTTTCATTGATAAAATGACTATCAAAATTGATCCAGAGGAAATCTCAGGCCAGGTTGCTAAAAAAACAGCCTTGTCTTTTAAATGGATAGATAATTTATTATGTATTGTTTAAATTTAACCAACAAAATTAATAATATTTATCTTAATAAAATGTCATCAATTTTGTGAAACATCATTTTAATATTTAAAAAGTATGTGTTTTTTAGGCTTGACAAAAAAATATATATAATTTAAAATTTTGCAGGATTTACTATTTAAGTCCAAATCTAATTTAAGTGTTTGTTTACGAAACAAGCCTTAATTATTAGGACTACGAAATGCGATTGTAAAATAAAATATTATGGTTTACATGAGATATTCCTATTAATTCAATTAATAATTAAATTATTTTAAAATATGTTCTAGTATAACTTATATACCTTTCAATATACTGATGGTGAGAAAAGTTAAAGCAATAATCCAAAATATTAGTATACAAAAAAAAAATATTTTATTTTGATTGAGATAAGATATTTTTTACGAAAAAAATATATAAAAGTTGGACAAAGATCTTTCCTAAACGGACTGATAACGTTCTTATACATTTCAGTTTACTTCACTATACTTTATATTGCTAAATTTAATCGGAATTTCCATCTTAAACCAGTCTAATTCGGAAAAAAATACGCTATTTTGAAAAGTTTTAAAAATAGCGTGATGTAATACACAATATTTACAACGGAATTTTTTATGTTTCTTTATATTCAATTTTGTCACTACAATTGTTTCAATATTGGAAATCAAAATTATATTTAAAATTATATTTTTTAGACGTTCAAAGTATGTATATCTACAAACACTTTCATAAATTTTAACTATATTAATTGCAGAGATTCGATTGTTGTCTTATTGTCATAAGAATACTAAGATATATTACTTATTTCTATAGAGAGTTTCAGTGAAAAAAGAATTGTAAGCGTTATAATACATAATATGTCAAAAGCAGATTCCTGAAAAAAGCCGCAAAATAAAGTCATACAACGTCGCATTTATAACATTATTTTAAGTGTCATTTGCAGAATAACTTTCGGTATTTTTCATGAAAATAACAACACATATTTTGAACAAAAAAGAGGTTTATAGATAAATAAATCATTCGATGAAACATCATTTAATGTGCAGCATTCCATTGTGAAAAAATTGTAAAAAAAGTTCACTCTGATGAATTATTTTAACTAAACAAAATATTTTATACGTTAGATGGCAATATATATATATTCTTTCTTTTAATTAATTTCTTTTTTTGAATAATTTCTTGTATTACTTCATTTATTATTGAAAATTCTACAATTTTGTTTATTTTTTCCATTTAGAATTCTCGGAAAAATAACTTACATTTACGACAAAAACTGCTTATTTTGAATCAATATCAATTTTTATTATATTATTTAACATGAAAATAATACATTTTTGAAGATTTATGTGTTTACAGTGAATTGCTAAAGCATAATTATGCTACCTAGGCAGTTATATAGGAAAATAACATCGTTTTAAGTTAATAAGTGTAACACTGTAAATATGTAAGGTTTCTCGATAAAATCGAAGGAGGCCTTGCTGCTTCCATCTGATTGAATATTTTAACCGAAATAAATTATCTTTAATTAAAAAGAAGAGTTTAATTTTAAGTAATATTTTATATATTTATTATGATTTTATGTGATCTATTTGGATATTGAAAATAAAAATTATTAAATACGTGGGAAAATAATGAATTTTAAGTATTTTTTTTTTTCTATTAATCCTAAAAATAATTTGATCATCAAAACAGTATCATATGTAAACGCTCAATTTAAAATAAAAAAAATCAATAATGCTTTTTACGTAATCAGTATCACTAATATAAATACTTTACGAAATGAGTAAATATGTTTACAGCATTGTCTTATGGGATTTCCTAATGTCTCCCAAATGGAATATTAAGCTAAACGAAACTAATAAGATCTTAACTTTTATGTCTAAAATTCCTTGAGAAACCATTAATTTTAACCATATTTTTAAGAAATTCATCTGCTTCTACTTAAATAAAAATTTACTTTAAAACAGATTAATTAATATATATTAACGATATTAATTTCATCTGATTTATAAATAATTTATAATATTTAAAATTTATAAATTAATAATTTATATATATTTAATTTATAAAACGCAATATTCTCTTATTTCAAGTGCACTTAAAAAAAAAGAATTGTACGTTTTCAATAAAAATAATTTAAAGCAATAGAGTCATATTTTACATAAATATATGATACATAGTCTTTATAAATTGTTATTTCAAATATAAACAATTAAAGGACATACTTTTGATGCATTTTCGCGGTAACTTACCGAATTTTCTTTGTTTCACAATATTATTTATAACGATATTTGGTAAAAAAAAATATCATAGTAGCATTTATGTATATATTGCAGTCAGATGTGTTTTCGTGAATTTGAGAGTGTATTTATGAAATTTTCAAAATGAATTTGTTAAATGTCGTTTCAGTTATCTCAACACATGCAATACCTTTGTAATGAAGCGAACATACAGATATAGATTAGTTTTCATTATTTATAGAAATATTGTATATAGGAAGTGGGGCACTTCGAAAATATTAATCGAAATCAAATACGCATTATTCTGCTTAATTATATATGATCTCTCATTAATAATATATAAGATTTTTAATAAAGATTTAAATTAATACTTGGAAATGAATTATGTATGCAATTTAAAAAAGAAAAGAATTATAATCACACACATATTTAAAATTTTATAATCGCCATTATTTAAAGTATGGGATTTCAACTAATTAAGGTTTATACAGAAAATTTTTATCGGGACTTACTAAAATTATTATTAGTCAAAAATACCTTTAGCACAAAACAAAGCGAAAACCCAAATCTACGCAACTGTTAAAGTATTTTCTAATGTAATACATTCCTTTAAATATATCAACATATTTCATTCATTAATTACTATATAATGTACAATCAATGTGATTTACGAAGAAATAATTTTTTGAAGCGACATGTTGAAGAAGAAAGCAAGATTCTTTTCATTCCGATGCACAAGTGATTGATGCGAAATCCATTCCTTATACATTAACACACGGCAATCTCAATACCAAAAGGAAGGTAATTTCACAAACTGTCTTTATGCTTTAAAGCATGGATTTCCTTCTAACTTCTTTTATTTAATCGGAAACCATTATCATGAAGTATTTAAACTTTTTTCTGATTTATTTCGAAATAATCTAGTTTATATAGGTAGGGAATCGAAATTAACATTTTCGGATAATACAACTAAGTGGCTTATAACTTTACCTAATGTTTTTTATGTTGACTTGTTATTATGGGAGGGTCTTTATGCACCACATAATATATCTAAGGGAATTCAATATTTTATCATTATTGATTTTTAGTTGTATCTGGTATTAATAGTAAATTACTTTTTTTGAATTATATGTAAAATGTTTTTCAAATTATTTCTACCAGCTAGTAAAAATGATAGCAACGACAACAGTATATGCCCTCTAACGATTCTTCAAAATTCCATTGTATTTTTGTGAACTTGTATGTTTGACTGTTATAGGAAAGCGATATTTAATATATAAAAATGAAAATTTGTCTGTATGTCTATAATTCTATACAAATCCGAAATTTGGAAGCCAGAATTGTAAAATGCTACGTATATGTGTATTAAAACACGAATGAGGCAACTAAATTAATCCGAAATCAAAATAATTTATAGTTAATATTTAATTAATAAAAAAAACAAGCAATTTAACAGCCATTTCCTTTCAAATTAAAAAAAAAATTCGTTGTAGCAGTTGCCAAAAATAAAAAATCCACAATAAATTTCTTACCACAACAATTACTTTTCTGTTGCAAGATTTCCGCGTGAAAAAGGAAAATGAAATAAATAGTTTGGCGAATTAAAAGAAGTGAATATTATGTCTTATTGGAAATAAATTTAACGTCAGCAAGTGAATATGTCATATGAGTTTAAAAAAACGTATTGAAACATGATAACACCCGATTATGGAAATTTCGGAATATTTTAACATTTTCAGTTTCTCTGAATTTGTTTCTCTATTTTATTAATATATTCCACATACCTATATGTGTGTGTGCATGCGTGTATATTAGAATTATCACAAAGGTTTAGTTCCCTAGACCTCCTTCTTAGTAAAGAACTGAAATAAAAATGGCTTTACTGTTTTTTTTATTTATTTATTTATTGTTTGTTTTATTCTGTATGTTTTATTTTGAAATTGATTTTTCAAATCAATCATCCTTAAAACTCCGTGCAATGCCGGGTACTTTAGCCAGTACTAATATAAAGTTGTAATATAACAATAACAATTAATGCAGTTTCTCTACGAAATTAACATCACTTGCAGTAGTAAACTAAATAATTTTAAATATATATTTATTTTTATCAGTTTTATACAATTATGAAAAATCATCCATCAGCCACAGATTACGAAACAGAATATTATTATGGAATTTCATATTTTTTTTTAATATGAAATGATATATCTAAATAAAAATTTTAAACAAAATGCACCAGAAACATAAAAACTTTCAATAATGATAATTCCACTGTGAACGGAATTAACATATAATAATCACATGGAATCCAAGTGTATACGCACGTTAGAGATCGGAAAGACGGACAGAAAAACAGCCAGGCAGTTAAATCGAATTCATAATAAAGTTTTCAACTGTGTTCGAAAGTTAAAAAAACAAAATGGTTTAAATTACCGGAGGCTTTGTAAATATTAACAATTTCTTAACATGAATGCGTAATAAAACTAATCGTTTGGGGCCACCGTAATAGTTAACAATCACGTATATGCATAATATAAAATATGAAAATAAAAAATGTGTAAACTATTTATAAAATGCATTGCAATTTCAAAATAAAGTTTCAAAGACTATTTAAATATTTTAAATATATATTAATGCTCTATTACTGAATTGGGAGTACTGCTCTTGATTATCCCGTCGACCAATTACGACAAATTATATAAATCACCAAACTACTCGCAAAATTATACAAATTGGCGTAATGTATATTCTAAATACTGAAAGAACAAATAAATTAGTAAAATATTAATAAAACTACAAATAAAACGTCGAATGAAAAATCACTGAATCACGCAACGAACACTTGTAACGTGTTTAATGTCAAGTGAATGAGACATTTACTAAAAGCCATTTTTAGGTGCGTTCGTAATTATATAAATACGTAGCACCTATAGTCGTCGTTCAGTCCGTCCGTCTGTCCGTCTGTCCGTCCGTCTGACCGCATGTAACAGAGCAAAAACTACCCAACCGAATGGTCTGGAATTTCAAATATATGATTGTTGCAAAATTTTGTCGAGCCATTTCAAATTTTATGAAAATCGGATGTATAGTTTAATTACAGGGACAGTCAAAAGTTTTTCTTTACATTACGGCCAATGGGAAAAATTATTGCAAGTGGATTTTAATGATATTAGAGCCTTCCGAATGATCTGAAATTTTAAAGATATAATTGTTGCAAAATTTTGTCGAGCCATTTCAAATTTTAGGAAAATCGGATGTATAGTTTAATTACAGGGACAGTCAAAAGTTTTTCTTTACATTACGGCCAATGGGAAAAATTATTGCAAGTGCATTTTAATGATATTACAGCCTTCCGAATGGTCTGAAATTTTAAAGATATAATTGTTGCAAAATTTTGTTGAGCTATTTCAAATTTTAGGAAAATCGGATGTATAGTTTAATTACAGGGACAGTCAAAAGTGTTCCGAAAAAATTATTTGAAGTGCATTTTAATGATGTATGAGACTATGCACTTTACGAAGTGCAAAAAAATTATACATTCAGTACAATATGGGGTGCAAAAAATAATTATAAAACTAGTTATAGTACGAACGCACCTCATTTGCCACGTTTGACGTGCAATTTCCAACTTGTTGGTATTTAATCTTATAGTTTGGCGATATATTTTTGGTCGACGGGATCACCGAGTAGTACCGAATTGCGTAAAAGAAACATCCTTATAACTCCAAAAATTATAATCCTATTAACTAACAGTTTACTGCGTCGAATTAAGCATCTCATTTCCAATTAAAATATATCTTTGAATTGAAATTTGAATGGAATACAGGATCATGAAAAATCGTAGAGTGTGAAAAATATGATTACAAATACATCGGTAACTACTCCGATCGATTTCATTCTTTATGCAAAATTTATGATTTTTTTATTGTCTTTTATATTCACTCCTTAACGTAAATAACTTTGAAAATGTGTATACACCTTTTATCAGAACATATAATTCGAGAGACCCCAAAAAATAGTTCCGGATAATCGAGGTTACTGATATTCAATTGGCTTCTTCCCATTATTACATACTAAGAACTCCCCAGACTCTTTCTCAATTTGTTCCGGAGATAGACCGTTTAAAGACACATATGCACACACAACACAAACGGACGGCATTTTTTTTTTTTTTTTCTAGGAATATGTTTTACGGAATATCCAGTGTCTGAAACGTGTAAATCCATCATTTTTTTCAGTTTTTAAAACGATTATAAAACTTAACCTATACTATGTATCATGGGTAAGTAAAACCATCTAATTATATTATACGCGGATTGAATTAAATTATATTTAAAAGACAGGGATTTTACCAGTGTACTTATTGAAGGAAAGCTCTTTTAATTGTGATGAGCTAGTGATTGATGAGTAATCCATTCATGATATATTAAGGATGATTTGCATTTTTTCGTTTGCGAAAATCGATTTTCCTTCTTTTTACAATTTTATATCCCCGACAGGCTGTAGATTAATTTTTACAACGACTCTTCCGAATTCGAATCCTTTCTTACTTATTTAGTGCTTTAGCACAACGTGTCCATAAGGGCTTGCGGTGTTTTATACCCCATTTAACGCATTTTACGCAAAATGACTTTTTTAAAACTGTGCAGGATGATAATGCACAAACTATTTAACATATTTTAATAATGTGTTCTTTTTATTTAAAGTTGATATAATTTATTAGAGCTTGGACTACTTTTAGTTATTTTTGTAAAAAAATAAATATTTTAAGAAGCACGTCAAAGTGCCAAAAAGTTAGTCATAAACAGGCCTTTTTAAAAAAAATACTGTCACTTTGTTGATTTTCAACTTTTTATATTAAAGTGGTTAAAGCTGTAGATAACATTATCTAATAATTTCTTAAGCAGTAACAGAAAATGATTGTAAACAACTCTGGTGATCTCTCTATCACGTTGGATTAGACGTGCACTGCAAGCACACTAAGGCATCCACCAACTGAACTCGAGTCACATCAGGGAATTTTTAGTAAAAAGAAAAAATAATAAATTGTCTTCAAATGGTAACAAATAACGTGCAAAAAACCCGGAGCAAAAATCCTCATTCCTATTCCAGAAAAACAATATTGCTGAAAATCACCCTTTTTTCGTATTCTTACAGGTAAAACCTCGCTTAAAGAATCGCCGTCTCAAAATAAAATGAACGTAATTTCTAAGTCTTTCTATATTCTTTAAAGCATATATTACTTATTTAATCCGTTTAATACACATGTTTACGGAAAACTATTGCAATGATCAATTTCAGAATTTCAGTTTTTTCAGAAATTTTTTTTTTTTTTTTTTTTTTTTTTTTTTTATAAATAGTGAACCTAATATTCTAAAAATGTTTCAGAGTTAAGAGATTCTACAAAGTTGCTTCAGATAAAAATGCTTGAATAAAGATGATTCAGAATTTAGAGATTTAAATTAATGTTAACTTTTTAGCCCCCGGTACGGTATACTATTTCTTTCTCCCAGCTTATTTTGTGTCGTCTTCAAAAAATAATTGTACCTTGTATAAGCCAACTGTAAAACAAAAGCCGATGTTTCATTGTGCGATTAAATATTCTGCAGCATTTTTTAAAACTTCTAAGCATCGCACATTTTCAATGTTTATACCGTCGTATTGGGAAAAAAAGTACTTTTTAATGCAATTTGTTTCAAAACTGTATCTCCATTTTTTTTTTTTTTTTTTAATAGCTGCTTAATTTCGAAAAACGAATTCGTTTTTCGAAATTAAGTAGCTATTATCTCTTACTGAAACTTGTCTCTCACAAACAACTTTTTCATTTCAGGGCAATTACTACAGACAATCTGACGGGTTAGCCATGGGTTCACCCTTCTCACCTATTCTCGCAGACATCTATATGCATTATTTTGAATGCTCACTTTTTAATCAATTCTCGTTCCCGTTCTGGACTCGCTATGCTGATGATACTTTCACTTTAATTGATCCCTCTCTTCACAATATTGATAATATCGTTAGCATTATGAACTCAATCGATAACAATATACAATTCACTTATGAAACTGAAAATAACGGTTCTCTCCCGTTTCTGAATACCCTTGTCACACGTACTGTGGGCGGTTTCTATACTTCAGTCCATCGAAAAAGTTTTGCAGTTTGTCTGCCCCCCCCCCCCCCTGTTCGCTCTTGTCACCCTCCCAGCCAGAAAATGGCAGCCTTTTTTACTTTCATAAATCGTGCCATTCATCTTTGTTCTGATTCTCACTCACTTTAGTGAAATTCAATATCTTAGAGCTATTGCGATTGACAGAAGTTACAGCCCTTCTGTTATCGGTACTGCTTTACGTAAACTACAGCAACTACGTCCCACTAACTCAAATCAGTCCTCTTCTCTCTCCAGCAGCACCATTGTGTTACCTTTCTTTCCTAAATCCAGCTTTTCTGTTGCCAAAATTCTTAGACAGCATGACTTCAGAATAATTTTTACCCCTACGAATAAGCTCACCCTCTCGAAACTCAAAGACCCTATTGAGTTATACAACTCATGGGGTATCTATAGTATTAATTGCCAGTGCTGTCTTTCCTACATTGGACTGACAAAACGGAGTTTAAAATTTCGTATTAAAAAAATCAACAATATATTCAAAGTCAGGAAACCAATAAATCTTCAATTGCTAAACATTGCTGGGAGATGAATCACTCTTTTGATTTTAATTCAGCCAAAATTATCTCTAATTCTACTTCTGTACACGAACTTAACTTTCTTGAAGCATTTCATATCTACAAAAATTATGACAATATTGTTAATAGTGAATTTGCTATTCCCCCTTTATCAGATTGCTGGAAATATTTCATAAAGTCCTCTTTTGTTTAATCACTACCATATATATATATATATATGTATGTATATATATATATATATATATATATATATATATATATATATATATATATATATATATATATATATATATATATATATATATATATTACTCATTTCTGGTGGTATTCCCTACACTAGTCTCCCATTGGCTGGTACCTAGGTTTTCCTGTTTCCCCATTGGGTAATGAACTTCTCAGTTGAATCCGCTTCTCCTCTATATAAATGAGCAAGTTTCCGTTATTCTTTGCACTGAGGACGGTACGCTAAACGCTACTGAAACTAGTCTGCAAAATTTTTGTTTATTCTGGCGTTTTTAAAGTTGCTTTTAAAAATGTGTGTCATTCTGCGCCGTGTAGCATCTTAATAATTATTAATAGTATTTACTTTTTTATTATCAACTATATTACTTTTAAAATAAAAGAAATATTTTGAATTCTTCTGAAAATGCATTTAAATTTATTTAAAATTATACAGTAAAGTTTCTTTTCAATTCTCGTTTTATTTGAAGAAATGTTAATAGTGAAATGATGATTGGTTAGTAGTGAAAATAACATAATTACATCTCCCTTATATTTAGCCACATATCATGATATACAAATATTTTTTAATATGTCAACAGGGTTCCTACACTTTCATATAGCAAACCGATATTTTTTATACAAAAAACTCGAATTATGTAATCGAGTGTTTGCAAAATGCGAGTTTTTCTCTAAGTAAATACTGGTGTTTATCTGACCTAAAGTCAGGGAAATTCCCCGTAGGAACCCTGGTCAAATTATAATCTTAACCACTAAGCAGTTTCTTTACAAAGATGATGGGAATTGAAAATAATTCCATTTTAATCCCTTATTATCCTTATACTTCTATATATATATAAAAAAAGTTTTTATTTGGAAATGGACCAATGAAAATCTGCGTAGATATTCCCGGTAGATCGGCATCCAATTTGAATGCTTAAGCATGGCTTTCTTCGTTAATATTAAAAAAACTGTTGCATACAAAAATATGAAAATCGGTGGTTTTATAGAGAAATGTTTGATAAACACGCTGATGCATACAGTTTTCAAATCGAAGAATTATTTTAAGAGATATTTAATGCTAAAGTTGGACAAAATCGTTCCATTAAAAAGATTTATTGCAGCAAAAACTATACATGGGAATTTAATCATTTTTAGATCATTTTATACGTTATAAGTTCCCAGTGTGCAAATTGCATTTTTTTTTTGACTCATTTTTGACGTTTTATTTCTATTTTAAATTCAAATTTTCAGCCTTTCGAGAGATATTTTTTATATATTTTAGAAAATTTTATTAATTTAAACTGTTGCCAATGTATTAACAGCGCAAACATTAATGTTTACTTCAAATTGAAAATTTATTTACACGTGAATATTATAAACAAAAAATAACTTTAAAATAAGAATTAAATGATTACACATTAAAAGCAGGAAAATTATGTCATAAAAAACATATTTACATTTGAATTTTAAAAGAGAAACAAAATGTTAAAATAATATATATATATATATGCGTTAAAATTTGTAAATGGAGGAAATTACGTCATATTTAAAATGACCAAAACATATGGAAAAACAATTTAAATTAAAAAATATATTTGTGCGAGATATTTTGAGATAATCTTTTCAACTATTATCGTGTATTCGAAGAGAACGCAAATAATATTTCCTTTTAACAACAAAAGTATTTTCACCTAAATATTAATAAGAGAAATAAAACTTTGGTGTAAATTACGTCAGATTTAAAACGATACATTTAAAATGAATTATTTAAAAGAACTATCTTATAGCACAGTTAAAAAAATACCGGGAGACAATGGCACTGTTTACTTAATTCATTTTACATTAGCTTATTTTCAAATGTTTAAATAATTTTTTAATTAAATACGAAAACAGCCATTGTATCTCTTAACAGCAGCATATTTGGTCTTAAAAATCCCCAATCCAAGGAAAACGAATGGAAATCCGTTTACAGAGAGATCGCTACTGTTTTTTTTTTTTTTTTTTTTTTTTTTGAATATTTTTAAAGCCGATGAAATTAGCGAGCTTTTTGGATTTTGGTGTGCCTGAACGGGGTTGGCGAGCGTAGCTCGTAGGGCAGAGCCCCCTAGTTAATTAAAAAGAAGATTTTAGGTTCCTTTATACACCAAAAAAGCTCTACTTGAAAATTATTTTTGAGGTTAATATTTAATATTCTGTACTAATTAATTAAATAGTTATTTAGATTTACAATTATACATTTTATTTGCAAAAGATTTTCTGCAAATACTTTTCATATAACTTAGGGAAAATGAATTGCACAAATTCTTCAAATGTAGCGTTATTATGATCTTTGTTTAATTTATTTTTTAGCAGAAATACATGCGAAACTGCGATAAAGACACAAAATTAAAGCATTGACGGTTAAACACAAATCTTTATATTTTTGTTCAAAAATGTTCAATTATAAAAGAAAATACCACATTTATAATTTTTAGCATATTTATAATTATCGTAGAAACACATTTAATGTTTTATCTTACTTCTGAGAAAGTAATTAGAAATACAAAAAAATTACATCTTAATCCATCTATGCAATATATCCCTAAAGTTATGCACGACACACTTATTAAAGCGAAATGATATTTTAGAATATTATTAAATTTCCTTCGAAACGCAGTTAGACTTTGCTAAATTACTTTCTGTAAAGTAAATATAGTTGTAAGTGTGGCGAAATGTGTAATTAAAATATCAGGGTGTTCAGAGACTTAAATACACAGAAGCATTTGCACCATCTATCTTGTTAAGAGCTTGGGTATAATTTTCACAGTTATTGAGAAATATATTTATAAGAATAAGTATCTATAAACTTAATTATACATCATGGGATGGAAAATGTTACATGCGTTAATAATACTAATTACATTATATATAAATAAATCAGTTTATATGACAAAAGGGCTTGTGTGATTCTTTAAATTTTTCGTAAAATGTAGTTAATGGCAGAATGCGATCAAGACTAATAGTCCGGGTGCTACGGTTGAGAAAACTGCAAATCCTGATAAGAATATACCGATTGGTGAGTATCTAATTTATAATAATACAACGCATTTCAGAGGGGGGAGGCATCGCGAAAAGTTGTGGGTATTCAAGATGGCGGCTGTTATTTAAAATGGCGTCATTTTCTGAATTTTCTTACTATCCATCATATGAATGTGTGTTTCAGGTCGATTTCGATGGTTTTAACGTCAAAAATATCTTTTTAACACTTTCTGTCATAGTTGAATGTGTTTATGAATTCAGTTTTTCTGTTTGTTTGTCTGTCTGTCTGCTTGTTGTTCCATGCTTAAACTTGCTTAAATATCGCTACTCGCTTAAATTCACTCGGATTGCCATGTAATTTATGTATGTTATTGAAGTTTACAATAACATGTTCCGAATAAAAATTAAGTGTATAGGTTTTATAGTCCTTTTACAGAGCCCTCAGAAGAATTCCATTACGTTATTGTCTATTAATCCGGGTGCTGCTGTTGAGAAAACTGCAAATCGTGAGAAGAATATACCGATTGGTGAGTATCTACTTTATTTTAATACAATCCATATGAGAGGGAGAGGCAGCACGTAAAATCGTAGGAATTCAAGATGGTGACTGGTATTCAAAATGGCGTCATTTTCTTACTATCTATCATATAAATGTGTGTTTCAAGTCAATTTCGATGTTTTTAACGTCAAAAATTTCGTTTTTATTACTTTCCGCCATAGTTGAATGAGTTTATGAATTCAGTTTGTCTGTTTGTTTGTCTGTCTGTCTGCTTGCCATTCCATGCTCTAACTCACTTAAATGTCGCTACTCGCTTAAACTCACTCAGATGGCCATGTAATTTATATATTTTATTGAAGCTTACAATAAAATGTTCCGAATAAAAACTCAAGCGTGTAGGTTTTATAGTCCGTTTACAGTATCCTCAAAAGAATTCCATTACGTTATTGGCTATGGGGAGGGGGATCGTTTGCAATGTGTTTACTCATGTTATCCTCTATAAGACAAATTCAAATTGGCACACATCAGTGAGGTGCACTACATGATACTATACTTACAATAGAATAAGGTGTGCATGGTATTTATCGTTTATTTCCAGTGACATACCAAAAAAAGGATACGTGCGTGTGTAACTCGTGTATAAATTCTATAAAAATCATTAGTTAAATCAACTATTATTAGTGGAGCTGCTAGGTATGAAAAAACTGCATTTTGTGATAAAGATATCCCGAATAATCAGTATCAACTTCATATTAATACAAAGCATATAAGTAGTTGAGGGATCTTGCAAATTCATAGGAATTCAAGATGGCGGCTGTTTTTCCAAATTGTTTGCATTTTTATACCTATACATCATATAGAAGTGTCCATAATGTCAATTTCGATATTTTTAAACTGCAAAAAATTCTTTTTAGTATCTGAAATACGCTTAAAATGAAAATAGGACAATTATTAAAGTGTTATTGTATTTTATATTGAGGAAAATGAAAGGAATAAATAAATAAAAAACTGCATTTTTATTAATACCTTAATTATACAAGATATTAAAAATATTGCATGTTACATTTAAAGTTAGAGAATATAAAAACTTCATTTTGTATCATTAAATTTCTCACATTGAAGTTGCACAATAATGTGCAAGAAAGTGAAACCTTTCTACAGCCACACCTATTTTTACAGATTTTGCACATACATTTTACATCAAACATACTTTTATACGATGAATAGTATGAAAATTACAAGAATTCCAGAAAATTACGCAATTTTGAATAACAGCCGCAATCTTGAATTCCTACGACTTGACGCGATTCCTCCCCGTCTTATATGGAATGTATTAATATAAAGTACTCATAGATACTCACCAATCAGTATATTCTTCTCACGCTATATAGTTTCCCGCACTATTAGACAATAACGTAATGGAAATCTTTTGAGGGCCCTGTAAACAGACTATAAAAGCTATACACTTCAATTTTTATTAGGGACATGTTATTGTAAATTTCAATAACTTATATAAACTCCATGGCAATCTGAGTGAATTTAAACGAGTTAGAGCATGGAATGGCAAGCAGACAGACAAACAAACAGACAAAACTGAATTCATAAACTCGTTGAACTATGGCGGAAAGTATTAAAAACGGAATTTTTGACGTTGAAAACATCGAAATCGACCTAAAGCACACATGATATTATGGATGGTAAGAAAAAAAAAATGACGCAATTTTGAATAACAGCCGCCATCTTGAATTCCTACGATTTTACCTGATGCCTCTCCCTCTCATATGGATTGTATTAATATAAAGAAGATACTCACCAATCGGTATATTCTTCTCACAATTTGCAGTTTTCTCAACCGTAGCACCCAGATTAATAGACAATAACGTAATGGAATTCTTTTGAGGGCCCTATATACGGACTATAAAACCTATACACTTCCTTTTTTTTCAGAACATGTTATTTTAAACTTCAATAACATACATAAATTACATGACAATCTGAGTGAATTTAAGCGAGTTAGAGCATGGAGTGGCAAAGAGGCAAACAGACAAACTGAATTCATAAACTCATTCAATTATGACGAAAAATATTAAAAACGAAATTTTTGACGTTAAAAACATCGGAGTCGACCTGAAACACACATTTATATGATGGATACTACGAAAAATCAGAAAATGACGCCATTTTGAATAACAGCCGACATCTTGAATTCCCACGACACTACGGGATGCCTCCCCCTCTGAAATGCATTGTAATAATATAGAGTAGATACTGACCAATCGGTATATTCTTATCACGATTTGCTGTTTTCTCAACCGTAGAACCCGGAGTAATAGACAATAGCGTAATGGAATTCTTTTGAGGGTCCTGTAAACGGACTATAAAACCTTCAATTTTTATTCGGAACATGTTATTGCAAACATTAATAACATATATACATTACATGATAATCTAGGTGAATTTAAGCGATTAGCGATATTTAAGCGAGTTAGAACATGGAACGACAAGCAGACAGACAAACAAACAGACAAACTGATATCATAAAACCATTCAACTATGACAGAAAGTGTTAAAAACGAAACTTTTGGAGTTAAAACGATCGAAATCGACATGGAACACACATTCAAATGTTGGATAGTAAGAAATTTCAGAAAATGACGCCATCTTGAATACCCACGACTTTTCGCGATGCCTCCCCCTCTGAAATGAGTCGTATTATTATAAAGTAGATACTCACCAATCGGTATATTCTTATCACGATTTGCTGTTTTCTCATCCGTAGCACCGGGACTAATAGACAATAACGTAATGGAATTCTTTTGAGGGCCCTGTAAAGGGTCTGTAAAATCTATACACTATATTTTTTTCCGAACATGTTATTGTAAACTTCAATAGCATATAAATTACATGGCAATCTACGTGAATTTAAGCGAGTAGCGATATTTAAGCGAGTTTAAGCATGGAATGGCAAGCAGACAGACAGACAAACAAACAGACAATCTGAATTCATAAACTCATTCAACTATGACAGAAAGGGTTAAAGAGATATTTTTGACGTTAAAACGATCGAAATCGACATGAAACACACATTCATATGATGTATAGTAAGAAACTTCAGGAAATGACGCCATTTTGAATAACAGCCGCCATCTTGAATACCCACGACTTTTCGCGATGCCTCCCCCTCTCAAATGCATTGTATTAACATAAAGTAGATACTCACCAAGCGGTATATTATTATCACGATTTGAAGTTTTCACCTTATTTTGGTCGTGTAGCACTCGGACTATAATAGTTTTACTATTAAACCCTAAATTACATTGTTAACAGAAACGTTTTTGGAACGAATTTATTTTTACTTATCTTTTGCTAGAAATGTATGACGCTTTCTAAACTGTATGTTGTCCAAAATTTGATAAATCGGTTATACATTAAATTCCCACGTGATGTCTCAATCAAAATTTTAACGATTCTGTATTTTTTAGTAATATATTCTGTTACTGAAAATATCCCGAATGTTCTCGAAAATCTGTTACCAGATGATTTGTTATTGAAAACAAGCACTTTTCTATGAAGATACTCTATTAATGAAGGAAATCTCAGGCAACATTATAATCAGAACAGGACCAACTAAATGTCACCAATAAAAAACGACCCGTAGGCCTTCATCTGGAAAACAATTACTGGATTTTTTTTATTTTTATTATTTTTTTTTAATCATTTGGGAAAATGATTATTGTTCTCGTCATGGTAGGAAATCAAAAGCATATCTGAACGTTTTCATTGGTTTAATCCGCAATTTATTCGTTTTCTGATTGGTATATACAGTAATCTGTATTTCCCTTTGGTTTCAACAACGATGGGCAACAGAGTGTTGCCACTATGACAAAAAAGTAATAAAAACTACAAAAAAAAATTAATAAATCAGAAACAAATTGAGATACAGCTTTCAAACAAATTGCATTTAAAAGTATATTTTTTTTTCTCTATCCGACCGTATAAAAAGTAATATTGTCGGATGTTTATAAGTTTAAGAATGAAATTTTATTTAAAATTGGTCGTGAGATTTTTTGGAAATCTGATGATAGAAAAGCCGTTTCCTGAACAACAAATGAAATGCTTGGCTATTACGTAAGTTTCATAGGAAATCTGACGAGTCGCAGGTGATTTTTCTTGCTTGCAATTTTTACGTGTAATAACACTATTAATCTTTAATTCATGGCGTACGTAATGTATGACCAGCTCCGTAGAAGTTTAAAAATTTACAGCATATCTTGCTGCTTACGATGCATATATTCTGTGGGCTTCAATACACAGCAAATGGAATGAACAAACTAACCAAATGAAACCTTTTTCTGGATGAATTTTGAAATACTTATTTTCTGTACAATGAAGAAAGACAATACCTACCAAGAAATAAGGAATCAATCAAAGTACTGAAAATAATTCAGAGTTAAAGAGTAAACTCACTTTCAGTGTTTGCTGTGAATACTTCCTTGTTTTTATGCAAAACGCTTGTACAATATCACCGTCCAAAATCCAAATAAAAGTAATTTTCAATTTCAAAATACTTTTTTTTTTTTTACATTATTTTTATTATTTTATCGGTATTTAAACTACTTTACTATTATTTGAACAACTTCGTTTAACCATTTCGAAAATGGCATTTTTCATTTTATGCTAGAAATTCTGATTCGGACCGTATTGACACGAACACTACATGCGCATAGTAAATTCGATAGAGCAACAGTGTTAAAATTAATTCCCATGCTCTTAATTTATATCTTTAAAAAAATCGAATTTTCTTAATCAAAACAGTTTTAATTTTCTATTTTAACTTTAAATATGTTGCCCGAAAGTACATATATATATATAAACTCTTTATAGGGCGATTTTCAATCTTAGATTTTCTGCCTTTTAACTATCTTAGCAAGTAATTTTCTGAACGTTTTATTAAAAGGACTGTTGGAAAATCCCATTTAAGGACTATCTTGTTTCGGTCGGAATAATTATTCTCAACGAATCACTCGTACTTCTAAAATTTGTTTACTTCAGCTTAAAAGATGGTGAAGTATGACATATTTCTTCAAATAATATTTAGTTGAAATTGTACATAATTAAGAAGGTTATGAGTATTATTAACATATATTAAATAGTTGTACTAGTAATATAGAGTTTGTATAAAAATACTTGGCTGTGTATGTGTGTTTATTATGCAATTATTACGCAGTTATTATACAATTGTTTTTTATGCATTAAGTGTGCTTACTGTTTATTAAGTTTTTGCTTACATTAAATGTAACACTTTACAAAGTTTCTTTAAAAATACGTTTTTATCTCAAATGATGATCTTTTTAAGACAAAATATTTTATTTAATTAATTTAAAACTGTGTAAAAAATACAAGTTGATTTTTAAAAAATATATAAATACGTCTAAAAAAGCATATTTTTTTCAACATTTATTTTGTATTTCTTTTATTTCTTTAAATAGTAATTTCAAAATGATACTTTATTTTAATTATAGATATTATTTTTTTTTTTCAAATAGAAATGTGTTTACATAACAGTGAATAAATATAGGTACTTTTATAAATGTTAACAGATTTTTTAAGCAGTAGGTATTTAATACTAAAACATATGCTAAATTAGGTTCTTTATGTTTTCGGCTTACATTCTTCTTAAAATTTATGATAGAAACCACTTCATACACGTCTGTTTTTAAAGACGTCTTTTTAGAATAGTTTTAAATACAACATTTTAAGGCTCGGTTAAGAGATTACTATTATAATATTACAACCTAAATTCAGCCTTTGATTTTCCACTTTTCACAACTTTAAATTGAAAGAATAGATTTTAGCCATTATAAAATAACAGGAATTTATTCCAAATTTAGATTGTTCTAATTTAGCGAAATATTCGTAAGAGTCTTCTTTTAAACGTTTATTAGAAATTTTCATAGAAAATGACATAATTGGTAAATTAGATTAGATATTTTTAATACATTTTCGAGAATTGTGCTTTTTTATTGACCTTTCCTCAAAACGTAACATCTCAAATGCCATTATATAAGCATTTTATTGTTGTTGTTAACATTGTCTTCGATAACTTTAATCAAAAGGTTTCTAAATGTTTAAACTATTTAAATCAACTTTCAAATCTCCTTAAAACGGCGATGATAATATAGTAAAATAAATACGATTTAAAGTAAAATTAAAAAAAAGTATATAAGGCTATATACTTTTTAAATATTATACAGTAATTTTCGCTCTTTAAACTTGAAAATAAACATTTTTAACAGGTACCTTTAATATTTCAGTCATAACATAAATAAAAACTTGTCAAAGTAATTTTTCCCATTTAAAATATTTGACATATTAGAATATCTTGTAAAAAATGTTTTATGATGAAAAAATATATATAATGAAAAAAGAGTAAAAAAATCACTTCCATAAGTCATTTTAAGATGAAATTACTTTCCTTGCAACGTCATTTTTTAGTATTATTTATGTTCTGGAATATGCCATGTTAGATTTTTCAAAGTAAGCATATTTTTTTCGAAAAAAAAAGTATATTTACTTTTACATTGCTTTTTATCTTCTGCAATAGTTGACAAATTAATCTTTGAATGTAAGTTTAAAGGTAATGCAGAAGCAAATCGTTCTACAGATTGTATGATTTATATAATATTAAATAACTTTCTTTTTTGATAAAAAAAAGTAACAAAATGGTGCAAAAAAGGTGCAAAGTTATTTTTAGGGTTTCGTTCATCTGACGAAACCCTATTCGTCTCACTCCTTTGTCTGTCTGTTTGTCCGTCTGTCCGTCACAGAGCTCGTTCTCAGAAACTATACATGTTAGAGATTTGAAATTTTGGGTACTGATAGCTGAACACCTCACATCAAACAACAAATCATAAAATTTTGAAAAAGTTGGTAATTAACTGAATTACGGGCTAATTAACTTCTAAAATTAACCAATCCACCTTTTTAACGCAGATTCAAATGAACTTTCTCCAAATCATCCGTGTTTCTCCAAAGGGTTGCCAGTAAAATCAGCCGATGCATGGTTACCACGGAGGAAATTAAGCCGAAAAATGAAGTGGGCATTTTAAATCGAAATCGCATATCAGAAAATATTGGTCCGGGAAATTTGTAAATGGAATAGACAGACGCAGAAAAAAATCTACTTTCATTTGGTATAAAGTTCACATTTTTACGATGTGTATAAGTTAAAATACCCACTAAAAATCGATCGATAAAAATTTATTTTCTTTAATTGGAAAGACAAGGAAAAAAGATTTCATTTCGGCGCGAAAGCAGGTGTGCTCAACTTCAGACATGACGGCGACCTTGCGGTTTTCGGTAGTGGAATATTTTAATACGAAATTTTAACTTTTTAAATATTAAATTTTTTGATAAAATTTTTTGCCATCCGGACGGGAAATCTCTCGCAGATTTCATACATACGTAGTTCAAAGCGATAACTCAATTAGAAGCTGAGATATTAATTATTATTTAATTAATTTGTTTCATTTCTATCTAACGAATATAATAAAATGGAGGCACGTGCTTTTTTAACCATGAAATTATTTAAATTGGGAAATCTAACAATTTGCGTGAGGTTTTTCGACGCCGCTCTATGAGACAAGTATAACTTATTCATTATAAGAAAGTTTGTAAGTATTCATACCACTATTTTCGAATAGTAATTTCTGCAAATATCTTAAATTATTGGTTGAGATCGCCACTCTATCTGGTTGAAACTTTAAAATAGTTTATAACGCATAAGAAAAATCGTAAAAAAGAATGGAGTGTGATATTTCGAGGGGAGACTAGCGTGCTTCGCCCGCTATCGTATAATTTGTATTTGTAAGGTTTGGGTAAATGGAAAGAGGGGGGGGGGGGGAGGGAAATACTTTTGATGAAATATCCCAAGAGTTTCGTTTTGATGCACTTTTGTTATGAATAGTTTGCGCTCCCTGGTGGTGGAATGTGGAACTAACATAAAGCGATTTTGTTAAAATTAGGAAAGTTCGCATTACAGATATTATGACAAAGACTAGCGTGCTTCGCCCGCTGTTGGATTATTTCAGTCCGTGCGAGGCTGATGTAAAATGAGATGCATTCTTCCAGAGAAATTGAAAAGCGTGCTTCGCCCGCTATCGCATAATTTTATTTTGTTAGGTTTGTGTCAGTGGAAAAGGGGGAGGGAGGGAACTACTTTTGATTAACTATACCAGTTAGTGCGCATTACAGATATTATTATGACAAAGACTAACGTGCTTCGCCCGCTACCGCATAATTTGTATTTGTTAGGTTTGTGGGAATGGAAAAGGGCGGAGGGAGGGAACTACTTTTGATTGAATATTTCAGTTAGTCAACATGACAAATATTATTATGATAAAGACTAACGTGCTTCGAAAATCTAATAATTTGCGTGGGATATTTGAACAGCGCTATGAGATAAGTATAACTCATTCATCATCAGAAAGTTTACAAGTATTGATACCACTATTTTCGAATAGTAATTTCAGGAAATATCTTAAATTTTTGGTTAAGACCGCCACTCGATTTGTTTGAAACTTTAAGATAGTTTATAACACATAAGAAAAAGTGTAAAAAAGAATGGAGTGTGATATTTCGAGGAGGGGGAGGGGACCCAGCTAAAAATGAACTGTAGATTTTTTACAGAAATGATGTATTTTTCAAGTTTTTCTACGGTCAACTGTAGTTTTTTTTGTAGTGCAATATCAACAGTAAAAAAACTTCAGTTATTTTCCAGTTATTGACAAGTATTTTTGTTGAAAATAATCACAGCATTACATTAAATTCTTATTAATTTCTTTTTGTACAACTATGTTTCTTGTGATTGGTTGTTTAATGTAGCTTTCTTTCACGGCCGCCAATTCCCCGACTTGGGCCTTGCAAAATCTATAAATACCTGTAAATTTTCTGTTTTCTTTCAGTATGTTTGTGTAATTGTTCTTGTTAATATCAAATATACTCACTTCGATCCACGTCTTTATGTCTGCCTTTTTATTTATTTTAACAGCAGAGCGTTGGTTCTAACAAGTGTTGAAATGAGCTGCGAGACATACTGACGCCGTTATCTTTCTGTTTTTCATTTCTGCTGGGATTTTGAGTGAAAAAGATTTTATCTTTCTTTTTTATATATTTTATCGAGCAGAATGGATTCTTCAAAAGATGTTTACGGTGTCCCTCTTTTTGAAGGTGATGGAAAAGTTTTTTCGGTATGGAAACGAAGAGTAATGGCAATTTTTGCTGCTAAAGAATTGGAAAAATTCCTGGAAAATGAAGCAGCTCTAGACAATGCCGCCGATGTCGTGAAAGCAAAAAAGGCTTACGCTTTATTATTATCATTATTAAGTGATAATGTTCTTGCGTCACTTCAAGATGAAAATACAGCTCATAAAATATGGATTAAATTAGAACGCACTTATGATACAAAGCGTGCAGTGAATAAAATTTTAATTCGGAAGAGATTGGCAACGATTAAGAAAGATCGTACAGTTTCTATGAGAAATCACATTGATGAAATAAATAAATTAATTTCGGATCTTAAGCTGTCTGGGGCAGAAGTTAATGAAACGGATACTATTGTTTATATTTTGATGTCATTGCCTCAGGAATTTGAAAATGTTAAGATTGCTTTAGAAAACCAACCGAATTCTGTTTTGACATTAGATTTCGTGACACAAAGATTATTAGATGCTGAAGCACTTCTTTTGGATTCAAAGAAAGAAAAAGTATATACTAAGGCTGCTCATGATAATACTGCATTTGTGTCGACTCGCAAAGAATTCTTTTGCAAAATTTGCAACTCTAAAGGGCATACAGAGAAATATTGTAGAAAGAAAATTACTTGCCATTCTTGTGGAAAATTCGGAGACATAAAACGTAACTGTAAAGCTGTTAAAAATTCAAATGAAGAAAAATTTGCCTCTTCAGCTGTTTCTTTCGTTGCTGGAAATGCTTCCAGGAAAAGGAATGAATTTATAGTAGATTCCGGAGCAACTTCCCATATGTGTTCTAATGAGAATTATTTCGCATCCTTAGTACCTTCTTCAGGAACTATTAAATGCGCATCAAAAACAACGAATCTAGAAATCAAAGGTATTGGAAATATTAATGGAAAACTGTCAAATGGAATGGAAATTACTTTAAAGGATGTCCTTTATGTTCCAGACTTAAACGGGCAACTCATTTCCGTTAGGAAAATTGAAAGTGCAAATTATACAGTTATTTTCAAGAACCAAAAAGTATTTATCGAAAAAGGGAGAAACCGTTTTTACTTCGGTGAACGGGATTTGAATGGACAATACGTAAGTGACTTTGTCCCTGTTTACGAAACCGTTCTTACTTCAAAGAAAAATCATTGTGATATCTGGCATCGCAGACTTGGTCATCCGAGTGACAAAGTATTGAAAGATATGAAGCTTCCGGTACCTGATTCTTTTTGTGATATTTGTGCTCGGGCAAAACAGAGTGCAACACCAATGGGAAGAGGACCAAGAAAAAGAGAAACCAAGCCAATGACTTTGATTCATAGTGACATTTGTGGACCTATTTTTCCGACAACCTTTTCTGGCGAGTGCTATTTTATGACTCTTATCGATGAATTTTCTCGTTTTACTGAAGTACGTTTACTGAAACATAAAAGTGAAGTCTCAGAAGAATTAAAAATGTTCTTAAAATCCAACCCTACAGTGAAGAAAATTAGATGTGATAACGGGAAGGAATATTTTTCTAATGATTTAGTGAATTTTACTAGAGATCTTGGTATAGTGATAGATCCCGCTCCTCCATACACGCAATCTTTGAATGGAGTAGCTGAACGCTGCAATAGGTCGCTTCTGAATATAGGACGTGCTTTGATTGCTGAATCAAATTTACCAAAGACTTTTTGGGGTCAAGCTATCCTTTCAGCAGCTTACTTGAAAAACCGAATGCCAAGCAGCACTATTGAGAACAAAACTCCGTACTTCCTGAAATATGGAGAAGAAGCCGATTTCAAGCACATACGTGTTTTTGGATGCAGTGCTTACATGTTAATTCCTTCCGTTCATCGAAAGAAGCTTGACGATAGGTCTAAACAAATGATCTTCATTGGTTATTCTTCAATGGGATATAGATTACTAGATCCTGAAACGAAACGCATAACTGTATCAAGAAATGTGAAATTCGACGAAGAGAAAAAGGAAAATGTTCAGTCGAAACAATACATTCTAGAAAATTCAGAACCAGTCGATAATGAAATTGATCCAGATGTTCTAGAAAATACGAGTGATGAATTAGATGATCCTGAAGAGAAAGAAGACAAAACAAGAAAATCTGAAAGATTTAAAAAGCAACCTGTACGGTATCCAGATCCTGAAGTTTACGAAGCATTACTTTGCCAACAAGAAACATTAACGTTTGATGATATCAAATCCCTCCCTAGTGATGAACAACGCTTGTGGAAAGAAGCTATGGACGCGGAGATTGAAAGTATGAAAATCAACGATGTCTGGGATCTTGAAAAATTACCACCTGACAAACGACCTATTTCCTGCAAATGGGTATTTACCATCAAAAGAGATGGTCGACATAAGGCGAGATTCGTAGCTCGTGGATTTATGCAAAAAGAAGGGCTAGACTATAGTGAAACCTTTTCCCCTGTAATAAGTATGCCAGCTTTACGTTTGGTTCTTATTTTGATTTTAAATGAAGACTTATATGCATCTGTGTTAGATGTTAAAACAGCGTTCCTGAATGGTAAGTTAAATGAACTTGTTTTTATGGATCAGCCGCAAGGCTATGATGATAAAAGTGGGCGAAAGTGTAAACTTAAAAGAAGTTTATATGGTTTAAAACAAGCCCCACGACAATGGTTTGAAAGGTTTCATGAATTTATTTCAAAGTTAAATTTTAAATCTTGTGATAATGAACCTTGTATTTTTATTCGGTATAATAATGATCATAAAATAATTATTGCTTTGTATGTAGATGATATGTTAATTGCAGGTTCAGATGTAAATGAAACTAATGTAGTTATTTCCCTATTACATAACGAGTTTCACATGTCAAAATCGCAAAGTGTTTCAGAATTTCTAGGTATTCAAATGAAATTCAATTCTGATAGTTTAATAATGGATCAAGAGTCTTACATAATTAAATTGTTAAGTAAGTTTAATATGCTAGATTGTAAACCCAGTGACATTCCTATTTCTCCTAAGTCCACCCCATCTGATTTCAAAAATGGTAAACCTTTTAATGGCCCATATCGTGAACTTGTAGGTTGTTTATTATATTTAGCTTATATTTCTCGACCTGATATTTTGTATGCTATTAACTGTTTAAGTCAATTGCAAGAAAATCCTACTGAAATTGCTTGGAAAGCACTTAAGAAAATCTTAAGATATTTAAAAGAAACATTGTCTTTAAAACTTGTGTATAAAAAGCAAAATTCTGATCCTAAATTATCCATGTATGTTGATGCTGATTGGGGGGCTAACACAAATGACCGCAAATCAGTAACAGGTTATATTTTAATGTTTTGTAACATGCCTGTTCTGTGGTGTTGTAATAAACAAAAATCAGTTGCTTTATCGTCAACTGAAGCTGAAGTCATTGCTTTAACTAAAAGTTTGCAAGACTTGTTATGGTTTAAAAATATTGCTAGTGAAATTGTAAATATTAAGGATTTAGTAATTTTTGAGGATAATCAATCATGTATAAAATGTATCAGTAATGAGAGTAATTATGGTAGAATGAAACACATTGATATGAAATTGAAATTTGTTCGCAATATTATAAAAGAAAATAACATCAAAATTGAATATGTTCCTACGAATATGCAAATTGCTGATTTATTTACAAAGGCATTACCTAAAGTTAAATTTTATGAACTATTATTTCTTTGTTGTTTGTACAAGTAATGTTTAAATTGTGTCATACTATTATTAATGATTGATTTCAAGAAATTTCTTTGTTTTCTGATGTAATGCTAGATTATGGGCGGGTGTTGAAAATAATCACAGCATTACATTAAATTCTTATTAATTTCTTTTTGTACAACTATGTTTCTTGTGATTGGTTGTTTAATGTAGCTTTCTTTCACGGCCGCCAATTCCCCGACTTGGGCCTTGCAAAATCTATAAATACCTGTAAATTTTCTGTTTTCTTTCAGTATGTTTGTGTAATTGTTCTTGTTAATATCAAATATACTCACTTCGATCCACGTCTTTATGTCTGCCTTTTTATTTATTTTAACAATTTTTTCAACCCAAAATTTAAAAAATAGTAAGACTTTATGTCTACAGTAAAACGGCAGTGAATTTCAAGTGATTTTATAGCAATTAATTCACAAAAATTTTCGGTGATGTATCTGCAGTCTGACTGCAGTTTCTGAAGAACTTTACAGGTCTTAATTTTGTAAATATGATTATTATAATAGTAACTACAGTATAACAGCAGTTACTGTAAGATACTTTTGCAATACACAATGCTGTATGATTGTGTGATATATCCCGAATTTTCTAAAGTGTTTAAAATTGTTTTGATTTTGTGAGAGTTGCATGTTATGAAACACACTTTTTATATACTAATGATAATTAATACTCTTTCCAAGACTTTTAAGGACTTAATTGAAAGTCACATTCCTACCTAACGCAAAATTTTTTGTTCCTCTTTCATTTTAAGCTAAGATAAAAAAAAAATTAAATTTCACTATGATTTTCAAAATCAGAGAAAAAAAATTAGTTAAATTTCAAAATCAAGGGAGGGGCAGTGGCATCAACCCACCTGTGCCCCTGCCCACAACGGAAAATTCTTAGTTTTTTTTTTTTTTAACTTACTCTAAACGAATAAATTTTGCTATTTTTTTTTTTTCAAAATCGGAGAAAAAAAATATTAATTAAATTTCAAAAGCCAGGGGGGGGGGGCGGGAAATGAGAAATTTCTTCATTTTTTTTATTGTAAATTATTCGAAAAGTATACATTTTACTATGTTTTTGAAATAGAAGAAAAGGAAATTTTAATTAATTAACTTTTGAAATCCAGGAAGGGGCAACAGGTTTCTCCTACCCCCTACCCTATCCCTAACTGAAAATTCTTAATTCCTCTTTTATTCTAAGATAATTAAAAAAAAAATTCAGTATGTTTTTCAAAAGCGAAGAAAATAGTTAACATTTAAATTCAAGGGAGGGGCAATCGCTCAGCTATGCCCCTTCCCCTAACAGGAAATTCTTAGTTTCTTTATTTTTAGTTAGTCGAAAAGAATAAATTTTACTACTTTTCAAAAGTGGAAAATTTTTTTTATTAGTTACATTTTAAAATCCAGGGAGGGGAGGGCAATGAACCTCTCAACCCCCCCCCCCCCCTCCCTCCCTCTTAATGTAAAATTTCTCATTTTTCTATTCAGAGTTACTCGAAAAGTATAAACTTTACTATGTTTTTGAAAACAAAAGAAAAAGAATATTTAATTAATTAAATTTTTAAATTTAGGGAGGGGCAATAGCTCTTCTAACTTCGTTCCCATAAGAGAAAATTCTTAGTTATTCTTTTATTTTAAGATAAGAGAAAAGATCAAATTTCACTATGTTTTTCAAAAATCAGAGAAAAAAAATAGTTACAATTTAAAATCGAGGGAGGGGCAATGACTCACATATGCCCCCTTCCCCTAACAGAAAGTTCTTAGTTCCTTTATTTTAAGTTATTCGAAAAGAATAAATTTTACTATGTTTTTGTAAATTGGAGAAAAAAATTGCTAATTAAATTTCAAAATCCAGGAAGGGGCAATGAGTCTCCCCCCCCCCCACACACACACACTCACACCACCACCAACAACACCACCAACACCCCTTAACTGAAAATTTCTTATTTATTTTCATTTTAAGTTACTCAAAATATTTACATAATGTTTTTGAAAACAGAAGAAAAGAAATTCTTATTAATTAAATTTTAAAATCAAGGTAGGGGCAATAGGTCTCCCTTGCTCACTGCCCCACTATCTTCATAACTAGTTTTTAGTTCCTCTTTTATTTTAAATTACTCGAAAAAAATTTACTATGTTGTTCAAAATCGAAGAAAAAGGAAATTTAATTAGATAAATTTCAAAATCGAGAGGGACAGTGGCCCAACCATTCTTTTATATGTCGCCCATGATTAGAAATTAGAAACACAGATGGGTTTACTCATTGCATATTGCATAAATTGTCTTTCTTCCATATCGGACATACATATAACTTCCAGTTTTCCACTTTTACCTCATAAAAACAAAGAAGAACAACAAAAAAATAGTATAATTTTCTTCCTTTATTTTATTTAAATTTCTCATTTGGACATATTACTTATTTTTCAACCCCTTACAGCTGAATGTCTAACCCCATGGTTTCGTTGCAACTGCAGGAGAAGCATTAAAGAAACACCTCAACTCACGGAAACGCCGGCTTGTTTATGAAAATCAGCGCGGAGTACCACGTTGATTTGCTAAAAGAAGTTCATTTATTTTGCAGTTTGGTGAAAAATATCACCACTGTTTATTGAAATAAAGTGGCTGTATGGGTATTTTTACATTCTCAATCGAAAGAAATTAATTTCAGATCCACACGATTGAGTTAATTTGAATAAAGTGATAACGATTTATAAACCGTCGCAATTTTTGTACAATCATCGTTAGTATTTCAAATCTAGATGAGATTGTACTATTAACGGTTAATGCATGCAAAAAAAAAAAAAAAAATTAGGTCCATTTCATATTAACAGGATTAATTAAATTCAAATGTCATCCAAAACATTTGATAAAATTTTGTTTCTGACAATCCAGATAGTTATCCAGATAGTTCGATTTTACTTGATTTAGTGCACTTATCTATTTATAGTAATTAACAATGTTTTATTTCAGATTTACACTTGCTTCAATCAGTATGTTCTTTTAGATTAAAAGTTTCAGAATTTTTATATATCTTACACAGATACTTATCTGTGCTTTGTATTAAAGTATGTTTTGATGTTCAGTTACACAAAAATTCAATACTGAACTTCAAATTACAAATTGATGCCTGCCTAGGATACCTACAATAAGTGCATAACATTTCACAGGTAAGTAACTTATTTTCTTTTTAGGAATGAAACAGTTTTATGTAATACAAAGCGGTTAGACACATTGTGTTAAAAACAAAACATAGTGTTAATAATAATTTTTATTTAATGAGTACATACTCACTAATTATGTAAAATATTAAATTTTTTAAATGAAGCAATCTTTTTTTACTATCATATGAATTGTGTTATTTTAAAAAGAAAATTTACACTTCTGAATGGTAATAGGGCCAAATTAGTTTTTTTCGTCAATTATGACACTTCTCAGAATCAAATAATAAAGGCAATATTTTGCAATATTATATTTCTACCCACTGTTAAAATTTAGTTTTTTCTTGATACTGATTTGTGAAACTCGTGGGATTTTTATCATATGGTCGATGAATGAATTTAGACTTTCAGAGCACTTTTTCAGATTTTCCCTGCAAGCGATCGAAGAATTATTTTTTTTTCCACATGACAGAGTTTTCATATGCGTTTAAATTTTTTAAATGATTTTTTCATTTATTAAGAAGGATATTGAATGAGCTTGGTACACCGTCATGTTACAATACACACAAGCTAATGTTAAACCACTGAAAATATCCTTAATTATTTTAAATGTTTTTTTTGTGCATAGGAGGACATTGAATGAGCTTTGTACACTGTCATGTTACAATACTCACAAGCTAATGTTAAACAAATGACAATATCCTTAAATTTTCGTTAACACTTTGGCTGCCGCCCATTTTTCAAAATCTGTTCCCAGGCACCGAATGCGTGACTTAGAGATCTGCACGGGCAGACGGGGACATTCCTTCCAGAGCAATGAGAGCCCTTCCCCCCGCCCATCCCCTGAAATCAACTCTGGGGCCACGGGTCTGCCCGTGCAGATCTCTAAGTCACGCATTCGGTGCCTGGGAACAGATTTTGAAAAATGGAGGCAGCCAAAGTGTTAAGGTAAATTTTTGATCAAAATCCCCAACTAAAGGATTTCTCTTTTTTGTCCAACAATCAACTGGCAAATTTCACCAAATTTTCTGACGACTTAATGACTATTTTCAGTTTTTTTTTATGCAACTGATTGACAAATTTTGCAATATTATATTTCTACCCACTGGTAAAATTTAGTTTTTTCTTGATACTGATTTGTGTGAGCTTAGTACCCCGTCATGTTACAATACACACAAGCTAATGTTAAACCACTGAAAATATCCTTAATTATTTTAAATGTTTTTTGTGCATAGGAGGATATTGAATGAGCTTAGTACACTGTCATGTTATAATGCTCACAAGCTAATGTTAAACCAATGACAATATCCTTAATTTTTCTTTTAAATGTTTTTTTTTTTTTTTTTTTTTTTTTTTTTTTTGCATAGGAGGATATTCAATGAGCTTAGTACACTGTCATGTTACAATACTCACAAGCTAATGTTAAACCAATGACAATATCCTTAAATTTTCGTTAACACTTTGGCTGCCGCCCATTTTTCAAAATCTGTTCCCAGGCACCGAATGCGTGACTTAGAGATCTGCACGGGCAGACCCGTGGCCCCAGAGTTGATTTCAGGGGGGGGGTCCGGGGGGGGGGTCATTCCTTCCAGAGCAATGAGAGCCCTCCCCCCCCGCCTATCCCCTGAAATCAACTCTGGGGCCACGGGTCTGCCCGTGCAGATCTCTAAGTCACGCATTCGGTGCCTGGGAACAGATTTTGAAAAATGGGCGGCAGCCAAAGTGTTAAGGTAAAATTTTGATCAAAATCCCAACTAAAGGATTTCTCTTTTTTGTCCAACAATCAACTGGCAAATTTCACAAATTTTTCTGATGACTTAATGACTATTTTCAGTTTTTTTTCATGCAACTGATTGACAATTTTTGCAATATTATATTTCTACCCACTGGTAAAATTTAGTTTTTTCTTGATACTGATTTGTGAAACTCATGGGATTTTTATCATATGGTCGATGAATGAATTTAGACTTTCAGAGCACTTTTTCAGATTTTCCCTGCAAGCGATCGAAGAATTGTTTTTTTTTTCCACATGACAGAGTTTTCATATGCGTTTAAATTTTTTAAATGATTTTTTCATTTATTAAGAAGGATATTGAATGAGCTTAGTACACTGTCATGTTACAATACACACAAGCTAATGTTAAACCACTGAAAATATCCTTAATTATTTTAAATGTTTTTTTTTGTGCATAGGAGGACATTGAATGAGCTTAGTACACTGTCATGTTACAATACTCACAAGCTAATGTTAAACAAATGACAATATCCTTAAATTTACGTTAACACTTTGGTTGCTGCCCTTTTTTCAAAATCTGTTCCCAGGCACCGAATGCGTGACTTAGAGATCTGCACGGGCAGACCCGTGGCCCCAGAGTTGATTTCAGGGGGTGGTCCGGGGTGGGGGACATTCCTTCTAGAGCAATGAGAGCCCCCCCCCCCGGGCCACCCCCTGAAATCAACTCTGGGGCCACGGGTCTGCCCGTGCAGATCTCTAAGTCATGCATTCGGTGCCTGGGAACAGATTTTGAAAAATGGGCGGCAGCCAAAGTTTTAAGGTAAATTTTTGATCAAAATCCCCGACTAAAGAATTTCTCTTTTTTGTCCAACAATCAACTGTCAAATTTCACAAATTTTTCTGATGACTTAATGACTATTTTCAGTTTTTTTTTCATGCAACTGATTGACAAATTTTGCAATATTATATTTCTACCCACTGGTAAAATTTAGTTTTTTCTTGATACTGATTTGTGTGAGCTTAGTACACCGTCATGTTACAATACACACAAGCTAATGTTAAACCAATGACAATATCCTTAAATTTACGTTAACACTTTGGCTGCCGCCCATTTTTCAAAATCTGTTCCCAGGCACCGAATGCGTGGCTTAAGAGATCTGCATGGGCAGACGCGTGGCCCCAGAGTTGATTTCAGGGGGTGGTCCGGGGAGGGGACACACACATTCCTTCCAAAGCAATGAGAGCCCCTCCGTCCACCCCCTGAAATCAACTCTGGGGCCACGGGACTGCCCGTGCAGATCTCTAAGTCACGCATTCGGTGCCTGGGAACAGATTTTGAAAAATGGGGGCAGCCAAAGTGTTAAGTTAAATTTTTGATCAAAATCCCCAACTAAAGGATTTCTCTTTTTTGTCCAACAATCAACTGGCAAATTTCACCAAATTTTCTGACGACTTAATGACTATTTTCAGTTTTTTTTCATGCAACTGATTGACAAATTTTGCAATATTATATTTCTACCCACTGGTAAAATTTAGTTTTTTCTTGATACTGATTTGTGTGAGCTTAGTACACCGTCATGTTACAATACACACAAGCTAATGTTAAACCACTGAAAATATCCTTAATTATTTTAAATGTTTCTTGTGCATAGGAGGATATTGAATGAGCTTAGTACACTGTCATGTTATAATACTCACAAGCTAATGTTAAACCAATGACAATATCCTTAATTTTTCTTTTAAATGTTTTTTTGCATAGGAGGATATTCAATGAGCTTAGTACACTGTCATGTTACAATACTCACAAGCTAATGTTAAACCAATGACAATATCCTTAAATTTACGTTAACACTTTGGCTGCCGCTCATTTTTCAAAATCTGTTCCCAGGCACCGAATGCGTGGCTTAAGAGATCTGCATGGGCAGACGCGTGGCCCCAGAGTTGATTTCATGGGGTGGTCCGGGGAGGGGACACACACATTCCTTCCAAAGCAATGAGAGCCCCTCCGTCCACCCCCTGAAATCAACTCTGGGGCCACGGGACTGCCCGTGCAGATCTCTAAGTCACGCATTCGGTGCCTGGGAACAGATTTTGAAAAATGGGGGCAGCCAAAGTGTTAAGGTAAATTTTTGATCAAAATCCCCAACTAAAGGATTTCTCTTTTTTGTCCAACAATCAACTGGCAAATTTCACCAAATTTTCTGACGAGTTAATGACTATTTTCAGTTTTTTTTTCATGCAACTGATTGACAAATTTTGCAATATTATATTTCTACCCACTGGTAAAATGTAGTTTTTTCTTGATACTGATTTGTGAAACTCGTGGGATTTTTATCATATGGTCGATGAATGAATTTCGACTTTCAGACCACTTTTTCAGATTTTCCCTGCAAGCGACAAGGTACAAGTGTGCTGTTTTTTAAACATTTCCGCTCAGTGGCCCTTTTTATCTAGAATCAACACTAGGATAGTGATGATTCTAGAAAGAAGGACTGCTGTGTGCGAATTTTTAAAAAAGGGCACTCGCAGAACAGAAGTATAAAAATCTAGGCGCCAGCAGGCAGTTTCTCACCACTAAATTTTATTAGTTCTCTTCACTTAAATTCTTACAAAAAATTTAGGTGAAATATTAGACAAAAAATAACAAATAAAATTTAGTGGTGAGAGACTGCCCATTGGCACCTAAATTTTTTTCTTGCATTCGTGTACCTTGTTCACAAAAAATAATTTGAATTGGTTTTCTTAGACTCCTTTTTTATTAGTGGTGTACCAAGTAGTACTTTGGCCGAGTACCGAGTACTCGGCCACTGACTACTCGACCGAATACCGAGTAGTTGTGTAATAAGAAAAACTTACTTTTATTTGTATGTGTGAAACTAAATTTTAATCTTGAATTATTTTATGAGGGGTTTTTGCTTAACTTTTTCTATATTTTGTACACATATTGTTAAATACTGAGTAAATAGTTTTATGAATTATTACATATATTATACATTGATATTCGAATAACTTTTTACTGATCAGTTTGAAATTCTTATAACTACTCGATATTCGCCGAGTACTCGGCCAAAATTTCGCCGAGTATGCCGAATACTCAGTATTTACCGAGTACTGAGTACAGCTCTATTTTTTATCAATAAAATTTTGCAATGTTTTCCTGTGACAGATTGAATTTTGCGATTTTCCCCCCATTTAATGTTATTATGCATTCCTTTTTTTTAAATATTATTATATGCAATAACTATTTTTCAATTATCAGTTAATGTGACTTATTTAGCAGTTTTTCAGCTGCAATCGGTCGACAAATTTCACATTTTTGAATGCCACCAACTGAAGAATCTTGTGAGTTTTGTCTCGATTGATGAATTTCACGATTGATTTCTGCAACAGGTTGACAAGTTTCACAATATTTTAAAGCAGCCGACTGAAGAATTGTTCTGTTTTTTTTTTTTTTTGTTTTTTGTTTTTTTTCAATAATGGTTGTTGGTTGCGTTTATGATGGCCAGTTATCAGCACGAGGGATATAGGCCCTAACGGGGGGGAGTGCCCTCCATGGGTGGTCTTTCTAAGGGAACCTAACCCGTATTTATGCTTGGAAAACCAAGGTCCGAAGAAAACTCTGAAAGATTAGGCCGACGGGCGCTATTGGGATCGAACACAGCACCTCCCGTCTACCAGCTTCGAGAGCAGAACCTCTCGGCCACTGGTGGGGCTTTTCAATAATGGACTGGGGAATTTCATAAATATTTTCATTGAGTGAGTAATGATTTTTGCAATTTTTTTCACGGTACCAATTCTCGAGTTTTGCAATATTTTATTTCTACTGATCGGGGAAATGTACGGGAGCTTCCTTGCGATTGATTTGCAAAACTCGTGCGATTTTTTTCATATTGTCGATGGATGAATTTCACAGATTTTCACCACGGCCGATCGAAGAATTTCATTATTTCTCTTACTTTTTGAACTTTTTTAATATTTTCATCCTTTTAGATTGGATTTTTTTACAGAGCCCTCCGATAAATGTCATTTATAATATATAAAAATTTCATAGAGGAGTGAGGATGTATTCCAGGTGTTGCAACCCCCCACTTTTCAAAATTTTGCCGACATCCCTCATGTAACTTGTTAGAAAGGCCCCATCACCTCTTATTTATGTTATGCACATCCGGCTTTCCTCACCCGCTTTGCCCCCCCCCCTCCAAGGGGGAACTTTTCTAAATTTTGCCATCATGCCTTGTGACATACTGTTGGAAAGCCCTGTGAGCACTTATTCATGTTGTGCACATCCGGTTTCCCCCCCCCCCTAGGGGACACTTTTCTAAATTTTGCAGTCACCCATCATGTGACATATTGTTGGAAAGGTCTAATACCACTTATTCATGTTATGCACATCCGGCTTCCCTCACCCCAATTTGCCCCCTCCAAGGGGGGCACTTTTCTAAAGTTTGCAGTCACCCATCATGTGACATATTGTTGGAAAGGCCTAATACCACTTATTCATGTTATGCATATCCGGTTTCCCTCCCCCCACTTTGCCCCCCTCAAGGGGGGCACTTTTCTAAATTTTGCAGTCACCCATTATGTGACATATTGTTGGAAAGGTCTAATACCACTTATTCATGTTATGCACATCCGGCTTCCCTCACCCCACTTTGCCCCCCCCCCCAAGGGGGCACTTTTCTAAATTTTGAAGTCACCCATCATGTGACATATTGTTGGAAAGGCCTAATACCACTTATTCATGTTATGCACATCCGGCTTCCCTCACCCCACTTCCCCCCCCCCACCCCCCAAGGGGGGCACTTTTCTAAAGTTTGCAGTCACCCATCATGTGACATATTGTTGGAAAGGCCTAATACCACTTATTCATGTTATGCACATCCGGTTCTCCCCCCCACACTTTGCTCCCCCCTGAGGGGTCACTTTTCTAAATTTTGCCGACACCCCTCGTGTGACCCATTGCTGGAAAGGCCAATGGCTACTTATTCAAGTTATGCACATTTGGCTTTCCTCCCACACTTCCCCCCCAAGGGTGGCACTTTTCTAAATTTTGCAGTCACCCATCATGTGACATATTGTTGGAAAGGCCTAATACCACTTATTCATGTTATGCACACATCCAACTTCCCTCACCCCACTTTGCCCACCCCCCCCCTAAGGGGGGCACTTTTCTAAATTTTGCCGTCACCCATCATGTAACATATTGTTGGAAAGGCCTAATACCACTTATTCATGTTATGCACATCCGGTTTCCCTCCCCCCACTTTGCTCCCCCCAACGGGGCACTTTTTCTAAATTTTGGAGTCACCCATCATGTGGCATTTTGTTGGAAAGGCCTAATACGACTTATTTATGTTATGCACATCCGGCATTTCTCCCCATATTTTCTAATAAATTTTTAAAAGGCTACAGTCAAACTGCAAAAAAAATGTAGTTGGGAGACTGCGGTGATTTGGCACAAATCCCTGCAGTTTTTTTGAAGTCGACATAACTATAAATTGACTGCGGTGAGTGTGTAGTTATCAACTACACATTTACTGCGGTTAATTTATAGTTATGTCGACTTCAAAAACACTGCAGGGATTTGTGCCAAATCACCGCAGTCTTCCAACTACATTTTTTTTAAAGTTTCACTGCAGTTCATTTTTAGCTGGGGAGCTAGAATTATTTTTAAAATCTTAGCGTTTGTTACCGCATACCGCCACCATCCGGGCCCATGTATCTACGGAAAGATTGCGTAAAGGAGTTTCGTTCAGATATGCTTTTGTTAAGAATACAGTGCATTCCCTGGTGGTGGAATGTGGAACTAACATAACGCGATTTTGTTAAAATTAGGAAATCTAACAAGTCGATCTGTTTGAAACTTTAAGATATTTTATAACACATAAGATAAAGTGTAAAAAAGAATGGCACGTGAAACTTCGGGGAGGGGGGGGAGGCGCTAGATTTCTGTTTAAAAAGTTAGTGTTTCTGACCGTTTTATGTGCTTTTTTTTGAGGAAGTCCTGAGATATATGTTACTTATTTAATATAAAATTGTGTAAAGTTTAGTTATCACTATTTCCGAATAGTAATTTCAGCAAATATCTTAATTTCTTATTAAGACCGCCACCACTTCGAGTAACATATCTACTTATAGGTTGTTTAACGGAGTTTCCTTCCGATACAGTTTTGTTAAGAATAGAGTGCGCTCCCTGGTGGTGGAATGTGGAACTGACATAACGCGATTTTGTTAAAATTAGGAAATATAACAAGGCGATCTGTTTGAAACTTAAAGATAGTTTATAACACATAAGAAAAAGTTTATAAAAATGGCGCGTGAAATTTCGGGTAGGGGGGGTGGGGCGCTAATTTCACTAATTGATTTATTTCTATTATATACTTATTTTACAAGGCAGTCACGTGATGTTTCATTGCAGTATACTTCTGAACGGTGTCCGATTTTTAAAAATACAGCATAAATGTTACTTATGCCAGATAAAAATGTCAGAAGTATTGATACCACTCTTTTTGAATAATAATTTCAGCAAATATTAATAATTTCTTGGTTAAGACCGCCACCCCCTCGACTAGCATATCTCCTGATAGGTTGTTTAACGGAGTTACGTTCAGATACAGTTTTATTAAGAATAGAGTGCACTCCCTCTGGTGGAATGTGGAACTAACAGACCGCGATTTCATTTAAAGTAGGAAATCTAACAAGGTGATATGTTTGAAACTTTAACATAGTTTATAACATATAAGAAAAAGTTTATAAATAATGGCGCGTGAAATTTCGGGCAGGTGGAGAGAGGGGGAGGGGCAAAATATTTATTTTTTGTTTCATACCATTTCAGGTGCATTTTTTTTTTTTTTTAACGGAGTCCTCAGATACGTGGTACTTATTAAATAAAAATATGTCAAAAGTTAAATTACCACTATTTCCGAATGGTAATTTCAACAATTATCTTAAATTCTTGCTGAAGACGGCCACCCCCTCGAGTAACATATCTACTGATAGGTTGTGTAAAGGAGTTTCGTTCTGATACGCTTTTGTTAAGAATAGAGTGCGCTCCCTGGTGGTAGAATGTGGAACTAACAGACCGCGATTTCATTTAAAGTAGGATATCTAACAATTCGATCTGTTTTGTTATAAAGTATTTAAAGTTTAAATTATAATGAAGTATAAAGAAGAATGGTGTGTCGCATTTCGAGGGGGGAGGGGGAGGGAGGGGCGCGATCAAAATTAGGAAATATAGCTGGACGATCTGTTTGAAACTTTAGTATAGCTTATAAAAAGTAACAAAAATTTTAAACATCAGGCCGCGTCAAAAATCATGGTGACCATTACCCCACTTCATCCCCCCCCCAAAAGGTGGCACTTTTCTAAATTTGGCAGATACCCGTCATGTGATATATCGTAGCATTTCGAGGGGGGGGTGGCACGAACAAAATTAGGAAATATAACAAGGTGAATCTGTTTGAAGCTTTACGATAGTTTAGGAAGCGTTTGCCAAAATTTAAAAGATGTCCCATGGCAATAAATGTACTGGACGTTTTGAAAGGAATATTAAACGAAACCGTTTGTGCGATCTATGATCACACTTACCCACTTGTTTCTAACTTTAGAATAACAATTCGCATCATATGCGATAATGCACGATAAGTTATTTTTAATAAAAACTATTAGGTTGTAACGAAAGTTTCCCGCCACAGCTAATATCGTCTTTTCAAACAGTTCGCGTTGCCGTATTTGCTCATATTGTCAAACAATTTTTGGCATTTGAAAGAAAGAGACTTGCTTTATAACACTGTGTTGTGAAATTTGTAAAAAAATATCGTTAACATAAAATACAGGGTGTCTGAAATGGAACTATCACGCTACCAGATTAGAACCAGCATTTACTTCCAGTTCTATTTCAAAAAGTCATTTAAAGAATGTCACCGAATCATGTGTGCAGCTTTAGGCACTACTGTTGAATCATATGACACTGTGAAGTTTTGGTACCGAAAGTTCAAAAACGAGGACTATGACATTCAAGAAGCAGAGCGCTCTGGCTGGCCTACTGATGTTGATGAGGCCCGCCTGCGAGAACTTGTGGAAAAATATCAGTATTCAACCACTCAAGAGCTAGATAAGCAGTTAGACGTTAGTGCATGTCCATTAGCAGCGCTATGCATTGCATAAACTTGACGTACAAGTTCTACCGCTGTGTGCCGCATGGCCTGACTCAATCAGATAAGTGCAGACGTCTTCAGGTCTGCACTAATCTGCTCGACTATCAACGCAAGGACAAAATTCTGGACTGTTTCGTCACTTGTGACAAAAAGTGGACTCACTTCAACAACACAAGCTTTAAAAGGGGTTTTTCTACGCCCGGTGAGCCCGTCGGCAGCTTCGCAAAGCGCAATTTGACTAACAAAAAGATAATGCTTTGTATCTGGTGAAATTGCCGTGGCATAATCCACAAAGTGTATCTGGAAAGAGGTAAAACCATGGACAGTAAGGTGTACAAGATGCTAGTCCGTGTCGACGCTGCTATCAAGGTAAAATGTTAAAATGAGTTCAGGCGCAAGAAGATAATTATTCATCAAGATAATGCTAGATCACATATGTCTGCATTCACCGGCTGGACTCTGTATGGAGTCAAATGGGATCTTTTGCCACACCCACCATATATCCCCGACATCACTTCTTCGGACTACTATCTTTTTTCACACTTGCAGCTACATCTTGCTGGTGCTATCTTTAATTCTGCACAGGACGGCCGAAATGAGGTTGATCCGTTTTTGGACCAGCAGCCCCAAGTTTCTGGGCCGAAGCTTTGAAAAACTACGAAAACCTTGACAAAAAAATCATAGACTCAGGTGGTGATTACCAACATCACTAAAGGCACTGCTTTCATGCTTTTTTTTCTAACTTTATTAAGAAATTTTTTTGGCGGAAAACTTTCGTTACAACCTGATATTTAAAATGTGATGCTAAAAATAACATTTTTAATTAATAATTTTATCATTTAAAAACATCTGCCAGGAATAGGGATTATTATTTTTTCAAAGAGTTAATTTAGAAACTGATTAATAATTTCTCCAGTAAGTAATTATGCATTTGAATAGTATATATTGCGAACAATACACTGTAATAATAATAAAAAAAAGACTAAAACAGTGAAATACTTCTGGCAATCGAGAAGCCACCACTATTCCCGTACTTTAACGGAACTTTTTCCTGGTAAGTTACAGTAAAGTTTCTGGGGGTTTATTTTGGCATTTACGGGGGGAAATGTTCTTTAAAATACGGAAATAGGGCCGGCGTCTCGATTGCCAGTAGTATTTCCGTATTTTAGTCCTTTTTTAAAGTGTATGTAATTATTTTAAAAGTTCTTTTTTAGGGTTTCGTTCATCTGTCGAAACCCTATTCGTCTCGCCCCTCTGTCTGCCTGTCCGTCTGTCCGTCACAGAGCCCGTTCTCAGAAACTATATATGTTGGAGACATGAAATTTTGCATACATATACCTGAACACCTCACATCAAACGACAAATTCTAAAATTTTCAAAAAAGTCCTTTATTTAACCCTCTGGACACCAACTTGTGTATTTTAATCTTTTTGTTCTAACTGAGCCCCTAATTAAGTTTAAGACGTGAAATTTTGCATACTTATAGCTTAACTCTTCACATCCAATGACAAATCCTAAATATTTGAAAAAGTCTTACATTTAACCCTCTGGGCTCTGACTTGTGTATTTTAATCTTTTTGTTCTAACTGAGACTCTAATTAAGTTTAAGACTTGAAATATTGCATACTTATAGATGAACACTTCCCATCAAAGGACAAATCCTAAAATTTTGAAAATGTGTTATATTTAACCCTCTGGGCTCCAGCATGTGTATTTTAATCTTTTTGTTCTAACTGAGCCCCTAATTAAGTTTAAGACTTGAAATTTTGCATACTTATAGCTGAACACCTCATATCAAACGACAAATCCTAAAATTTTGAAAAAAGTCTTATATTTATCCCTCTGGGCTCCAGCTTGTGTATTTTAATCTTTTTGTTCTAACTGATTCCCTAATTAAGTTTAAGACTTGAAATTTTGCATACTTATAGCTCAACACCTCATATCAAACGAGAAATCCTAAAAATTTGAAAAAGTCATATTTAACCCTCATGGCTCTGACTTGTGTATTTTAAGCTTTTTTTCCTATCTGAGCCCCAATTTAAGTTGAAAACTTGAAATCTTGCATACGTATAGCAGAACACTTGCGATCACACGAAAAATCATAAAATTTTCAAAAACTCTTATATTATTTACCCACCGGACTCTAACTTCTGTATTTTAAGCAATTTTTCTAACCTCCCCCCATTGCACCCGGTGGGTATTTTTCTAACTTTTGCCGACATCACTTTGACCACACTTTCATATTATGCACATAGCCTTACATATTTCAGTTCCACTTTTTACCGCCAGGAGGCGCCTACCTATCTCGGGTGCTATAGACCCGATCCCCTCGATTAATATACCTACGGATAGCTTGTAAAACGGAGTTTCGTTCGGATAGAGGTTTGTTTAGAATAGAGTGCGCCCCCTGGTTGTGAAATTTGGGACTTACAGATTTCGCAAAATGATAAAGTGTTTTGAAAGGAATACTAAACGAAGCCTTCTGTGAGATCTGTGATCACACTTACCCACTTGTTTTATATTTAACATTACTACTTCCAGTGCTTTAATAGCTCCTAACTCAAATAGCATATTTCCAATCCTTAAAAATTGCGGATAAGAATCACATGCGGATTCGAACATCTGTAAATACATATTACATATTTTTTTAAATTATTTTAGATTTGTAATTATATTAATATATTTTTAATTGTTCTAGGGGTACCTGCTCCTAACGCAGTACCCCTATCCTAAATATGCAGGTTCAAAAACATGTAATTTTTAGGGTTTCGTTCATCTGACAAAACCCTATTCGTCTCTCTCCTCTGTCTGTCTGTCTGTCTGTTCGTCATAGAGCCCGTTCTGAGAAACTATATATGTTGGAGACTTGAAATTTTGCATATTTATAGCTGAATACCTTACATCAAACGACAAATCCTAAAATTTTGAAAAAGTCTTATATTTACCCCTCACCCTCCACTTGTGCTCTAACTTGTGTATTTTAAGCTTTCTTTACTAACTGACCCCCTAATTAAGTTGAAGACTTCAAATTTTGGATTCTTAGAGCGGAACACTTGATATCAAACGACAAATCATAAAATGTTGAAAAAGTCTTATCATACCACTCCGGGCTGTAACTTGTTTTTTTAAGCTTTTATTTTTTATTTTATTTATTTATTTATTTATTTATTTATTTTTTTAACTGAGCTCTTAATTAAGTTGAAGACTTGAAATTTTGGACATTTATAGCTGGACACATCACATTAAACGACAAATAATAACATTTTGAAAAAGTCTTATATTTACTCCTCTAGGCTCTAACGTGTGTATTTTAAGCATTTTTTTAACTCAGCCCCTAATTAAGTTAAGATGTGAAATTTTGCATACTTTTAGCAGCAGAATTGCGATTGCACGAAAAATCATAAATTTTCAAAAAGTCTTATATTATTTACGACTCCGGTCTCTAATTTCTGTACTTTTAACAATTTTTCTAAACTCCACACTTTTCATCCGGGGTGCACTTTTCTAACTTTTGCCGACACTCTTTCATATTATGCACCATAGCCCTACATCTTTTAGTTCCAATTTTTACCGCCAGGGGCCTCCTACCTCTCTCGGTTGCTATGAATCCGATATCCTGGACTAATATACCTAGGATTGTTTGTAAAACGAGTTTCGTTCGGATAGATTTTTGCTTAGAATAGAGTGCGCCACCTGGTTGCGAAATGCGGAATTAAATGGTTTCGCAAAAGTATTAAAGTGTTTTGAAAGGAATATTAAACGAAACCCTCTGTACGATCTGTGATCAGATCTGTTCCTCAGATCAGATCAGATCATCTTTGGACTCCAACTTGTGTATTTTAATCTTTTTGTTCTAACTGAGCCCCTAATTAAATTTAAGAATTGAATTTTCGCATACCTATAGCTGAACACCTAAGATCAAACTACAAATCGTAAAATTTTGAAAAAGTCTGATATTTAACCCTCTGGGCTCCAATTTGTGTATTTTAATCTTTTTTGTTCAAACTGAGCCCCTAAATAAGTTGAAGACTTAAAATTTTGCATACTTATATATAAAAATATCACGTCAAACGACAAATCATAAAATTTAGAAAAAAAATCTTATATTTAACCCTCTGGGTTCTAACTTGTGTTTCTTAATATTTTTGTTCAAACTCAGCCCCCAATTAAGTTTAAGACTTGAAATTTTGTATACTTATAGCTGAACATCTCACATCAAACGACAAATCCTAAAATTTTCAAAAAGTCCTATATTTAACCCTCTGGACACCAACTTGTGTATTTCAATTTTTTTGTTCTAACTGAGCCCCTAATTAAGTTTAAGACGTGAAATTTTGCATACTTATAGCTTAACACCTCACATCCAATGACAAATCCTAAATATTTGAAAAAGTCTTATATTTAACCATCTGCGCTCTAACATGTGTATTTTAATCTTTTTGTTCTAAATGATCCCCTAATTAAGTTTAAGACTTGAAATTCTGCATACATATAGCTGAGCATTTCCCATAAAACGATAAATCATAAAAGTTTGAAATAGTCTTATATTTAACCTCCTGGGCTCTAACTTGTGTATTTTATTTTTTTTTTCTAACTGGGCTCCTATTTAAGTTGAAGATTTGAAATTTTGCATACTTATAGCTAAACACATCACATCAAACGACAAATCATAAAATTTTGAAAAAGCCTTATATATAAACCTCTGGACTGTAACTTGTGTATTTTAAGTTTTTTTTTTTCTAATTGAGCCCCTATTTAAGTTGAAGATTTGAAATTTTGCATACGTATTCTAAACACTTGCGATCACATGAAAAATTATAACATTTTCAAAAGTCATATTATTTTCCCACCGGGTTCTTACTTGTGTATTTTAAGCAGTTTTTCTAACCTCCCCCTACTACAGCCGGTGGGTACTTTTCTAACTTTTGCCGACACCACTTTCACCACTCTTTCACATTATGTACATATTTCAATTCCACCTTTTACCACCAGGGGTCGCCTGCCTATCTCGGGTGCTATAACTCGATCCCCTCGACTAATATACCCGAATAGGTTGTAAAACGGAGTTTCGTTTGGATAGAGGTTTGTGTAGAATTGAGTGCGCCCCCTTGCTTCGAAATGTGGAACTAACAGATTTCGCAAAAGGATAAAGTGTTTTGAAAGGAATATTAAACGAAACCCTCTGTGCGATCTGTGATCACACTTACCCACTTGTTCACTTTGGCGATCTTTTCTAATTGAACTTTTATTTTCTTACCTTTGAATGGGGGATTTTCTCGCTTCTAAGGAACAATCTTCTGTTTCGGGACAGATGATGACAGTTTTCGTGGTTGATTTATTAAGATTAATTGCACATTTTAAAATGACCTGCACTCTAGAATTTAGCAAAGTGCGTCTGCAAAAAATGATTAAATATATATGCCTTCTTTTTAATGCTCAAAAACTTGTTTAACTCACCAATATTTTATTTATAACCGATAATGCATTTAACTTATTATGCTCACCGATATCAACAATAAACAACGATTAAATTAATTCTTATATTTAAAAAAAAAAATGTCTGTTTCATTAGGTTTATGATATAACTTTTTTTTATGAAACTACAATTTTATTTAGATGTAAATTTCCAACTGGGCGAAAAATGTCCGGACCAGGATTCGAACCCGGGACCTCCCTGGCTGAAGCCGCCAGTGCTCTGCCATCTGAGCAATCCCGGACGATTCTGGTCGAACTTTTTCACCCAGCTAACCTTGAAGATCTTCAAAGGTCTCAAGAAGATCTTTTCGCCCAGTTGGAAATTTACATCTAATATGATTTGTTTACCAATTAGAATAATTGTGTGAAAATTAATCTAGTACAATTTTATTTATTTATTTATTTATTTATTTTACACAATAGTGTTTTTATTTCAAGCTGAGTAAGTGACAATATCACAATACATTCAATTAAAGCAGAAATATCACTACGTGAGTTTTTTTTTTTTTTTTTTTCTTAGATGAGATAATACCCATAAGAATTACATTTATTGAGTTAGAAATTATAAATATACTTTTAGACGTAATTTAGCAAAAACATATGGGATGCCTTTTATTTTTCAGGAAAATTTCTTTCTTTTTTTATGAAAAAATAAAAGAGACTTGCATACAACGATAAAAAACGTCTGTTTCTGCATATTTATCATATATCTTTTGTTTTTGAAACTACCAGTTTAGTATTTTCATACGAAAAATAGGGATTGTAGTTTAAGCGGAGTAAGATTCAAATCACAATACATTCAATTGTGGCAGCAGTAGTATTACATGCTTTTTTAAGATAAGAGAGATAATATACATAAATTTTACATTTCTTCAATTAGAAATTAGAAATATATTTTTTTTTTTTTTTTTACGTTTTAAGCAAAACATATGGTGTGATTTTTTTTTATGAAAAATAATAATGACAAAATTGGTAGGTAATTCTGACTGCAAAATTCATAATATAAGTGTAGAACATTTTTCGATAGTCAATAAATCCTAATTAAAAAAAAAAAAAAAAAAAAAAAAAGTACATTACTTTGTATACTAAGAGCAAAACATCGGTATGAATTGCAACTTTCAAAATAGCCTAACTAAATATACAAGAATACGATTTCTATAAGTTAAAAATGTTCTTGTTTTTAACCACTTTTAATACTTGTAGGAATAAGTATATTGGCTTTTTGTACCACTTTTAAAAATTGTAGGGTCAACTGTATCATATTTTTGTACCACTTTGTAAAATTATAGGAATAAGTATATATTATGTTTTTGAATATCATTTAATTATTGTAGGGATTAGCATATTAAAGATTTAGGCTTTAATAAACTTCTGAACTAATTATTTTTACTAAACCATGTCAACCCTTACGCCGTTGATTTTTCACCTTACAGTCTTACAGTTCTTACCATCAGCGCTTTTTTTTGACAATGTTTGGAAACGCGAATATAGAACAGCTAAGGTGTTTAGTACAGAAAACATTTGATGACATTTGTGGTCTTACACTATAAAAACATTATGTAACGTTACTCCATAAAAGTGGTGGTACCCGTTCTGCCTCCATTTTATTGAGTAATTTAACCCTTTGTGTACTGAATTATGAATTCATGAAAATTTTATCTTCTAAAGCGTTTTTCGTGAATTGTTTAAACTACATTAGAAGGTTTACATAATCATTTAATAAATTTTAGAGGTAGTTTAGAAGAATTGAAGGATTTAGAAGGATTCATTAAATTTTAATTTATAGGGATTTTGTGCATTATTTATAATCCCTCTCAAGTCTTTTATTTTAAATTTTTTCTAGGTATTTTGTAAATTTAGGAAATGTACAAATATAATGCTCTTACAATAGAAATACAGAAATGTTTCCGAAATGAAAAACACACCATCCCCCAACGCCAAGAAAGCTTAAAAAATGCAAAGGCAAAAGAAATCCTCCTTTTAAAAATATTTTTGTTCTGTGTAAACCATAATGCGTTTGGAACAAGATAAAGTAATATATATAGAACTCATTCTAAACGTATTACAACTAATCTATGTATTAAATGAATTTTATAACAAGTTATTTTAATTGGTATTTATAAGTACCGTAGTAGATAAAGTGTTAACCGATAAACCGGTGTTACCGATGTAATTACATGACAGTAATATATAATAATACACCAGCTATTTCAATTTAAATTAAACCAGGTGTATCAGTTTAAATTATATCATAATATAAATTAAATTTCTCATGAATTTAGAGGCCGCATGTTGTCACCAATATTATGGCAAAACCTTACATAATTGTTTCACAGTGTATGAAAGGAGATGGCAGTGGAACGACAGAGATGTTATTTGGTACAGAAGACAGTTATGCTCCTTGACTTCCATAATTCATATCTCCAAATCACCCGAGGCATCGCCATTCTCTGAATTTAGAGTTTAAATGATTCCATTACTAAAATATCGTCCCATTTTTTAATCCAATAAATGTGAATAATCAATTTTGTACTCACTTGAAATGACACTTTGAATGGTCTTTAACTTTTGAAGACTCGTATAATGACGCCATTTTATACTGTATGCATTCGCGAAACAATGACCTGAAAATGTACTTCTTATCGGGGTAGACTGTATTCGAAAGCCATTTAATGCTGCTGTATATTGATGAAATAAACAATCATCTTAGACATTCGAACTGGTTGCTGTAGGTATCAAATCTCCTTCTCTCCTCATAGCCCCACCAGTGGCCGAGAGGCTCTGCTCTCGAAGCTGGTAGACGGGAAGTGCTGGGTTCGATCCCAATCGCGCCCGTCGGCCTAATCGTTCGGAGTTTTCGTGGTTTTCTTTGAACCTTGGTTCTCCAAGCGTTAATACGGGTTAGGTTCCCTTAGAAAGACCTACACGGAAGGCACTCTCCCCCTTAGGGCCTATATCCCGCGTGCAGATAATTGGCCGACATAAATACAACCAACCAATCAACCAACCTTCTCTCCTCAAAGTTCAAAGTAGAAGGCCGGAAGTTCATTTTACTATATCGAAATCTCAACATACGTAAGATAAGATAATGCTTTAAACACATTTAAGAAGAGTACTATATCACATTTCTGTAACAGAACTGATTTCACTATGAATAATAGCATTTTGATACATCCGTTTCTGTACTTCGAATCCACATCCGTGGATTCGAAGTACAGAAACAAACTTTTAACCTGATGTAAGCTCCAGAATCCAACTTTATCTTTTAATTTATGTCAACCGTCACTTCAAAATAGCACGAGGGATGAAATCTGACTCTGAAAAACTGCCTTGTAGAACCGAGTGGGCGAACCGCGGTAAATCAATTATGCAATCCAGGTCAAAATTTGCTCACTGCGAGATAATTAGCATAATATCGCACAATATAACCATGGATATCAGATTTTTTAGATTCTCCCATATTTATAGAAATAACAGAAATCACTTGGATGACCTCCCAGGCAACCGAGATTTCGCTAGTATAAGTCCAACTCCGGGGGGGGGGGGGGGGAGAGAACAGAAACGACAGATAGGAAGCAATAGCATGCACAAGTTAGCAAGTCGGATATTAGTAAGTTACGTTCACAACGAAAACTAGACTACTCTCATAATAGAGCAGCTTGACAGTGCCATACCTTATATATAGGGCAATGATAAAATATTTGTTACGGTAATAAGTATTCCTAATTTAAGGCAGCCTTAAAAATATTAAGTAATAAGGTTGTATAACATTTTGATATCTAAATTTACTTGATTTTTTTTTTTTTTTTTTTTTTTTTTTAAATTCATGAAAATATTTTACACGTGATTTATTGTGATAAAGTTATCATATTAGAATATAAAACGTACGAGTATAAGATGTTTTAATAATCATAAACCATCTCATAATGAGTCTTTATTTAATTATATTTAATTAATTATAAAAATATTCTACACATGCATATATTATCTCTCTTTTCATAAAAAAAAAAAAAAAAAAAAAAAAACCGTAAAAACACACCTTTGATAAATAAAAAAAAGAGCTTGTTTAGCAAATAAATAGATACATCGTATTAGTGTATCCAAAAACAACATATCTGACATTTATATATATATATATATATGTACAATTTGAGGTAATGTATTTTCATGTGTGCATAATAAAACTTTAAAGCCAAAGTTATCGATTGGAGTAGACTTTGCTATATTTTATAAATTTAGTTTATTACGGAAAAGCCCACAGCTATATCAAACTTCATTTTTTGTTTCAACTGCATCGATTTGTTTTCTAGTTATTTAATAGTTAAAAAAAATACCAGCATTGATATTAAACGATTTCAGAAAATGAAATTTTATGAATGCTTAATATTCATTCTATAAATGAGAGCCTTATAACTTACTAGTAAATATTTACATTTACTTGTTTCAATATTTTTGATATTGTTGCACATAAACTGATAATTTGAAATATCAGAAAGTTTTAAATTGCGTGTAGCTATCTTCCTAAATCATTGTAAAGAGACACATTTTGTCAAATTAAACTTGAAATAAAATAAGCTATAACAGTTAATGGATAAAATTATTATTTATTCTATTATTTCAATTCTTTGAAAAAGTATTTCTTGTTTGGCACATTATTAATTTAAAATTCAAAGATTTTAACCCATTTTAGGTCAAGGTTTTAAAAAAGATAAAAGAAAGGGATTTGTTTTCGTTGTTACTTTTTTACACGTTTTTATATATACATTCAATATTTTTATGGAATACTCAATATCGTTGGGACTACTTGGTAGTGAGTGACCCTAAACATATATTTACCAGTTTCATGAAATTCCAATCTCTGTATAAAATGATCTATGTTTTCTAAGTATTAAGATAACCACAATCGAATTACAACGATAAAAATCAATTGATGTTTTGATATCAAATCAATTACAAATTAATTTTTAACGATCATCACTATGTAAAACTGAAAAATATATTTATTGCATTTCTGTACATTTAGTAGTGCAGTAAAGTTTATAAAGACGTATTAATCAAAATGTATTTAAATGTTAAACATTACATACAACACAAATAAAGAAATGTTGCTAAGAAACAAATATTCGACGCCATCTTTAGTATATCACCACTTCCCACTACCACCTAAATGGATTAATGAAGAATATTATAATTACAAGATATGATTTATTTTTTAAACTTTATTTTGTTTATCATTAATACTTTAAAAAAAAAAACAATTAAATATTTCTCGGAAAAAGTTTCTCTTAAATAAAATTTCGTAAACATTTATATTATAACTTTATTCTTAAAATATAAATTTACTTTTTGTTTTTATTTTTACTTTTTAAGTTGTATTTAATGCCATTATGAATAACATTTTTAAAATATAGAAAGCATTTCACAGTTATTATAAAAAACAAATTCCATTACAAGACAAATTATAAATGCCAAAAACATACTGATGTGATTGCTCACTTAGAATAAGAATTACAATTCCGCAAAATGTGTATTACGAATATTTAAACTTTTTTTTTTTTCTTTTTATAAACATTTCTCGAACCACTGAAGCAGAAAATTGTTTTTGCTACGTTTCATGCTTAACATATAAGATTTACATTTTATGTATACGCCGGAGCTTTATAGATAAAAATGTTAAAAATTGTTAAATAAATCGATTTTTTTAATTGCACAAATTTAAAAAGTTTTCTTGAATAGTTGGATGCCTGGATTGATGGTTGTTTATCCTTTTCTTTCAAGATTTTGGATGTTTTAGAAGTTTAAAAAAGGTTTAGATTAGAAGTTTTATTGAAAGTTTTATTTTATTTAATTTGTAAGATAAGTTAAACAAAGACAATAAATTATACAAATGTTACAAAAAAATATTTATAATACTGCTACATGGGGTGTTTAGGAGTCTTAATGTTAATAACAAATTTAGAAGTTATAGAACCAAAAAATCATTTTTACGTAGTTTCATATTAATGAAGCGTAATATAATGATCTGAAGTGAATTTTACATGATTAGCATTACATTAAATTCTGCAAATTTTACATACTTTTAGCATGCTACAAATTCCTTTCATTTTGTACAATTAATTGTCAACATTTTTTAGTTTCTTGAAATGGATTAATATTAAATTTAACTAACTCATATGTTTTTTTAGAATATGAATCTATTTGTTGTCTACATACTCAAAAAATTCCAAGACACATTATTAAAATGTTAACACACGCTTTTGACAATATATGACTTCCTTGGATCACTTCAGCCAAGAAAATGCTATAGATTATAAATCTATAGCGTTCGAGGAGGCACAAATTTGTGGAATCAAACTATGGTACGTGATGAAATTTTATTTATATTTTTGAGAAATCATTAATGTAAAAAATATATTAATAAAGCAAAATCAATAGTTCCAAACATATCCCGTTTTTATTCGAAAGTCTTTTTTTATGCAAAATTCTGCACATTTTAATCATTAGTTTTCGAAAATAAATAAATTTTACTTTTAGAGTGTCTAATATTACATTCCCTGCCACCAAAACACACACTGATATTTGATAAAATCCAGGTTTTTAGAAATAAATAGAACATAATCTGAGCTAGAAAATGTATTTCATGACGATAGTCTTGCGTCAATGCGTGAGTAATTTGAATTCTATTTAATTTCATCTGTTATCTAAATTTATAGTTAGAAATATATATATATATATATATTAGGGTGGGTCGAAAAAACCGAAATATTTATAATCGAAATGTAATAGAGCGGAAAAGTTGCCTTTTGTAATGAAGAATAAATTCGTAAAATATTACACAGATCGGTTAATATCTTTTACCGCCGCAAGGGGGCTAAAATCTCCAAAAATCTCAAAAAACATGTTTTTTTCAGTATTTTTTTAAATTATCCAAATGTACGAATGTAATTTCTAATAGGGCGCAATAGCTACATGAAGATATAAGAAATGCCAGGTAAATGTTCATTATGAAAAAGTAATATCCTTTACTATCGCAAAAGGACCAAATATATATATATATATATATATATATATATATATTAAATGCAAAAATTTCAAATTTTTATTTTTTCTAAATTTTTCAAATTTTAATAATACGTCTAGAAGTAAATAAGTTTACTTCATATCTATTAACATGTCGTAAATTTTGTTAACTATTTGTTATAGACTGGGGAAAAAACGGTAATCATTCATTATTCTTGACAATCGCTTTATCTACTGCTGATTTACTGCATATCAGCAGTTCATATACCAAAAATTACAAAAAATGATACAAAATGAACAAAATATTTTAGTACTGTATTAATTAAAATACAGAGATGATTAACCGAAACGGATTAAATAAACATAAAATGAAGAAGTATTTAAAGTAATTGAATTTTATAATATGACTTGCTTCCAAATAAAGCCATTGTTCTTCGAGAGGCCGAAATGGATCATATGTGATCCTCGCTCTGTTCAGGTCCACTAACTTTACCAGCACTTCAGAGACTAATTTCGCGCATCTTCCTACTGATTGAATGGGACAAGGAAAATGATAGTAATTGGTATCTTTAATCGAACATTCTAAACCCACCAGCGTCGTTAGATCGTCAGTCCATAGGCAAACCGTAACAGGTGGTTTCGTTAGTTTACAGTTTTGCCACTCGACTAAATCCATACAATTTTAAGCTTCAAAGTTCAAGTCTGGAATGACGAAATGACGGATGGCACTATTTGTGTCTACAGAACTTCGTGCTTTGGCAATTTTCTTTATGGCTGGGGTCCTGATTTCCTCTCCTTCATATGCTATCATTCCAATGAAGCTATTTTCATGATTTGCGAGACAGGCATTTTGTGAAATTACAGGAACTATAATCTTTCGTAGATGATATGGCAAGTAACAAGGGTTACTAATTTTAGTCCGCATAATCTCAAAAACATGATGGATTCATTTTAATTGTGAACCAACTGATGCAGTACACTTTCAGGATGTACTCATTGAGTACATCCTGGTCAGCCGATTGCCGATTGCCAAAATTGAAAATTACCAAAGCACGAAGTTCTGTGGACACGAATAGTGCCATCCGTCCTTTCGTCATTCCAGACATGAATTTTGAAGCTTAAAATTATATGACTTTAGCCGACAGGCAAAACTGTAACCTAACGAAACCACCTGTTAGGTTTGCCTATCGATTGACGATCTAACAACGCTTGTGAGTTTAGAATGTTCGATTAAAGATACCAGCTATTATAACTTTCCTTGTCCCACTCAATGAGTAGAAAGATGCGTGAAATTAGTCAATGAAGTGCTGGTAAAGTTTGTGGACCAGAACAGAGTGAAGATCACATATGATCCATTTCGGCCTCTCGAGTAGCAATGGCTTTATTTGGAAGCTAGTCATATTATAAAATTAATTTACTTTAAATACTTCTTCATTTTAAGTTTATTTAATCCGTTTTGGTTAAACATTTCTGCATTTTAATTAATAAAGTACTAAAATATTTTGTTCATTTTATATCATTTTGTGATTTGTGGTATATGAACTGCTGCTGTGCTGTAAAAGAGCAGTAGATGAAGCGATCGTAAAGAACAATGAATGATTACCTTTTTTTATTTTCCAGTCTATGACGAATAGTTAACAAAATTTATGGCATATTAATAGATATAAAGTAAATTTATTTACTTATAGACCATATTATAGAAATTAAAAAAAAATATAGAAAAAATGAAAACTTGAAAATTTTACAATTTGTTTTTTAAATATGGTCCATTTGCGGCAGCAAAAGCTATTATTTTATCACAATGAACATTTACCAGGACATTTCTTATATCTTCATGTGGCTATTGCGTCCTATTAGAAATCGCATTCGTACGTTTGGATAATTAAAAAAAATATATTAAAAAGCCAAGTTTTTTGCGATTTTTTGAAACTTTGCCCCCCTTGCGGCGGTAAAAGATATTAGCCGATCGGTATAATATTTTACGAATTTATTCTTGATTACAAAAGGCAACTTTTCCGCTCTATTACATTTCGATTGTAAATATTTCGGTTTTTTCGACCCACCCTAATATATATATTTATTTTATTATTATTTATTTACATGTATCCACACAGAAAAGAAGATTTAATAGTCTTTTTTTCCCTAAAGTGCGAGTTTATTTTACATTCTAAAATTCATTATATTTTTTTTTCGGTAACGTTTCCCAGTGTAAATTTTCCGTGTGTTTCAGGTAACTTTCATTTTAAAATCTTTATTTTATTTATTCATTTTTGTTTATGGATACCATCCTAACGCTAAGGCGCACAATACAAAACATCTTAATAATTGTGAACTGTCTAAAAATATGTAAAATATATAATTTTTTTGGATCATCAGGACGCTTAAAAAAAAAAATAAATAAATAAATAAATAAATAAATGAAGGGATATATTTAACATTTAATATCTTAAAATTTATATCATTTTAAAACACAATTTTTATTGGGATGAAAGATATAAGTATCGTCTTTCATTTTATGTGTTTACAAAATTGTAAGATACAAAATTAGCCTTTAAAGGGCACTCCACACTGTCAGACATTTGAAGAGCATAAAATTGGTAATACAGATTACGCGCAGGATTACAAATTTAATATTTCAGCTAGAATTAAAATTTTAGTGCTTACTTATACTTCGGATTGTAATAAGTACCGTGAATCTAAATAAATTTGTATTGAAAGCATTTCCATATTTTTAATACAAGTTTGCATTTAGCTAATACAAAATTTTGACATTTCAACAGTGTAGTCACCTATAAAATACTTTATTAAACGATAAAAAGAAAATTTCAGGTTTCGTTTATACAAACTAACACGAAACGTAAGTTTTGAAAATTTCATGAAAAAATATTCAGAAATTTTTGAGATATCGTGCGCGTTATGCCCAAAAACGTCATTTAGAGGAAAATTACTTCTAAGTTTCGGAAACGACGTTTCATCTATTGTGTGGGTATAAATCTAAGAACTACAACTTCTGTTCTAATGGGAATTTCAAGGAAATAACTATATCAGAATGTTCAGAAAAGATATGAGTTTTAACATTTAAAAAAGTAAAAATTTCGATAATTTTGAAGCTTTAAGAGTCCTGAGACCCCTTAATTCAAGAATCTGTAATACTGCATAAAAAATGGATGTTACAATTTAAAAAAATGAATGTCGTTGAAAAGTTTTAATTAATAATTTCTTCTTATAATTCGAATTGTAAAATTCGCATTCGGAAATTCAGTTCATTAAAAAAAAAAGAATAAAGTTTATATCTTGTAAGTAGACACTATTACAAAGCACTGGGAACCTTAACAATAATTCTGACCGGAAATACAAAGTGTTCATAAAATAATGTCTCAGTTACAAGTTTTAATAGTATAAACTGTAATCGTTGTACAGTGTCGGTTAAAGGTCACAAATAAAGAGTTACTCAAAATGTTTTAGATAAGCGTATGCGCGAGTACTGCTTTGTTATTTAAAGGCTTGCAGAGCCACATAAGTAAAATGGCGACTCCTGAGTGTAAAGCGTTTTTGCTGGGATAAAATTTTAAATGACGCAATTTTTTCGTTTAGGTTTTCATAAAATATTATGTATACGTTCCATCGCTACCTAATGAATTGCATGAGTTGAGACATTAAATTAGTTTAGTTAGAAACACTAAAAGAGGTTTTTGCTTCCATTACTCCGGACTTGTTAACGGAATCGTGTGAACAATTGAAATATAGGTTGGACGTGTGCAGTATAACTAAATGCGCACATATTGATCATTTGTAAGAAAAAACTAGTTATAGTAGGCAAATTTACCTTTAGCTTAATGTAGATTTGTTGTAAATATTCTAACTTAAACTTTTATAATATAGGGGAGGTGGAAGTTAAATGGGAGATTTTCAGAAAAATATTTATTTTAAATTTTTTTTTTAAATTTATGATTAATATTATGTATCACATTTCATACATAAGGTATTTGACTATATATACATATATGCACAATATTTATTCTAGACTATTATTATACAGTAAAATATTAGAAAATAAAAGAGAGCTCCTTTTTGTCCCAATCATCCCCATAGCAGGGATGGATGGGACACAAATATTTTTATCACTGTATTCAATGTTACTTAATAAAAATTTTAAATTTTAAACTTAAATGTAATTATATTTGTTATTTATGATTTTATAATATGTCTGTTATATCTCAGCGTTGGTAATCACTTCTTTTACTGCAGTTTTAACTTGTAATGCAAACTTTGGCTGTCTGTCAGTTACATGTTTTAGATATGAAATGAAAGTGAAATGTTTCTTTCAAATACGACTTAGCTAATATTTTTCATTCACAGCTTATTAATTAATATTAATTAAATGTATCTTAGATATCATGCACAACTGAAATTATGTTGGAGGGGGGGGGGGAGTTTATTTAAGCAAAAGTTCAGAATTCAATATAATTTCCCCACATTTGATCAATAATATATACTACTTTTAACAATTTTATCTATTTGCTAATGTTTAAATAGAAATTTTTTGATAAAATATTTAACCTTTATTACAATACAATAATTAAGATAATTTTTAATATTCAATAAAATTTTTAATAATAAACATCCTATATGAAACGAATACTGTTTAATACAAGTAATTAACATAAATTATTAATTTATCAACTTATATAATGTTATTTAGTTAATAAATAATTTTGTTTAACATCTCTGGAGGCGAATGAGTCTGTCCCATTCATCCCCATTTGCAAATGTCCCAATCATCCCCATGATGCATATATTCAATGTCAGCCATTTTGTTTCAGAAATTATTTTGTCACAATGGTTAATATTCATTCATTTTAATTACCAATATTGAATCTTAATTATTTGTTATTAATGAATATTTATTTATTTGTTAATAAATAACTACAGCATATCTTAATAAGGTATTTGACAACATCAAATGTAAAAAAAGAAAAAAATAATAATGCTTTTAAGCAGAATTTCAGGAAATGCAACTTTGAAGAAAAATTAAAACAGTCATGTGGTTTTCCTTTTGGTTTTAAAGCACTCCATGGTAAAAAATGTTTATTACCTGAAATATTTAGAATGTCCCATTCCACTTGTCCCATTAATCACCCAGCTGCCCTACATAGAAAGTGGGACATTTTTAAGGACACCCTAATGTGATGAGGAAAGTTCAGAATTTTTCGTTCTATGAATTTACATAATTTTGAGATTAATGTCTTGGATATTAATTGAAATTGTGTTTCGAAATAAAAAAAATGAAAGGTTTCTTTATATGCCAGCGAATAAACTATTCGTAGTAAATATTACGTTATAAGTACTATAAGCAATAGCAAATATTGTGTAATCTCTGATGTACTGACAGATTATTGGATTCTCATCCGTTTTATAAATACTATTTTACTTTCAACAACAAAGAATATATTTTAATGAATCGTAATTGAAAAATTAAAGTTATTACAAAATGCATGTTATTTATTTACTTTTTAAAAAGAGACGCGTTGCTTAAATTCTAAATAGTACTTTTACGCTTTGCGTTTAAAAATTTCAGATCAAATTTTTTACAGGAACATATCACAACTCCCTACTTTAAAACTGTACATTTGAAAAACTAAATGATTCGTTGAGAAAAAAGGTTTGTTCGGCATATTTTCTTAAAATCAAAAAGCACTCCAACGAAAATAAAATGGCTTTGAAGTGACTTTTAGATGCGTGTTTTATATCACGTCTGTATCTGGATATTATTTATCAAGATATCTAAAATTGCAGAAATGCTAAAACTGAAAATTTGTTTCTAGTAACTTTTTGGAAATCGTTGCTACAAATCGTTACCTTGAGATTTAATTTTAATGACATTTCGATTTATAGGATTTTAAAAAACTTTTAAGTTTTATGTTTTCAAGAAATGAAGTTAGATTTAAAGTACGCAGAATAAATGTATGTTTTTCTAATATATTTAAATGAAGTTATTATACTTATAATACTTAAAAAGCTGAATTCTAATTATTTCATATAATGAAAATATTTTCACTTTAAAATAAATGTTTGCGTATTTTTTTTTTTTTTTTTACTGATATATAATATTTGTTAATTTTTTTGCTCAAACAGTGTCTTGTTATTTGACTTGTTCTTGAAGTATCCAATATTGTCTAATTTAATTAAACATTATTCTCCCTCTTTTGTCATTTTTTTCCAGTTGCACTTAAAAAAAAAAATGTAACTTAAACTTATATATATATATTTTAATATAGTCAAAGTTATTTATTATTATGTGAATAGAAAACCCATTTTTCACACAACGATAGTAAGTAAGTAAGTAAGTAAGCACCCACCCTGGGAACCCGCTTTTGGCTTATGGTTAGGTGTAACCCCCAAGCCCAGGGCAGGGAAAAGTTTTACTACCTGCGGAAACAAGCCCAGAACCCCAGTCTCCGGGAAAGAAGGCAAGTGCCGTGTCCCCGGACCGCCTGTGAAAATTTATTATTATTTAAGATGGCGATTCTTTACCAATCACAATTGGCTGCCCTATTGTTTCAGGGCGAGCCTAGAAATGTATTTCAATTATGATTTATATGTTTTGGAATTTGTGTACTATTTGAAATTTTTTTAAGTATTTACATTCATCTTTACTTTTGATAAGAAATATTTTTCCCTTTTTTTCCCCCTTTTAAACAAAAATATTTATTCGTATTTACAATATTTCTAGTGGTATTTAAGTTCTTAAAAATTAAACAATCTCAAAAACACCCTTCCCTACACCACGTGGACCCATAATTTTTTTTTTTGATAAAGTAGTATAATAATTTAGAGATATAATTATTTACCAATTAATAAGTTTTTTTTTTTTTTTTTTTTTTTTTTTTTTTTTTTTGACAGAAAATATGAAATACACGGAGCGATGGTAGAACTAAAAAGACAATCACAGGACAAATTTAAGCCCAACGAAGGTGGCCCCACTGCCCATAACTGGAGGCCATCCCCGCCGCAGCAGAAATATTAGGACAAATGCTGATACACTTATTATGATAAAAAAGATATGAAGATAATGAAGTAAAATTGTAAATATGGTTAAATAATTTAAAGTTCTATGATAGTGATGCATATACAGTGAGGATAGTCCTCTGAGTAATTGTTCTAGACATATAAAGTTCAGATTAGACAAGGTCAAGGTCAGAGTCTGTTATCTCTGCGTCTATCAGTCAACTGCGACTGATACACTGGGCAGGAGCTTGAATCGGCTGTATGTTGTTGATAGTCATTACGCGTGTGACAGTTTGTGCAGCGAAATTGTGAAGGGTCATTGGCGTAAGGACAGTCTCTAGTACGGTGTCCACGCGAGCACTTTGCACATATTGAGTCTCTGAGACAGTTGGTCGACGAGTGGCCATAAAGTTGACAATTGCCGCAACGGATAATTGGTCTATAGATACGAATTTGACAGTTATTCAGACCTACCAACAACGATTTTTTAGCTAGTAATGTTTGTGCATCATTGAAGTCTAGATTTAAGATTATGTGATAATTAGGTGATTTTTCTTTCTGGAGAATTTTATCAATTGTTATGTTGCAGATCGTAATATTCTCTTTTATGTAATTCAGGAGTTTTGTTGTTGTAACCGATATTGGTATGCCTGTGATGATAACTTTTTAAACTTTTAGATAATTTGTAGGTTATTTCTATGTTTTCTTTAATTTCTAAGTAGTTCTCAATAATTTTAAGTAGTTTATCTGTATGTGTGCCTTGATCTGTTTGTAGGATTATAGTGTCTTTTTGTCTAGCCGTTCTACAGTATATTGGTGGAATATCAGCTTCTTCTAAGAGTTTTTCATTCAAGAATTCCTTGAGTTTAGTTATTGTTAGTTGTTTTGATATTGTTTTGATTAATATAGCTGAGTTTGATGTTCTTTGTTGCAATCCGCCACTTGTCTGCTCAGTATCTATAATTATCCTCGCAGCATTCTTGTCACCTTGTACATTTATGCTTTCTCTGACTAGATTTTCAATCATCTTCAATTTAGCGTTTAAGTGTGTCATATCGAAGTCTTGGTTTTGTTCCAGGCCAGTTATATCCGTCTGTGTCATTTCTGTTTGCGTTTTAATCGATGTAGTCTTAGTAATATTTGTTTGGTTTCTCTTTTCTTTTGTTTTTGGTTTTGTTAGATTTTCTTGGAGTTGAGTCCTGAGTTTACCATTCTCTGCTTGCAGTTCTTTTATTTTATACTTTTCTATTATTGTTACTTCCTGACAATTCAGTTCTGCTTTTAGTTTTTTGTTCTCTTGCCTTTTTTCTTCCAAATTGTTTTCTAATAGTACCTCCAACTTGGAGCTCTCTGTAAGTTTTGAATTTAAATCTGTAATTTCCTTTGATAGCTCATCGATTCTCAACTGTAGCTCATCCTCCAGATCTTGTTTGTCTTTGTTGACTTCATTTTGATACCGTAGTATCAAGGATTCAATGCTTTGTGCCTTAGAGAATATCACTTCCAGGTAATTCTCCGCTTCTGCTCTCCCTTCCTTGTTGTTTTGCTGCAATAGTATTTTGTACTCTTTAATCAATTGTTTAATGGGAAGTTTCTCCAGTGGATCCAGTCTGGTCCCATGCAGTTCAAATGGTAATAACTCTACACCCATTGTCATCGGTGATTTGTTTACTGGAGATGAGTTTACTTGCTTGTTTTTAGTTTTTGTGATGCTTGAATTCTGAAAGGCTCCCCGCAGTTGTATCGCTTGCTGAAGATTGGACTGCTTTTTTGATGGTGTTTCCTCTCTATGTGACAACTGTTTTATCCTTTTTGTTCTTTCCTGTCTTACATCTTCGGCATCTTGTATAAAGTGCATTAATTGCAAATGGTCAAGTAAATATTCATTGTATTCTTTTATTTCAGGATTTTCCTGTTTTTCCTTAGCTAATTTGTCTTGTATTGAGGTTATTTGTTCAGTGTTAAAATCTCTGAAGAATTCGTGCATTTGAGTATTTGTTTCGTCGTAGTAAGGACTAGTTTTGTATTCTTTGTTTTTAAAAGCTAATTCATTCCTTACTTCATATTCCAGGAAGTCAGCTATTTTTTGTGTTCTTGCTTGATACCTTCCACCAGAACCTTTCAGTTTAGATTTTTCTACATTCAGTAACTTTTCTAGTAAGCTTGATTTAGGTTTATAGTTTATTTTGTAGTATGGACTTAATCTATAAGTTTCATTCTCTATTGCCGTTGCATGCCCCAGCTGAGTCTCCAACAGACTTCTCCACGTCTTGTATCTGTCTGGATGAACCACCTTAGTATCCTCGATTATTTGCGTAATAAGTTTGCTTGAGATAAATGCCATATTGGCTATTGTTTCATTCTCGGATATTTTTGTTGTATTGGTGGTTTGATTTAATGTTTCGAGTTTTGTTAGTTTTACTGTTGGACTCCTTCGCCCTTGGTTAAGCTGTTGACTAATTTGTTGAACATTGTCCATTGCAGACACACTCTGCCTGTCATTCATCCTTTGGTTGTTTTTCCACAGTTATAAAAACTTTAGATAGATTAGCAATTTAATTTTTTAGATAATTGATAGCAGAAGACTCCCATTCACATCACCACCACTAAAATTTATTTAAGATATACGTTCCAATGCCGGTAACTAAAAATAATAAGATATAATAAGATAATAATTCAAGATAAAGAACAGGGGTCCACTAGGCCCCAGCCATACATCATTGAAGGAAAGGGAATATAGAAAGTAGAAAGCAAAAACCGGTAGTCGAAATACCGAAAATGACTGAGAGAAAATTAATGGCCAAAAATGGGGAGAATTTTGAAAAACAAAATCAAAATAAAACAAAACAATGATAGTGATAGTAAATAACCAAAAGGAGAGTAGGGGGAAAAGGTACATGAGTATGCTTCCCGTGTCCATAAGCTCGTCACTATAATTATTAAGAAAAACCTGGTGCCATCCAGTCAAAGGTCATTTGCTTTTATAACTTGGTCAGGAAAACCCCTATTACAATACATTGACTCATAAAACAGATTTCAGGAAAAGTAATATAAAAGATAGATAAGATGTCTTAGTAATTGACGTATATGAGGTATAAAACATATTTACAATAGATATATAGAACTGAGTAGTATAGCAATAAATAATAAAAGCATAATATTCACTGTAAGAGTTTATAATAATATTTGTGAGATAAACTAATAATTATGTACAGCACTATGCAAGACCAAAACCTGAAAACCGCAGTATACTAGGTATCATTAAACCCTATGAATTTATGAGGTATTTACACACAAATGCGTTCTATCAGTAATTCCCATAGAGAAGGTTAAGTAACTTTTACTAAAGTCTTATTACTGGGATGAAAGCGATTGGGTGGACATAGGTTAACTAAGTATTTAAGATATAGACAAGCAACAGCAGTATACTTACCTTACTCAAAAGGTCCCGCTGCACTTGCCTGTAAAGCATGTTAGTAAGAGCAACTAGAATATTAAATTATGTTGGTTATAATAAGTAGGGAGTAATTACGGAATTTAAGCCATTTATTACTTTGAGGCTGAATAATCTCTGTGTATGACCCCGAAAACAGTGCAGGGACCGCCGGAAGTGAATTGGATGATTACTTTAACAGAAACCAGTAAGTAATGTAAAAGATGCCGTTGTTAAGGGGAAAATATGGTGAGTAAACATTTAAAAGTGGGATTTGTTTGCCACTCAAAAACCTCCATGTCATCAGAAATTGGAAGGCCAAACGATAGTACACTCACCTGTTAGAAGGCTTCTATTACAAAGTAAAAAAGAACACAATAATTTAATTTCGGGATAATTTAGTATATTTTCACCTGCCATTACCACCAAACCCTCCAACTGCTGCAATGTTAATATAGAGAGAATTAATCAAAAAAATTAATTTTCCGATCTATATTAAAAATATTCTATAAATTTTTCCTCTCTAACAAACTTTTACAAAACTATTTTATCTAATTATTTTATGCCTTTAAAATATTCCAATCATTCATTTTGCCTTAATTTAACTAGTATATAATCCCCGTCAAAAATGACGGAAATTGAATGTAAAAACCATCAAAACAATAGTTTAAAAAATACTTTTCAGACTTAATAAAGAAAACAAAAAAGATGCCTCATGCATTTTGTCAGTCAAAAAGTATTATCCTTTGATTTTTTATGTTTAGAACAAAGAAATTATGTAAACTACAATTTACCGTATTTACCCGCGTACAAGTCGAGAAATTTTGGGCAAAAAAATACTTTAAAGTTAGGAGGGCCGACTTATACGAGGGTGTTAAAACCTCCCTTTCTTTCTGTTTGACTTGGCGAAAATTAATCACCGCCAAGAATTATGGTAACCCTATTTTTTACTTTACTATTTTTCAGTTTGTTTATTAAGGTAGATGTAATTTAAATTCTGAAGCGAGCGATCTCCGCTATATGAGATCTGAACCAGGACTGCCTGGTGATAATAAAATATTAATATTCAGTTCTGCGAGGTTTTAATTATTTGAGTGCTGATTTACTTCCAATGAGTAAAAATCGTTCTGTTGATTTATCATGAATAGATAAAATTGTTCCGCATATTATTTATTTGAATTGACGTGAAATATTTCTGATTCGAAGTTCTTTTTATTCGACTGTGTTCTGTGAAATCCCTCATGTTGGCTAACCGCGACAGTATGTCTGGACTGACGAATGAATATTATTTTCTTCTGATTCTGAAAGCTTGAGGTAAGCTATTTTTTTATTGTTTATTAATTGAAAGCAAATATGTCAACTACTGTTAATATTGATACTTTAAAAAAGAAAAGAACTGGATTGCGTACACAAACTACAAAATTGTGTACAAAAATAAGCACAACTCTTGAAGACGATTCACTGACATTAGAAAATAAGCTAGATTTATTAAACATTTGTAAGGACCAGTTAAATGACAAATATGAATTATTAAAAAAATTAAACTCTGATATCCAGGATATTATCGCCGATGACGATTTTGAGAAATAAATCGAAAATTCCGAAACCTATAGTGAGAAAATAATCGAATCTCGTTATAAAATAACGAAGTTCTTAAATGAACATAACTCCCAAAATCAGAATAATACTTTTCAAAATTTTATGAAAAATGAATCCGGTTCTCAAAACGGAAATTTAGAGCGATCTATGAAATTGCCGAAACTCACTATAAATAAATTTTTTGGTGACAGCAGTTCCTGGTTAGAATTTTGGGGGCAATATTCTAACGCAATTGAAAACAATTCCAATTTAACTCCCATTGACAAATTTGTCTATTTGAAATCTCTTCTTGGAGGTAGTGCATATAACGCTGTTGCAGGATTTTCGCTTTCTGAAGAAAACTTTAAATCTGCAGTGGATTTGTTAAAGACTCGCTACGGTCGTGACGACCTAGTCATCAACGCACATATGAATAAACTCTTAAATTTAAAACAGGTAAAGAATGCATCTAATGTTAGAGAACTTCGGGAACTGTTTGACAGTTGTGAAATACAAATTAGAAATTTAAATTCTCTCGGAGTTACAGCAGGAAGTTATGGTCATCTCCTATGCCCTATTTTATTAAAGTTGATACCTGCTGAAATGGCGTTAGATTTTAATCGTAAAAGAACCGATGGTAAAAAAATGGAAGTCGAAGAGCTCCTTTCTTTCATTAAAAACGAAGTTCAATCGCGAGAATCTACTATGGCACTCCAGAGCTCTGAAAATAGTTTTAGTGCTAAAAAAGAAAAGAATAGATACAATAACAGTTATAAACATTTTAGCAACTATAAACGCGACATTCCTTCAGCCTCTGCATTGGCTACTAACGTAAAAAATGTTTGTTTATTTTGTGACAATGAACATGATTCAAAATTGTGTAAAGTGTGTACTATTCCTCAAAAACGGGATAAATTACGTATGCAAGGACGCTGTTTCACTTGTTTCAAGAAATTCCACGTCTCGGCTAAATGTAAATCGAATTTAGAGCCATGTAAATTTTGTAATGGAAATTTTCATCATTATTCGATTTGTTTAAAAAAATCTCAACCGACAATTCCAAAAGAAATCGAATCAGCTGACACAATTATTAGTTCGATATCTTATTGTAAAAATGAAAATGAAAATTCTTTTAAATAGGTTATATTACAAACATCTTGCGTAAATGTGGAATCTGGTAAAAACTCTGAGCTTGCATTATGCTTATATGATTTGGGGAGTCAAAGGTCATTCGTCACAGAGCAATTAGTATCAAAATTAAATCCCCGAATTATTCGTCAAGAAAAACTTCAAATTTATTCTTTTGCAGCTGTTAAACCACAAATAAAAACATTTGATGTTGTGCAATTAAAATTATGCCATGTTGAAAACAAATCGTGTTTCATATTTATCGAGGCTTTAGTCACAGATGTAATTTCAAACGTTAGGATTTCCCCCCCCCCCCTTCTCTCCAGACAGATAAAAAATAAACTGGCACCTTTTAAATTAACAAATGCTGTTGCATCATCCCATTCTAATGTAAATGTTCTTATTGGAGCGGATTATTTTTATCAAATCTGTTATGATAGAGAAATAAAAAAAAAATAACTAAATCTCTCTTTTTATGTGATAGTTTATTTTGATATTCACTTTGTGGTTTTATGAAGATGAAAAAAGAAAAAAAAATGGAAAGTGCTTCTATTTTAAATCTGTGTGTTTCAACTCCAGTTGAGGAAGATTTGAGTTTTTTATGGGATATTGAATCTTTGGGTATTACGCAATCAAATGATAATATTTCTGATGCAGATAAGGAAATTGTGAATAAGTTTGAGAATAACTTAAAATTCGTAAATAATAGATATGAAACGGGTTTATTGTGGAAATATGAGAAAAATAAAGTCGGGAATAATTTTAGAATAGCTAGAAGTCGCTTTGAGGAATTAAATCGTAAACTCGAGAAGGATAATGACTTATGTAAAAATTATAAAGATATTATATTAGAACAATTAACTGCTGGAATTGTAGAAGAATGTCCTGATAAAATAACAGAAAGTGGTTATTTTATGCCGCACAGGCCGGTTTTAAGAAATGATAAATTAACTACTAAGGTAAGAATGGTTTTCGATGCTTCTTCTAAAGAAAAGCATTTAAATTCTCTAAATGACTGCTTGTATCCAGGTCCGAATCTTAACCCGAACATTCTTAATGTAATATTTAATTTCAGAAAATTTAATGTTGCATTTAGCGCTGACTTAGAGAAAGCGTTTTTGCAAATTGGGATAACAGAGGAAGATCGGGATTATTTAAAATTTGTGTGGTTTGGTGATGAAAAGGATGATTTAAAATTTTTGAGATTTACACGAGCTGCTTTTGGGGTAACTTGCAGTCCCTTTCTTTTGGCTGCAACGATTAAGTCCCATATACGTAAATATGTTGATCATCCTGAAGTTGTTAAGATTTTGGACTCTTCTTTTTATGTAGATGATTTGATTACGGGGTCAAAATCTGACGAAGACGCTTATTATCTATCCTCAACAGCTTCGCATATTTTTAAAGAAGCTAGCATGAATTTGCGAAAATTCAATACTAATTCTGTCAAACTTAGAAAATTATGGAAAGAAAATAAATTATGTGACTCAGAAGAAAATTTGAATAATTCTCTAAAAATTTTGGGATTATTATGGGATACTAATTGGGATATTTTACGTTTTGACGTACAATCCTTTCCTGATGATTGGAAATTTAATCCCTCGAAACGCGTTGTTCTTAAAGCCATGTTAAAATTCTTTGATCCTATTGGATTCATTGCACCATTTTCTGTTCGTATGAAAAGTTTGCTACAGGAAACATGGAAAAGGGGTTTGGAATGGGATGAAAAATTCCCTGATGATTTAAAAATTGAATGGGAAAATTGGTATGCAGAAATCGAACATTTACATAAATTTGAGGTACCCCGCAAATATTTTCCACAGGGTTTAGACTTTTCGGACCCAATCGAAATTCATATTTTTTCAGATGCTAGTCCTAAGGCTTATGGAGCCGTAGCTTATTTTCGATGTACCACAAGTGATAATAAAATTATGACTAGTCTTATTTGGGCAAAATGCCGAGTCGCCCCGATTAATTGTTTGACAATTCCCCGGCTTGAATTAATGGGGGCATTAATAGCTGCAAGGATGTCTAAATATCTGAAAAGTGCATTTAATTTTCAAAATTTGGAAATTCATATCTGGTCAGATTCCACAATTACGTTACATTGGATCAAGGGATCAGCCATGGATTGGAAGCCCTTTGTGGCTAATAGGGTTGTAGAAATACAATCTTTGACTGATCCTAGAATATGGAAATATATTCCGGGTAAGGATAATCCTAGTGATCTACTTACTCGAGGCGAAAATTTACATAACCTCATAGAAAACAAATTATGGTATTACGGTCCTGAATGGTTGTCATTACCAAAGGACAGTTGGCCGAAACCTGAAAAGATAACTTTTAATGAAAATATTTCGAACGAAAGAAAATCAACAAACTTGAGTTCTACTCAATTATCTTGTACAGTAGGTGTTGTACCTCCAGAGTCTTTGTTAAAATTAGAAAATTTTAGTTCTCTTTCCAAATTACTTAATATCACAGCCTGGATCTTGAGATTTATAAATAATATCAATAAATTGAAACCTAAAATTTCAGGTGAGCTCACAGCTCAAGAAATTGAAAAAGCAGAATTTTATTGGTTAAAACAAACCCAGTTATCTGTCTTCAATCGTGAAATTGAGTTACTAAAAAAGGGAAAGCCCATCGATAAAGATTCAACCTTGTATAGTCTGAATCCAAAATTGGATGAGAATGATTTGTTAATTTTATCTGGAAGATTACAATTTTCAGAATTATCTCAAAGGGAAAAGCACCCTTTTATACTTCCATATGGGAGTGCTTACACCAAATTGTTAATTCGAAATGCCCATGAAAAGGTTTTCCATTATGGAATTGCAACAACTTTAGCTCACTTACGAGAAAATTATTTTATAATTAGAGGACGAAAAATGATAAAATCTGTACTGAAAAACTGTCTTATTTGCACAAAATTTAAAGCTTCTCCTGGGAAGCAAGAAATTGCACCATTACCTAGAGATCGTATTACTGAATCACCACCCTTCTATACCTGTGCTGTAGATTTTGCAGGACCTATTTATGTCAAAGCAAAAACTGGCCAAGAAAAGGCCTATATAGTTCTTTTCACGTGCGCAGTCACTAGAGCTGTGCACCTCGAATTATGTACCAATTTAACGACGGAAACTTTCCTTTTATCATTTAAAAGATTTATCTCTCGTAGAGGAATTTGTCGAACAATCTACAGTGATAATGCGAAAACATTTATCAAAGCTGATAATCTTCTTGGAGAAGTTTGGAGCCGAATATCAAAAGAGGAAGTTTTACGATATTTTAATAAAAATAGAATCATATGGAAATTCATTATTCCAAGAGCCAGTTGGTGGGGCGGTTTTTGGGAACGTATGGTACGTTCGGTGAAAACTCCTTTGAAGAAAGTTCTCGGAAGATCTTGTCTCTCATATGAAGAAATACAAACCACTTTAACTGAAATCGAAGCAATGATTAATGGTCGCCCTTTAACTTATGTTTATGAAGAAAACAGTGAACCGCTTCCACTTACTCCTTCACATTTCCTGATCGGCAAACGAATAAATTCTCTACCAGATTTTCATTGTGTTACTGAACCTAAATCGAATCGAATAACGTTAACAAAAATATTGAAATATCGAGAGCAAGTTTTAAACCATTTCTGGAAACGTTGGAGGCAGGAATATTTGCTAGAGCTGCGTTCTGCCAATTTTTCAGTTCCTGTCAAAGCTCCGACTAAATTCGAAATTGGTGACGTTGTGTTAATTAATGAAGATAAAACTCCAAGGCACATGTGGAAATGCGGAAGAATTACAGAGCTCTTTTTAGGAAGAGATTCGAAAGTTAGGTCTTGTGCTATACAAACTGAATCTGGTGCAATAAAGAGACCAGTTCAACTGCTACATAAACTTGAACTTGACATTATGGACTAACATTGAACATTTCACTTTTACGAACAATTTGTTTACATTTTCATTTTTTAAACTTTTTCTAATCTAGTATTTTGTATATTTTAGTTTCAGTAGTTGTTCCTGTGAAAATAGAATTAATTGTATGTCTCATTATTGTAAGTATGTTCTAACTTTTAATTGTCTTATTGATGTAATTTGAAATCTTTGATAAAAATTTAGTTTGAATGATGAACAATAGTAATTGTTCATCCGGGGGCAGTGTGTTAAAACCCCCCTTTCTTTCTGTTTGACTTGGCGAAAATTAATCACCGCCAAGAATTATGGTAACCCTATTTTTTACTTTACTATTTTTCAGTTTGTTTATTAAGGTAGATGTAATTTAAATTCTGAAGCGAGCGATCTCCATTATATGAGATCTGAACCAGGACTGCCTGGTGATAATAAAATATTAATATTCAGTTCTTCGAGGTTTTAATTATTTGAGTGCTGATTTACTTCCAATGAGTAAAAATCGTTCTGTTGATTTATCATGAATAGATAAAATTGTTCCGCATATAATTTATTTGAATTGACGTGAAATATTTCTGATTCGAAGTTCTTTTTATTCGACTGTGTTCTGTGAAATCCCTCAGAGTGTCCTTATTATTATTTTTTTTAATTAGAAGTCAAAAAAGCCCTTCTGAAAGGCAATTGTTCTCTTTTCGCATTCCATAACACAATGACGTCGTTTACTGTCGATTTCCATACCAGGGGAGAAAAAGAGGAGACTGAGTGACGGGTTTGGTGCTGGCGATGAATGTGCGCCTTCTACCCCCCACCCCACCCACCCCCCTCTGATAGATCAGTAGATAAAATTCCGATAATGTATCACCCCTATGTGCAATTGAATCGTTCGCGAGTTGCTAGAACAATGTGACTCACTAAAATCATGTGACCCGCGTTATATCTTGTGTTTTCTTGATAGTACAGTTATTCATTATTTCTTCGTTTATCTTACTGTACTTTTTCTCTTTGTTTCTACTGATATGGCTGATTTAGTTATTAGAAAACAGAATCGCAATTCATACGCAGCCGGATTTAAACTTAAAGTTATTTCTATTGCGAAAGAGTCTAACAACTGTGCTGCTTCTCGTCAGTTTGGGGTTCACGAAAAATTGATTCGTGATTGGCGCAAGAATAAGTCAAAGCTAGAAAACATCCCAAAATCAAAAAAGGCTATGCGGCATGGAAAATCGTCCTTTCTAGAACTCGAAAATGTATTTCATGATTGAGTTGTAGAGTGCCGGCCGAATGGATTTATTGTCACTAGAACTACCATACGTTTACGAGCAATGAAGCTTGAAAAAGAAAAAAAGTATGGTGTTCCAAACCCGTTTCGTGCATCAGAACACTAATCACTAATCACTAATCACCCACTCGTGGACAGCCAACCTTTCGGTATAGGAGCTGAATAGTCCACGAGGGGAAAACACATATCTACTACCCCGCGGAGACTCCAGTACTTGCGAACAAGCCCCGAAGCTCCAGCAGGCTGGAAGACCCTGCTTGATGAAAATTACATGAATATTACAGGTAATTCACAATGGGTTGCACTATTGAGCAAACCCGAGAAATTTTACAGTTATTGTTGATGATGAATAGGTAAAATTATGTTATAAAATAAAGTTAATATAGGTACTTAATTACATCTCATTATTTAGTAATTTAACATTTAAAATGTGAGTATTTACACTTAAAATTTAAGATAGTAGAATTATTTAAGGTAAACAATAAATAGTAGGATAATATGACAGAGCTTGATTAAAATGACAAAACAATCAAAATGATTATTAAACATTATGACAAAATGTAATGAAATAAAGTAAAATATTTAAACTAAGTGACTTGAAGTAAAAAGTTCATCGTACAGATGAGCGTTAAAAGTCTTTTTTTTATAAATGAAAAATGTTTGTTTAAAATATTATAGTTGGCTCTTAACTTGACATAATTTGTTGGATAAAATAGGGTCCTTTTAAGGTTGAAACGTACAGTTTTGTTTCTTTTAAAGTCAAAGGTATGTGTCATTAATGAACATTTTGAGAAAAGGTAATGGATCGGGTCTCCTATCCCCTTGCCACATGGGCAGGATGGAGAGTCTAGTTTCCCTATTTTATTAATAAAGGCGGGAAAACTGCCGTGTCCACTAACATAATATGGAATAACATGACTTTTGCAGATAAAATCAGAATCCACTTTATTCAAGATTTTATAAGTAAATCGGCCTTTTTCAGATGAAGTCCAATAATGTTGCCAGTCTGACAACATTTTATCCTTGAGTGCTTTTTTGATCACAGGGACGGGAAAAACTAAACGGATGATTGGTGACGTGGTGGATGTTGTTGTTGATTTTGCTAAGGTGTCGGCTCTTTCATTACCTCTGGTTCCGGCGTGTGCTTTGATCCATTTGATGTAGACTGTTTTATGTGGATAATCTAGTAATTTAGCATATATCTGATGAATAAGTTGATTACGGGGGAAGGCTAGATTAAGGGCATATTTTGCTGAGTGGCTGTCCGTTAATAGAAGTAGTGAGGAGTAAGATGATGTTAGAAACCAGTCTATTGCTTGGCATATAGCGTATAGTTCTGCTTGGTAGATCGAGTTTAAATTATGTAGTCGAAAAGAGTTTTCAAAGATAAAAGAGCTGTCTTTTTCAACCGTGGTGCACTAGATTTATGAATCATCATGGTTTGACTTTACGCACGCGCACTAAACTGGTACAAAAATTACCATCTGACTTGGAAGCAAAGATAATGAAATTTCAAAAATACGCCATCGATCAAAGGAAAAGGAAATCTTTTGAACTTTGCTATATAGGAAATATGGACGAAACACCCATGTGTTTCGACCCACCAGAAAATAAAACAGTGAACTGCAAGGGGGAAAAAACAATTTTGATTAAAACGACTGGGCCTGAAAACACCAGTTTTACGTTCGTTCTTTCTTGTTGGGCCAACGGTAGTAAATTTCATCCGTTGATTATTTTTAAAAGGAAAACGTAGCGAAAAACGTTACATTTTCATATGGTGTGCTGATTCGAGCTATTGAAAAGGGGTGGATGGATACTGACTGAAAAGTCGACTGGCTTAAAAATGTGAGGTGTAAAAGAGCGGGAGCTGTTTAAAAAAAACCTTCCCTTTTAGTTTACGAATCGTTTCGTGGCCATTTTTCTGAAAACGTGAATAAAGTGACGAAAGAACTGAAAACGACTGTAGCTGTAATCCCGGGAGGGTTGACATCCGTCCTTCAATCCCTAGACGTTTGCCTCAATAAGCCTTTCAAAACAAATTTTAGAAAATATTGGGCAGAGTGCATTTCATCCGGTTGTTCAACATTTACAAAGGGCGGCAATATTAGAAAGCCCGACATTGCATTAATTGCCGAGTGGGTTAAAGATGCGTGGAATCAAATTCCTTCCGAAATGATTATAAAATCGTTCAAGAATGCTGCATAAGCAACGAACTAGACGGCACAGAAGATTATGCCATTTTCGAAAGTGATAACGACGAGGAAGAATGTAGCGATACAGAGACTGAACGTGTACGATGATCAGCCTATAACGACGGAGGATTTTTCTGAATTGTTTGGCGAGTCCGATACTGAATCGGATATTGAATCATTTTAACTTTGTACATTACTTTAGTATATTATTATCATCATTATTGTATATTTAGTAGTTTTTTTCATATGATTTCGAATAAATAAATAAAAAAAAAATAAAGTTTATTTATGATTGTATATTTAGTACTTTCTTTTTTTTTTCCCAAGTGATTTTGAATAATGTATTTTTTTTAAAAAAATTCAAATTTCTTGATCGGAAAATTGGGGGGGGGGGGGGGGGTCGACTTATACGTGAGATTAAAAAAAAAAAATCAAATTTCTTGATGGGAAAATTGGGGGGTCGACTTATACGAAGGATCGACGTATACGCGGGTAAATACGGTAGTCACCAGCGCTTAAACGCGCTATTTCCAGCCAAACATTGTATGACGAAAATGCTTGTTTAAGTTCCCTCTACATTAAAAATTTGTTGTTTAGCGGGTGTTTTTTTTTTCTTTTTTTTTTTTTTTTTTTTTTTTTTTTTTGCTAAAAACTGTGTAAAAATTCATAATTTTATCTGCAAGATAATTAAAATATTTTATACCGATAAGAATTTTTCATTTTATTTGCAATGTCTTCAAATCTGATAAAATGCATTGTTAAAAAAAAGTACGACTACAACAGAAAATTTACACCAAAAGAATTAGCAAGAAACATAATCTCCTAATTTATTGGGAATTAACACGGCCTACAGTGGCGCTGTCGCAGTCTTCGATACAGAAAATATTGCCCCTTTAACCATTTCTCTACTGACGGTTCTTATAAGTACCATTAAAATAACTTCTTATAACATTAATTTAATACATCGATTACTAGTAATACAGTTTAGAATGAGTTATAGGTGCATTACTTTATCATGTTCCAAGTGCATTATGGGTTATACGAAACAAAACTATTTTTTAAAGAATGATTTCTTTGGCCTTTGCATCTTTTCAGATTTCTTGGCGTTGGAAGGGGGGGGGAGGGACTTTTCAATTCAGAAATATTTCTATATTTCTGTAGTAAGAACATTATATTTGTAGATTTCCTAATTCTACAAAATACTAAGAAAAATATTTAAAATAAAAGATTTGAGTGGGGTTATACATATTACACAAAATCCCTATAAATTCAAATTTATTTAATCCTTTTAAATCCTTCAATCCTTCTAAAATCCTTCTAAAAGTTATTAAATAATTATGTAAATCTTCTAATTGTGTTTCAAAAATTCACGAGAAATGCTTTAGAAGATGAAATTTTTATGAATTCATAATTCAGTACATAAAAGGTTAATTTCTCTTTAAAAAATGCTAAAGTGCCATTAAAATAATTCTTTATTGAAAGTGCATTTGAAAGCTTTAGATATTCAAATTCGAATAATTTTTATTTTGTCATATAAGACAGAATACAAATGTCACAGGAAATCGAAAATGTGCAAAAGAATAAACATTCTGAATAAATTGAAAACCCTGTAATGCAATGTGTTTGCACGGACCTTTTAGAGCGAAAGTTATATCTTTTCTAAACAAGATGGCGATAGTTATCCGTTATTTTTAATTTAGAAGTTGTTGTTGTTTTTGATGATGATTTGATATGGTATTTGGAGACTAACTTGTTAAAATATTAGTTTTTGAAGGTTTTAAACAAAGTTAAAATATTTAATGGTTTTAATATACTATAAAAAAATATTTAAGACCAGCATAGGCGTTAACCTACAATTTTTTTTTTTTTTTTTTTTTTTTTTTTTTTTTTTTTTTTTTTTTTTTTTAATGAAGCGTTCAAAGCGTCATTAATTTGTTTGTAGATTTGCTGGAATTTGAATCTGAATGGCAATACATTATAAATCGATATGCTACACATGTTTTATGCTAAAATATGCTGAACAGTCATGATTTCAAGTAGAAAAAAATATCATTTAGCCGTCATATGGATATGTTTTTCATTAAGTCTAATCTAACATGGTCGATTCGCAGACCAGAGTGGTTCACACCGGCATAGTTCCGACAGTTCCCTGCACTCAGATTTTATAAGTAGATTTATATCTAAATTAATCTTTTATTTCTTTTGAAAATCTTAAAACAACAAAAAAAAATCACATATTGTAATTTTTGTTTCAAGGTCTTTTATTTTTTATTTTATTATTAAATGCCGATGTGACTTCTATTAAAATATTTTAACTGCAGTTTTTATATTTTACATTTTCTTGTTTCTCATATTTTAAAATACTTTTTCGTACAATTTTGGTAAAGGACGGTTCGCTTCATTTTTCTTCGCGATTAGGAGATACAGTCTTATATTTTATTTGATTCTATTGGTCGGTGGTCAAGCTGGATTTACGTAAAAATCCCTTCTCCAGCTTGTATTTATTAACAAATATGAGATCTGGAGCAAACTATTTTGTCTTTCGTGTTGCTCAAATATGTGCAGAAGTCACAAGGAAGTGAAATTATCATAATAACAAGGAATAAATTAATTAACATCATTACCCCTTGACACCCAGGCTTAATTCCGCCGTTGAAGGATTGTATGGCAGACTATGCGATGTAAAATGTTTATAAAACCCCTGAGCGACATACATAACAGGAGTTCTGAGTCGGCGGTCAAAAGCTAGTAAGGCAAATAAAGCATGCAAGGCAAATGTATAAAATAGTGCTTGTTGTCAATGTCAAATATTAGTGTTCTCATTTACAATTATCCTAATTTATGCTTCTCTAATTAGCTATACTTATCAAATTAATGAATCATTCGCTAATCATATAAGGAAAAACGATAAACAGCATTTTTGGCTATGAATGCGAGCTAAAATTATCGTCACTGTATCTTTCCACGCAGACCGGTGGAAATCATTTCGGGAAAAAGGAAGTCACTTCTCCTGATATATATGAAGCTCAGTGCATAAAACTCACCTTGGGCCAGTGGCCTGCTATATCAATTGCAGGTCACAGAGCAATCCAGTTCAAATGCACAACCATTACGGTGTAGTGAACGACGTACGTGTTGTACGTCACGGTCGTTGATTACTGAAATGAGAGGACACCGAAACACACGTACGTCATGACAGTCAAGTGCTTAATAATGTAAAGTATGGAAGAGAGTTAAGAAAAAGCTGAAGCGGTGGAATTTCATACTTATTCTTATACAATTATATAGATTTGTAGTTGTGGCGGATGTTCTAATCATGTACGATGTTCGAATGATCTAATAAATATGTTTCCATGCATGATAACTGTCTTCTAGTCATTTTGCTTGGAAATACTACCGTTTTTCGAACATGTGCCAAATATAATAGTTGCGGCTAGAAAATTACAATAAAATACTATTAACAAGTTTTCCTAGTAAGTACCTCTATTAAAAGGAATGGTGCGATAATGATAAGTGAAATATTCATTAAAAAAACAAAAACAAACAAACAAAAAAAAATATCAAGCGAGAGGAACCTCTTATGATAACAAATGGTAGTCGTACAAGTGATTACCCAGAGCATATATATTAAACGCCCACTATTATAACGCCACACTTCCGCTTGTAATCACACACCGCCTGTTCTAACACACTGTAATCCATAGCTTCCGTTGCACATAGACAATTTATTATTATTATAACCCATTTCATTATTGTAGGAAAATATTTTTACTAAGAAATTCGTTCAAATTTTCAATATAAGAAACCATTTTTATAGTAAACTAGCAGAACTACCCGGTTTCGCCCATCTCAATTTTAAAGAGCCCTCCAGGAAAAATAAAACGAAATAATACGGCATTCACAATAACTGGAATTTGTACATTCCCATTTACAAATCATTAAAAAGACAATCAGAAAACATGACGTTATTGTCTCGCAACCATAGTAAATTCCCTGAGCTTTAATAACAGTATACGCGTTTTCTTTGGTGGGTGCAAGAGAAAAATGTGATAAAATCAAAATCCATCAAATCGCGCAGCAAATAGTGAAATTCTCGTTTGTATAGTATATATACACATTATAAAGTAAAAACACTATGTTAGTGCTCATAAATTGTGCCCCATAAATAATAACCAATAAATTGTGCCTTTACTGGCTTCTAAACACAACACAATTTCATTTTTTACAGTGTCGAATTGAAGAAAGTTCTTTCAAATAAAATTTGTTTGAAAATCGTTTTTCAATTTTCTGATTTTAATGAATTTTAAAGTAATATTCAAGCATGGATATTTTTAAAGGTGCATGCAACCCGATTATGAAAGATGGACCCATTTACTCTTAATGCAATAGTATAAAGAAAAAACAGGTCTAAGAGTAATGCTGGTATCATATTTTCGGTGGTAACAACCTAACACAACAATAAATTTCTTTTTTTTTACTGCAATTTAACCTCTAAACATCGCGCATTCGATTGTTCCACCCGTCTTATTGAAAATAAAAGTACTTTTAGTAATATTTATTAAAATTTTTTATGGATTAACAGATTTTTTATGGATTTTAAAGTAATTTGCAAGCATGACTATTTTTTAAATATGCTTGAAACCCAATTACAAATTATTTACTCAATTATTCAAAAACATTGTAAATAATTCAGAATTTGTTTTCGTGTAATATTCAATAACCGAATTGGCAAACGAAAATAAAACACCAAATATAAAATAATAAAACACGAATTTAACAGATATCAAATGAAACTACTCAAAATCATCTAATAAGTATATATTTTTAACTTTTAAAATTAAAATACATGCTTTCTTTGTCTCGCGTAACAGAAATATACGATTTCTGGTCACAATACGCAGAAAAATACAATACATGCATCAATTATAAGCTTTGATTAAAGTATAGATCAAGAGGGTTTCCACTCTAAATAAAACATCACTCTTAAACGTAAACTTAATTTTTTCATTAATAGAAATTAAATCTACAATGATTAGATGAAATGATGTCATTTTCCATAAATTTTAAATCGTGACATCAGCCAAGAATTTTTTTTTTGAAAAGGGAATTAACTTTTATCTTTTTACTATAAATCACATAAAAGGTAACTACTGAATCTAAATCAATACAACACTTAGCTATAACGTATAGCTATAAGATATGGCTGTAGTATACAATCGAAGTAGTAAACAAAATGTAGGAGCCATTTTTTTTACAGTGATTTTGACTACACGATGAAAATATTTGATAGAATGTGACGTCATATCTAGCCTTTATTTTCTTTTTCCTTAATTGTTTTCATTAAATTTTACTGTCTGTATTAAAAATAGATGTTTTAATCTAAAAAAACATTCAAAATAAGGTGCTACGTTATTTTACCGCTCTTACAGTTAATGTTTTTATTTTATATATTAAAAGAAATTGCATTTCCTGTTAAGAACGACGTCAATTTCAAAAATGCAAAAATATAGAAAGAAAATCTGAATTTTTATTGGGAAATAAAAAAAGTAAATGCACGCATTATCGTTAATTTTTTTCACATTTTTGTGTCATGGGTGTGGCAACAGGAAAGAAACGATTTAATTCGAAATTTTAAAAAGAGATATTTCTATAGTGTTGAATTATGTCAGATGGTAGAGAAAAGGGATAAATAGTGGTCTGATGATTTTTTTAAGTTGAAAGTGATCTTTTTCACATTCTAAAACGTATGTACATGAAGTTTCGTGCAAATTGGACAAAAATTGAAGATTTGTATACCGGACATACACACAGAGAACGACTTTTATATGTACTAGGGGATCGTACCCGGGCTTCCCGGGTTAAAGAATATACGTGAAAACATTTTTTTTTTTTTTATTGAAAACTAATAATTTTTATATGCAATAATTTTTTTAGATTGACCACTTACATTAAAAAATCGTTTTTCATATAGAAAATACGAATTACATAATCAAATAAATTTTTGAAATTTATCAAAAGCGATATTTTCTTATTAGCCGCACACTAATAGTTATTTGCCAAGATTTTACTACTTATGGCATCCTTTTATATTCTGATAATTTCAGAGCTTATACATGTCTTGTAAATTTGTGTTTTATTTATATTATTTTATTTATTTATTCATAGGGGAGTTTTTTTAATGGAAATTAGCTGTAAGAAAATGATGAACTCGTTATTTTGTTTTAAGGGAAAACGGATTAATCTGTCGTAATCGACCTTCGCGCGATATAGATAAATTAAAAAATATTTAATGCTTTAAAATTGTTTTTAAAACCATAGACAATTAGTAAACTGAGATGAACTTTGCAAACAAATTGCATTTGAAAAAAAAAATCCTATTTGGTGATCTAAAAATTTAAATTGTAAGATTACAAATATGTTAGATTTGTGTTTTTTCAATATTATTCTTTTATTTGTTTATAAAAGAAGTATTAATTTCGTTAATTTGTCTTTCACAAATATATTAGATTGGTGATTTTTTTTAATATTATTCTTTATTTGTTTATAAAGGAAGTATTAATTTTGTTATGCAAAAATAGTCTGAAACAAATGCTGAAATCTGTTTGTTGCCTTATGTGCAAAATGTTTATTATTATTATGTACTGAAACCGGAACGTGATAAGGTAAACTTAAAAAAAAAAAAATCATGCTTAAAAATTATTTTCGAAAGTATAATACATCAGTCAATGAATACAGTTTTTAAACAAATTTAATTTGATAATTTTTTTTTCCCTATGCGACGAAAATTGAAAATGTACGATGGTAAGAAGATTGAAAAATTGCAGTAGCGAAAATTTCAAGACCGAAATTTGATTGTGAAGTGTTGCCATTCGCAAAATGACGTCCGCGTTACGCACAGATACGTTTGTTCTTTATAATATAGATACTTAATCAGTAAAATATAATAAAGATCAGTTATTAGGATGTGGTTATCAATTGAGGCTCTTATGCTTGAATTTCCGGAATAAAAACAGCAATTTTCACCTTCTCAAAATTTGCATACGCACTTCTCATATCCATATTCATCATTTAAAAAAAATTGTATTTTGTTTGATCATTTAAAAATCATTTTAACTCAAAATTTGTAGTCACGATTGTCAGCAACATCTTTTATGTGAACAGACGCACTCTTTATTTGAGATTCTAATCTCAATTTCGGAGAGTAAAAATTTCCGTAATTTATGTTTTTTAGACGCATTTGTGTTAAAAGGCTTAGTTTTATCTAAGAAAATGATCGTTTTCTATTAAATATGACTTCATTTTCACTTAAATAAGCATTTCGCCTAGTGTCTGAAACTTAGTATCAGTACACATGGAGAAGGACAAACAATATAGAAAATTTATGACGAAAAATGCATGTTTTCGAAAGCAGTATGTCATTTTCCGTTATTATGCCCCTAATATAATATTCTGATCCTAATACGATTTTGCGCCACTAAACAATATAAAACAATTTTTATCAACAATTTTGAATTTTTATCAGAAAATAGCATGAATAAAGTTAAAAATACCTCATTATTTCTCCCTTGTCTTCAACAATGTCTACTATCTAATTTTCATCATTTTGAAGAAATTTCATAAAATGCTTTTAAAATTAAAATATAAAAGAGGGGATATTTAAAAAAAAAAATAGTGCGATCACATCTACAAAGGAAGAGATTTCAGTTGAAAAAAAAAATATATATATATATATTAATAAAATTGGTTCAGCAGAAAGATCAGGGCAGATGACTAAAAAACACACTTGTGTTTTAAATATATAGATTATATAAAATTAGGAAAAATTAAATTTAGAAAATTGTGTTATTTAGATAAAATTGTAGTAGAATGTCCTAAAGAATAGCATTACAATTTTATTATTCGAGAGAATTTTCGACAAAAACTTCAGAAACACAATATTATTTTAAACCACAAATTATTTGTTTGCTTGTCTAACTCGGCAAAGCAAATCCATCCAGGCGAGAATCATCAATTTCTGTAATATAAATCGCTATTATTTGCATGTCACCTCTCTTTTTTAAAGACACTCTAAATTTTTGTAAAACATTGCGTTTTATCAGTGTGTGCTTTCGATTACATTATTTTCAAAAGTGAAGCATTTTCACCTGTAAAGAATTTCAAAGCAGCTGGGCTGTGGAAATGACGCATTTCTACATTACATAATTCAAGTTTAAGAATTAAAATACACGCTTTTCTATAAAATGACTTCATTTGCATCCGCTAAAGCAATCTACTTTTACAACCCAGTCTTAAACTTCGTCTATAGAAAAGTGTACATATGACGTCATTATCACGGAATAACAGACAATATTCTTGACATAGCCCATATTTTATTTTCAACTATTTTTTCAGGTTTTATGAGAAAATGGCAACACAAAGATACAGTATCTCCTATTTTTGACTATTTTCCGTTTACTTTCAATGACTTTCATTAGAAATGAGGTACTTTCGTTGCCACGATAAGAAAAATGGTATTAAAAACTGCAAAAAAAAATAATATCTCAAAAATTAATTGGGAAACAGCTTTGAAACAAATTGCATTTAAAAGAGCATTTTTTTCCTTATAGGACGGTGTAAAAATTTAAAATGTGCAATATTTAGAAGTTAAAAAAATTTGCAGTAGAGAAAATTGCAGATCCAAAATTTCATTTCAAATTTCAAAGTGTTGCCATTCGCAAAATGACGTATGCGTTACGCACAGATATGTTTGTCCTTTATAATATAGATAGATAATATACACCAAATTTTGTTGATTTTTCTTTGATAAGATTGAAAAAATATATATTTTTTCGACAGAAATCAATTTTTTTTAAGTAACTAAGAGAAAAGTAGGTAACTAAGATAAACCCTAAAAATGTGGTTACGTACTGACATATATAATTACTTAAAATATCCGATATTTATTACATACAAACAGCAAAAATATTTACACTTTCATTATATTTATGAAGAAAATTCTAAAATTTTTAATTAGTACAAATTTCTTACGAAAATTTAAATGCCTGTGTATAGAATTTATCATATCTGAATTAAATTATTCGTTTCCCTTTTACTCAAGAATATTGGCATTTTTGACAAATATAAATATTTAGAGGGATGTTGAAATATTAAGGGCTCAAATTTATTTTCAAGCGATAATGAATAATAAATTTTTGTTTTCGTAATTGTGTGCCAAACGCTTAATAGTTAATCTAACTATTTAAAATTTATTTTTAAGACTTGTTCATTACTTGGATTTACCCTTCTCTATTTAAATAATATGTTTGCTTAAAAATTTAAACATTCAGTTCAGCATTTCGTTTAATATTCAATTTAATGTTCCAGCTATTTCATTTACTTTATCTTCGGAATCATTCAAACATATTCAGAGATTAAATAAATTTAAAGAGTAAATTTTATAAATAAGTACATTTGAAGGCTCTGTAACACATCTTAAAATATGTATTTAATGATCAATATCTGGAAAATGTACATTTTCACACTAAAATTTTTATTTCTTTTTTTAATTAATGTACCAACTACCACATACAAATATATACTATGATACACGTTTAGTCATTTAAATGCTGTGGTGTTTTGAGAACAAGGATGTATATTTTATGCGTAGGATAAACTTTTATGGAAGAAAGTGTCTGGTAACATCAAAATCAGTGTCTAATAATTCGGGCGATGGGGGTGATGTTTTTGTCTTAACAGCTGCATAGACATTTTGTTGAATCCTTTTGCATACAAGTAAATATATTAAATATGCCATATAATATTTGCATGTCACATAAATAAAGTTGCAGCTTTTTTTATAAATAAAAAGTTAAATGTCGGGAATGGAACGGTGCTGTACAAAATACTGGGCTTAGATGCTGTATATTCCCGCGGCCGCCACCTTCGATGTTTTGAGATTTCTTGGCAATTTTATGTTGGCAATCATTATCGATATTGAACCGCGACGAGTGACGTGTTCTGTCAACCTCGTTTTTCCCCGATAATGCTGTGTGAGTACGTGACGCTGTTTTTCGCTTGGGATTTTGTGCAT